>JASKMD010000003.1:16178112-16280527 GCA_030144725.1 Haematococcus lacustris
TGATCGCAGGGTGGTGATGGGGTAGGGCACCCCTACCTATTGCTGGAGTAGATCCAGTGGACGATGGTCAGGCTGCTCAGCAGCACTGTCATGGCCATGGTCAGGCCGACACCTGCTCCCATCACTTCTGTTATAAATCAGGACCACACGCACACAAACAATGGTGTGAGGTCATTTGCAGTGGGACATGGTGGGGTGGGGTGGGGACCTCCTCCCTCCTCCCTACTCCCTCCTCCCTCCTCCCTCCTCCCTCCTCCCTCCTCCCTCCTCCCTCCTCCCTCCTCCCTCCTCCCCCTCACTGTTGTGGAAGAAGAGCAGCACCAGGGAGCACATCATGCCGGGGATAAGGCAGAAGGCGGCGTACATAGCCAGGTAGGTGGGCACGCTGCCCCAGGGGGTAGGTGGGGGGTGCAGCAGGGCCAGGCACTGCCCCAGCCAGCGCTGCCAAGCCATGCTGATGGCGGCGCTGGCACTCAGGTGGCTGGGGGCCAGCAGGCTGGACAGCTGGGAGCCAGGGCCGCCGCCTGGGGGTGAGGGAGGCAGCCAGGCAGGGCAGGGGAGGCAGGGGAGGGAGGCAGGGCAGGCGACAAGGGACGTAAGGCAGGTGAGTCAGGCTAGAGAGGTGAGGTGTCGCATGCAGGGCAAGGAAGGCAAGGCAGGTGAGGGAGAGCCTCCAGCCCCCAACCTCCTGGAAATCACTGTTCTTCTGACAGCCAGGACAACCTGCCAGACACAGCCTGATGCTGCACAGGCGCCTTGTGCAGCGCGGGCCTGGCCTGGCCTGGCCTGCCCCGCCTAGCCATTGTCTGGCACCACTGACTTGAGGCGAGGGCAAACAGGGAGGGCTGCACATGCAGGCCTACGTCCTCCAGCTGCTGCATCAGGGCGGCCAGGCCCTGCGCGGCTGCGGGCCCGCTGGGGTCTGTGTTGCGCTCCAGCAGCGCCAGCGCCCTGCAGCGCAGCAGGCAGACGACCAGGCAGCAGGCAGGCAGGCAAGCAGGCAGGCAGGCAGGGCAGCGGGCAATGCGCACCGCCCATGCCCCCTCCACCCACTAGCTAGTACCAATCAGCCCCACACCTGACAGCAACTGCCAACTACCAACGGCCCACCGTCACCCCCACCCCATGCCATCTGCCACATGTGCCGATGCCACTGCTGGCCTCGCCGCTTTGCATGTGGCAGGTCACCTCACCTCATCGGCCCTGACCTCCCCTTCCCTGCCTTGAATGGCCCAGCTGCCGGGCTCCTCCACCTCACACCACCCACACAATGCAATGCTGGCCCTGAGCCCGGCCCCCAGCCCCACTTGCACTTGTGCCACCACTCCACTCCACTCCGGCCCCTCCCCCCTCCCCCACCTGACATGCGCCTTGATGTCGGCAGTCAGCCCCGTGGCCTCCTGGCCGCACACCTCGCACTGCGTGTTGCGGCGCACGCTGAACCAGCGCAGGGCGCAGTCCACATGCATGGTGTTCATGCTGAGCTGGGAGCAATGGCAGCCCAGGCGCAGCACCCGGCCAGCCGCCAAGTCGCCCTCCTTCACCAGGTCCAGGCAGATGCGGCAGGCAGGGCCCACGTCATCGTCGCTGACGGACCCGCCGCCGTAGCTGCCGCGGTGGCTGCTGGCGCGGGAGGAGGGGGCTGGGCTGTGGCGGGCGGGGTTGTGGGGGGCCGGCGGGGCGGGCGGGGCTGGGGGCCGTGCCTGTGGTGGTGGCAGAGGGGGAGGGCTGGCGCAGGGGCTGCAGCTTGGGGTGCAGTTGCTGCTGGGGGCGCCCCAGGTGGGCAGGGCCAGGGGGATGCGTGGGGGCGTCACTGGGGCACGTGGGGCGGGGCAGGGACGGGGAGAGGGGCCAGGGCTGGGTGGTGGGGGCCATCTCGCATTGAGGGGGGACGCAGTGCCGCTGCCAACGCCAGCGCCGCTGTCACCGCTGCCCCAAATGCTGCTGTTGTGGACGCTGCCAAAACCATTTAAGGCGCCAGGCCCAGCCCCACCGCTGCTGTGACTGCTGCTGCGGAGATGGCTGGTATGAGTAGGGGAGGGCGGCCTGGTGAGGCTGCAAGGTGCGAGCACGCCGTATCCGCGGTGAGGGCCAGACTGCGCTGTTGATGGGGCTGCCGATATATCGCTCTGTGGTACGGGTTGCCAGGAGTGTGGGCTGGAGCTGCGCGATGTGGCAGCGGAGACGGGTTGCGGCCAGGCCAGTGTCTGAAGCTGGGACTGCAGCTGCGCCTGCGCTGCGGTGCTGGTGCCAGCGTGAAAGTTTGACGGGTGCGGCGAGGTTTGTGTCAGCCTGGGCTGCGGGCCAGCCTCGTCACCTGACGCCTCATGCCAGCGTCCGCTTGCCGATGTCATCTGTGGCGCACCGGGCAGGCTGGCCTGCTGCGCCGTTGCATTGGATGCGGAGACCAGTGCAAATGGGCGCATCTGCAAACCGATAAGCCGAGGTGATGGGAGCACCGGGCGAGCTCGCCCTCCACCACCAGGACGACACGGACACAGCCAGCAGCAATGCGCCGTCAACCCGACGCGTTACATACGTTACAGTGCCGATGCGAGAAGAGCGGACGTGCGTGACTACTTCATGCGGACCCCATGTGTTTTTATTGCTAATAGCTCGCTGCATCACGATGACTCTGATGAAAAGCCCAGTGCACAGCCCTCGTCTGGTACACACCGACAATGCACGAGACATAGGGACCTTGATGCACATCCGCTCCCTGTTGTCGGGCCTGGCTGTTTGGTGTCTTCCCACGCTCTTGACAGAGAGTCACAACAGGAGTGCGCCCACCACTGAAGCACACTTACGCACGCACAGGCGCTGAACACTACGCCGAATGCCAGGAAGGACCTCTTCCGTACAAGCTATTCGCCCCTAGTACGTCAGGGCGGCCAAAGAGTCAAGTGCTTGAGCTGGCTTGCGGCCAAGCACCAAAATGCTACGATTTGTCAAGGGTTTGGGTTACTGCGGGGGTCCCTGACCCGCGAGGTCCCTGACCGTCCGTCCGTCCGTCAGGCCGGCCGGCCGGCACGGAGGCAGCTGCCACCTCTGACGCAAATGTGCCTGACCACGGCGGCGAACCTGTCAGCTGGCGTTGACGGCCCAGGACAACAATTCGGCCAGGTCCGTACCCTTGTGCGTCCTAAGGAAAGCGTGCTTGGATAGGACGTCGATGGTCGCGCGTTGTCGCGCGTCCTTGACTAGGCATTTGGCTACAAAGTCACACAATTCGGCGGAGAAGCGAGGGTCTCCTCGCGGCAAAACCGGGACGGCCTCCTCCACGATGTATTCTAACAGTTCCCAGAAGCCCAGCGGCTGCTGTGCAGCGGACGGGTCTCCTGCGCTTGCACATCGTAACGACCCAAGGCAGTCCGTCGCCAAAGTTGTGGTGCTGTCCTTCCAAAGGTGACTGGGGCCTAATGCCAAGTGCGAAACCCTGCGGGCGCATTGCTTGCCCAAAGCCCGCCCGTTGCACACAAGCTGGTCGCGCCAACGGTTAAAGAGCAGGCTGGCTCCGCTGCCCATCAGTGCATAACTGCGATAGTGCAGATGGCCCCTAAGCGCTCTAGAGCAATGGTGCAGGTGGTAGTTGGCTGGATGTGGGCAGCACCTGGAGGAGGGTATGGGAAACGCCCCAGCGCACATTCCACCAGCGTCAGCCCCAGGCTCCACATGTCGCTGTCAAAGGAGTACTGGTCGCCCTTGATGCGCTCTGGAGACATGTACGTCACTGTGCCTACCTGCAGCCAGTCAGGCCAGGCCAGGGCTCAGGTCAGGCCAGCCCACCAAGGCTGAGCAGGCAGCTGAGCCCATCCAGCCCACCAATAGTAAGAATAAACGACGAGTCAGTTAAGCTGGTCCAGTGCTACATGCTGACGGGGATGCTGCGATATACACGGCCAGCCAGTGCTGACGAGCCCATCGCCATGAACCGAGAAGCCAGTGAACCCTATGAATCATGAAGACCACAAACTGTGTACAACAGTCACAAACATCCAGCACCACAGCCGGTGCACTAAGGCTGAGCAAGCAGCCATCCCATCCAGCTGAACAAAGGCAAAGGCATGAACAAGGCTGCCCAGCCCACCCCCCAGCACCACAGCCAGGAAGGTGGGTAGGCTGGGACTCTAATGCTGCGCTTTGGGGAGAGCAGGCGGCGCCAGCTGGAGCTGTGCTGGTGGCCAAAGCAAATGAAGCTGCCAGCAAAGGGCAAGGAATCAGCTCACATCAGCGCATGTTTGTCATGCCAACTCTAGGCTATAGCCCTGTCATAGTGCTTCTCCGCAAGCCTTACAAGGGCCATGGCCAGGGCAAGGCAGCCAAGCTCACAGCACAGCCTGGCAGGTGGCTGAAGCAGGGCTGATGCTCAGCCCTGGACCTTCAGTGAGCTGGGGAAACGGCTGGCACCCGCAGGAGCAGTGCTAATGGCCGGCTAGCCATCGCTGCCCGCCATGGAACACCCATACCGCTTGCCCACAGCCCAGAAGCAGAGGCCTGTGGCATATTACTGTGTGCCAAGAACTGATCAAGCTGCTCAACGCGCATGGGAGCCCCCTTCATGACAAGCTACAACGAGACTGTCTCTCCAACTGGGATCGGAGAAGAAAATGCTCCAATACAAAGCATAACACTGCACCTGGTGAGGGGGCCACAGAGTAAGGTGGAAATTATGGCTATTTACTCAAGTGCTGGTCCCCCTCTTACCCAGGTCACTCACCCAGGCCACTCACCCAGGTCACTCACCCACATCACTGACCTAGGTCACTCACCCAGATTACTCACCCAGGTCATTCACTCAGGTCACTGGCCCAGGTCACTCACCCAGCTGAGGCAGTTTGAGACGCTGCTGGTGAGCTGGCCACTGACTCCAAAGTCGGATATCTTCAAGGCGCCGGTGCTGGTGAGCAGCAGGTTGGAAGGCTTGATGTCCCGGTGCACTACATGCAGCTCCTTGTGCAGGTGCACCAGCCCAGCCACGACCTGCATGTGTTGCACCGGCCTGGCTGAGACTCCAAGCTCCAAGACTCCAAGCTTGTCCAGCTTGCGCTGTACTGAGTGGGTGCATTGGCCCTCAAGGCCACCTGGGACCCGCTGTGGGAGGAGTACCTCAAGCCACGCTGGCGCCGGCAGCGGTTGGCGCTGCACCATGCCCAGGAGCGCATCATTGAGGGCTTCTGCAAGAAGGTATGACCTGACCTGACCTGACCTGACCTGACCTGACCTGACCTGACCTGGTACCTGACCTGACCTGACCTGGTATCTGACCTGGTACCTGACCTGGTACCTGACCTGACCTGACCTGCAGGTGGTGAATGGGATGAAGTGGGTGTCACGCCAGCACTACCACCAAGAGAGGGGAGTGGCGGTGTTCCTGGGAGCGGGCAACTTCAGCCAGGGTGGGTGGAAGGCGGGGGCGGTGCGGGCGGGGTTTCGCAAGGTGGTGGAGCAGCCCAGCAGGCCCAGCACGGATCCCAGGCCTGACAGGCTGGTGATCGTGGATGAGTTCCGCACCAGCCGTGTCAGCTCGTCTGTGCACGCCCGCCAGCCATGTGAGCTGCACCTGTCGCCTGACCAGCCTAGGCCCGCAGACTGGGTACCCCCAGCAGGCCAAGTCAACCACCGGCTGTTGCGCCCAGCCTGGAGCCTTCGGCATGCTAAGTGTGTGCGGGGCCTGAAGTGGTGCCATGAGGTGCCGCCCAACCCTCCTCCCCCTCCCCCAGCCCCTCTTGCCCAGGACCCCCCTCCCCCTGCCCAGGACCCCCCTCCCCCTCCCCCAGCCCAGGCCCAGCCCCCTCCCGCAGCTCAGGATCAGCCCCCTGCCCAGCCCCTACCTGGCCCAGTACAGCGACCCCAGGCCCCCCCATGGGGCAGGTGGCTGGACCGGGACACCAACCCCTGCCTGAACTTTCAGCGCATTGGGGAGAGCAAGCAGCGCCCCCTGGAGCTGTGCCATTGGAAGGATCTGCAGGCCCTGCCCCCCATTGGCAAGGAGTACCAGCAGCGCTACAAGCTGGTCAATGACCGGCTGCCCAAGGTCAGGCAGCGGCTGCACCGGGCTGCAGAGTACCGGAGGGGCATTGATGGCCGGGCCCGCAACAATGCGTAGGCCCTAGTAGTTTGCACAGGCTGTTAGCCTATCAAGAGCATTAAGCTGTTAGTTTTGATGAGGTGCCCAGTGGTCATGGGGGATTAGCCCCAGAACGTGCCATCGGTGTGGGGTTTGTAGTCATCAAGGGTGCGACCGAGGTTGCTGCAAGTTAATTGTAGTAGCTGAGTGAGATTACCCACAGGCCGACATGTCGTTCCTTGTTGAATGAGTTTTGTTCGCGCTGAGTGGGTGCATTGAGAGCATGTTGGGTGCATTGAGAGCATGTTCTGCCTGCTAATGTGCCGGTGCGGGTGATGGATGCAGCGTCTGCCAGCCATTGTGGAATGGGGCCTGAGTAGGCACATGTGGAGCATCACACAGCATAAACCTGTGCAATCTTAACCTTAAACCTTGAACCGTGACAACCGTAGGTTGTGGTGGAAAAGTTACCTAAAAACCGTAATCTGGTCTGGAAATGTCACACACGTCTTGAGCGCCACGCCTAGCTGCACAATGACTTAGGAGAAGAGGAAGAGAACAACCAAGCACAAGCAGCTTCTTTGGCGCAGCCCACATAGGGACACGGGGATGCTGTGGTGCTGAGGGCCTGCTGCAAAGCGGTGTGCAGGCCAGTGTTTTTTTTTTCATTTGGCCTCTTTCCAATTTCATAGCACAAAGTGTCATGGCTCAGATTGGGACTGTCATGTTCATAGCGCGACCCTATTGGGCCCCATAGCGCACAACAAAAATGTCAAATTAAAGCAATATGCCCAATCAAATGCGGTAGCGCCCACGCACAGCAGCGTTATCCAGCCACTTGCTAATGGCACGCTCATCTGGGAATGTGTCCAAATCAAATTGATTGCTGCTGAAGACACGGGCGCATACATTCAAGTGGCACTCTTGCAGCCTGTTGCGGGTGTCATCTTTGAGGTAAGCCATGGCTGAGAACATGCGCTCCTCCTCCACTGAGCCTGTCATGACCAGAGCAAGCTCTGCCAGCTTGATTTACTCCAAGATGTCAGCCTTGGTGATGGGTTGGCCAGCCAGGTAGCGCCACAGCTTGGTGGTCTCCTTGGCTGGGTTGGCTGCTGCTGAGCTTAGCTCCACACGGTGTTCAGCTTGGCAGCGCATGACTTCCACAAATGCTGATTGCTGGGCAGATAGCTTTTGCTGGTCCAACAAGGCTGGCGCCAGTTGGCCGTTAGCCCAGGGTCGCGTCCATGCAGTACCGGGCCTTGACAATGGCCAGGCGCTCAAAAAAGTCTTCATCGCTGGGCTGCTTGTCCCAGTAGTGGGCGTACACAACAGCCAGTCCTCTGGCATGCTCCGGTGGGAGGAAGCGGCTGTGTAGGTCACGTACTACAGCATCTGCTGTTGCTGCCAGCTCCTGCTTGGCACTGTCGACATGCTGCTGGAAGTCACTGGCTGGCACTGAAGCAGCCCGGCGCCCTTTTGGGGGGATGGCGTACAGCTGTACCGGCACACTGCCTCGCTCACTGCCTTCCTCCTCCTCCTCATTCTCACCAAACATTGTCTCCATGTCTGCTGCTGCCTGCCTGCTGCCTACCTCCTCCTCATCCTCACTGTCACTGTCAGCCTCATCTGATTGCACTGTCATACTGCCACTCCCATGCGGCTGCAATGCCAAATGGCCAGAGCTGTTGTACACCAGGCAGCTGCCAGGTCCTGCCACATTGGTGAAGGCTGTCAGCTCAGGAAAGTCCAGTGCAGAGAAGGGGGAGGGGCCTGAGTACATGGCAGTGATCTTGTTGGCCGTCAGGGCCACCTCATGCATAAGGTCCTCGACAAAGAAGGGGTCTTGATGGTATGCAAGTTGCAGTTGAAGCTCTTGTTGCAGCGTTCGCAGCGCGCCTTGTACTGGTTTGAGGCATCGAGCCCTTGGTTTGAAAGCCACAGTGGGCGATCGCCAATGAGCCAGCTGTCCTGTTGCTGCCGTTGCTGCCGTGTGCCCTGGCTTGTAAGTAGGCACCATCGCTACACCCTCGGCGGGCACGGCCATCAGCCATCGGGATTGCGGCGCTTATCCAAATTGCGGCTCTTAGCCGAGCTGCGGCTGCAGTACAAAGTCCACTTTTTATAACGCGATGCGCTAAGCACAGTCCGCAAGGGGTCCAATCCATAGCGCACGGAGCCCTCTGAAATGTCGCTTTTTATAGCGATCGCTATATATAGCGTTAAAAAAAAAACACTGGTGCAGGCCCAGGGGTACAAACCAGCGGCGGGGCAGGGTGGTGCTTGTGGTGTCATTTTGCTCAAGCAGGGTCAGCTCAGCAGTGGACAAGCCCCAGCGCTGTGAGAACAGCTGGGTGCAGCTGGGTGGGCAGTTGTGGGCAACTTAACAGGTGTAAGGGTGACCAGGCATCAGCACATTGAGAGTGGTGGCCTGAGGGCTGAGGACGTGAGCCACCAGCTGCTACGTCCAGCATGGAGCCAGAAGTGTGACCAGCCAGTGCAGGGCCTGATGTGCTGCCCCCACGCCGGCACCCACAGCCCCATGCAGCCAGGCAGCCACACAGCCTTAGGGCCAGGGCCAAGCACTCCAGCACAAGGGCAAGGAGTAACCAGGCCTGGGGTACCAGTGACTGCAAGACTGCCCACGCAGGATCCGCCAGCAGCGGGAGGCGGCATGGTAATGTGCCCCCCCTTACACCTACATCAATGCATATTTGTTATGCCAACACTAGGCTATAGCCCTGCCACAGGGGTCAGGCAATAGTGTAGGTGGAAGGCAGCCATTCAATGTGTGAGGGAGGTCCTACTTCACACAGACAAAACCACCCCTAGTTAAGGCAGGGTGCAGCAGGCTGGCTGCCAGCCATGCTCAAACATGCTCAACTTGTCACATGCCATGCCAAACATGTGGCTTATGCCCCCAAATGGATGCCCCATGCACTTGTCACCATGCCACTGCTGCTGCTGCATGTTCATGACTAAGTGCATTCAACCAAGCTAACGATGGCAATGATGATGAATGACACCATACCATGGTGTGCCTCAGGCTGCGACCCGTCATCCATGTCATTGTGTCCGGCATGCAGGGATGCTCCCGCTGCAGGCCTGCTGCATGCCATGCCTTCACCAGCATGTCAGGTACCTGGCGAGCTATCTCAGCGATGTACTTCTCTGGCACCGCCTGGCCAGGCCTTGTCCGCGACACTGCCCGCAGCACGTCCGCCAGGCTCCCTCCATCACAGTATTCCATGACAATGGTGATTGCGCCGTTGTCGAAGAAGGCCTGGTGGTACTTTACAATGTTTTGGTGGCTTGCGCCATACAGGGTCCGCAGCTCAGTGGTGACCTGTGGTGTGCGGGGCAGGGCAATGCAGGGCAGGAAGCAGAGGCAACAGGGGGTGGCGTGGTGGACGCAGTGTGGCACAGGGTAGGGTGCGAGGTGTAAGGTAAGAGTAGGGTGCAAGGGATAGGGTAGGGTGTGGAGTGCACTGTGACTTGTAGTGTTCTATACTGTAGCTGCCATGCTGTCAACTGCTGCACAGTCCCATTAGTGCGGTCGCACCTGCTTGCGAATGGTGTCTGAGCTCACGTCAAACTGTATGACCTTCAACACGAGAAGCGCACCAGTGTGGCGGTTGCGGACCTTCTTAGCCACCCCACTGCTGCCACTGCCTATTATTCCCAGCTCTTCAAGGTCTTGAAGAGTAAGGTCAGGGCCAGTGGCTGGATTAACCTGCAGTGGCTGGCACCAGGTGTGGCATGAGCCTGGCAGAACAATGAGCTGGGGGAGCAGCTGGTTAGCCTCACACCTCTGGGGTGATGGCTCGCACTGCTTCCTGGGAACTGCAGCACAACATGTGGCAAGTGAGGGTTGATAACTGATTGCATTGTGACGATGCTTTGCGTGGGCTGCACCTGGCAGAGCTGGACCTTGCACTAACTGGAGAAATAATTTGCAGCCCGTCTTTGCTAATTGTTAGGTCGCCTTCAGTGAACTTCCCGGCATTTGTCCTGCGCAGAAGGAAAGCTTGCTTGAGGCTTCCTTAAGCAACATGAAAGGTTGAGACTGAGACATACACATAAGATACTGAGACGTACAATACATAAGATGCCTTCTTTTCCTCAGGTACGGCCAAAGGCTCAGGTCTACGCCGGTTCATTCGTGTGTATGCTATCCGGGAGCCCCAACACCTCTCCAAGTTTAGATTTAGCTACATTTGAAGATGCACTGCGATGGGCGTTGCGTACGCTATACAGGTTTGCGGGCCGCGGCCTCTGGACATTTTGTGATGCGAACTGTGCAAGGATGCATGGACTTTGTCTCGTGTAGTCAGGCGGCCCCAACATTCAAAAAATGACAGGAAACCGACCCCTGGTAGTAGGACGGCTGTAACTCTGCACTCACTACGCCAAATATTATGCTAGTTGGCTCACAATGTAGGCAACCCAGCCAGCTACCTTTCACCCATCCAGAATAGTTATCCAGTCAGTAGGCCGTGCACAGCAAAGCTTCAAAGTTACTAATTCAAATTTGAGCCACAGCGAGGCATGCAGTCATCGCTTCGACCGCCCGCGCCGCTTAGGCTGCTCTACATGAGCATGCGCGTCGGAAGCAGCAGTCGGATCCGAAAGCGGATGCGGGAATGTGGCACTGAGCCCACCTCCTACCCATACCTGGAGGGCAATGCCACAGCTCGACCATTTATACTTACAACGTGCTACTTACTAGGTTAAGCTCCTCTAAGACAGTGTTACAAACGCTCATACTCAGTTAAGCCAAAAGCACACTTTGGTCTGTGACCCCCAACTCCCTTAGCCGATCTCAGGACCGGGGCCATGCAGTCAGACACACAACTCCACACCATGACCGAATCAGGACTCGGCTCCTCTGAGAGTTACACTCCCCTACATGCCATCCACCTGCGTGCAAAGTTTCATAGCTCAACTGCAACCCCACAGGCCCGTAGCCCTGATTCTGCTTGGAGAACATGATGTCACTTTGAAGATGTCAAACTGAACGAGGCCTGGGCTGTTTGTTGTGCGGTTTGTTTCACTAGATGCACGATAGACGGTGTAGTCAGTGACTACTAGTCACGCGGTAGGCAGGGATGCATTGCTGGCTAGGGTTCAGCCGAGCAGCGTTGTTTGTTTGTGAGAGTGTTACAGGCCAGCTAAACTGCAAGCTCACCATACTCCAGATTTGCGCCATGACCCGCTACCTATTAGCCGGACCGATTTGTCTTGACTGGTACAGCACCTTGCTCAATGTTGACATGGGATGTTGAAGCTGTCTTGCTTGAGGTGCCTGGGCTCCCCTAGTTTTTACTGGTCCATGCAGTGCGGCATTCAAATACCCAGAAGAAGTGCGTATCGCTAACGTTACAGTAGCGTCTCAACTCCACGTGCGAATGGAGTTTTCTTGAGTGACTATTGCACGCTTGGACTAGTTCTGTCCCACAACTTCATTGACTGCCGCTTCTGGCATGGCGCACGCCCAGCTCAGCGTGGACAGCCTAGTATGGGTGAAGCTTGCGTCTGGCTGGGCTCCTGCGCGGGTTGTGAAGGCCTCCCAGGGTCAGGACCTGGTGCTGCAAGTCACGGGTAGCGGCATCGAGGTGACAGCACCGGCCACAGCGTGCCTGCTTCAGAATTCAGCCAGCGATGAAGAGGTAAGCCGCCCACCATACGCTGCGACGTAAGCGAATGTAGCGAATGTAGCTGCAATTGACAGCAGTCGTGGCAGTCGGTAATGAATAATTGTGACCGTTGCAGCCCACCAGTGTGCCCACCACTGCTCAAACATTTACATGTCCTTGCAGGACATGACACACCTAACGCACCTTCATGAGCCAGGTGTCCTCCACAACCTTGCAGTCCGCTATGCACGCCAAGACATATACACTTGCACTGGTTCCATCTTATTGGCTGTCAACCCATTTCAAGCAGTACCTAAGCTGTTCCAGCCAGATGTTCTGGCAGCATATCAGGCATGCTGCGGGGAAGATGGCACAGGCAGCACTACGCACTTGTCAGAGCTACCCCCGCATGTGTACCGTGTGGCGTGTGCGGCCTACAGGCAGATGCTGCAGGACAACTCAGGCCAGGCCATCCTGGTGGGCAATTGGACAGCATCCACAGTCTCCCAGTGTGTTAACCAGCACCGTAATCAATGATGCTAGCCACAACGATCAGCTAATACTAGCTTACAGCAGCTGTTAGTAAAGAAGTATAGGTTGATGCACGCAGATCACTGGTGAGAGTGGAGCTGGCAAAACAGAGACGTCCAAGCTCATCATGCGTTGCCTCGCGAGTTTGGGTTCCCCGGAGCGTGGCCATGCAAGCAGCATGGGCGGTAGCAGTCCATCCAGCAATGGAAAGGGGCAAGGGGCGTGTGGAGTTGAGCAGAAGGTGCGCTGCATATGTCACTCTCCCTGCATGGCCGTCAGTGAGATGCTTTGACAGCAGGTTGACCCTGTTTCCATAGGTTTTGGAAAGCAACCCTCTCCTGGAGGCCTTTGGCAATGCCAAGACTCTGCGTAACGACAACAGCAGTCGGTTCGGCAAGTGAGACCAGCTGCACACGCTTGCCCCCCATGCATGAACTTGCATGTGCTCATGGACTACCTGCTCATGGTCTACCTGCTCATGGTCATGCAGGTATGTGGAGATCAGCTTCACTGGCGGTGGTGTCATGAATGGGGCTGGCATCCGCACCTACCTCTTGGAGCGCAGCAGGGTGGTGCACGTGGCGCAGGGCGAGCGCAACTTCCACGCATTCTACCAGGTTGCTACCCTGCCCTGCCCTCAATGAATGGCCAGCTGCTACAGCAGGCCAGCCAGCCTGACCTGACACGCGGCTACTGTGTGGTGATGTGGTGTGGTGTGCGGTGGTGTGCACACTGCAGATGTGCGCTGGGGCCAGCCGTGAGGAAAGGACGCGGTGGCAGCTGGGCCCTGCGGCGTGCTATAGCTACCTGCAGCAGTCAGACTGCATGGAGCTGCCGCACGTGGATGATGCAGCAGAGTATCAGGTGGGCATACCAGGCAGGGAGAGAAAGACCCAGCCTGACGTGACAGACCTGAGTGTCACCATTTCTGCCATCAACACTGGGCCATTGTCACCTTCCCCCTAGCCGCCCAGCACACCTCACCCTGCTTCTGTGCCTAATCCTGCCGCTGCCTAACCCGACTGGCCCACCACCACCCATGCCCACTAACCCGTTATTCACCCAGCCTGTCCCTGCCTGCTTCTGTGCCCCACCCTGCCCCTACCCAACCCAGCTGGGTATGTGCCTTGCCGTTGCGGTGATGACGTGTCCTGACTTGCTGCATGTGCCCGCAGCACACAAGGCAGTCCATGGACGCAGTGGGCGTGCCCCGCAGCCAGCAGGACGGCGTGTTTGCAGTGCTGGCCGCTGTGCTGCACCTCGGCAACGTGTGCTTCAGGGAGGCCGACCATGACTACAGCCAGGGCCCTGTGCCCAGCAACCCAGACGCTGAGCAGGCCCTGAAGAGTGCTGCCAGCCTGCTGGGGGTCCCTGCTGACCAGCTGCTGCTGGTGCTCACCACCCGCACCCGCCAGACGCCTGATGGTCAGTGGATAGCTGCAGGCGGCAAGCAAGCTGGCAGCTGTAGGGAGCAAGCTCGGTGCCTGTTGCAGGAAGCTGAGCAGCTCTCCTTCTCACTCTGTCATCTTCATCATGGGACAGACAGGGCTATGGGCCACAGAGAGATGCTGGCGATGTTTGCCTTCCCTTGGCCTGCTACCCGTCTGTTGCAATGGCTGACGCAGGCACCATCACCTCGCCCTTGAGCCCAGAGGGGGCGGAGGAGTCACGCAATGCACTGGCCAAGGTCTTGTACGCGCGCACCTTTGACTGGCTGGTCAGCCAAGTCAATGCCGCCCTCTCTGCCGGCAGCAGCCTCAGCAGCAGCACAGCAGAGCCTGCCCACACCACCCTGGCCCTTGCGGCCCAGAGGGCAGCCTCAGACGGGGTCAAGCACAAGGCTGAGCAGCTTGGCCTCAATACCCCTACCCGGCGAGCCAATGGCGACCCAGCCACACCAAACAGGGATGTCAGCATGCCCTTGGCAGTGGGGCAGCGCTGCATGCAGGCCACCACTATTGGGCTGCTGGATATCTATGGGTTTGAATCGTTTGAAAACAATGACTTGGAGCAGGTGAGACTGGGCAGCTGCTCCCGCCACCACCAGGTTCACCACCCTGGTAGTGCCAGTGTCCCTGCTCTTAGTGGCAAATGGCTGCTGGTCACACTACTAGCACCAGTGGTGTGGCTGCCCTCCTTTCGGCTGCAGTCAGGTGCCCTGCTCAATAGCTGTCATGGAGGCTCAGGGCAGTTCAGGGGCAGAGCCTGCCTCGTGGCATGAAACCCAGGCTGGTGCTGCACCGCTTGCTGCATGCCTCGCAGCTGTGCATCAACTTTGCGAACGAGAAGCTGCAGCAGCACTTTAACCAGCACATCTTCAAGTGGGAGCAGGTGCGTTTTGGACGCAGGCTCGCACTCTGGGCTGTCACACTGTACATGTCTTGCACGCCGTGCATGCCTTGCAAATGCGTGATGGACAGAGCCGACCAGGAGGAGGCTATTGCTCCGAGTTAGCCTGCCACCACCCCAGCGTGCGTATGCAGCATAACTGTAGGGGTGCTGCTGTCGTGCTGTGTCCGATGCTGCAGTCGGAGTATGTGGCTGAGGGCATTGACTGGCGCTGGATAGAGTTTGTTGACAACCAGGAGGTGGTGGACCTGATTGAGGGCCGCCTGGGCTTGCTGGACCTGCTGGACGAGCAGTGCCGCTTTCCCACCGTGAGTTTATGGCAGGGATGGCCAAGACGGTGATGGTGACGTGGTATGGCCTGATGGTATGGCTGCTTGGTGTTGCCCACTCACCACTTGGCATGAGAGCTTGTGACCGCCTGCACGGCGGCCTGGTATGGTGGCCAGTGTGGGGCACCACAGCAGCTTGCATCCTTGGTGATGCCTTGCTGCCAAGGGTTTTTCAGCAGTGATGGGTTAGGGTTAGGGGTAACCCTAACCCTAACCTAACCCTTGCTGCTATGGGTCCCTCAGCAGCGATGCCCGCTGCATCTGTATATCATGAGTCTTCTGTGAGTCACTTGCTCGTGATGCCTTCCTGGGTCTGTCTGTCCTGCATGATCGGCCAAGTGCGGGTAAGCTGAGCTGAGGTGCCTCCATGGCTACTCCCTTGCTGTGCAGTCTACTGCAGACGACCTGGTGCACAAGTACTCCTCCACCCCAACCGTCACCAGCAACAAGCGCTTTGAGCGTCTGAAGCGGCCCCCCACCGCCTTTGCTGTCGACCACTACGCCGGCCCAGGTGGGAAAGCCAGGTGCCAGCCCGGGCCAGGGTCAGGGTCTAACAATGTGTCCTTAACCCACCCACTGTTGCCCTCCTTTAGGCTGCAGCCTGGTGTCAAGTGCTCAGCCTGCTTGCAATGGGGACAATGGGGACCGCAGCCGCCTGATCCCAAGTCATCCCCTTGAGCACTGCCCCTTGCTGCAGTCCGCTACCTGACCGACAACTTCATGGCCAAGAACAAGGACTTTGTGGTGGCAGAGCATGCAGCCCTGCTGGCGGGGTCCCAGGCCAGCACCATTGCCGGCCTCTTTGCACCGGCTGGCCACACTGCTGCTGGCAACAGCTCGGCACACCACACCCCTGGTGCCCAGGCTATGCACCGCTCCTCCTCAGCAGCCGTAGTTGAGGCACTGACCCACACCCCCAGCCACTTGCACCCGGCACACCGCTATGGCAGCGCTGCCACCCTGCCCGCTGGTGGTCAGAATGGTGCTGGTGGCAGTGCTGTCAAGTCCTCCTTCAAGTTTGACTCAGTGGGCAGCCAGTTCAAGCGGCAGCTGGCGGACCTCATGGCAGCACTGAATGCCATGCAGCCACACTATGTGCGCTGCATCAAGCCAAACCCCAGCAGCCGCCCGGGCATGTTTGATGCAAACTACGTCCTCCAGCAGTTGAAGTGCGGAGGTGAGAGGTGCCAGGTGTGATGGGACCTGCTTCATGCCTGTGCATGCGGTGAAGAGCTATTTCCCTACCATGACTGGTTGTGCTTGTCCCAGTCGATGTGCTGGTGCATTAGACCGCACTATGCCCTGTCTTCTGTTCAAGCATGTTGTGCTTGTGTTAGGTGTTAGGTGCGCATGTGAGGCCTTGATTGAATCACACTTTTCACGCGCCTCCTGTTCTCACTCTCTGGCCCCAGGTGTGATGGAGGCGGTGCGGATCAGCTGTGCTGGCTTTGCCTATCGCCGGCCCTACGCCACCTTCCTCAACTATTTCTGGCCCCTCTGCCCCTCCGCCATGCATGCGGCCCTGAGGCAGAGCCCCAGCCAGCCAGCAGCCAGCTCCCAGGCCACCAAGCTGCCGGCCCCTCCTCGCAGTCTAGAGGTGAGCAAGGCGCCAGTGCATTGCAGAAGTTGAGCTGGACAGCTGTTGAGGCACTGAGCAAGCTGAGGACCCAGGGGCAGCCCGAGCCACAGATCAGGTCCAGATCAGGTCCAGACCACATCCAGATCGGGGAGATTAGGTTCAGATCATGGTCTACAGTTAAGCTGTGATGGAGGTTTAGAACCCAGTTTAAAGTCCAGATCGAGTCTGAGCCGGTACATTGTATGATGGTGGTGGGTGGAGGCGGCTCCTAATGCTCACTGCATGTGACTGGGGGCAGGAGGCATGGGCACCTTGAGCTTCACATGCGATGCACTGCTTCCTCCATGAGCCATGCTGCTGGTGCCCTGCAGGGTGCCCTGGAGCGCTGCCCTGTGGAGACGCTGCGTCACGCAACTGAGCGCATCCTCACAGCAGCTGGCGTGACTGACTATCAGCTGGGCCACACTAAGGTGGGTGTGGTGTCATGATGTTCAGTGAAGTTCAGATGCCAGAACATAGTACTGCTGCTCAGCGAGTGGAGCTGCTCAGCTCACAGCAACTCTGGGCATCCAGCTGTATGTGCTCTACAGCAAGCTTAAGCACCTAAGATCTAATGCAAATACATTCAACACCAACACCTGCTCCACCATGACCTTCATACGCCACCTTTCTCATGTGGACTGTGAGCCTTCCTGGTGCTGGTACTGGATCATGTGTCAGGTCATCCTCAGTCAGACCCCTACTGCATAGCCCGTATGTGGGGCAGCTGTCAGGCCATGCCCCTATGTCTGTGCTGCGCAGTTGTTCCTGCGCCCCGTACAGTCCGTGTTGCTGGACAGCAGGCGTGCCTCCCTCATTGCCACCTCCGCCACCACACTGCAAGCTGGCTGGCGTGGCTTTGTCCAGCGCCGCCGCTTCCTTGCCCTGCGGGCTGCAGCTGTGGTGCTGCAGCGTGCCATCCGTACACGTCAGGCTCAGCAGCTGGCCTTCAGGCTCCGCATGACGAGCTCAGCTGTGGTCGTGCAGGCCGCCTGGCGGGGCCGGCAAGCACGGCAGGAGCTGGCCAGAGCTCGTGCCGCAGCCACAGCGCTGCAGGCAGGGTGGCGATGTCAAGCAGCGAGGGGCCGGATGCAGGAACTACGCAGGTGTGTGCACCTTGTGTGCATATGTGTGCGCTTGGTATGTGATGTGTCACCAGCACCCAACCGGCTACTGGGACCCACCCGGGGGAGGGCAGTGTGATGACGCACTGCTACTCCCGTGCTACAGAGCAGCAGGGAAAGGCATTACTAGGGCAGGGTAGGGCATCACTAGGGCAGGGCAGGGCATCACTAGGGCAGGGCAGGGCAGGGCATGACTAGGGCAGGGCAGGGCATGACTAGGGCAGGGCAGGGCATGACTAGGGCAGGGCAGGGCATGACTAGGGCAGGGTAGGGCATCACTAGGGCAGGGCAGGGCATGACTAGGGCAGGGCAGGGCAGGGCATGACTAGGGCAGGGCAGGGCATGACTAGGGCAGGGCAGGGCATGACTAGGGCAGGGCAGGGCATGACTAGGGCAGGGCAGGGCATGACTAGGGCAGGGCAGGGCATGACTAGGGCAGGGCAGGGCATGACTAGGGCAGGGCAGGGCATGACTAGGGCAGGGCAGGGCATGACTAGGGCAGGGCAGGTCCAGCCATGAGGGCAGCCTGGTCTTCCTGCTCACAGGGAGGCAGCAGCGCTCGTCTACCAGAGCTGCTGGCGCAGCAGGTCCGCTCGAGCCGTCCTCACAGCCGCCCTGCAGCAGTCCAGGGCAGCCCGGTGCATGCAGGCGGCATGGCGCTACCGTCAGGCTCACAGGGCCTTCCTGCAGCAGCTGCCCCTCGTCAGGGCTGCAATCGCCATCCAGCGGGCATGGCGCAGCAGCAGGCAGGGGGAGCGCCTACGCGAAGCGTTTCGCCAAGTGGTGCTGCAGGTGGTGCAACGCAGCAAAGCCGCTGTGGTGCTGCAGCGGGTGTGGCGCACCAAGGTGGGACGACAACGCATGCAGCAGCGTGTGCAGTAGTAGCCCAATTCCTTATTGGCGCCTCAACATGTTGGTGCGAGTGGTTGTATCCACAGCTGCAGCCACTCGCACCGGCAGGGGATAAATCACCACAGGGCGCCTGAGCAGTGACATGGCGGTTCAACCTCATGTTGCGTGGATGTGTGTGTGTGTTGTGTAGGCTGTGAATGTTGAGTAAGCATCCATCTACTCACAGGGCTCACATCTGCCTGACTGCCCGCTGGCCTTGCCTCTGCCTGCTCATGGGGCGACTGCTATCACGCCTCACTGTCCGCGACGCATTCAGCACTGCAGTCTCAGGGGTGGAGAGGGTGTGGTGTGATGCAGGAGGCGCGCCTGCGTCTGCAGCTGCTGGCCAAGGAGGTGTCCCGCCAGCGCTTCAAGGCACAGCTCCAGGGGTTCCAGGTCAAAGCCGCAGCCAACCACGCAGGGGCAGCAGCTGGTGCGGATGTGGAGAAGGACACTCGCAGCCGTCAAGCCAGCCTCCCAGTCCCGCTGTCAGACACCATTCGGCGGTGGGGCGGGCCAAACAAGGTGCGACATGCAGACCTTGCCTGCACAGCTGTGCCTGATGAGCTGGCTCCTCCCTGCCCACCAGCCATGCTCAGGGTGGCCACTGCCCACTCTCATGGCCGTCTGTTTAGTTCCCAAGACTACTATTTCACTCCCTTCAAACATGGCTGCCATGCGTGCCATGCCACCATGCAAGCCGGACGAAGCTTTCACATACCTAGTGAGGCCCAGACAGCCACTGAGACAGCCACTAAGCAGTTGGGACGGTGTTAGGCACTGGGCCTGGCGCCCTGACCTGCGACCACCGCATGCAGGCAAAGGCCAGTGGCCAGCAGCAGCAAACGGAGTCGGACGTGGTGCGGGCTCCAGACGTGGCACCTGAGCCCTTCACCCCCCGCAGCCGGCGCCTCCAAGAGCTGAAAGACTTCAAGCTGTCCCCGCTGCTGCAAATGTGGCAGACCAAGGACGCCAAAGCCAGCGCCCCAGTGACCAGCGCCAGCAAGGCCCCCCCGCTGCCCCGCCCTGACACAGGCTGCTGCAGCAGTCACAACACCACCCCTCAGGGCTGGCGCACCAGCCAAGGCCGCCCGGCCGGCGCTGCCGCTGCCGCCGCAGCAGCAGCAGCGCATCGCAGCCAGCAAGCCCAGCTGCGCTCTGCCCCTCTCTCCAGCCGGGCATCCAGCAGTGCGGCCCACTCCCTGCGCTCAACACCCAGCGCCAGCCCCCCCAGCCAGGCAGGGCGGGCAGGCCTGGCACCCGGCAGCGGGGGCGGCCTGGGCGCTGGCTGGCACTTGCGTACCGCAGCCTCCTCCCCAGCCTCGGTGCACTCCACCACTGCGGCGTCCATGGTGTCATATGGTGCGTCCACCCACCTCCTGCCGGGCTGCAGGCCAGGCCAGGCCACACCCCAGTCCAGGCCACACCCTTCCCTCACGGCCAGCGTCTTCCAAGTGATGCAAGTTGCCTGAAGTAAGCGGGCATGGGGGAATGCTACAGGCTGTACCCTAGGCCTCCTGTCCCGGCTTCTGCTTGTGCATGTGAATGCTGCTGGGGTCACACTGAGCACGCGCAATCCACCACATAGTCACCCTGCCTCCGAGCTGACACACCTACTGCTGCGCCATCAAGGCTATTGTGCTGTGACCTCTCGTGGCTCACCTGGTGTGCTCGGCCACTGATGCTCAGGCACTGGTGGTGCTATTGTGTGCAAATGCCCTGCTGTGTTGATGGGCCACAGAAGAGGTCGGGGGATCAACTCCAACACGTGACACTACGGGCATCTGCTGACAGTGATATTGCATGGGCTGTGCTTTCATGTGTGTGCAGTGCACTCGCCTGCAGGCGAGCTCCTGAACTATGCTGGACAAGATGGGTCTTGGGCTGACGGTGGCGAGGCAGCTGTTGGTGAAGTGGATGCAAAACGCAGCAGCCCAGCAGGACCTGCAGCGCTGCAGGCTGCTGCCATCGCCCTCAACTCCCTCCTCACCGCGGGGGGGCTGCAGCGCCATGCCTAGGTGCCGTGCCGTATCTGTCATTCACACATCATTGTCCATGGCTCCGATTACTTGTTCAACACAGATTGAGTGACCTTCCCCCGCATTATTGGGACTACCGAGGTAGGGTTTGACAGCTGGCAGCCTTTACGCAACACAGTTGGCAGCGTAGTAGTAGATCCGCAGTGTCCAACATTGGCTGTGGGAAGTAGTCGATGGTTGTCTTGGAGCCGCTATTGTAAGAATATAGTTAACCTTGATGTAAAGTTTGATCATGTTTGATTCACCCCCGCCATTGGCCAACACTTCACTTGTCGGAACTGTTCCTGATCCGCTTGGTGTGATTGTCCCCACGTTCAGCTTAGCGCCTCATATCGACGTCAGGACTGGTGTGCTGCTGGGGAAGGGAGGGGGGAAGAGGGCTGCTTCTGACGCCGTGGGAGGGGGAAAGAGGGCTGCTTTTGACGCTCGGGGAGGGGAGGGGGGCAAGGAAGCGAGGGGGAAGGGGTCGGGGAAAGGCTACGAGGGAAAGGGGCAGGGATATACCACATGCGTCTGCCCTCGCCCCTGGTGCTTTGCTAGATGGCTTACACCGCTTAAGCCGTCAGCCGTTAGGCTGCTAGGCCGCCCTCCCCCTCAAGGGGTTCGGGACTTTCTGAAACGCACTTCATAGCAAGGTGCACAAACAAAGGTGCACATGGGCTCAACATGAAGTCATGCAAGTTCTCATTGTTGTTCTGTAAAGTCAAGGCAAACTCCGGCTGCTCCCTGATGGAACTCGTGGCAGTGCACTCAAAGATGAAATGCATGGCGTCATCCACTACCCCCTCTGTGCATCTGGTGCATGTGCGATCAATGAAAGTTACCCCCTCAAACCGAGCCTTCTCCACCCCCAGACCGCTGTTGCCTAACCTGAACCTAGTCAAGCTCGTGCGGACTTCTGTAGATAGCTGTCTATTAAGCAGGTGTGGTGCCATGTGATTGATGCCAATGCCGTCCCCATGCTTAAACCATGCAGCATACGAACATCTCTCCCGATGCACCGTCTCAGGCAGTCTAGGGTCTCCCTCAAACCCAACCCAACGCCTCCCCCACCTCTCGAGCCACTTGACTTCCATAGCCTTGGTGCCTAGGACCATGTCCGGGCTCAAGGTGAACTCACCCCCCATCAGCTCTCTGGCGGCAAGCTGGAACTGAGCACTCCAACTAGCCTGACAGCTCCTGCCTAACTCCACATCTGCCTTGATGACCCTCATCAGCAGGTCACTGTGGGAAAGTTTGGCAGTGTTCCAGAAGGTGCTTTGAGTTACGCTCATGGTGAAACTGTCCAGAGATCACTCCTGATGCGGCACCAGACACTGCACATGTGCATTGCTGCAACATATCCCACATGACATGGCACATGACTTGACTTCATGCAACTCCCACACCATGTGCAGGTTCTATGACCGGGACGTGTCAGCCGCGCTAAACATCCGCCGCTGCGCAGTTGGCCCAGGGCCACGTCCCACTGAGCTGTGCTACTGGGAAGGCCGCCCAGCCATGCCAAAGCCAGGCAGGCCAGGCCAGGAGTGGGTGTACCTGCCTGACAAGGCACTGTTGCGCAAGTGTCGGCGCAAGTGGCGGCAATAGCCAGCTACAGCAATACAACCCAAGAAAACAAGATACCAAACCCCTCACAAAGGGGATGTGTGTGAGCAAGAGCTATAGAGTAGGGTAGAGCTCTTGCTAGTAGTAGACCTGGAGGCACACACACCAGAAGGCTGAGCTGAAGTGGGCATTAGGCACACTATCAGTAGCCTTTACAACAGCGATCTCGCAGCCTGTGTTTGATTACAACTCATGAGTTGCATGAGGGCTGTAGGGATTAAAACTTGTAAGATTTTTCCATGGGCGTGATGCAATGGGCGACCCCCAGGTCGAGTTGAGCGCGTAGACGACAGGGCTATAGCAATGCTTCGCATTGGCCTTCCTTCTCCCACCACGTCAAGGCAAATCGCTCCTGTGCCACACGTTCCTGCGATAACCATCGTTAAGCAGCGTCGACGACTCCAGCTCTGTGCCATCACCGGCTTGGGCGATGTCGCAGCAGGCGTCCAGGGCGTCGCGGAGACGCTTGCCACCTTAACACCCGCTCCCTTGCAAGCATTGGGCGGCGACGTCGCAGGCATCATCAGCGGACAGCCCACAGCTGGGGCACTAGCCAGGCTGGCGGTGCGCGGGGCCGCTTCTGAGCTTATCCTGTTCTAGACACAGACCAGGAGCAATGTCCGATTACATCGCGACGTTGTTGCGTCGCAGGCGGTGTACTACACCCTGTTCAGCAAGCCCAGTGTCCTCCCAGGTCAGCGCAGGTCTTGCCGCATGCTGCTAGTCTGTTCCAGAGGACGCGGGAACAGCTGTGCAATGCAGCTGTTGTGATGGTGGAATGTCCAGCCATTTGGAACAGCCATGCCACACATGTTGCTCAGGCTAGCCCTGATGGCAACTGTGCTGACATTGGTGATAGCAATGCAAGGTCACTCCAAATACAGGGTCTCACCCAGCATGCAAGCGATGCTCTGCTATTAGTGCAGCTTAGCTCACTTGGATGCTGCCCTGGCAGCTGCAGCAGCTGCCAATGCCATCCCAGCTCATTCCCACATGGTGCCAGCAGCTGGCTTACATGTGGTGCAGGCTTGCTTGACTTCTACATCGTCGGCCCCCTGCTTGACAACACCAAGTTCAAGTTCAGGCAATCCGACTTCACGCTGAGGGACAAGCTGGGTGGAGGCAACTTCGGCGTTGTGTTCGAAGGGGTGCAGAAAGACGTGAGCATGAGTATCATGCTCTTGCACGTAGGCGCCAGCCTGGTGCAGCCACCAGCCTTGTATGGCTGCTTGGCCTCACCTTGCTTGCAACCCGGGCGTGTGAGAGCGAGGGCCCAACCATTACAACCACCACCACCACCGGCCTGCACTCTCAGCTCCACTCACCTGCCCTGGACTGGCCGCTCCAGTGGGGCCCCGCACCGCCTCCCCTTACTCCCCTGAGCCTGCACACACCAGACTGTGCGGGGTGTGGTGCGCAGCCCAAAGAGAAGCCAGCCACCCAGCGTGGACCGTTGACTGCGGAGCAGAAGAAGCGGCGGGTGGTGCTGAAACGCGTGAACCAGGACCGCAGCATAGTCAGGTGGGCGTGCGGGCCTGAACCCTTGTCGGCAGCAGCAGCGGCGGCGGCAGCAGTTGCGGCAGCATCGACAGCATCGGCACCGGTGGCGGCAGCATCGGTAGCAGCAGCAGCAGCAGATGAGGACGCAGCCACGTCCTGCCCCTGAGTGTGATGTGTGCTATGCTTGAACACTACCAGTTGCCAGGCCTAATGCAAACCAGCGCCACATGTCCCTGGCCCAGACAAAGTACCAGGCGAAGCAAGGCATGCATGGCAGCTGTGACCGTGCAGCACAACTGACAGCACAAATCCACCACACTCAACATCATGGAGCAACCTAGCAGCTGCCTGCTGGACGAGGCACAGCTTGAGTCAGCAGTCAGCAGTCAACAGTCAGCAGTCGGCAGGCGGTAGGCGGCAGTCAGCAGTCAACAGTCAACAGTCAGCAGTCGGCAGGCGGTAGGCGGCAGTCAGCAGTCGGCAGTCAGCATTCGGCAGTTGTTAGGACAAGTCTGCTTGGCTAGCATCGGCCTGATTGCCTGACTGGCCTGTAGCCAGAAGCCCAGTCCCCTGTCCAGCCGCACCGCACTGCAGGGGCTGGCGCAACGCTATGCTGAGTCTTCGGCTGAGTCCTGGTGGCAGATGAGCACATGACACATAGCATGGCGATAGCATGGCCAGTGTCACAGCGTCATCAACAGCAGGCTAGCTTTTCAGGGGGCATGCCAAACGTATGCTGCATGCTAGAGATTCAACCCTGCTTCCACCTGGGCCTCAATGAACCTCAGGGCATTTCAATGCTCAGCCCAGTCAACCCATTGGCATCAGGAGCAGAGTAGCTTGCGTGCCGAAACCCCCTGACCACCCATCACCCCCCTCTGCCAGCGGCCTACTCATCTCCCCCTCCCCCTCCTTAGAGGAGGCACACACATGGGGGTTGTTTGTGATGAGTGGTTGGTCTGGATGTGCCCATGCAGCTACTTGTGTGGCGCATGCATGAGTGTGACCTGGGAGTGACTCCTCTCCTTGCCTTCCCCTGCACCTCCACCAGCTCCCTGCCCCTGCCCCTGTGCCTGTGCCTGAAAGTCCAACACCAGCCTTCACCCTGGCCAAGTGTGTATGTCTGTGTGAGTCCAGGGGTGACTTTTTGAAAGCTGGCACCATGGCCAAAGGCGCAGCGGAGAGTGGCAAGGTGGAGAGCTACATGAACGCCAAGGTGCAGCGCAACCCCCTGGTGGCTCAGTCCTGTGCGCAGTACCTAGGCTTCTTCATAGCAGGTGGGTGTCGAGGTGGACACACACCCTGCATCCAGCTGAGGGGCAGGAGCAGGGGCAGGGGCAGGGGCAGGGGCAGAAGCAGAAGCAGGGGCAGGGGCAGGGGCAGGGGCAGGGGCAGGGCAGGGCAGGGCTTGAGCTGTCCCTGGGCCCAGGGGCCGCGTGGCTGCAACTCCTTGGTGGTGGTTGGCAGCGGAGGGATGACACTGGGAGGGTCAAGAGCACAGCTGGAGCCACCTCCCAACCCACTGATGCCCGAGTCAGCAGCAGGTGGTGGAGGAGCCTAGGAATGTCAGGTGGCGGCCTGCAGGCCAGGGTGCAGCAGCAGGGTGGGGGCAGGCTAGGGGCCAGGCTAGGGGCCAGGCCAGAGGCCCAGCGGGCAGCAGCCTGTGGTGGGCCGCAAGGTGGCCAGCTACACATGAGCAGGCCCAGATAGTGGGCGACTGATTGCCCGCCCGCCCGCCTGGCCCGCCCGCCCGCCCGCCCGCCCGCCCGCCCGCCCGCCCGCCCGCCCGCCCGCCTGCCTGCCTCACCTGCCTGCCTGCCTGCCTGCCTGCTGGTTACAGATGGTTCTGAGGGCGCATTCACCAAGGGCAGTCAATGGCTCGTCTGGCGGTTTGAGAGCGACGCCAGCCTGGGTGACGCACTTGATGGTGCGCTGGGAGTGTTCCCTGCCTGCCTGGAGGAGTTTGTGCTGGGCCGGGTCAACCCCAACATGGCAGAAGACAAGCGTGACATCATGGTGAGTGCAGCTGCTCATCATGCGACTCGGGACCATCACCTCAGGGCAGGCAGCCAGCAATCAGTTGCATCACAGCCAGCGTGGGCACTGCGGGTGTCAGGTGCTGCTTGGTTAGGCCAGCCATCGCTAACAGCCCAGCCCAGCCCAGCCCAGCCCAGCCCAGCCCAGCCCAGCCCAGCCCAGCCCAGCCCAGCCCAGCCCAGCCCAGCCCAGCCCAGCCCAGCCCAGCCCAGCCCAGCCCAGCCCAGCCCAGCCCAGCCCAGCCCAGCCCAGCCCAGCCCAGCCCAGCCCAGCCCAGCCCAGCCCAGTGCAGAGCAGCCTAGCGTCCAGGCCCTGGCTGCCAGCTGTGAGTGGCCAATGTGAGGCCAATGTGAGGGGCTCAGCGGTAAACCACCAGAGCGGAGGTGACTCTTCCTTAGTAGTGGGTAGCCCTCAGCTGCATGCCACATCCAAGTGTATTTCTGGCGGGGTGCAGGGCGGGGTGCAGGGCGGGGTGCAGGGCGGGGTGCAGGGCGGGGTACAGGGCGGGGTGCAGGGCGGGGTGCAGGGCGGGGTGCAGGGCGGGGTGCAGGGCGGGGTACAGGGCGGGGTGCAGGGCGGGGCGGTTAGCGCAGCCTAGCCCTGCGCTGGTCAGTGTTGGAGTGTGTGCGGTGCGGTGCGGTGGCCGCAGGTCATCAAGTCCATCATGCGTCAGGTGCTCAAGGGCCTGGGCCGGCTGCACAGCATAGGCATCGTGCACCGCGACATCAAGCCTGACAACCTGCTCATCACCTCGGATGGAAAGGTGAGGGCGCGGCAGGGAGGGCCCACCGCCTGGGCAGCACACACCACATGGCATGCATGTCAAAACGTCTCACTCCAAAACGCCGTTCGAATGGGCAGCGTGGGCCAGAGTCAAGCAGGGCCTCATGGGTGGCTACGTGTGAGATGGGTGCATGAGGGAGGGTCCTAGCCCTGCGCGGCGGAGGTCCTGGCTAGCGCATCGCCCGCAGCATAGTGCCAAGTAGGAGGCAAGACAGCACTACTGGCGGCTGCAGCAGCAGCAGCAGCAGCAGCAGCGGCAGCACTGACACCAGGCTCGCCGCAACAACTAGGACCAGGGCCCCTCTTGACCTCTTCCCAATCATGTTCAGCTAAGAGCAGGCACTCTCCCGTTCTCTCCCTCTCTCTCTCTCACACTCTCACTCCCTCCCTCTTCATATCACCTTCCTCATCATAGTACGGATGTCAGGTGTCAGCACCCTTGACTTCTTGGCCGTCAGCCAGCTGTGGGAGCAGGTGTGAAGCCGGGGGCAGCAGGCATGGCATGGCATGACCTGACAGGTGTGTTGCCTGGTGTGGGCCTGGGCTGCAGGTCAAGATCATCGACTTTGGTGCCGCCGTGGACATGTGCACCGGCATCAACTTCAACCCCCTGTTCGGCATGCTTGACCCGCGCTACTCCCCGCCTGAAGAGCTGGTCATGCCTCAAGGTCAGGGAAGGCAGGCAGCAGCCTGGGTAGGGTGGGGCAGCCAGGGGCAGCCAGGGGCAGGCGAGTGGGGCCCACGATGAAGTATGCGAGTCTGCGCCGGGTGCTGCCCTGCAGACTTCCCCAAGGCCCCTGCCCCAGTGGCTGCGGCGCTGCTGTCCCCCATAGCCTGGCAGTATGGCCGGCCAGACCTGTTCGACTCCTACTCGGCAGGCGTGCTGCTGGTGCAGATGGTGAGCCCCCCTAGAACCCCCCTAGAGCCCCCCTAGAGCCCCCCTAGAGCCAGGCCAGGGGGCCGCAAAGGAGCATGGGGCGCAGCACTGGGCTGCACAACCTGCCCACCTGCCTGCCTGCCTGCCCACTCGCTCGCCCACCTGCCTGCCGCCTGCCCACCCACTGGCCCTGCCTGTGGGCCTGCCTGCCAGCTGTGCGCCCTGCTGCCTGCCCTGCAGTGTGTGCCCCAGTTGCGCACCAGCACCAACATCAGGCTGTTCAACGCTGAGCTCAAGCAGTGCGACTACAACCTGGCTCGGTAGGGGAGGAGGGGGGCTCTTGGGGCAGGGGAGGATGGGAGGTCAGGAGGGAAGTGAGGGGCAGGGGAGGGGTGGGGGGGTACTTCAGGGGCAGGGGAGGTGAGGGGCAGAGAGGGCACCAGCACCAGCAACAGTGAGCTCCGCAACCGCAAGGCACAAGGGTCAGGGGAGGATGAGGGGCCAGGGGGGCCTACAGCACAGCCAGCTCAGCAACCACATCTTCCCATGCCCCACCACCGCAGTGACCTGCTCCCTCTCCTTTCCCCATCCTCTACTTCATCCTCTCCCCCCTCCCCCTCCCCCTCCCCCTCCCCCTCCCCCTCCCCCTCCCCCTCCCCCACCCGCCTCCCTTCCCCCTTTCCCCTCCCCCCAGGTGGCGGGACTACCGCGGCTACCGGTGTGACTTCAGCCTCATGGACCGCAACAACGGCGCCGCCTTTGACCTGGCCAGCAAGCTGCTCTGCCCGCGGGACCAGTACAACCGCGGCCGCCTCACCGTCAACGCAGCGCAGCGCCACCGCTTCTTCTTGCCAGAGTTCTGAGCACACAGCCAGGGGGGCAATAGCCAGGGGGGCGGCAGCCAGGGGGGGTGGGCAGCCAGGGTGGAGGGGCAGCCAGGGTGGGGGGGCCTACAGGGAACCATCAAGGGGAGGGGGCCCCTGCTGTGGCGTGCCTCCCGGCTGCGTTTAGGACATGGCCAGGGCGGCTGCAGCTGGGCGCTGCCAGCAATGGCAGGGGGGTGTTGCTGCTGCTGAGGCAGAGGGTGGGCAGTGGGTGTGGGTCGGCAGGGCAGCAGGGCTATGGGGTGGGTGGGTGTAGGGGGGGCGTTGTAGGGTAGGGGTGGGTGAGGAGGAATGTGGTGCATCTAACCCAGTTGCTTAAACCCTGGCTGCCTAGCAGCAACCGCTGGATGGGAAGATCGGACACATGGTCATGGTGGTCAATGGCGCCATGCGGCCATGCCATGGTATGGCGGTCCCGCATGATGACGGTACAAACAAGAGCAAGGTTAGGGCAGGGCAGAGGTGGGGCAGGGCCAGGCCGGGCAGGCCACGCCAGCCAAGCTGAAGGACCAGATGGAGCACCGAGTGGTTGGTTGGCAGATTGGCTGAGCAGGCAGTAATCTTGCTCTCTTTTCCACGTGAGGCTTAAATCCGAAGCACCCCACACAAGGGGCAAGAACAACGGTGCGCTCCGCGTACCTTACAACGCGACTTGCAGTCACATCAGGATGCACACTGTGTTCTACGAGTCCGCACCAGTGTTTTATTTTTTCGTTTGGCGAGTTTCGAATTTTATAGCGCAAAGTGACATGGCCCAGGCTCATACCCTCAATTTCATAACTCGACCTACTTGGCTTCGTCCGAATCTTACGGCTCAGGTCCACAAATTGACCTCTTTTTGGCCGTTTTTGGAACCCCTGTGCACCTTACACACAGCCAGCCACTAGTGCGAAACATGACTTAGCATGACTTGCAGCCTGACTTGCACGACTCAAGTCATAAGTGCCCCGCAGCTCGCACTTTGTGCACTTGCACTTGCGATGCTTATGTGTACCATCATTATCCTCGCCACCAAAACTGCAACCAGCCAACCTTCCTTGCATAGCCTGCTCCAAATTTATAATACTGCAACCAACCTGCAAACAACCACACAAAGCAAACCGTGGCCATCGCAACCAATGTGGCTAGCTCAGCCTGGCCCAACCGCTTTTGCGCGGCCCAACTAAAACCTGACGCGCTTGCGGTCGCGACTAGTGCGCTGTTGTCGCACTGGCTTGCCCTAGTCGCCTGGGGTCTAAGCAAGACATCTAATAGCCCTCGGAGGGGGTCTAGGCGGCACCTACTCGCACTGGTACCTGCAGACACGCTGGGAACTTGATCATCTTGGAGCAATTTGATGAAGGGAGTCGCATTGTAGCGTGGTGCACACTGCGTCGCGTCGTTACTGAGCTTTGGGCTGTCTAGCCTTTCGGCGAGCTTCGCGGCTTACCGGCTGTACCCGGTGCGGGGGAAGCGGGGCGCTTGCGTTTCCTGATTAGGGACAGCCCAGGACTCAGCAACCTTATCAAAGCGGGGTGCCGGCAAGCATTCGCCGTCCGAGGCAAAGTGGGGCGCAAATGAGGACCGATATACTAGACTTTAATTCATACATTTAAGACGTAATTAATAGATGTAAGACGGGCATCCCACCTCAATCAGGCTCTGCCTGTGTCTATCATGGTGTGCTGCAGGTGATCAAAGTCCCTGGGGGCGCAAGACGACCAAGCGAAAGATCAAGGCGCACTTCCAGCAACACCTCCAGCACCTCGTCGCCTGCTGCGCCCAGCACGTGACCCGCCAATGCAAGGCCTGATGTGGTGCCCCCAGGTGCCTTCATGCCCAGTTGCCTCCACAGCCCCAAGGCAGCTAGGCAGCCAGCAGCCAGTAGTCTCAAAGCCTGGGCCCAGCACTCCCCACCCAGCCAAGTGCAGCCCATCCAGCCCACGAAGGGCAAGGGCAATGCTGCAACTGTAGGCAATAGCCCTGTCACACTACAGCTCTAGGCTACAGCCCTGTGCCAGGGGTCAGGCAGTAGTGTAGGTAGAAGGCGGCCATGCCATGCCTACTACTCCATACAGACAAAACACCACCCCTAGTGAGGGGACCTGAGTCTGCCTTCACTAGGTACTTGTTGCCCGCTGGGCTGCAGGCCAGCTTGCAACTGGTTCCATCCGATGTTAATTACATCTTTAACTTGACCGCTGTCGCCAGGACCACGGGAATGGGAGCGGGGGGCCAACTTGGGGCACGGAGCAGCATGTTCAGTGAGGCTTGAGCGCGCGTGATTGCATGGAAACCTCGGATGCGTGCGCCCGGCATCCTATGTCCCTGCCACCTCGCACTGCTTCGCGAGAGGCTGTGAGCAGGGCACCCACTTGGGCAGGGCAGCTGGACAAGTTTTGACAGGTCCTCGCCCTGGTACAGAAACTACCTCGGAACAGAAGCAGGGCCTACGGCCGCGTTGCATTAGGGCACCGCACTCTTCTGCCTGAATCGAGTGCACTTGCGGCTCAAGCTCAGGGATGGAGCTCGAGGGTGGAACCCCAGAGCAGGCGGAGCCTCCTGAGCAGCAGACCCCGCGCGCAGTGCGCATAAGCTCTGACCATGGCAGTTCTGCAACTCGCGAGGAGGGGCAGGTCGAGCAGCAACCCAGCCCGTACCCGTCGCTGCTGCTGCCGTCCTCGGCGTCCTGCGCTGCGCCATTGCTCAAGCCCCCGCTGCACCCCTCGACACTGCCGCAGCCAAATCCAACCGCCGCAGCCCCCGCCTTCGCCTCAGCCACATTCAGCCCAGCTCATGTGCACTCACCCAGCCTCAGCCGCAAGCGGCCCCACTCCTCCTTGTCCTGTGACCCCAGCCGCCTGGCTGCTTCAACAGCTGCAGCCGGCAGCACGCCTGCAACGCCAGCCTTTCTCCTCACCTCTGGCAGCTCCCAGCCTGGAGACCCAGCTCCTGCCAGCCAGGCCCTGGGTCAGCAGGTGCAGGGCAGCAGCCCACAGCCAGGCAGAGAGGCTGCATTGGGCTCAGAGGGTGGAGGGTGGAGGGTGGAGGGGCCGGGCCTGGCTGCAGAGGGGTGGGGGGCAGCTGGCCAGGCTGGGGGCCAGCCCGGGGGGGCAGCCGCTGTACTCAGCAAGACAGTGATTGCGATGGAGGGGCAGGGGCAGGGTGGGCCTCATCATACTCGCTCACACAGTGAGTCTAAGGTGAGTCACTGGCCGATGCTCCCCTCCCCCTCCTTGCCAAGGGGCTGCGCTGTTGAAGTGCATTTCCATCCACTGTTCCTGGAGGTGCATCCTTGTCCCCACCCCACCCACACACCCACCCCACCCCACCCCCACCCCACCCCACCCCACCCCACCCCACCCCACCCCACCCCACCCCACCCCACCCCACCCCACCCCACCCCCACCCCACCCCACCCCACCCCACCCCACCCCACCCCACCCCACCCCACCCCACCCCACCCCACCCCACCCCACCCCACCCCACCCCACCCCACCCCACCCCACCCCACCCCACCCCACCCCACCCCACCCCACCCCACCCCACCCCACCCCACCCCACCCCACCCCACCCCACCCCACCCCACCCCACCCCACCCCACCCTGCTGTTGCAGGTCAACTTTGCGGCGCAGCAGCTGCATGGCAGGCCACTTCCTGGCACCTACCTGGCAGCTTCCCCCCTGTGCCCCATTCCTTCCCACTCACACTCCCAGTCATTCTCTCACTCTCACTCTCACTCCCGCTCTCACTCCCGCTCCCAGTCCCTGTCCCAGGCTGCCACTCAGACACCCCCAGGCACTGAGCAACTGGGAGGTGTCAGCAGCCTCTTCACCCTCCCTATCCGCCAGCCGTCGACTCAAGATTGTCACCCTCCACCCCACCCCCACCCCCACCCTCACCCCCCCACCCCCCCACCCCAGCGTCAGCTCCCTGACCCCAAGCTCCAACAGCTGCCCCTCCCACCCCCCTGCCCCACCCTGGCCCAGCCTTACCAGATGGTAATGAAAGAAGGCCAGGGTGGCGCCATGCAGGGCAGCGGTGTGGGGCATGACTTGCATGGGGACTGCATGGAGGTTTGTGAACTAGATCGACCCCAGGGCGGCCGCATGGGCGACACAGCCAGGCAAGACTTGCTGCAGCAGGGAGGCAAATGCTCCCCACATACTGTTGCCGCCACCGGGGTGGTGGTGGGAGGGATGCAGGGGGAGGGGGGAGGGGAGGGGGGAGGGGGAGGGGGGAGGGGACGGAGGAGGGGCTGGGGGAGGGGAGGGGGGTCCAGCTGATGCAGAGATGCAGCTCCTCGTTGATGAAGACCCCCCAGCTGCCCCCCCCTCAGGACCACCCTCAATTCTCAAACAGCAGCTCTTCCCCCTACAACATGGCAAGGTAGGGGCGGGTCAAGCTCTGGCTGCTGCCCCCCCACCCACACCCCAGGCGGGCAGGCAGGGGGGGCTGGTAAGCCAGGCCCCAGGGCCCAGCAGAAAGGGGCTTGGTCCAGGGACCCCCCCAGGTCAGCCCCCCCCCACCCCCCCCGCCACCTCCCCCCCCCCCCCCGCACCTGCTCCCCCTCAGAGGTCGGCCTGTGTTGAGGGGCCGCCCCCTCTCCCCTGCTGCTGCTGCTGCCCTGGTGGCTGGCAGCAGCCCCAGATACCATCCCAACCCCACCCCACCTGCTGCCCCCCCCCCGGGGCCCAAGGCCTGGGTTCCCTCCCCTCTACCCGCCGGCCACCCCCCCCCCCTGGGCCCCTCCCCCGCACTCCTCACCCCCCCTGAGGGTGGTGGCAGCAGCGATTGTGGAGTTGGCAGGGGCCCAGCTTCCATGCAGCCCCTGGAGCCATGGCAAGCTTGCATGGGCCAGCATGCAGCCCATGCGCCATGCGTGGCGGATGCCGCCAGTGCGCCAAGGGGGAGCAGAGACCCTGAGGGGGGGTCAGGGAGCTGGGAGGAGCAGGAGGGGCTGGACAGCCTGGCCAGTTTGCTGCATAGCTGGGATGTCCGCCCCAGCTGTGGCCCACCCCCTCAAGGGCACCCAGGGGGCTCCCATGCACCCCATGCGCATGGCACGGGCTCTATGCAGCCCCTGGTCCCTGGCTGCCCTCCTCCACCCAGCCGCCAAGCTTCGCTCCAATGGAGGCAGGGTCATCATCATCATCAGCAGCAGCAGCAGCAGCAGCAGCAGCAGCCACCCTACCCTCACATCCCGCATCAACTGCTCCAACCACCTCCACATGAACTGCAGTGGGGCGGCCATGCCCAGCCGCCAGAGGCATGGGGAGGCACAGGCCCAGTGGTGCAGGGGGGGCCTGCCCCAGGAAACTGTCAGGCTCAAGCAAGCATGCAAATGATGATGCAAGGAGGGGGCAGGTGGGGCATGGAGGGGGAGTGGCAGCGGCGCCCCACACCGGTACGCACTGGGCCAGGCAGCGGGGGGGCGGTGCTGTCACCAAGCTCGCCTACAACTCCCTGCAGCACACAGGTGTGTCTGCTGTGATGAGGCAGCAGAGTGGCTGGTCTGCAGGAGGGGGGGGTTCAGGTTTTCAAGCTTCCCTCCCCCCTCCCCCTCCCCCTCCCCCTCCCCCTCCCCCTCCCCCTCCCCCTCCCCCTCCCCCTCCCCCTCCCCCTCCCCCTCCCCCTCCCCCTCCCCCTCCCCCTCCCCCTCCCCCTCCCCCTCCCCCTCCCCCTCCCCCTCCCCCTCCCCCTCCCCCTCCCCCTCCCCCTCCCCCTCCCCCTGCCCCTCCCCCTCCCCCTCCCCAACTTTGTGCAACTACCTATCCCCTGGTCGTAGGTGCCCATTCCCATGCCTGGCCATGCCACCGACTCAGCCTTTCCTTCCCGCAGCATCACACAAGCACACACAGCTGGCAGCTGTGCCCCTGTCCCGCCAGCAGCCCCGGACATCACCACGCCCCCCGCCCCCCACCCCCCAGCCCCATGTTTTGCCTCCCCCCCCGGGGCCCCACCCCCAGCAGACCCCTACCACGCCATCCATCATGTTGGGCAGGGCCAGGTGGGGGACTCCCCCTGGCCCCTACGCCCAGGTGCTTGCAGGGCTGCCGGGGCCGCCCCTTCCTGGGTGCCCAGCCCCCACGGGCCAGGCGCTGCATGGGGGGGTCACACTTCTGTGGGGGGGGGTCACACTTCTGTGGGGGGGGGTCACACTACGGGGGGATGCCCCCAGGCAGACAGTCCATCTGCCGCAGCCGCTGTGGTCGAGGGCGGGCACACACCCTCATGGCCCATGGCACCCCCCCAACAGCAGCAGCAGCAGCAGGGGCAGCAGGGGCAGGGGCAGGGGCAGCAGCAGGGGCAGGGACGGGGGGCAGAAGGCGAAAGGTGGTGTGAGGGGATGGAGGCGTGTGGAGACTGGCCACGCCCCCCAAGTCAGCTTGAAAGCAGGCTAGGGCCGCATGGATATGAGCATGGGCATGGAGTGACCAGGCAGCTGGCAGGAAGGTGCCTGGTAGGTGGTCCACCGCATGAGGGCCCAGGAGGGGCAGCTTCCCACCCCCTGCTGCGTCACCCCAGCAGCAGCAGCCGTATGCTGCCTCCCTCCTCTCAACCCATTGCAGTCCGCAATGCACATGGCGTTCAAGCAAGCATGCCTGGTCGACATGGTCTACCCCCGCTCCCCATGAGCAGCGAAGGCAACTGCCAGCAACCACCTCAACCACCACAACCGCTGAAAGAGGGGGTATTGGGCAGGTCCGTGAGTGACCTGACCTGCCTACGCACCCATACCGCCACTCAACCGCCACCAGCAGCGCATCAGCAGCAGCAGCAGCAGCAGCAGCAGCAGCAGCAGGGCAGGGCCTGGGTTGAGGCTGGCCACAGCCTACCCCCCGCGCTGGCTGGACATGGCTCCGTGGGGAGCTGGGCCCAGGAGCAGCCCGGGGGGGGCAGGCCTCTGCTTGGCTCAGGCAGCAGCAGCCTGGTCCGGCCCCCCCTGGGGTGCGGGGTCAGCCCCCCCTCCACCTCCGCCTGCCGGCTGCTGCCCCCACGCCTGGATCCGCACCCCAGTCTCATGCGGTGTCAGTCAGACCTGGGCACGCGGCCGCTGCCCTATGGCCCTGGGGGGGGGCGGGGCGGCCCTGGCCATGGCCCTGTGTCCAGGCAGAGGCCCAGGCCAGGCTCCCTCCCCCACCTCCTGCAGCAGCAGCAGCAGCAGCAGCAGCAGCAGCAGCAGAGTGGGGGTGGGGGGTGGGGTGGGGGTGGGGTGGGGTGGGGGGTTCCAGTGCATGAGCTGCCTTGGCAGGAGGGTAGGGGTGCTAGTGATGATGGTATGGTGGCAGTGCCCCCCCCTGCTGACCCCCCCCTAACCCATGCACCCCATGCAAGCCAGGTGCATGCATGCGACATGGATTGTGACTCCATGCGGCCCCCCAGCAGCCGCCCTCCGGGGATGCTGCACTTCCCAAAGTGCATGCCTCTGGGCACGCCCCCTATTGAACGAGCCTGGCCGCCACCCCAGCTGCGTCAGCACCATCTGGGGGGGCAGCAGCAGCAGCAGCAATGGGGGGGCCAGCAGGGGAGTCACTCCGGCCAGGGGCCCCTGATGTGTGATGCAAGCATGGTGAAGAGTGAGGAGGAGCTAGATAGTGTGGGGCTGGGGTCTGGGTCAGGTATGGCCCCTGCTGCGTTCCGAGACATGCTCCAGGGTTTGGGGCTGTGGGGGGGAGGGGAGGAGGAGGGGCAGGGGGAGGGGCAGGGCGGGGCCTTAGCAGGCCAGGTAGGCATGGGGGCCATCAGGCCCCCCAATGCCCTGGTGACATACTCATCAGAACCTCAACTGTGCCAGCAGCAGCAGGGGCAGCAGCAACAGCAGCAGCAGCAGCAGCAAGGGGGAGGTCCTGGGCCTGCTCACTCCCATCTCTGTCATAGCTCCAGCCAGGGTGGGTCTCAGCACCAGGGGCAGCAGCCCCATCACCACCCACAGCAACACCCCTACCCACAGCAGCAGGCTGGCCAGCGTCAGGGGCAGCGCACCCAGTTCCTTGCCCCTGCCTTGCCACCTCTGGCCCCTCAACCACTGCAGGCCATGCAGCCGCTGCAGCAGCAGGGGCAGCAGCAGCAGCAGCAGGGGCAGCAGCAGCAGCAGCAGGGGCAGCAGCAGCAGCAGCAGCAGGGGCAGCAGCAGCAGCAGGGGCAGCAGCAGCGGGGGGGTATGAGGTATCCCCCCCGTCAAGGGCGACCAGGCAGCATGTCCCCCCTGGGTGCTGCTGGCGGTAGGGTAGGGACAGGGGGGTGGAGGGAGGAGGGGGGCTTCCCGCCTGCTGCTGCTGCCCTGGGCCCCCTAGCCCCCCAGGCCTGGCCAGCACCCCCCCAGGGGCCAGGCCCCTACCCTAGCCAGGTCATCCAGGGCAGCCAGCTGTACAGGGCAGAGCAGCTGGGGGGAATCCAGGCGCACGGCAGCAGCACCAACCTGGTGGGCCTGGCCCCCAGCCCTTACCCCCCCGCCCATGCAACGCCGCATGGGGCGCCATGCAGGGACCCTAGCACCCCCCCTTCCACCCACACCCCCCATGCTGGCGCAGGGTATGGCATGGGCTTTGTGGAGGGGGCCCTCTCCCCCTTCACCCCCCAGCAACCTCTGGCTAAGGGGGCTGGCTTGGCGGGCGGGGGGGGCAGTGGGGGGTGGGGGGTCCAGGGGGAGAAGCAGCAGGGGGGCCAGCCCATGTCCAGCATGGAGGCTTCCATGCGCTTGGAGTCACACTTTGACCTAGAGCAGGAGGATTTGATGTCATTGGGGTTGCAGGGGCTGGGTGAGGCGCTCGAGGGGGAGGAGCTGGTGATAGGTGCAGGGGGGAAGGGGGGGGGCGATGCACATACCCCCGCGCCCCTCCCACTGCTGCTGCCACCATTGTCTCCTATGGCCCAAGATGCCTCGCATGGAGGTTGCGGCATGGAGGGGTTGCATGGGCAGCAGCAGCAGCAGCAGCAGCAGCAGCAGCAGCAGCGCCTACCAACCTCCATGCAGGATGGGCAAGCAGAAGGCCCTGCCCTATGGCGTGAGACCTCCCTTTCCCCCACCCCCCACCCCCCACCCAGCCCACTCATCAACACGCCAGGCCCCCCCCACCCCCCGCCCTACCCCCTGCCCTGCTACACCCCCACCGCCAGCAGCAGCTGCGCCAAACCCTCCTTCTTCTCCCCCCTGGCGGCTGGGGCGGTGGCGAACCCTGGTGTGGCTATGCGGGGGGGGCCGGGGGGCCCAGGGGGGGGTGGGGGGGGGCGGCAGTGGCTGGTTGCGGGGCAGCGGTGGCTCGGGCAGTTGCCTGGGGCCCATGGCGGCGGCAGCGGCGGCAGCAGCAGGGGCAGGGATCCCCCCTAGCCTGTCAGGGGTGCATGGGCCGCCCCCCCTGGCCCGAGCTTGTGGCGGTGGCAGGGGGCTGATGGCAGGGGTGCTGGGGGAGAGGGGGCGGGGGGGGCTGGATGGAAGCAGCTGCGGACCGCCTTTGTTCCCCCCACCTTTCCCCCAGCAGCAGCAGCAGGGGCAGCAGGGGCAGCAGGGGCAGCAGCAGGCGCAGCCGCAGAGCATGGGGGCTGCCATGCCCCGTACTAGCCCTCTAGGGGTTATGGAGCCAGCAGCAGCAGGGGGGTTGGGGGGGTCAAGGGGGTTAGGGGGACTAGGCACCTCTGGGTCTGCAGCAGCAGGAGGGGGGGGCAGGGGGGCCCCTCCCCCATGGGACCTGCTGGCCTGCCCCACCGCATTCCTGACAGGCCTGTGCAGTGATGTGGAAGAGGAGGAGCTGGGGGGTGCGGGGGGCCTGGCGGGGCTCCCCCTGCCTGACCTCCCCCCCTCCCCGGTGGTGGACTGGGCTTGTGGGGTTCAGCAGGCTGGGCGCGAAGGGGGGGCAGGCCTCAGGCCAGCCAAGTCGATCGGCCCCCAAGGGGGGGGAGGGGGGCAGCAGCAGCAGGCTGCAGGGCCAGGCATGGGCAAGAAGCAGCGGGAGAACCTGCCCAAAGCTGCGGTGGCGGTGTTCAAGAAGTGGATGTACCTAAACATTGGGCACCCCTACCCCACTGAGCAGGAGAAGGCCATGCTGCTGCAGGTGGGTCAGGGGGGGAGAGGGGGCCAGCTGGCTGCCCCTGATGGGGTCGCCTGCCCCTGAGGCTGGCAGCGCTGCTGGCGCTGACATGTTGGGTGCATGCAATAGGAGCATGCATGGCTGTCGGGTGCCATGAACGTTTTTTGCCATGTTCACGCTCAGCTGAGACCCATGAAGTAAGGAATGGCGGTGAGTGGCCTGAATGGGGGGGAGCAGGGGACAATGGGAGGTGGCACATCATGATCGGCATGGCACATCACACCTCCTGAGTCAGAGGGGGCCTGGGTCCTGCTGCTGCTGCTGCTGCTGCTGGTGTTGGCGTTGGTGTTGGCGTTCCAGGAGACGGGTCTAGACATGCTGCAGCTGAACAACTGGTTCATCAACGCCCGGGTGCGCATCTGGCGGCCCATCATCCACAACGTGTTCAAGGAGCACCAGCAGCGCCTGCTGCACCAGGCCAAGGTCAGGGTCAGGGTCAGGGTCAGGGTCAGGGTCAGGGTCAGGGTCAGGGTCAGGGTCAGGGTCAGGGTCAGGGTCAGGGTCAGGGTCAGGGTCAGGGCCAAAGTTGCTGTAGCACCTGACCAGGGTATGACATCCCTAGGCCAAGGTCAGGGAGGTCAGGGGTTAGGGTTAGGGTTAGGGTTAGGGTTTAGGGCCTGACCCTAACCCTGATGCACCGGGCCAAGGTCAGGTCAGGTCAGGGAGGGCAGCCCCCGCCCCCCTTACCCCCCCCCTTCAGCCCTAGCGTGTGGGGGAGGCCGGCAGGGAGCCACCTCTACTCTCCCCCCAGCAGTCGGCTATCCACCTCCACCTAGCCCTTCCTCCATTGTGTGTAAAATATCGCCATGCGGGTAACACCCTACTGATGCACTGAGGCTCACAGCCCTGCCCCCCCCACCCCCCCCCTCCCCACCCGGCCCCTCCCCAACCTAGTTCATGTCATCCTCCGCCCCCCTGCCCCCCTGCCCCCCTGCCCCCTGACACTCCCCTGCAGGCTGCTGACGACCTGCTGGGCCAGGAGAAGGTGCGGGAGGCGCTGAGCAACCCCAGCACCCAGATGACGCTGCTGCAGGGCGACGCGGCTTGCATGGCCAGCCTGGCGGCGGAGGGCCAGAGGGCGCTGGACGACCTGGTGGCTAAGGAGGACCAGGCCAGGAAGGCGGGCGGCGGCAGGAGGCGCACTGGGGCGGGGGGGGGGCAGCGGGGGGGGCCATCGCTAGGTGGGGGGGAGGGAGGGAGGCTCAGCTTGGGCCTAGGTTGCGGGGTGGGTGGGGTGGTGGTGGTGGGGGCTGTGGGGGGGCTCATGGGGGCCAGAGGGTGAGGGGTTCGACTGCTTTGGGTGAAGGAGGGGTGGGGGTGGGGTCCCTTGATGAGGCCCTGGCTGCTGCAGCCCTTGACCCTGACCCTGACCCTGACCCTGACCCTGACCCTGGGCTGGCTCACTGGGCCGGGGTAGGGGCTAGCATCACCTTGTCAATCAGCGGCTTCCGCTTCCATGGCATGTTTGAGGGCTGCAGTTGCACTGGGCTCGTAAGTGTGATGTGGCCATGAGAGTGTGTGACGTAGTGTGCTTGGACGCATGGCGGCTGGGCAGATGAGTTGCTGCCCGATAGGGCAGGTTGCCAAAGCGTATGTTTTGCCCTTGGCAGGCCTCGTGCAATGATTACCCTCCTTGCATGAAATCTTTTTTGTCGGTCGTTTGGGGAGTCATGCGCGTTGCATCAGGCAGGCGAGCAAGCTACCGAGCGAGCAGCATGTCAATCAGAGTTGTTGTGGTGGTTATGTGTATGTGGCTATTGCGCGCATGCAGGGGAGGGGGTGAGTGGGTAGGAGTCCAACACGCCCTACTTCATAAATGTGGTTCAGGCCTTCCCATGGACGCATTGGACTCATTCCTTTAATATTTGCTTTGAACTTTGACTAGATGGTTGCATGCTTGCATGGTTGCATGAGCACGTGTTGTGAAAGTTGCGTTGATACACACTGCGGCAGGACGGGTGGTTGGCTGCGGATAAGAACCCGGATGCAGCTGCAAGGCACGTTTCGGCTGATGTTTCGGCCAATGTTGCCGTTCTGGCTGCATTTTAAAGAACCAGTAGGAACAAAGTTGAAGGGTTTGACTGAAAACCTGGCACATTTTCTCGGGCATGTAAAGTTGGGGTTTTAAGGAAAACATGTCAAAATACAGTACGGTCATGCCAGAAAGAAGTATTGAAATTGTCTTCGTCTCGCGTGACAAACAAGAGCCTGGTGACACCTAATGCCCTTTAAGCAGGTATTGCTGCGTATGTGCTACGTATTGTGCAGTTATTGCTGCGTATATGCTCATAGACAGCTTCCGAACAGTGTGGCAGAGTGTTGTACTTCCGTCGCCAAGAAGATGGCATCATCCACCAGATCATCCATGGAGCAGTTGTCAGCGCGTTGACTGCTTCACTAAGAGCTCTCAAGAATTTGCCAAGCAGCAGATCGCCCCCAACACCACAGAACCTCATCAAAAGCAAATCACATCGACATGACACTGCATGGAGCACAAAGAATGTCCTGGCTGAGTTTCTGGGTTGTGGAATTAAGCCGAGGCCATCCAGCTCACCAAGGGTTAAGGCAAGGGCAAGGCTACCCAGCCCAGCACCACACCCATCTGCCGACTGTTGACGGCTTCAGCAGTTTGAACCATCTCACTCTCAAGCGCTCATCTCCAGCATCCTGTTTTTTCTGCGGACAGCAGTGCACAAAGACAATGGGTATGCGCCTTTGCTCTCTCTCCGCCAGGCCCTGCCTGCTGCTCATGCCCTGTGGCTCCAGTACCTCACACAGCCCCAATGCCCGCAAGGTCAGCTGGTGCCCACTTACCAAGCTGTTGGCTGCGGCACAGCGACGTCAGGCTCAGCGACCAAGCAGCCTACGGGCTGACGGCCTGAGCGGTGTGAGCCATCTTCTCCTTCCTCCTCTTGTTCTTTTTCTTCTTTTTCTTCTTCAAGCTCAGGTTCAGCTTCAGTTGGTGATGGTGTTGGTGAAGGATAATTCAAGTCGGCAACAGCCTGGTCGGAGGGCCTGCCCTTGTCCTGGGAGCTAGCCAGTGATTCAGTGATCGCCTTGGCTGCTGGCTGCAAGCTGGAGGTTGGCCCCGCTGTAGCCAGCTCCTGTGCAGCAGCCAGTGCCAACCACGGTGACAATGTTCGCAACAAGCAGCGGTGGCAGTGGCAATGGCAGTCACTGCTCTTGAGCTCTGCTGTGCTCCTTCATGACCTAAGCACTGCTGACCCCACATGGCAGCCAGCAGTTGGAACAACCCAGCTGCCTCCGCATGGCGATGTGTGGCGTTTGCACCTGTTGGACAGGGAGAGTGGGTTCACTGCCACATGCCACCAGCGGTGTCAATGATGTACCATGTCGTCTTTGGCGTCTTTGAGGCGGAGGTGCCAGCGCCAACCCAGTACAACAGCCGCAGCCGTGGCAGCAGCAGCATATACAGCACAGCAGGGGCAGCAGCTAATGGCGGCAAGGGCAGGGGCGAGGGCGGCGGCGGTAACGGCAGCGGCGGTGGCAGCAGCAGCAGTGGGGCGAACAGCAGCAGCTGTGGCGGCAGCCATGGTATGTGATGACATCCAGAGCCTAGGTCAGAGCCGGAGCCGCTGCCGCAGCAGGAGGGGGTTTACCTTGAGCGTGACCTCCACCAGGCGCTGCAGCACTGTGCATGCCTTAGGCTCGTCCATGCCCCATGAGGGCACCACCACCATGTGCTGCTCCTCCCCAGCAACTGCCTTGTACTGGTCATCATCGAACAGGAGCACACGCTCAGGCCGGGCAAACCAGCGAGCCAGCGGCTTCTGGGTGTCGTACGGCTGCCACTCTAGGCCACAGCCCTGCAGCCACATGGCCAGAACACGTCACCACCCGCACTGCCAGCAGCAGCAGCAGCAGCAGCAGCAGCAGCAGCAGCAGCAGCAGCAGCAGCAGCAGCAGCAGCAGCAGCAGCAGCAGCAGCAGCAGCAGCAGCAGCAGCAGCAGCAGCAGCAGCAGCAGCAGCAGCAGCCGGGCAGCAGGGCCGGGTGCTGCCCACCAGCATATGGTGCTGTGGGGCGGGCTGGGTGTGCGCCCTGTGCAGCACCAGCTGGCGCTCGAACAGGGGGCAGCCTGCCTCAGCCTCCAGCATGGACAGGACCAGAGAAACTGTGTAGGAGGAGGCGGAGGTGTAGATGCCCAGCCTGCAGCAGCAGCAGCAGCAGCAGCAGGGCGGGGGGGCACTGGGTAAGAGACTGGGTGCAGGGCTGAGGATTGGGGTCATGACCAGGGTGGGGGTCCTGGTCAGCTTGTGGTGAGGCTCAAGGACAGGGGCTCAAGGGGGGGCAGTGGGTGGGTGCCATGTGCTGCTGCTGCTGCTGCTGCTGATGATGATGATGATGATGACTGGGATAGGTTGGGGGCTAAGCCAAAGTATGAGGCTGTCAGGCGGAGGGGCGGGAACAGCAGGCAGAGCATCAACATCAGTAGGCAGTTGAAGCGGGAGGAGCGAGGGTGGCCGTCCGCAGGGCAGCACCTGACCTGCAGAAGGGCAGGAGGTTGCGCAGGAAACGCAGCCCGGGGCGCAGCCTGTTGTCCGCTGCTGACTTGCGTCTGCCAGTATGGGAGGTCAGGGTGCCGTTCAAGTCAAACAGCAAGATGGGCAAGGCACGGCGCCGCTGCAGCTCAGCCTGCCCCACCCCATCTGAGCTTGCTGACGCACCCACCGTCCCGTCCCCCCCACTGCCACCAGCACTGCTGCTGCTGCTGCTGCTGTCTGAGACCAAGCTGTTGCTGCTGCTGCTGCTGCTGCTACTGCTGCTGCTGCTGCTGCTGCTGTCTGGTTCCAAGCTGCTGCTGGTGCTGCTCTGCTGCTGCCTCACACTTGGTTCCAGGGGTGAGGGCTCAGCTCCACTGAGGCCCTGGGCTGCCTCCCCAGGCCCAGGGTCAGTTGCCATGACTGCATCTTGCTGCCCGCTGCTGCTGCTGGCACTGCTGCTGCTGCTGCTGCTGCTGCTGCTGCTGCTGCTGCTGCTGCTGCTGCTGCTGGCACTGTCGCTGGCCTCCTGGCCAGGCCCGCCCTCACTGCTGGTGCGGCGCAAGGGTAGGCTGCCTGCCTGGCCTTGTGGCGTGTTGTCCAGCTTGCTGCCTGAGCAGCTGCAGTTCCATGCTGCTGGCTCCCCGGGCAACTGCGTTTCCAGCAAGTCATACTTGCAGAGGCAGTCAGGGTTAGCATACTGCTGGTGCACCAGAGAAGAAAGTGTTTTGGATGGCGAAGACTCGAACACACGACCTGTTTGCCGGGCGTTATGGGTGGTTGGGTTCAAGGATGAGGAGGGTGCGAACCTGCGACTTGTCTGCTGGCGCGGAGCTGGCTTGGATGTGGGTGGCAACTGTTGCAAGGTGGGGCGCGGGGAGGAGCGGCGGGAGGGGGAGGCGGGGGGCATGGGGAGGGGAGTGCTACCAGAGTCGGCAGGGGGTGCTGCAGGGTCTCTACCCAGCATGGCGTCCTGGGCTGGGCCTGGAGCTGCGGCCAGGCCTGTGGCTGCTGCTGCTGCTGCTGCTGCTGCTGGTGCTGCTGCTGCTGGTGCTGCTGCTGCTGCTGCTGCTGTTGGGTTTGATGCTGCTGTTGCTGTCGCATCATGCGCCTGGCGGTTAGGGCCACTGGCAGGTGGTTGCAAGGACTGCTGCTTCCGCTGTTGGAGCAGCTTGTAGTGATGTACCAGCCCAGGGGCCCGCTGACCCGGCCCCTCAGTTTTGGTGGCCATGCCAGCAGGCAGGGTCTCACCCGCCCAAGAAGACTCCAGGCTCGATCCAGCTGACGGCTCTGCTAGAGTTCCATCCGTTAGAGAAGGGGGTGGACCAGGCAACCCTGAAGCCCGGTTGCCACAGTGACGGCCTTCTGCCATGCGCCTTACCCTCCCCCCTGGCCCTGCCCCGGCCCCTTCCCCCTGCTGCCACCGTACCAGGGGTGCAGCACTCAGCTGCCTGCCCCTGCCAGCTGCCCTCCTCAGCAGTGGCTGGCCCCACCCCTGCCGCTCCCCTAGACCAGGCCTGGTCATCACAGGCTGAGTAGGGACCCTGCTGGGCAGCGGGTGGTTGGGGGGTCCCTGGGTGGGCATGGTAAGCTTATCTGCCACGCCTGGGTCAGCTGCACAACCACCTCCCCCCTCAGCTTCCATGGGCGACATGGCTTGCATGGGCTGCATGGCTTGTATGGGCTGCATGGCGGTGTAGGGGGTGGGTCGGGTGCTGCGCGAGGGGGCTTGTGACCTGATGGGGCGCTGCATGCTGCTGCTGCTGCTGCTGCTGCTGCTGCTGCTGCTGTGCTGCTGCTGGCTGCTTGCATCCCAGATGCTGCTGGTGGAGTGGTAGCTGTGAGCAGGGGGGTCTGAGTCACTGCCACCAAGGTCTGAGTCACTGCCCTGCCAGGCAGCACCGCGGGCCACAGGGTGACCTGGGTGCCACCTGGGCACTGTGCTTGCCCCACCCACACCCACACCCATTGCCTGCCAGCTGTCCTCCCCGCCTTCCTCCCTGTAGGCCACAGGCCTGCTCCCATGCAGGTCAGGGGAGCTGCTGTGGGCCCCTACCCTGCCCTGGTCACCGCTGCTGACCCTGAACCCGGCGCCTGGGGCACTGTGGAGGCGGTGGCTAAAAGGGGCCCTGCTGCTGCTGCTGCTGCTGCTGCTGCTGCTGCTAGTGGTGATGGCACTGGCACTGGTACAGCCGGATGCTGACCTAGTGGTCTGGCTGTCATCATAGAAGGAGCCAGACCCCACACGCTGCCCACCCCTGCCCCAACCCTCAGCTTTAGACTCCCTTCCCGCCTCGCCCCCGCCACGGCCCCTGTTGTTGTCACCACCCCTAGTGTAGTAGGCTGACCTGTGCCTGGATTCATACACAGCACCTGGCCTGCCGGGGCTATCACGCAGCTGCTCCACGTTTTGCTCGTGCTGCTGCTGCTGAGGGTAGCTGTAGCGGTTCTGACCTGGCTGTTGCTGCTGCTGAGGGTAGGTGTAGCGGTTCTGGCCTGGCTGCCGCTGCTGCTGAGGGTAGGTGTAGCGGTTCTGGCCTGGCTGCTGCTGCTGCTCAGGGTAGGTGTCTGGCTGCTGCTGCTGCTGCTGCTGCCGGTGGTAGGGGTAGCGGTTCTGGCCTGCCTGCTGCTGCTCCCGCTGCTGCTGCTGAGGGTAGGTGTAGCGGTCCTGGTCTGGCTGCTGCTGCTGCTCCTGTTCAGAGTACCAGCGTTGCTGCTGCTGCCGCCTTGGCATGAAACGGGCATCATAGCCTGACCTCTCGCTGCCCTGTGGTGCCCTGCCACGTCGCCATTGAGCCTCACCAGCCACAGGGTCAGCAGGGCTCACCTGCGCCTCAGGCCGCCCCTCCAAGCCTGACCAGCTCCCCCTTTGAGAGGGGGCTTCCAAGGGGGCTCCCCTTTGAAAGCCGACCTGCTGGCTGCTGGCGCCTTGCCAGGATTCACCTCCACGCCTGGGGCTGGCACCCCTATCTCCTTCTACCTGCCTGCTGCTGCTGCTGCTGTTGCTGCTGAAGCTGCTGCTTGGGTGTTGCCAGAGTCTCGCCTTACGCAGGCCAAGGCTTGCATCCCTGGCCCCGCTGCTGCTGCTGCGCCTGCTGCTGCTACCACTGTCGCTGTGTCGCCACCCCGGCTCCCCTCCTTCCCTTCCCCTCCCCTCCTCTTCTCGACCCCAGGCGGTGTCCCACCCGTCCCTTACTGCTGCTGCTGCTGTTGCTGCTGGTGCTAGAAGTGCACCAGCTGCCGCCCGGTTGCTGCCAAATGGGGTGGCAGGGGGGCTGGGTTCCACCCAGCGACCCTCTGCCTGGTCAAATGACCTGAAGCCGGCTCTGCCACGCTGCCAGCCCTCCTCCTGGTGGCCTACAGCTGGTCGCTGCTGCAAGCCAGTGTGGGTCGAGGGTTCAGTTGGCACATGCGGAGCATCTCCCAGCAAATGGTTGACACATGCGCAGGCAACTGGAGCAGCGAGCTGCTGTTGGCGGTACGGTGCTGCCACTGGCATTGCTGCAACTGGTTGCATTGGATGTTTGATAGTCTGTAGCGTGGCCGCTGTTGCCAGGACAACCGAGTGGAAGCGGGGGGCCAACTTCGGGCACGGAGCACGACACCCAACCTGACAAGCATGGACAAGGCAGCTCTTGACCAAATGTGCAACCGATGATAGACGGTGTGCAGGCAGGCAATAGAGAATAGCGAGGCGGCAAATCCATTGAAGTGACTGCGCTGCAGGAAGACAACCCACCTTTCGCGCGTTGCGCATTTTGACGGTTGATTTCGCTACTGCAAGCTGCTTGCACCAGTCGATAAAGCTGAGCTTGGCCGCCAAGCTTGGACGCAGTAGCGGTTTCTAACTTACAGCAGGCATATGCTGTCGCAGAGAACTCTACTGATAGCTCCTATTTCAACATGGGCTCGACTACGACGGTAGTGGGCATGGGCATGCATGCTGGTATCACATACACCTATTCTGTCGAAGTATCGCATCTAGGAAAGCGGCATCCAAGATGCATGTACTGGATCTAGGGGTCAGCCCGAACGCATTAACGTCTCACGCTTTCTCGCCAAAATTGTGGGTGTGTGACTCTTTGCCTGGAATGTTGTTCTTTTCAACCTGTGCCTCTGCCAACGAGTGCCTGGCGCAGTTTACAGATTTCATGTCGCATTGTCTGATGCTTTCTGGCCTAAGTGGCCGCCCCTGCGGCTCTTAACACTGTGTTGTACATTTCTTGGCCAAGAGCCGCAATGGGGGATCCATTCTATGACGTGTCCCCCCGCCAAGCAAGCTCATTATGTTTCAACCGCAACAGGGCTTTTTGCTCAGGGCTTGCCCGCTGAGGTCCCTTCCCTCCTTGGGCGCAACGATAGATGACATGACAACATATGCTATGTGAGCTACCACGCAACCAACCTTCCCACAGTTCTAACCAACCAAGTTCCAACCAACCTTCCCACAGCACAGTTGTTCCCCTACTATTACTACAGGGCAGGGGCTGTGTTATCTGTTCTCCGAACTGTTTGCATGCAGCAAGCATCCGGTACCACTACGTGATTCACTACCCCAACCCGCTTGCGAAGGCCGGGCAATCTATGATGGCATGAAACACATGCAATGATGTAGGCACACATATGCGGTGCACACATGCTGCTGTGCTACAGGCTGCTGGGCTTGGGCCTTGGGGGCTCGCTCTCGCAGCTGCTTGAAGCCCAGTGCTGGGTACTCCCTGCCCTGGGCAGGAAGCCTTCCTCGGTGTTGCCACCTGCACAGCTCCAGTGGGCGCCACTTGCTCTCCCCTGCCCGCTGGAGGTTGAGGGCTGCGTTGCAGTCCCTGTCCACCCATTTGCCCAGCTTCCCAGGGGTGGCCTGGGCCAGCCAAGGGCACCACATGAGGCCCCGCACTGGCGCCTCAAACCGCTTGCTCCAGGCTGACCGCAACAAGCGGTCCTGCACCTGACCTGGCTTGGGCTTCCAGCCTTCAAGCCTGGTGGGCTTGCTGCGGTCCAGCTCCTCCTCACAGGGCTGGGGGCTGTTCAGGATTGAGCTGACCCTGCTGGTGCGGAACTCATCCACTGTCACCACCTTGCCTGGCAGCCTGTCTGTTGGCTTGCCGCTGTTGAGCCTCTCCACAACCTTGCGGCCGGCCTGCAGCACGGCCTTGGCCCCCCACCCACCCCGCGTGCCAATGGCAGCGTTGCCAAAGAACACAACCAGCTGCTTGCGGGTCCCCCACTCCTGCTGGGACATGCTGGCTGCCTCCTCCTCCAGCTGCATGGCACACAACCGAGGTCGCTTTGGTTTAGGCTGCTTGGGATTGGGCTGTTTGGGCCCATCCGCGCCCTTGCGCTTCTTGCCCTTCATCGCGCCCTGTAGTAGATGGGGCTTCGCGACTTACATTGGCAACTATCTTACATTGGCAACGATACATGGCATACATTGTAAAACCTTCCCACAGCAGGGCCGGCATGCATGAAGGGAGGAGCTTCCGCCTGGAGGGGCGCAGCCTGCTCCCTCCACCTAGTTCTACTATGATCTTGCTGACACAAGCGGCGTGCGGATGGTGAAGGGCGACGAGTCCAAGGCAACAGCTGCAGGGTCACCGCCACAACAAGTGGTCAACAGGAGCCGAAGCAAATGCCAAGGGCCGAGCCTTGCATCACATGCACACGTTTTATGACCGTGGGGCATTCCTGTCCACACCCTCGTCGAGGCCACGCGATCCTAACATCACCCCTCCCGCAATAGACCGGTCATACTTTTGGCGGCGGCGCCTGCATCATCAAGCAGCAAAAGAGAGGCCAAGCTTAAATATCTATGGCAGCAATGATGGGTCAAGGTTAAATGACTATGACAGGAATGATTGGCCAAACACCACCTTAACAGGTGGCGGGGTCCGCTGTGGTAGGCCCCAGGTGTTGTCCTCCCAAGACCATCCCACTCACTTCTCAAACGCATCAAAGGCTGGGTTGGACTGCAGCGCATCCGGGGTGATGGGGTTGCCATGCAACGACAGGGTGTGCAGCGCAGCGCACCCCAACAGTAGCTCCGCTGGCACTGTGGACACACGGTTGTTGTCAAGGTTGAAGATCTTCAGCTGTTGCAGCCTGCCCAGACCAGCGGGGATGACCTAAGAGCAGGCGAGGCCAGGCCAGGCCACGCTCCACATGTCACTTCTATGACTGTTGTTGACAAATCTTGCAGGCATGTGGGGGCTGATATGGCCGAGGCTGAGGTGGTGGGCTGATGTGAGGAGGTTTGGGGATGATGCCGGTCTGCCTTGCATGCATGTGGCAGCACCCTGGCTACAGTTTTTACACCAGCACTAGCGCTAGGGTGGGAGGGGCAGCAGTCCGGCTTGTGCGAATACAGGCAACATGCCACATGCCACCCCTCTCCTCCCCCAGCAGGGGCAGCCATCGGCTGGGCACAGCCCCAGAGGCTTTCAAGCCCCAAGGACACCAGGCTGGCTTCCCTGGCGCCCAGTGCCTGGCCCCGGGCACCTAGGCCACGCCTGGGCCCCCACACCATGGCAGGGCCTCCTGGCACTCAGGAGCACTTGAGCCCAAAAATTGGGCAGATCTATCCCTGCAGTGCAGGGTCCCCACACCCCAGACCCCCCAGGCCGTGCCTCAGCTCCCACACCCTGTCCCTTCCCACACCCTAACCCAGTCCACTGGCACTCGAGGCACCTGGGCCCCCTGCCTCCCAACAGTCAACGCCTGGCCCCCCGCACCGTAATTGCATTGTTGGCCACATTGCATTCCTCTAGCACCCCTGGCAGTCCCTCTGGCAGCTGTGTCAGCTGGTTGTGGCTCACCACCAGCACTTGCAGCTTGGGCAGCTGGTCCAGCCTGCCGCCACAAGCAATGCAAGGCGCAGCTAGGGTCACAGGGGTCGCCCCCATGGCATTGCTTGTGGTGGTGTATTTTGTGGCTGTAAGGTGGCTGTAATGTGGCTGTGCAGCTAGCTAGCCAGTGCCATGATATGGCAGCCAACGATGTTGATGCGGCATGGAAGGGCAGCAACCGCATGCAAACAGACAGCCGGCACGGTATGGCGCCAGCGACCTCACTTTTGCTAAACCAGGCGCCAGTGTCTGTATGCAGGAGATGAGGTGGTTTTGATGAGGTGCCCAATAGTCTAGGGGAAATGTGCCATCGGTGTGGGGTTGGCAGTCATCAAGGGTGCGACCGAGGATGCTCCAACTTGATGCGCCAGTGTCTGTACGCAGGAGCCCAACTGTGACCATATGGCTCGCTTGCCATGGGTTGTGATGCGAGGCAGTGAGGTGATGCCACACTGAGCTGTGCTGTGGTGATGCAGCAGCCTGCCACCCACATGCTGGGCAGCTCCCGCAGGCTGTTGTGGCTGGCATACAGCTTCTCCAGCCTGGCCAGTTGGCACAGCTCAACCGGCAGCACTTGCAGCTGGTTGTGGTCAAGGTTCAGGATTTTGAGGGAGCTCAGGGCGGCAGCAATGCCTCCAGGGAATGAAGACAGTGCATTGGACGAGAGCACCAAGCGCTGCAAGCTGGTCAACATGCCCAAGCTAGCTGGCAGCTCCTGCATGGACGCAAACATGAGATGCTGTTTGAAAAGTGCCTGAATAGTGAGTGTGTGAAGTTCTGTCAGGCATCAAGCTGCAAGCTTGGCTCAGAGCTGGGCACAGGCAGGTGGTTGCCACCACATGGAGTAAGCAATCAGTCTAGAGACTGGGAATGTGATGGCTCGGTCCCCATTTTCACCTGGAGTCTGTTGTTGCTAGCGTCCAAAACCTTGGCTGTCGGACAGGAAATGATGGAAATAGGGAGGACTGTCAGCTGCTGGTCCCGAAGCCCGATGATTCCTGTCGCCTGCCATCCTGCTTCACGATGCTGTTGCTTGTCCCGGGTACTTTGGGGCGTTTGGGGCGGGGCCTGAAGTGCGATGCCCTGTTCGGCATGCTTAACGTACTTGGGCTTATCTTCATCGCCGCACAGCGATAGGCACTGCCCCATTCGTCAATGTTGGGCGAATAACTAGACAAAGGGTGTTACACCGCACATGGACAAAATGCATGAGGGGGCAAGTTTTACGGTGCGTTTCCAATAGGCCGCATGAGAGCTGGGAGCTGGGAGCGGAGCCGCATGGGCCCATGCACCGAAATGGTTTCAATCCCTACAGCCCTCAGGCGTACTTGATACTAGTAAGTCGCTTAATACCGCTAAATAGATAGCGCTTTGCACAGGTTATTGCCGTGATGAATGGCGAAGCACCCCCTAGTTGGGAAGCTGACCCCGACTGGGCCAAAAAGAAGAGGCGGCCCTGACGCAGAATGTTTGTCGTTTCAGAGCTATGCGCAAAGCAACAGCGCTAGGTTTGGGCTGCTGTGAATGCTTACTCTGAGCAATCTACGTAAGGGAAGCTGGCTGTAGTTTGGGCTGTCGCATTGCTGACTCAGTAACTTGGCGTGTATCACGTCTTATTATGTATGTTGGGCTTCTTTTTTCTTGATCGGGGTAGGGGCAAATGTTATGGGGGAATTGGAAGGGTGCCTTGCCAGTCGGCAAGTCGCCGCCGTCCACAAAATTCCTCATGCACGAACGGAAAAGCAAGACGTCACAGGGGATGGAATGGTCAGGAGCTTAGCAGCTTGTACCCCCCTGCTAGCCGCCTTGGTCCAGCTCCCGTGCTGCTTTCCTGCTCCGCTGTTGCTTCACTTTGTTCCCGTGGCTTCCCAAACAGTTTGGTCGGGTCGATTGGCAGCGTGTAAACACGCTGCCTGGCCCAACATCATGGGTCAAAGACAGGCCGCGTCCTTGGCTAAATCGCAGCTGGCCGTCGCGGCCCCCATCCAGGCTGATGTTGTCTCTTCTCCAGCCGTCAACACTGCGTTAGGCAAGAAACGAGGACGAGCACCCAGTGCCGGGCTACTCAGCACCACGCCAGCGTCTCCTCTAAGCTTCAAATTGCCGCTTGGTCTAGACTCTGTAAGCCCAAGCCTCGCAGTGCACAATCCCGGTGGCGACGAGGGCGAGGCCGCCACGCACATGGACGCGCCCCCCGCTTCACCAGGTGGCTCGGCGTGTAGAGCTCACACTCGCCCGCACTTGAATTGATTACATGGTTGTGGAATGCTGCCTTGTCATGGCACAATGTGACACAGGTGCTGTTCGCCAGTGACACACTCGTGCTTTGCCTGTTGCAGGAATTGATCCAGAGACTCCTGCCAAGACGCCTGGCCGGAGGCGCACACGAGCCAGCACCTCAGCTCCCGCCACACCGCAGCCCGCCTCCACCCCTAAAGCAGCAGGCAGCACAAGCGACCTGCCTGATCCCCCCACCTCTGCCTCTACCCCTGCAACCCCCGTTGCCAAACGCCGTGGCCGTAAAGCCCCCACCCAGCTGGCGTCCCCTGCTGCTACTCCCTCTTCCACCCCGGCCGCCACCCCCTCTGCCACCCCTGCTGCCACTCCCGACACCACCCCCTGCCCCTCTGGTGGTGCAGCCGCCCCCGGTGTGGAGGGAGCCGAGGGGGAGGGGGAGGTCGCCAGCACCCCTCCTGCAGCCAAGCGAGGCCGCCGCAGTCAGACTCCCGCAAGGTCTAGGGCTGCACCCGCGGCCACAGAGGGCAATGAGGAGATGCAGGAGGCTGCCAAACCCAAGGTTGTGCGGAAGTCCAAGGCTGCCAAGGGGGCGGATGTGGCAGCAGCGCTGGAATCCCAGGTAAGGGTCTGAGTGGAAGAGGTGTGGGTGGGGTTGGGTGGAGGAGGGGGGCGACATGGGATCAGGGACTGTTGGTGTTTGTGATGGCTGTAAAAGGTAAGGAAGGGAAAAGTCGGAGTGGTAAGGAGGTGGCAAGGAGGGAAGTAAGGAAGGGGGAGCCATGGTGGTACAGTGAGTTTGGTAGGGTTGCATTGGTGTGTCCTGCTGCAGGAGGTGCCCTGCTCTGTGCTTGCCAGTAATGCGTTGAAGGTGCGTAGGTAACAGGGCCGTGCTGCCTGGTGCCTGCAGAGTGAGGTGGGGGCGGGCTTCATGCTGTATGACACCTACCCACATGTCAGGTGCGGGGCCACGCTGGCTGCTGCACTCGGGACGCTGGGCCACACTCCCACTGGGCATCTCAGCCCAGACTAGTGACACACACACGCGGGCTGTGCGGGAGGGTGCTACACCCACATAGCAGTGCAAGCATTACGCACACACCGGTGCATGCAGGACAATGTTGTCCACAAGTGTGACCACTACAAGTGTGACCTTGGCCTGCAAGCATAACACGGTGTGCAAGCGTGACCTGGCCTTTGTTGTTGTGTCTTGATGTGGCGCAGGGCGTTCCAGATGCTGTTTCCTGGCAGCGAGATGCTGCCGCTTCTGCACTCACCTCCGCGATCACCAGCGCAAGTCCATACCACCAGCCCGTCCTCACTTCTCGACCTCCCCGCTTCCCTGGCAGCCAGCAGCGGCGCACCACCCCCGGAGTCGCTGAATGCGAGCACCGTGCTGACTTCGCCACTGGTGCCGATGGCCGTAACAGCGCAAACCACATCCATGCCGCCTGCGGATGGACGCATGGCGGCAACAGATGCAGGAAAGCGACCTGCCTGGCAGTTAGCAGAGGGTGCTGACGCGAACACAAGCCGCTTGCACAGCCTGCTTCCGCACCGTCTCACACATGTCTCACACTCCAGCGTGCTCACGTACCACGCGGAGGACTTGGATCCTGTGTCTGCGGCCGTCGTGGTGGTGCAGCTTGAGGCCGAGCAGGCTAAAATTGCCGCATTGCTGGCAGAGCGGCAGGCGCAGGTAAAGCTGGTGGAGGGAGGTGCAGGTGATGATGACGACAACGGCGGGGCCGCGGGCACAAAACGAGGCAAGGGAAAAGCAAAGGCCGCGGCGAGCGTAGAAGCAGTCGAACCTGTGGAGGTGACGACAGCGCCTAAGAAGGGGAGAAAGAGTAAGAAGGCCATTGAGGCGGAAGCAAAAGCGGAGGCGGAAGCAGCGGCTGCGGCATCACTCGCCGCGGAGCAAGCGGAGCTAGCGAAGCAAGCAGCGGAGGCGGCTGGCAGCCAGGCAGCAGTTGTGACTCCTGGTGGGTTCGTGAAGCAAACTGCTACACACGTCGTCCTGCATCCATATTTGCAATCGCACCCATATGCTCAAAACTTACACGAATGCGTACTTTGCACAGGCGTGGAAGTCAAGAAGGAGGATGGAGATGTTGGTGGACGCGATGACGAGCTGCCTGCCGAGGTGCAGGCAGTGGTTGACGCTACAGCTGCCGCTATTCAGCCCGGCACCAAGAGCGAAGTGAAGGCGGGGAACGCGCTGGAGTTCGTAGCTCCGTTGCTTATCCCTAGCTCATTATTGTCGGAGCATATGCACGTAAGTAATGTCTACGCTACACCCGTGCGTGCGATGTTTTCGCGACGAGGCCTGTTTGTTGTTTGCTCCACCACCCCACGTGTCCTGCGTGCTTGCTAGTATTGCGTGACATGGGCGTGAAACACACATGGTGTGTGGCTGGTGCAACCCTGCAGCCAGGCGAGGATGCCGCATTCAATGCGACCACTCGTGCCAACCCATGGCCCAAGATTGTGCCAAACCTAGGGTGAGTAAATGCTTGAAGGAGGTAGTGATAGTAATGGCTGCAATGTTGACACTACCAGCATAGAAGGCCCCAGCAGTGGCAGTACTGGTGGCAGCTGAGGGTCAAAGCTAGGTGCTGGCCTGAACTCCCTCAGGAGCCCGGCACTCAGTAATGCCTTGCTGTCCTGTTGCCTGCTACCTGCCTTGCCGCTTCAGCTGCTGTTGCTCCTGGCCATGTTGCAATCATGCTCCGCTGCCATGCTGTCAACGCCCGCAGGTATGCCTGCCTGTGTGCCACCTTGCGGGTGTGGGAGGTGTACAGCTCCAGGGACTGTGTGCAGGTGAGGTGTGGGCAGGGCAAACCCGCACTCCCGCCCACGACCCTGCCCCAGCCACAGCCACAGCTCCACCCCTGCCCCTGCCCCTGCCCCTGCCCCTGCCCCTGCCCCTGCCCCTGCCCCTGCCCCTGCCCCTGCCCCTGCCCCTGCCCCTGCCCCTGCCCCTGCCCCTGCCCCTGCCCCTGCCCCTGCCCCTGCCCCTGCCCCTGCCCCTGCCCCTGCCCCTGCCCCTGCCCCTGCCCCTGCCCCTGCCCCTGCCCCTGCCCCTGCCCCTGCCCCTGCCCCTGCCCCTGCCCCTGCCCCTGCCCCTGCCCCTGCCCCTGCCCCTGCCCCTGCCCCTGCCCCTGCCCCTGCCCCTGCCCCTGCCCCTGCCCCTGCCCCTGCCCCTGCCCCTGCCCCTGCCCCTGCCCCTGCCCCTGCCCCTGCCCCTGCCCCTGCCCCTGCCCCTGCCCCTGCCCCTGCCTAGCAAGCCCATCCTGGCTTCCGCTTGCCCTGTCTGCTTGACTCGTGTGCCTTGCAATGACGCCTTGCAGAAGACGTTCCTGGAGAAGGGTTTGCCGCATGTATCCAGCCTGGCCTTGGCCAATGCCAAGGACCTGGGTGCCCTCATCCGCTGGAATGCACGCCATGGCATCCAATTGTTTCGCCTGTCCTCGGGCATCTTTCCTTGGATGACCAAATACCAGTGGGTGGTAGCGGTGAAGGTGGTAGACAAGTGACTCACCGGTCGGGTGCGGCAGCTGTGTGCCTTGCCTATGGCCCTATTGCCCTCTTGACCACATCATCACCTCAGGCAAGCTCCAAGCACGGCTCACCTCAGCGCCCCTCCTCCTCACTTCCTCATCCTTCTTCTCATTGCCCGTATCAATCCGTCTGCCTGGCACGTTAACTGCTAAAGCGCATCCATGTGTGCGTGAATGCAGGCTGGAGGATTTGCCGGACTTTCCGGCCATTAAGCAGGTGGGCGATGTTTACAACAAGCCTTTGTCCGCACACGCGACCTATCCTCTCACCGCTTCTACATGTCACCACTGGAGCCAACCGTGAGTCGCTCTGTGACGCCCTTTTAGGCATTGTTTGAGGCGGGCGAGGCGGCGCGTGCCGTGGGCCAGCGGCTGACGTTCCACCCCTCCGAGTTCTGCAAGATCGCCGCGGATGATGACCGGTGCGCCCGCTATGGACGCCGGGAACCTCCCATTGTCACATCAACTCGACATGCTGCTTGGCGCAACTCGTTATCATCAAAATGAGCTCACCGATACCGGCACTGATGCATTTGCTGCTGGTGGTCTTGCGCGCAGAGATCACTGGACTGAGCACTCTTGCATGGAGTTGGAAGTGGTGAGCAGCAACTGCAAAAGACAACAAGCTTAGAGCAGGGTAGGGCAGGGTTGTGACATGGCAGTGGAACCTCCTGTGTACTGTTGCCGGGTACTGTTTCCTTGGCTCTGGCTATGCAAGCCAGGGGAAGGTGGGGCATAAGCAGTCTGTGGTTCAGAGCAATGGTCTGACGCTGACTGCGCCGCTGACCTCTCCTGATTGAGCCCCTTCTTGTCTGAGTTGCCACCAGCTCAGTAGTCAAGGTGGCACCAGCTCAGTATTGCATGCGCTGCCCTGCCTGCATGGCCCTGGTGCAGCATTCCAAGATTTTTGACCTGATGGGATTTGAGCCTTCGCATTGGTAAGTAACAGGATGTTTTTGCCAAAGCACAGGCAGTATACATGGCCTGTGGCATTTGCATGCAAGCACGAGTGACCACCTGTTGTTGCTGCTGCCATAGTCTCAAGGGGCGCTGGGGTAAGGCAGTTCAGGCCCAGTGTCCTTCTTGAGCCTCAGCTGGGCGCACTTCAGCCTGAGCAGCAGGGCTGGGCAGGACTGTGACGGGGCAGTAGATGTGAGTGGCCAGGGTGCGCCTCAGCCTGTAGTCCTTGAGGGCTACCCCAGTGCAGGCAGCAGGCAGGCAGGCAGTGTGCGGTGATGCCACAGGAACAAGATCAACATCCATGTGGGCGGTGCTTATGGTGATAAGGAAGCTACGCTGCGCCGCTTTGCCAAGGTGAGGATTTTGGGTTTGGAGGGACCAGGAGGTGAGCACTGGCAGGAGGGGCAGGGTACTCTTGGCAGGGCAGTACAGCAGGCAATGATGGTGGTACTTGTTGTCCCTGCTGCTGCTGCCCCTGCTGCTGCTGCTGCTGCTGCTGCTGCTGCTGCTGCTGCTGCCCTTGCTGCTGGTACCTGTCTACCTCTGCTGCTGGTGCTGTACATGGGCTCACTGCATGGGTAGTGCATGGGTGGTGCATGCAGCATACTTCTCCCTACTGCTACCCAGGTGGTGAATGAGCGGCTGAGCCCCAATTGCAAGGCGCGGCTGTGCGTGGAGAATGACGACCGTGGCAGTCTGTACAGCGTGAAGGACCTGCTGCTGGTGCACCAGCTGGCGGGCGTCCCCATCACCTTTGACTTCCACCACCACAAGTGAGTTGGACGCGGGGCAGGGGAGCAGTAGCTGTCCAGCATGCCGCTAGGACGCCCTGCGCAGGCAAAGGGAAGCTGCACAGCACCTGGTCAAGTGCCACCAGGAATGGATGGCAAAACTGGTTCAAACCAAGCATGGAGGTTGTAGCATGAAGCTTGTCTCGTGCCAGCATGCTGAGCATACGTTGCGTATGCGTTCAGTGCGTTGGGGTGGAAGCAAGACTCATCTCCAAAGCAGTCTCCTCCTTCTGCAAGACCTTGCGCCAGCAGTTGCTTGTCGCCCTCCAGCAGCCTGCTTATTCCTGGCTGCAGGTTCCAAACCGGTGGCTGGGATGAGCAAACCGCCTTCGAGGCAGCCATCGCCACTTGGCCCCCTGGGGTCAGGCCTGTGGTGCACTGGAGTGAGGCTAGGGACGACAAGCGACCTCAGGTGCGGCCTGGACCACACCCCTCCCACAGCTTCCACTCGGACCTCGGAACTCCTGCCTGTGCCCCTGCTGGCCGCTTCCCTGCCTGCCCTAACCCTGGCTGGTCTGCAGGCCTGTACCTCTGGCTGCCTGCCTGCCCTCCTACCTGCTTGCCCTCCCCTTTGCTTGCTGACCCCTCCAGCTGAACAAGTGGGTGGGTTCATGGGCTGTACGGGCTGGCCTTGCGGTTCGCAGCATGCTGTGCTGCCTGCCTGCCTGCCCACCTGCCTGCCTGCTCAGGCACACAGTGACTATGTGTATGGACCCATCAACCTGTACGGCAGGGAGGCGGAGGTGGACGTCATGATTGAGAGCAAGGCCAAGGAGCTGGCCCTGCTCAAGTAAGTCCAAGTCCAGCACCAACATCACCATCAGCACCATCACCATACCCACGACCACTACCTCCTTCAGCACCATCACCACCACTGCTGCCACCACCACCACCACTACTGCCACCACCACCACCACCACCACCACCACCACCAGCATCACTATACAATGTGAAGTGTCATTGGACTGAGTAGTCAGTAATGGTACCCTAGCCAGCAGACTGGCTTGAACCCCCCTGCACTCAGCGCCCTGCCGCCTGCACCTCTTGACAGTTGCGCCCCCTGCCCCTGTCCCTGCCCCCCTGCTCACCTTGCGCCCTGCCCAACACGCCCCTGGACTGTTGCGCCCCTGCCCCTATGCCCTGCCCAGGTACCGCGAACGGGCAATTCGTGCAACTGCCGCCCTGGCTGCCTCAGGGGTGCCAGACCTGTTTTGAGGTCCCGGTTGAGTAGTGCTGGGTTGTACAGGGGCGCCAGGTGGGCAGAAGCTGGACAGAGCAAGCATGCAGGGTAGCCTGTGAGGTGGGGAGTGAGATGCTGGAGAGGAGAGAGCTGGTTCAGTTATAGCATACTGCCTGCATGCTGGGTGGTTGTCTAGACCTCTGTGTGGTCATCTACCTATGACACCATGTGCCGCAGGCCTCCCCCTGGCTGGCCCGGGCATGCAGTTGTGCATTATGAAACCCATGCATTGCGCCTGCTTTGAACGTCATGGGCATTGCGAGTACTGCCTGTCAGGGTCATGTGAATCATTGCTGCAGTATGCTTTAGGCTCATGTGATTTTCCAACAGTGTGGGCATGCTAGTGTTTCAGTGCGTGTTGTTTATCGCTGCTGCTGCTGATATATGCTGGATAGGTCTATGTTTGTGTTTTGATTATTCTATGTATGCTCATGCTAGAATTGTCCGCGGAATAGGAGCTGTGCGTCCAGCATTGATGCAAGTGAAGGTTTGCTTGGAAAGCTGCATGGAAAGTTGCGTGGTTTGCAATACTTGAGGGTGCTCGTAAGAGTGGTCGCGATCATGACGGGATCCATCATATGTAAATAACACGCCCTGATGTGGCCCAGCGTGAATGCGCATTTCCTGCACCAGGCTGGCCGCTTGATGGTGTGCTTATAGGCGAAAGTAGCATGCGCCTAGCTTGTATTTGCACAGCAGGAAATAGCTGTTGGAAGAAAAAAGAAAACATGACGTCCTAGTGGGGAGGTCTGGCGACCCCAACTAACAGAATATGACAGGGGGTAGACCCGGTGTAGCCAATACAATGTAGCTAACACAGCCAATACAATGTAGCCAACACAGTCAGCTACCTTTCAACCATCCAGAATAATCATGCGGTCAGTGGGCCGTGCACAGCAAAGCATCAAAGTTGGTGATTCAAATTTGAGCCGTTGCGGAGCATGCAGTCATCGCTACGACCGCCCGCTCCGCTTTGGCTGCTCTACGCGAGCATGCGCGTCGACAGCAGCAGTCGGATAGGAGAGCGGTTGCGGGAATGTGGCACTGAGCCTACCTCCTCCCCATACCTTGAGGGCAATGCCACAGCTCGACCATTTGGACTTACAACATGGTACTTACTAGGTTAAGCTCATCTACGACAGTGTTACAAACGCTCATACTCAGATAAGGCAAAAGCTCACTTTGGTCTGTGACCCCCAACTCCCTTAGCCGATCTCAGGACTAGGGCCATGCAGTCAGTCGCACAACTCCACACCATGACCGAGTTTGGACTCGGCTCCTCTGAGAGTTACACTCCCCTACATCCCATCCACCTGCGCGCAAAGTTTCATAGCTCAACTGCCACCCCACAGCCCCGTGGCCCTGATTCTGTTTGGCGAACATGATGTCACTTTGAAGATGTCAAACTGATAGAGGCCTGGGCTGTTTAACGTGCGGTTTGTTCTAGTGAATGCGCCAAGGGGTCAAGGACAAACATTTCGTAGCCATTTTCTTGTGGTGCAGCGGGTGCAACACAGTGGAGGACACAGTGGAGGAGGGGGGGGTATAACCCGGTGATACCTTAGTGTGCGCTGATCCAAATGGTGTATTCGGCGGAAGCGAGTACGATTATATGTTTCATTCACCCCGTCTAGGTGCCCTGCACGCCCGGCAGGCATCGCGTTGGGTGTTTGCCGGACATTTCATTTGTGCACAACCCGCTCATTGCGCCAGATAGATGGCGCCACAGGGATGTGGCTCACCGTCCCAAGGATACCCGTTTCGCCGTTGTGATTTGTTCGCGGGCACATGTGGCAGTACGCGAGCAAAGACTCCAATGTCGTGCGCTGATGGTCAAATGACGCGCATTGCTTTGCAGAGTTCAATGTGATAAACGGTATTGAAAACGGTGCAGAATTGAGAGAGTATTTGCATGAACAATACCAACCCCATGTTGGGGCCGCCCGAGGGGAGGCCTGCTCAGGCCCGAGGGGAGGCCTGCTCAAGGCACGTGTGTACTGCACAATGTCACATGCTTGCCTGACACCAAACGAAGGCGCCTAGCTATGCAGTGCCTTGCAGGACTTCCGCAATCCTGATAAGTAGGGTTGGCCAGAACCGTAGCGGCGTATATACGTAGGTACGTATATACTGTATATACGTAGCGTACCCCGACCACCGTGTATCCGTAGGCAGCCGTAGGTACGTCGGTTGACCGTACAATACCGTAGGTTTGACCGTAGTTTTCACGCTTGAACCGTACACGCGACGGCAAAATCGCAAGATTGCAAAGGACGCAGGACGCACAAGTCACCGGCACTGCCGGTGTGGCCGTAACCGCGGGTCATATATAAGTCGCTGCGATACCCGGTGGCATTCATTGCGTTGGATGATGCATACGAGAGTTGTGGCGACCGTAGAACTGCTAGCCGAGCTCACAGCCATGAAGCGGAAGGGCAGCGCCAGCTTCTGGAATAAGATTGAGCCTGTGCTGCGCCAGTCGCATACGAGGGCCCCGCCCGCCCCGCCCCGCCCCGCCCCGCCCCGCCCCGCCCCGCCCCGCCCCGCCCCGCCCCGCCCCGCCCCGCCCCGCCCCGCCCCGCCCCGCCCCGCCCCGCCCCGCCCCGCCCCGCCCCGCCCCGCCCCGCCCCGCCCCGCCCCGCCCCGCCCCGCCCCGCCCCGCCCCGCCCCGCCCCGCCCCGCCCCGCCCCGCCCCGCCCCGCCCCGCCCCGCCCCGCCCCGCCCCGCCCCGCCCCGCCCCGCCCCGCCCCGCCCCGCCCCGCCCCGCCCCGCCCCGCCCCGCCCCGCCCCGCCCCGCCCCGCCCCGCCCCGCCCCGCCCCGCCCCGCCCCGCCCCGCCCCGCCCCGCCCCGCCCCGCCCCGCCCCGCCCCGCCCCGCCCCGCCCCGCCCCGCCCCGCCCCGCCCCGCCCCGCCCCGCCCCGCCCCGCCCCGCCCCGCCCCGCCCCGCCCCGCCCCGCCCCGCCCCGCCCCGCCCCGCCCCGCCCCGCCCCGCCCCGCCCCGCCCCGCCCCGCCCCGCCCCGCCCCGCCCCGCCCCGCCCCGCCCCGCCCCGCCCCGCCCCGCCCCGCCCCGCCCCGCCCCGCCCCGCCCCGCCCCGCCCCGCCCCGCCCCGCCCCGCCCCGCCCCGCCCCGCCCCGCCCCGCCCCGCCCCGCCCCGCCCCGCCCCGCCCCGCCCCGCCCCGCCCCGCCCCGCCCCGCCCCGCCCCGCCCCGCCCCGCCCCGCCCCGCCCCGCCCCGCCCCGCCCCGCCCCGCCCCGCCCCGCCCCGCCCCGCCCCGCCCCGCCCCGCCCCGCCCCGCCCCGCCCCGCCCCGCCCCGCCCCGCCCCGCCCCGCCCCGCCCCGCCCCGCCCCGCCCCGCCCCGCCCCGCCCCGCCCCGCCCCGCCCCGCCCCGCCCCGCCCCGCCCCGCCCCGCCCCGCCCCGCCCCGCCCCGCCCCGCCCCGCCCCGCCCCGCCCCGCCCCGCCCCGCCCCGCCCCGCCCCGCCCCGCCCCGCCCCGCCCCGCCCCGCCCCGCCCCGCCCCGCCCCGCCCCGCCCCGCCCGCCCCGCCCCGCCCCGCCCCGCCCCGCCCCGCCCCGCCCCGCCCCGCCCCGCCCCGCCCCGCCCCGCCCCGCCCCGCCCCGCCCCGCCCCGCCCCGCCCCGCCCCGCCCCGCCCCGCCCCGCCCCGCCCCGCCCCGCCCCGCCCCGCCCCGCCCCGCCCCGCCCCGCCCCGCCCCGCCCCGCCCCGCCCCGCCCCGCCCCGCCCCGCCCCGCCCCGCCCCGCCCCGCCCCGCCCCGCCCCGCCCCGCCCCGCCCCGCCCCGCCCCGCCCCGCCCCGCCCCGCCCCGCCCCGCCCCGCCCCGCCCCGCCCCGCCCCGCCCCGCCCCGCCCCGCCCCGCCCCGCCCCGCCCCGCCCCGCCCCGCCCCGCCCCGCCCCGCCCCGCCCCGCCCCGCCCCGCCCCGCCCCGCCCCGCCCCGCCCCGCCCCGCCCCGCCCCGCCCCGCCCCGCCCCGCCCCGCCCCGCCCCGCCCCGCCCCGCCCCGCCCCGCCCCGCCCCGCCCCGCCCGCCCCGCCCCGCCCCGCCCCGCCCCGCCCCGCCCCGCCCCGCCCCGCCCCGCCCCGCCCCGCCCCGCCCCGCCCCGCCCCGCCCCGCCCCGCCCCGCCCCGCCCCGCCCCGCCCCGCCCCGCCCCGCCCCGCCCCGCCCCGCCCCGCCCCGCCCCGCCCCGCCCCGCCCCGCCCCGCCCCGCCCCGCCCCGCCCCGCCCCGCCCCGCCCCGCCCCGCCCCGCCCCGCCCCGCCCCGCCCCGCCCCGCCCCGCCCCGCCCCGCCCCGCCCCGCCCCGCCCCGCCCCGCCCCGCCCCGCCCCGCCCCGCCCCGCCCCGCCCCGCCCCGCCCCGCCCCGCCCCGCCCCGCCCCGCCCCGCCCCGCCCCGCCCCGCCCCGCCCCGCCCCGCCCCGCCCCGCCCCGCCCCGCCCCGCCCCGCCCCGCCCCGCCCCGCCCCGCCCCGCCCCGCCCCGCCCCGCCCCGCCCCGCCCCGCCCCGCCCCGCCCCGCCCCGCCCCGCCCCGCCCCGCCCCGCCCCGCCCCGCCCCGCCCCGCCCCGCCCCGCCCCGCCCCGCCCCGCCCCGCCCCGCCCCGCCCCGCCCCGCCCCGCCCCGCCCCGCCCCGCCCCGCCCCGCCCCGCCCCGCCCCGCCCCGCCCCGCCCCGCCCCGCCCCGCCCCGCCCCGCCCCGCCCCGCCCCGCCCCGCCCCGCCCCGCCCGCCCGCCCCGCCCCGCCCCGCCCCGCCCCGCCCCGCCCCGCCCCGCCCCGCCCCGCCCCGCCCCGCCCCGCCCCGCCCCGCCCCGCCCCGCCCCGCCCCGCCCCGCCCCGCCCCGCCCCGCCCCGCCCCGCCCCGCCCCGCCCCGCCCCGCCCCGCCCCGCCCCGCCCCGCCCCGCCCCGCCCCGCCCCGCCCCGCCCCGCCCCGCCCCGCCCCGCCCCGCCCCGCCCCGCCCCGCCCCGCCCCGCCCCGCCCCGCCCCGCCCCGCCCCGCCCCGCCCCGCCCCGCCCCGCCCCGCCCCGCCCCGCCCCGCCCCGCCCCGCCCCGCCCCGCCCCGCCCCGCCCCGCCCCGCCCCGCCCTGCCCAGCCCAGGCAGCCCCGCCCAGCCCAGCCCAGCCCAGCCCAGCCCAGATCTTCTCCAAGACCCGCAACCGCCTAGCTCTGGAGAGTGCGAAGAAGATTACATACATCCGGGAAAACAGAAATACAGGAATGAAGGTGGTGGTGGTGGTGAGGAGGTGGTGCTGTCACAAGCATGCCTGGAGGTGGAGGAGGAGGAGGAGGTGGTGATGTTGTAAAGGAGGCTGGCACGAGGGGGTAAAACCGTGGCACACATGATTGGTCGAGTAGGAGCCCATAGCTGACTACACAACTGCACCCACGGCTGCCACACTAGGGGTTTGGACACATGCTTGGCGCACAGAGTAGGAGCACGTTGCTAACGGCATGCATGGCTGGCTGGCATATAGATGTGTCACGACACTGCTATTGGTTGAGATTCTGAACATGCTTATCCCTAGCGGGCGTTTCTATAGTTGTTGTGCACCAAACTACATACTCACTTTCGCAAAATGATGACCCTGCCCCTACGGAATACCCTACGGAACTGCGAATACAGTAAATACGTATGTATATACCGTCGTTCTAGCCGCCACATACGGATCTGGCCAACCCTACTGATAAGGGACAGCAACACGCCTCACACCTTGAGCTTTCTCCTGAGTTCAGTGGAAGCTGGGCAGAAGCTGGACAGAGCAAGCATGCAGGGTAGCCTGTGGGGTGGGGAGTGAGATGCTGGAGAGGAGAGTGCTGATTCAGGTATAGCATACTGCTTTCTCCTGATAAACAAAAATATCCTGAGCTTTCTCCTGATAAACAAAAATATAATTATCGTCGCCAGAGGCTGCACTAGCAAAAGCGTAGACCACATCGCCAACCCTCCTTGACCAGCCATCGTCACGAGTCGTACTGCTGTCGCAGCGCCATCTCGGCCTGCAGACAACCAGCACATCACGAGCGCGAGTGCACTTGCCCACCAGCCGTACCCGGCTGGCGGTTAAGATTCGTTGCGATCTGGTGCTGTCTGGTGTCTCCTTTTTGTTCGGGCGACAGAGGTAGACAGTGACATTAGGGTGCAGCCAGGCAGTCAAGCTGTGGCACCCAAATTATCTGCTATGATGACATCAGGACGGTACGCCTGCCACAGCGCCCATCACGGTGCTACCAGCCATTGTGCGTGTGAAAAAATGGGGGCTGTTGCTGCTGCTTTACCCGACTGCCCTCTCCCACCCCTCCTGCCCTGCCCTCTCCACCCCTGCTGCCTCACCTCTGTCTTCCAGCTGCCAATGCTGCTCTGCCCTCGCTCGCGTTTGGACTTTTCTTTATCTCGCCGGTCCTGCACCCACCACACCATGCCCAGCCACTCAACAAGCAACCAAATTACTCTGGGCAGCCTAGCTACCATCACTCTGGCACATGGGCGTCATCGGTGTTGTAAACTTGACGCATTGACATCGTTGGTGTGAAGTACTGGTGCTTTGCCCCCGCACCCAGTGCCATCCTCCTCCTCACCTGCTCCCTCCCCCACCCCCACAGCCTCCCCTCACACCTGGGCCTTGCGCGGTAGCAGGCTGCCACCCACGCCCTTGTCCAGGAAGTCAGTGACGGGCATGGCCTTGCTGGGCACACGGGGAGGAGGCTCGCAGCCCGGGCCCCCCGCCCCCGCACCCGCCAGCTGCACCGGGCCCTTCACTGCAGACTTGTCCGCCACCTTGCCACCCAGCATGGCGATCTGTGCCGCCAGCAGCGCAGCGGTGTGGCCTAGCCATGCGTGCGCCCTGCTCACCTAAGCCCATGTTAAGTCATGCCCCGGGGCTCCTCCCTTACAACACAACCTAGTGAACGCCTGGCGGATTCGGAAGCGGGCCGACCATATGAGCAGCCTCCACTGACAATGTGCCGGCAGCAGCAGCAGCAGCAGCAGCAGCAGCAGCAGCAGCAGCAGCAGCAGCAGCAGCAGCAGCAGCAGCAGCAGCAGCAGCAGCAGCAGCAGCAGCAGCAGCAGCAGCAGCAACAGCAGCAGCAGCAGCAGCAGCAGCAGCAGCAGCAGGAGCAGCAGCAGCAGCATGCGCACGGTGGCAGTGACCAGTTGCCGTGTGACCTGCTACACGACGCTCAAATACCTAGCTGCGTTTGGAGTGTGTGGCTGGGGGCCGACAAGACGGCAGGAGCACGACGGCAGTGACAGGTCACTGAGGGAGCTACACGGCGCTCACAGAGCCTTCAGCCCCTGGCTGTCACCTGGGTGGCACCTGGGGGACAGCAGCCTGTGATGCGTCAGCACTGGGTCCTGCATGGAGCTGCTGGCAGCTGCATGGAGGCTCCTGCTCCTGCTATTGCCCTGGCCCCCTGCCTGCTGCTGACCTGCAGGGCGCTGTACTGCTGGGTGGCCTCAGGTCCATCATCTGCTTTGTAGCGCTTGGCTGCGCCCTGGATGATGGCGCCTGAGGGCAGGCCGCGCGCCTCAGCCTCGTCCCTGATGCAGAAACGCAGCCAGGCCAGGCCAGGTGGAATGAGGTGAGGTGAGGTGAGGTGAGGTGAGGTGAGGTGAGGTGAGGTGAGGTGAGGTGAGGTGAGGTGAGGTGAGGTGAGGTGAGGTGAGGTGAGGTGAGGTGAGGTGAGGTGAGGTGAGGTGAGGTGAGGTGAGGTGAGGTGAGGTGAGGTGAGGTGAGGTGAGGTGAGGTGAGGTGAGGTGAGGTGAGGTGAGGTGAGGTGAGGTGAGGTGAGGTGAGGTGAGGTGAGGTGAGGTGAGGTGAGGTGAGGTGAGGTGAGGTGAGGTGAGGTGAGGTGAGGTGAGGTGAGGTGAGGTGAGGTGAGGTGAGGTGAGGTGAGGTGAGGTGAGGTGAGGTGAGGTGAGGTGAGGTGAGGTGAGGTGAGGTGAGGTGAGGTGAGGTGAGGTGAGGTGAGGTGAGGTGAGGTGAGGTGAGGTGAGGTGAGGTGAGGTGAAGTGCAGCCCTCACTGCCTGCTGTTCCTCACCCACTTCTTCTGACCCTTTCCTGGGGGTGCCAGCCGGGCGATGTCAAAGGTCTGGCCAGGAGGGATGCGGCCCTTGGGCCCGTGCCAGCCTGCCTCAGCCCCCATCCCGGGGTCAGGGGCAGCAGGCCCTCCCCCCACCAGCAGCTGCCCGCTCAAGTGGGCTGCGGCAGTGGCCATGGGGCGTATGGCCTCTGGGTCTAGGAACTCAGGGGGGCCCGACACCTAGGCTCAGGGGCAGCAGCAGGGGGGGGGGCCAGGGGGAGGTCAGCAGGGGGGGGGCAGGGGGAGGAATCCCCAGGGGAGGGGCAGCAGGGGGGGCAGCAGCACAGGAGGGCGCATATCGGAGAGGGGAGGCACGATGGAGGGGGGTGGGAGGGATGACATGAATAAGGAAGCTGGAAGGAAAAGGTTTGAGCAGCTAGCCTGAGTGCGCTACAGCTTGTGTCGCTCATACAACAATCGCTGCTAGCCCTGCTGCTCCTGCCGCTGCTGCTGCTGGTGGGCTGCCTGGAGCATTGCTGGCAGGACCATCACCAGGCCTGACCTCATCAAAGGCAGACAGGGCCGAAGGCAGGAGCCCAGCTGCTTTCACAGGTTGCTGGCGCTCGCCATAGTCCTTCAGCTTGGCCTCAGCCTCCAGGGCACGCTGTGTTGCCGAGTCCACACTGAGTCAGGGTGTATGGGGTGGCAGGTACAGGAGGCAGCAGCGAGCAAATGCACAGCATCTAGGCATCGTGTGAAGCACCGACTATTGGACAGCTGTATCTCGCACCCTAACGAGACGAGCTGCTGCACCTGCTGCTGTCATCAGAGCCGCTTGAGCTAGTTCTAGCGGGTTCAACCGCGCCAAGCTCTCCGTCTCCGTCGTCGTCGTCGTCGTTATACGCACCGAGGCCGAACAGGTCGGTCATCCTCTACGGCGGGTGCATCAGGCTATGGCCCAACAGGAACCGCGCGGCAGAGGGATGGAGAGGTATGTAAACGAGGGGAAGCAACATGGAGCAGCTTGCTGTAATCATGACGACCAGCCTTCTCCCTCACTAGGGCCTCCAATTGAGCGGGACCACTAGAGACCACTAGTGGCCACTAGCGGGAATACTAGGGACCACTAGTGGTCACTATTGGGACTATTTGAATGGTGTCAATGAGCTGTGTGGAGTATACCCAATGTATATGGACATTGTTTTTTCCCTAGGAACCTGAGTTTTCGGAGCATGACGACCAGCCAAATGGAGATAGAAACTTGTCTGCCCCCCCAAGTGCGCCAGTGATAGCAGCCCAAGTGAAACACGTATCACGCGTTGACTGAAGCCATTTAGAGACAACCAGCCTTGTGTAGTAATATGAAAACGCTCACTCATGCGAGGCTGCGTTCATGCAGTTTGGGATACTTGCGGGTTGCCATCCAGCGACGAGCTCCGAACGAAACGTCTGCCTGCGCAAACATCCGTCAAAAGGCAGCTGCTTTTGCCCCAGACGGCATTATCCGGAGCAGGGCAATCCTTTGGCAATGTTGAACATGCATCGCCAAGCCGCTGGAGAATGCACCTCCTGCAGCCGTTCTTCCTCTAGCCGGTTCTCTAACGCCAACCGAGGCCGAGTCGCGGCTCGTGTCTTTTCCCGCAAAGTCACCCCGCCCGACGCTCCCAAGGGAGAGATCGTGGCGCAGGGCCGTGAGTGGCTTGAAACCATCTTGTCCCGCTTCGGCCCAATCAAAGACAGGGCGCAGACTGTGACAACGCTAGACTTTGAGAAGCCGCTGCTAGAGCTGGACAAGCGCATCAAGGAGGTAAACCCAGCTTTTGGCTTGCGCAGGTCGCTGAGCCGCTGCGTAATCTTGCTCCCTACCCCACTCCGCAGGTCCGTAAAGTGGCGGAGGACAACGGCGTCGACGTTTCGCCGCAGATAGCTGAGCTGGAGAGCAGGGCCCGACAGGTAACCCTCCAGCTCAGCATTCCCTGCCTGCATCATGAGCCCGGCATTTGGCACACCTGGTTACTCCTAACCCACCCACCCACCCACACATACATACACACAGGAGGTAGGAAGGGTAAAAGGGCAGGCAGGAGTGCAGGCAAGCAGGCCCCCTTGCCCCACCCCCTGCCCCCCCTCACACCCCTGCCCCACCCCAACCCCCTACTGCTGCAGGGTGCGCTGCCCCCCTTTCCCCGTCTGTGCTGCCTGGCTCTGAATGTGTGGCTGCACTGATGGCTAGGCACATGGCTAGGCACATTGCTAGGCACATGGCTAGGCACATTGCCTCTTGCAGCTCCCACGAGACGGCAAACCCTTGTTTCTTGAGTATGCCAGACCCCCCAGCCTTTTCACAAAGGCAGCAGATGTTGTTGTCACTCCTGCTGGCCTTGCTGCTTGGCTGCTTTCTGATCGGAGGCTTCACCACGCCGCTGCTCACGCATGCAGCCTGCATGCTCCTTGCACCCCCGCTAAAATTCCATGCTGCTTCTCTCCCCTCCATGTTCCATGCTGCTGCTTACCACCCATGCGGACCCTGCATGTCGCCTTATTTAGATTGCCTAAGTACCATCAGCCGGCCCCTCTGCTGCAATCCCCCACGTTGCTCACGCCTGCAGCCTGCATGCTCCCTTGCTCTTCATGGATTGGGCTGCAGCTGTCTCACGGCTGGTACCCCTTGTTTCCTGGACATGTCAGACCCCCCAGCTTCCTCACAAAGGCCACACATGGCACAGGCCACCCACCCAGCACTGTGACCACCCACCCAGCATGTGCCTGGCGCCACCATAGTGCTAGGATGCCAAGCTGCCGGCTAAGGGTGCAGGTCCCTGACCCTGCTCCTGACCCTGCTCCTGCTCCTGACCCTGCTCCTGACCCTACTTCTGACCCTGCTCCTGACCCTGACCCTGCTCCTGCTCCTGACCCTGACTGGCTGCAGTTGCGTCGGGAGACCTACACGCGGCTGACCCCAGTACAGCGCTTGCAAGTGGCGCGCCACCCCAACCGCCCCACCTGCCTGGACATCATCCTCAACATCACGGACAAGTTTGTGGAGCTGCATGGGGACCGGGCGGGCCTGGATGACCCGGCCATCGTGTGCGGCATCGGCAACATGGACGGCATCCCCTTCATGTTCATCGGGCACCAGAAGGGCAGAAACACCAAGGTGAGCAGCTAGGGACGGGGGCAGCAGCAGCAGCAGTGCTATCATCATCATCAGCAGCAGCAGCAGCAGCAGCAACAGCAGCAGCAGCAGCAGTGCCATCATCATCATCAGCAGCAGCAGCAGCAGCAGTGCCATCAGCATCAGATTTATCATCATCGTCAGCAGCAGTAGCAGCATGGCAAGGGTGGGGTGTGCAACAGGACCAGGCACGGGGGGTGACGGCAATAGAAGAAACACCGCAGTGCAGCAGCCGGGGCACATCAGTTGAGGCGGACATGCAGTTGCTGCTGTGCAGCCGCAGTGGGCTGGTGGGTGAGGGGTTAGCTGTGGCTGCCTGAAGACGGAATCAGGTAGTGGTAGTAGCAGTGTATGCAAGGCCGTGCTGCCGTGCAGTTGTAGTGAGCAGCCAAGCAGGCCCTGCTGCCCCTCACAGCCTTGTGCCTGCGCCTGGTGTTCATCGCCCACACCGCCCGCTGCCCCCCTGCTGCTGCAGGAAAACATCCGCCGCAACTTTGGCATGCCCCAGCCCAACGGCTACCGCAAGGCTATGCGCTTCATGCGCCATGCGGACAAGTTCGGGCTGCCCATCGTGACGATCGTGGACACGCCCGGGGCCTTTGCAGGGCGGGCCGCCGAGGAGCTGGGCCAGGTGGGGGCTGTGGGCGCAGGGGAGAAACCAGGCGCTGTAGTTGAGGGGGAGGGTGGAGGGAGGGGTGGAGGGGTGGAGAAGATCGACATTGGGTCTAGCTGGTAGAGGAGGGGGGAGGGGGGAGTCCAGTGCCTTGACTAAGGCAGCTTGTGGTGGCAGCTGCAGCTGCTGCTGCGGTCCTTCATGCTGCGCCCCCCCCACCGGCTGCCCCCACCCCCCATGCCTGGTTGCTGCTGCCCGCCCCCACCCCCCGCTGCCCTGTCCTGACACAGGGCGAGGCTATTGCATACAACCTGCGGGAGATGTTTGGCCTGCGCGTGCCCATCATCAGCCTGGTCATTGGGGAGGGGGGGTCAGGAGGGGCGCTGGCTATTGGCTGCGCCAACAAGAACCTGATCATGGAGAACGCGGTGTACTACGTGGCCTCCCCTGAGGCCTGCGCCGCCATCCTGTGGAAGAGCAGGGCTGCGGCCAACCAGGTGCGGGACAGCAGGGGCGGGGGCGGGGGCGGGGGCTGGGGCAGGGGCTGGGGCGGGGGCAGGAGGAGGAGGATGAGCAGGAGGGGCAACCATGGGGTGTGGCAATAGAGTTGGCCAGCAGAGCTGGTTCTGCAGAAGGCCTCGTTGCGTGTACATGCCAGACCCCTCAGCCTCCTCACAAAGGCAGCAGATGCTGTTGTCACTCCTGCTGGCCTTGCTGCTTGACCGCTTTCATGACCAGCTGCTTCACCACGCCGCTCCTCACGCCTGCAGCCTGCATGCTCCTTGCACTCATGGGTCGTGGGTTTGGGCGGAAACAGGCGCTGCTGTTGCTGCAAGTGTCAGGCAGGGCTGGGCAGGGCACTGGTGGAGGGTGTGGATGTTGGAGGTGATGAAGAGCAGGGCAGCAGGGTAGCAAGGGAGGACAGCCAAAGCCTGAGCTCGGTGGGGTGTGTGAATCCGCAGCAATCTAGACCCCCGGACTGCAAAACACAGCTCAGGAGCTCAGGGGAGGGCCAGCGTAGTGCGGGCGAAGTGCAGCGGCAGCAGGGCAAGGTGGCGGTGCTTAGGGCTGTGCGTGGAAGACCAGGGCTGAAGACTCAAAAGATCAGGGCAGTGGGAGTGAGGAGAGCCGCAACTGGTAGCAGGGTACTGGGTGGAGGCATCATGGTAGCAGGGTAGCAGGGGAAGAGAGCCACCAAGGCAGGGGCCTGGCCCAGGTGTGTCCCAGGTGTCTAATCAGGCAACTGAAAACAGCGCGGGGAGGGGAGCCGCAACTGGCAGTTGCTGCTGCTGCTGCTGCTGCTGCTACTGTTGCTGCTGACTGGTTGATTGCCGCTGACCTGGCATGGCTGCTGCTGTGGCTGCAGGCCACGGAGGCGCTGCGCATCACGGCGCCGGAGCTGGTGAGCTTTGGGGTGATGGATGAAATCGTTCCGGAGGCCCTGGGGGGTGCTCACTCCGACCCCCTGGCCTGCTTCCCCATCATCAAGCAATACATCCTGGACACCTACAACAGGTCAGGCGGGAGGGCAGGCCGGCGGGCAGTCAGTGGGTGGGCGGGGCAGGTGAATGGGGCGGGCGGGCGGGCGGACAGGCAGAGCTAGTGGGGCTGGCAGGCCGGCTGGCTGGCTGTACCTGTGGAACAAGCCATCAGGCGCAGCGCCCTGTGGACCAACAGCCTTCACGCAATCTCTACAGCACCCCTGCCAGCAGGCAGGCAGGCAGGCAGGCAGGCAGGAGCTCTACAGCCCCTTTCCTGCGGGGGATGGATGTGTGCGCCCGAGGGGGAAGGGGGTGAGGTGGGGTGGGGTGAGAAGCAGCAGGGGGTGAGTGCATGTGAGCTCTGGCTGCTGTCCCTGACCTGCCTGGGTGCACGGCTCCACAGCAGGCCCAACGCCATCACCAGGCTGAAGGTCCTCAAGGCGCACAGCTGCCGCTGTGCAGGTATGCCGGCCTCAGTGCTGTGGAGATCCAGACGGACCGCTACGCAAAGTTCCGCAAGCTGGGCAAGTTCCAGGAGTGGGTGGTGCGTGGTGGTGACTGGCGCGCCGCCAACGCTGAGCGTGAAGCGGTGAGGGAGAGGAGAGGCAGGGCTGGGTGTGGCTAAGCAGGGCGGTGGCTGGGCAGGAGTTGCCAGGGCAGCAGCTGGGAAGGGCAGGGTCAAGGGTGGGAGTTGGGGAGGGGAGGGGAGATGGGGCAAAAGGCAAGGCAGACAGGCAGGCAGGCTGGGTATGGCTGGGGTAGGGCCAGTGTCAGGGTTGGAGGGCCTGCTGGGTCAGGGCTGTGTGCAGCGCTGAGTGCCTCATGGCAAAGGAGCTTGTGCCCTGATCAAGAGGGGTGCCCTGAGGGCTGCAGGCTGTGGGCGTGCACACCAAGGCCGGCACCTGGGCAGCCTCAGAAGCTGAGGCCCACTTCATCGAGCAGGTGAGAAGCCAGGCCATCAGCACAAGGGGTGGCCTCATCAGCCTAGGGGCTGGGGGCACGTGGGTGAGGGGTGGGACGAAGGTAGGGCATGCGCTGTTTGTGCAAGCACATCTGATGGATCTGATCATGAAGCAGGACCCAAGGCTCTGCCGCACTGCTGCTGCAGCAGATGGGATGTTTGCGTGCACACATGCGTGCATTGATGTGGCGGCCAGGGATTGAACTGAGTCCCTGCCCCTGGTGGCTGTGAGGGTGCAGAGTGTGGACGCTGATGAACGGTGGGAGGAGTTGCTGCAGCAGAACCGCGAGTGGACCAACCGCCCCACACAGCCCCCAGGCCTGGGACGATCAGGCAAGGACACTGCCCATTACCCAGCAGGACAGGGCTACTACGGACCCGACCTGACGTGACTTCACATGACCTGCCCCGACCCATCCCAACTGGTGCAAACTGCATTGGCTACTTTGACCTGCATGGATCCTGTGACCTCCATGCCTGGTGTGACCTGCCCGGCGCAGGCATCATGGAGGTGGCTAGCTCCATAGTGGAGGTGCGGCGGCGCAAACAGGCAGCCGCAGCCAGCAATGGCAATGGCCACTCCCACAGCCCGGCAACATCAGCAGGAGCAAAGGCTCCTTCAACCGCTGCAGTGGTACATGCTTGAGGCCACCAAGTAGGCGACAGAGGAGCCACAGGTCACACCAGCAGTCGCAGGTCACACTGGCAGGAGTGGCAGGTGGTGCAGAAGGTCATGCAGGTCACACCAGCAGGAGTGGCAGGTGGTGCAGCAGGCCATGCCGAAGGCCTGTGCGATGCAAACATTGCTAAGCAGAGGTGTTTGAGAAGGATGTTGGACGGTGGCATCATGGGGGGTTGGCACAAAGCTGACCTTGCCTGGCACGGCCTGACATGGCATGGCATGACCTGGCATGATGGGGTTTGGGAGGTGGGGTAGGCAGAGGGGCGGGGAAATTGACATTTAGGCCTTGACGGGGTGAGCTGCAAGGCTGGCTGGGCTGTCAAATGGAAGGTAGAGCGCACCGTCAGGCATGTGCAAGCTGCAACGTGTCAGCGAACTGTTGCTTCAGGGGTCGTTCTGGGAAAAAGGGGTTGGCTTGGGCCGGAGGGAGAGGGGGGTTGCTGTTGGGGCGGCTGTTGGGGCGATTGAGCTTAGTGGGGTGGTAGGGGGGACAGTGTGCCACTGTAGTCAGCCATCACACACATTGACTGTAAGGCTGTCGCGACCGGGCAGGTTGGGTTAGCAGGGCGAACTAGTGGTTGCGAGGCATTTTGTAACTCGGTACACGGGGGCACGCTGGGTCATACCACGAGTTCACACCGCTTCTGTCGTTAGTCGATAGGTTGCTCCACCGCCCTCCCCATCACAGTGGCACTTGGTACACAGGTGCACAAACAGAGGTGCTACCCTGCGAGGACAAACTCACCTGGCTTCCGCGCCGCCCAGAACTTAACGTTGGAAGAGTTTCGTCATTCCGATGGTCGGTTCTCACCAGGTCACCCCGGCCATTGGTCCCGCCAACCCGTGACAGGCCTGCGCATCGCACCACGCGCTATTAGAGGGTAGCTGAGGCTATCGCGGTAAGTCACGCGCGCTGAAACTCGCGTTTTGGACTGAAGCCTTGTCCCAGTACACCGCCCGCCATTCCCGCGGACTGTGAACATGGTCGCTCGCTGCAGCCTGGGGCTCAACGGGGTGCCACCGTACGTGGGTCGCAGGTCGAAGCGCAAGATTCCCTGGGTTGGGTCGGGACCCCTCATGGCCCGGGCCCTTCCTGACACCTGGCGCGAGACCTGCCTGACCCTGCCTCCAAGCATGCAGAGCATCTCACTGAGGTGTCAGCAGCACCGTGCGTGGACTTTGTTTCACTACCGTGCACTCTGCTGAAGCCTAGACCCCATCATTTCGGGGCTTCGTTCAAGTCCTTTAACTTTTCGGTCAGTGGTCCTATCCGCGTGCTTACACCTTTGTCGAATAGCTAAGCGAGTCTATATTCCGGGATGTACCCCCAGGCATGCTCCATCACCTAGTTTGGTACATACAATAACAAAATATGGCAGAGGGTGAATGTGGCATGGGGCAATCTCATTACAGTGAGCGATTGGCGGCGTCCTTGGGTGCATCCCCGACGGTGTGGACCCTGTGCTGCCCTTGGGCGCCCTCATCGTTGCATTTCTCGCACTGTGTCCTGTGAAATTTGCGATGGGCCGTCATGGACCCCGACGTCGCGCTGCACTGGCACACCATAAAGCGATACGTGCCAAGCTGGTAAGTAGTGGCAATGGCAGTGGCGGACACCTCCATTGTGGCGGAATCCACCATTGTGGCGGGAACCCATACCTTAACATCCTCCTCCTCCACCCTTCACCCTGCAGAGCCCTACCGAGCTGCCAGCCCTTGAAACAGCCCTTGCAACACCACAACAGTCAAGCAGGGGTGCCAGCACATGGGGCCATAAGCGCCCACGCACCTGCCTTGGCCGGGGCGCCCAGCAGCAGCTGAGCATGGACCAGCAGGAGCTGCAGGGTGCCCAGCACCAGCTGGCTCAGGACCAGCAGCAGCTGCAGGGTGCTCAGAAGCAGCTGAGCCTGAATCAGCAGGAGCTGCAGGGTGCCCAGCACCAGCTGGCTGTGGACCAGCAGCTGCTGCAGGATGCCCAACGCCAGGTGGCTGTGGACCAGCAGCAGCTGCAGGGTGCCCAGCACCAGCTGGCTGTGGACCAGCAGCAGCTGCAGGGTGCCCAGCACCAGCTGAGCCTGGACCAGCAGCAGTTGAAGGGTGCCCAGCACCAGCTGGCTCTTGACCTGCAGCAGCTGCAGGGTGTCAAGCGGCAGCTGACCCTGGATCAGGAGCAGCTGCAGGGTGCCTTGCACCAGCTGGCTGTGGACCAGCAGCAGCTGCAGGGTGTCAAGCGGCAGCTGACCCTGGATCAGGAGCAGCTGCAGGGTGCCCAGCACCAGCTAGCTCTGGACCTTGAGCAGCTGCAGGGTGCCCAGAAGCAGCTGGCTCAGGACCTTGAGCAGCTGCAGGACGGCATGACGGGGTTGGAGCGCAGCGAGCTACTGTTGCGTCAGCAACAACAGCACATGGACGCATGGATAAGGTGTGAGCTATACCTCTTTACAGCCTACCAACACTGACCCATTAGCCGTGACCCATTAGCTACTGACCCATGTGTTACTGACCCATGTGCTACTGACCTGCTGTGACCCATGTGCTACTGACCCATGTGCTACTGACCTGCCGTGACCCATGTGCTACTGACCTGCTATTGACCTGCTGTGTTTGCTACTGACCTGCTGTGTTTGGTGCTGAAGGATGAGGAGGTTGAGAAGTGTGCTGAGCCTGACCCTGATGCGCACAGGCTGCTGCGCACCATCTCTGGGTCGCGGGCCATGCATGCAATGTTCTTCCCCGCAGATGGGGTTGCGCCCATGTGGTCTGAGACTGCATGTGCGTGTGTGAGGCACATGGCCAGCAAGCCACAGCAGTGCATGTGTCATGGAGCATCTACCCTGAGCAGCATTCCCATGTTTGGACGTGTGACACTGGCAAGTGACAAGGAGGAAGATGCTGAGTGCTTGAAGCTTTTGCATGCACGGGCACCACAAATTGCAAGCTCTTACATGACCTTGACAATGCATCTGCTGAAGGAGTATGCCCGGGGGTGCTTGGGGTGGAAGGGCAAGAGGTTGACGCAGAAGAAGCCATTGCTTAGGGCTGACATCTTGGAACATCTGAGGTGGGAGCAAGAGATGGAGGAGGATCAGTTGGCTGAAGTGGGGGATGACGAGGCAAATGACATGTAAGGCAAAGCACCTTCGATTGAAACCAGCAGCAGCAACGAATCCAGAATAGCACAACTGAGCCGATAGAGAAACTGAGCCAATGGAGAAAGTGAGCCAATAGAGCCGAAAACGTTAAGAGTGCCATGCACCCAACTTGAACCGACTTGTGCGAAGCGTGGCGAGACTCAGTCTCGTGGTGTAATGACATGGCTCGGTGACATGGCGCACTGCGATGGCCTACTCCGCAGTACTGCGAGGCTGCCTCTTTAGTGCGAACTTTGCTACGGATGCCACGGAGCGCCTCGCTTCCCTGCTCTTGTAGCTGGGTCGCTGCTTGTTTGCGCTATCTCAGTTTTCGACCTGGTGGCGGGCGGTGTACTGGGACAAGGCTTCAGTCCAAAACGCGAGTTTCAGCGCGCGTGACTTACCGCGATAGCCTCAGCTACCCTCTAATAGCGCGTGGTGCGATGCGCAGGCCTGTCACGGGTTGGCGGGACCAATGGCCGGGGTGACCACCAGTCTGGCGGCTCAAAACTCGGCATTCAAACTCATGCGTATATTGCTCATGCGGGCCTTGTCGCGACCGACCGCCGCGACCGACGTGGCCCAGTATCCCCAGCAAACCCTGCTGGTCCTGTAGCTGCATCCGTCACTGTTTCTGTTGCCATATTAGTTGCTGGCCCTGCAGCTGCATCTTCGGGCATACCAGCTGTAGAGCACGACCGGTTAATTTAACATCCTGATGTTTTGGTTCTTTAACGTGCTTTAACAAATCTTTAACATACATGTTTTGCTACCCTGGGACTGCGTCTCACTGGCCACTTCTGCCTGCATAGTGTCGCTGGGTGCATTGCCGTGTCGTGACCAGAACGACAGCAAAAAACGACTCGTATCAAGACCAAGCGTGCATCTTTAACAAAACGGTTTAACATTAACTTTAACACGTCCGGTCGTGCCCTAACCAGCTGTCACTCAGCTGTGACACGCCCTGAGGAAAATTCAAATTTTGACGAACGGAGGCCACGGATAGCAGTTGCGCCTGGTGCGTTGCAATCGTACTTTTGCGCTGTATCCCGCTGATGGTTGTGCCTGGCCTGAAGCCTGTGGCGCCCTCCACATTGAATGTGCTTGAGACGCAAGCTTGCTACTGGAGGCTTGTAGTTGTAAGGTCGCACGGGTCAGAATGCCTATCGCAGCACCGTGCACTGTCACGTGACTGCCCAGTCGAGCGCGACGGTGGCTGGAGGTGCATCTATAGTCCTAGTTACATTTAGTAAGTGGCGCAGCACCATCAAACGCGACATGCCCCATGCCTTGACTGACCGGAATTCGGTGTTCCTGTGACCGGCGCCAGGCACTAGCAAGGGCTCCATCCGCGACCCTTGTCACACACATGTGTCCGTAGCAAGCACATCTACATAATAGGTAAGATTGCTGCAACATGCAAGTGAGGTGTGAGTGACAGCTTCACAGCAAGCCCATGGCACGCCCAGCCATGCCACAGCCATGAAAACTAATAAAATCGTATGCCACTTTGCTAGTGGCCTGTTATCACTCCAATGAAACTACAACCCAAGTTTCATGTGGCAGTGACGATGCGTTCAGCACTAACATGGGTATGCAGTCCCCCGACCTCATGTCCTCTCACTACCACCATGTGCCATCCTATTTGGCTGCAGGAAGGCATGCCAAGGTGTCTATGTTGAGGTGTGTGATGGCAATCATGGGTCTAGTTGGTGACAGGTGACATGTGCATCGCCAGAGCATCCAACCAGTCAGCTATGTGCATGTTCCGCACGGGCTTCACGGTGGGCTGCCCATTGCCCACCACAGCCCACAACTCTTGCAGCTGGTTTTTCAGCAACTTTGAGGTGGTTGGTGGCAGCTTGTTGCTAGCTAGCTTGCAGCGGTACAAAGCTACTGCCTGCAGGTGCCTGCCCTTATCTGTAGCCTTGTCCGCTGCATACTGCTTTGCCTCCTCTTGCTGCATGGTGGCTGTTTGCCCACAGGCTGACCGTGCCTCTAAAGATGCCAGGCTGATAGTGATGGACCCCACGCTTCTCTTGCAGACCGATGTGGAGGTGGCAGCACCGGCTGTGGGTGAGGGGGTGGCAGCGGCAGCTACGGGAGAGGGGTGGGCAGTGGCGAGCGAGGGTGATGCTATGCCAAAGAAGGCTACAGCTGCAGCCTGCTTGTCCTCCTTAGGTTGACGCTTGGCCACCCTGTCCTCCAAATCCTCAGTGTGCGCCTTGACGTGAGCTGCCACCTGTTCTGGGCTCATTTTCTCCACGCCGCTGCTGCTCAACGGCTTCAATGCTGTCTCACACGCTGCGTTGGTGATGTGGGCTGGTTTGTACAGGAGACTGCTGCTGCCTGGGGTAGGGGGCCGCCGCTGCCCTTGCCTTTGTACATCCACCACCCTTCCCCTGCCCTGGTGCCAGGAGTCCAGCTTGAGGGCGAGGTCTTTGGCTTCACAAGCCGCTTTCAACTGGCTGTCCACAACACTGGCTGGCCCAATGACACACAGCTTGTACTCGGGGGCACGAGTGAGGGTACCCTTAAGGCGCAAGGCTTCATGACGCAATCGCCATGCCACCTCCATCCCATCCTCCCCCTGGTGCACACCCACAGCTACCCATGCATAGAACTCCCTGGTGACGTTGGGGAAAGTGCACTTGCAACAGAGCACGCATTTGCCCTGGTTGGGGTGCTGGCACCTTGGCATGCCTTCCTGCAGCCAAATAGGATGGCACATGGTGGTAGTGAGAGGACATGAGGTCGGGGGACTGCATACCCATGTTAGTGCTGAACGCATCGTCACTGCCACATGAAACTTGGGTTGTAGTTTCATTGGAGTGATAACAGGCCACTAGCAAAGTGGCATACGATTTTATTAGTTTTCATGGCTGTGGCATGGCTGGGCGTGCCATGGGCTTGCTGTGAAGCTGTCACTCACACCTCACTTGCATGTTGCAGCAATCTTACCTATTATGTAGATGTGCTTGCTACGGACACATGTGTGTGACGAGGGTCGCGGATGGAGCCCTGGCAAGTGCCTGGCGCCAGTCACAGGAACACCGAATTCCGGTCAGTCAAGGCATGGGGCATGTCGCGTTTTTTAGTATCACGCCACGTACCTGGGCCAGCTAGGACTAGAGATGCACCTCCGGCTCCTGTTGCGCTCGACTGGACAGTCACGTGATTTTGCAACGCGTCGCTAGAACAATTTGTGGGATGCCCAGTGATAGAGACCACTACTATAGGCTCATCCGCGGGGAAACATCTTCGCCCACCACCATCGCGGCCGTACTAGAGGCCAGCGACACAGACACGGCTTGAGCTATAGAGCGGGCTGGTGCAAACGCGATGTCCTGAGGTGGCCTGTGTGACCCAAACTGACCCATGCGAACATTTTATCAGGCGTGTCACAGCTGACTGTCACTCTGATGACGAGCATCTTGCCATGCTTCTTGTATGTGCAGCCATCAAACTGCATCCCCAAACCCCATCTCCCCAAACCCCATCTCTACACAGGGGGCTAGGAGGGGGAGGGGGATTGCGGGGCTAGGGCTGGGAGGGGGTGGGGTGGGAGGGGGTGTGAGGGGGGGGCTGGGGCCGGGGGGGGGGGGGGGAGGAGGGCGGGGCTGGGGCTGGAAGGGGGTATGAGGAGGTGGGAAGACTGTGCTAGGCCAGGGAAAGGGGGTGGGAGGGTGCAAGGGGTTGCGAGGGGGGGCGAGGGGGGCTAGAGGGCAGGGTCCGGGCCGTCGGAGTGAGCTAGTCATTACTGTAAGGCAAAGTCATGTCACGCCAAAGTCATTTCCAGCAGGCCTGATTGATGAAATGCCGTGCTTTCCATAGTGGTCAGCTCACAACATGCCATTGTGTGGAAGGGGGTCCCTTTTCCTGTATGAATGGCTTTTCCTGTATGAATGAGAGAAACGCATATTCTTTGCATTTGTTGCAATGTCGCTGAGTAATTTGCCCCCCGACGGTCCTCTTACACCGTCTGCACCAATAAGAAGCTCGCGGAGCGAGCCTGGCGGAAGAATGTGGTTGTACTTCTGGCTCGATAGCAGGCGGTCACCCCCGCCCAATCAAGTCTCCCGGTAACTCTTCCACCTGTGAGGTAGAATAACTACCCGTTGTGAGATGTAGAGCCCAATGGTAGAAGAATTACATGCAGCGGATCAAAGACGGTGCCAAAAAGTGAATTGCGGGGCCAATGGCGGGGCAATCAAGTCTCCCGGTAACTCTTCCACCTGTGAGGTAGAATAACTACCCGCTGTGAGGTGGAATAGCCCAACCGCCAAACCGTTGCCCGCCCAGGTTGTGTTGCTCTGTCTACGGCCGATGTAGCCCGACGTTGGCATGGTCGTCGAGGTGCTATTGGGATGGGCTTTAGTAGTGGCAGCGACAGCCTGCCTTTCGACGGTCGTAGGCGCAGGTCTGCCTGGACCCTCCAGCGGGTCCACACCTGATGAACCCCCTCTCAAAGGTAACGTTGCAGTCAGTCCGTAACCGCTAGCTGTCGTCCTAACGTTGATGTTGGCTCTCCTTTGCTACGTAGGAAATGCAGCTGAGGAACAGCCTCATCAGCAGCCAGTCCGCACCGAGCTATCGAGAATTCTGGGGGCGTCAATGTTTCGGTCCATGAGCGCAGCCATTGCCAGGGTGAAGCAACGGGGACAGCATGTGTCAGCCGCTCCTCGTCTGACACCACCAGAAAAACAGCAACGCGTTAGGCGTGTTGAACGGCCTGGACAGCCTGGGCCGAAGAGAAGACAGCCAGCAGATGCAGTAGATACAGAAGCAGCAAATGCAGAGGTCGAGCAGATGGATGGGGCCTTGCCTGAGATGCCTGAGATGGTTCATGGGCAAGGCAGGCCTCCAGGAGGTCATCATCCGCATGGAGCGCTCAGATGCAGCTGCTTGGGAGAACGAAGAGCAACGCAAGAGTGACTACATTAGTTTTGCTGTAGTGCAGCAAGAGCTCTTAGCCAACAAGAGCTTGGCATTGCAGTCTGCCATGCAACAGCAAATCAACTCAGCCTGGGAGTTGCATGCCTCTGAACATGTGGCGTGTTCATATGGACCCTCCCCCTTGCAGCAAGTGCAACACCACGAGGTTGAATACATTGACATCCAGCATCGATTCAAGCTGACAGTGTGGCAGTGCACCGGCTGCGCAGCGTGTGCAAATCCAATCAGGTTCCATTGCTGGCCCAGCAGCCAAAGGCAAGCCAGCATCTGGTATGACATCAGCCTACTGCGCCACTTCATGGAGGCATGGTTTGCAAGACTTTCTGAGGATGGTGCGTGTATGTTACAATGCATGCGTTCTTCCATATGTATGCTGATAACACTTGGAGGGTGCAGGATACCGGTCCTTACCTGGTGCTTGCATACCTGGTGCTTGCAGCATACCTGAAGTCATTGAGCTTCACTCACTACCCTTTGACATTGTACCCACCTAAACCCATCAAGACCGCCAGCTTCAGCGCCGCCTTCTTTGACTATCTTCGCGTGACGCATCGGGCATCCACTATGGCGGAGCTGGTGGGCAGCTGTCATGCTGACATGTTACCAACCGGTGCAGTGGCAGACTGTCCCCTTTGTGCCTCCCTACCAGGTGTGCATGCCCACTGTGTATGGTCACTATTAGCTGGCTTGAGATAGAATTGATTGTCACACCATAAGCAACCTGTCATGTCATCTTGCACTTAGGTGCACCTCCCGAGGATGGCTACATCCGTACCTTATCTGCAGATGCCTGCCTCCAGCCCTCCAGCTATGCAGGAGCAGCCAGAGCCACTCGTCACATCAAGCAGCATATCAACACTTACCTTGATCCCAGTGGGTTGGAGGGTGATGTCCTAAAGTAAACTGCTAAAGTAAAGTAAAGTAAACTGCTAAACTAAAGTAAACTGCTAAAGTAAACTAAACTAAACTAAAGTCCTAAAGTAAACTAAACTAAACTAAACTAAACTAAACTAAACTAAACTAAACTAAACTAAACTAAACTAAACTAAACTAAACTAAACTGCTAAACTAAACTAAACTAAACTAAACTAAACTAAACTAAACTAAATTAAACTAAACTAAACTAAACTAAACTAAACTAAACTAAACTAAACTAAACTGCTAAAGTAAACTAAACTAAAGTAAAGTCCTAAAGTAAACTGCTAAAGTAAAGTAGAGGGTGATGTCCTAAAGTAAGCTTGCCATGCAATGCCCCTTACCTGAGTAAACTGGGGCCTGTATGTGCGCACGTGGTCTTGCATCCGCGTTGAAAGCAACTGTAGCCGCCGCTTGCTGTATTTTCCTGCTGGAAGGAATGGACGTTCTCTGTGTACGCCGGGTTTCTGTAGGGGGTTCGTGAGAAGAAGAAGAAGAAGACTACTCCGGTATTCACCGGCGTGCATTAAGGGAGGAGCTACCGCCTGGGGCGCGGCCTGCTCCCACCAATCAAGCCAAGAAAGAGGCGACCCCCCTACCCTCCCTCCCTCTTAGTAGCCCTGAGTCTGTAGCTCGTCTTTGCAATGGAGTGGGCTGTCTCCACCGCGTGTCTTGTTAACTTGTGTAATAGTTTAGTAGTGTTATCTTGTGAGATCCCCAAGGCCAAGAGGTGTTGCCGTGTGTGTGCTTCATACGTTATGCCCCCTATGCCCAGGAGGATGGGTCTAATCTCCACCATGTGGCCTACCTTGCGTATGGTTTGAGCTAGATTGGTGTGTTGGTTGAGTGCCTTGTCTAATTGATCCGTCCACCTTGAGTCCGAGCAGTATTTGATTTCTATGATGGTGACCCGTTTGATGGCTTTGACACGTTGGCCCGTCTTCGTTGTTGGCATCACCATGAGAATGTCCGGTCTGGTGGTGTTTTTGGTTGCTGCTGTCTTTAGTCCGAGTGCTCGTAGTGCTGTGTGTAGTGTGTCGTTAGGGAGGTCGAGGTCTTCTTTTGCGCCCTTCTCCCAGCTGCCGGTGTCCGCGAAGCTGATGTACCCGCCTAGGGTACCCTTGCTTATGGCTTTAGCGATGAGGCGACCGGCCCCGTTATGCCTTTCTTGCACCATCGGTAGTGTCTCGCTGCAGCCCGAGAGGAGGTGAGTGGCACTGTCGGCTTCCCCGCAGAGTGGGCACCGGTCGTCGGTCGCCCGTTTCCAACGCATGGCCAGCTTTTGCTTATAGAGTCCGCCGGTACGGTAGAGAAGGGCAGTGCGTTGCGCGTGTGTGGAGATGTTCGTGTCGGTCATCACCCTTTCGCCTGCTCCTTTCGCAGCGGCTTTGGTGATCTCCTGGGACATCTTGTAGTAGATACTGTCTTGGTTGGCGAGACCGAGGCCGTGCTTGCGGTGCATGTGTGCTCGCACGCTGTGGCGGCAATCCGGCAGTGGGGCGGGAATTTCGCCGTCGGCTTCGTTGTTGAGCCAGGTGTTGGGCTCTTTCCGTGTGGTCGGGCGGTAGGCCGGGGTGTTGGCGAGCTCTGGGTGTAGCGCCGCGTGCTTGGCGAGGGCATCGGCGCCTTCGTTGCCGATAATTCCCGAGTGGGCCCGGACTTTGTAGAAGTGGATCGTGTCGGGGCTGTCGATGATGAGGGTGGCGATAGCGGTCAGAATGTCGTTATGTCTGTGTGTGATGAGCGACATCGGGTTGGCGAGGGCTCGGCGGATCTGGTAGATGGAGCATAGGCTGTCGGTGGCGATGCGTTTGACCCCCGTTGTGAGTGCCGCGTGTATCGCCGTGAGTTCCGCCTTGTTGATGGTGTTGCTTTCTGGGTCATCCATGGCGACGGTGACAAGGACGTTGTTTTCCGGGATATAGACCCCCGCACCGACGCGCGCTGGGTAAGCCCCGGAGGGCTTGATGCAGCTGCCATCCGAGTACGCCATCGTGGCCCATTCGTTGATGGCCATCCGTGGCTGCGTCGTGGAGTGTTCCGTGAGCTGGTTGTGGCTGGTTGGTGCCCCGAGGTGGGGAGGTCTCTGTCCAACGGCAGGCGCATGTGTTGTTTGTGGCCGCTAGGGGGTGTGGCCGGCTGGCTTTGATTCGTTGGTCTGTTGCGGATGGGGTGTGTGTCTCGTTGAGGGTGGAGGGCAGTGGCAGTGCTAGCCAGCCATCCTTGGGGGTTGCCTTTGGTGACGAGTTGTTGTCCTGCTGCATTCCAGATGACGTAGATGTGGAGCTTGGCGTGCTTGCCTGGCTTGGAGCAGGTGGTCTTGGTGGGGGGTATGCTGGCAAGGTGCTGGCAGTATTCTGGGTAGCGTCTTAGGGTGTCAATGTGTTTGGGGTAGGAGATGCCCTTTTTCCCAGGGATCAGCATGATGGTGGCCATGGCCTCCTCCTGGGTAGCTGAGTGTATAGCATGGTTGACGCATTTGAGTGCCACCGCATCGTCTGCCGGTACGTTCCATGTGGATAGCCCAGTGTGGCGTACCAGTAGGCAGTTGTGGTGTGCACCGAAGGCCGTGTCATTGATGTCGGGGCTCCAGTAGGTAGTGGTTTCCGGTCTAACTGTGAGTGGATCAGCCCACCTTTGGACGGTACTTGGAAAGCTTCGTGTGGTGTGTAGGGTGGTGAGGGCTTTGTCTTGTGCCGCTCTCATGGGGTGGTGGTTGCTCTGTGTGTCATGTCTCCTAAGGAGGGCCACCAATTCTGTGGCCAGGTTGCGTGCGTGTGGTGTGTGTTGTAACCAAGCGTGGAGGTGTTGGTGTTGGTGTTTGTCCAGAAGGCTTAATGTGCGGCCCGACTCATCGTGGACCGTTACGTGTTGCACTAGGTCGTGCTTGGGCATGATGGGCTCCCCCGTGTTGAAGCTCATCGCGGGGGTGGTCATGTGGGGGTGAAGTTGGAGGAAGGTTTCGCATTTGCCCGTGCCGACGATGTCCGTCTGCGGGTTGATGGGGTACGTGTGGAAGGTGGCCTTCGAGTGAAGGTTGGTGCACCGGGGTAGCCAGGTGTGCGGGTCCGGTAATCCCTGCCGGGTGTGGTCCGGCAGGTTCGCGTCAGGCCTCGCATGTCTGGATTCTTGTATCTGCCTATTTTCTTCGTCGTAGACGTTGCGCTTAGCCGTGTAGTCCAGGTGTGCCGTGATGAGCGGTGCCGGTTCAAGGGTGGGGCGCCAGTGTACTCGTACAAGGTCCGAGTGCGCTGACTGGCGCATGGTAGTCTTGAAGTCGTTGCTGCCAAACTTGCATATGGGGCACAGCCAGTAGCCTGGTTCCTTATGTCCGGACAGGAGGGCTTTCTCAAGGCATGCTGGGTGGTAGGCTCTCTTGCAGTTGTTGCACATTGGATTGTCCCCTCTTGGTAGCCAGCATAGCTCACATGTGCATACGTCTTTGGCCTCTTCCCTGCTGATGGTCTCTATGTGTGTGGGTGTATAGCCTTCTTTTGCACAAAGGTGTAATGCCCACCGTTCTATGACTGTAGGTTTCCAGTGCACCTTGTAGTAACTTTCCTTATTGATACCGTCCCATTGCCAACCGTCTATGTTGGTGATGGCCTCTTGGTGGTCATACATGGCCCCGAGTGTGCGCCCTAAGTCCGTGGGTTTGCACCTGCAGGCTTTGTCCACCTTCCAGCTTGAGAGCCCCGGGAGGTCAAGGCCTGGTATGCGCACGATGTCCGCCGGGATTGTGTGGACATGTCTGCCGTCCTTGGGCCGTTTAGTGCCCGCTTTGGGTCGAGTGGGCTCCGTTGGGTGCGAGGATGTTGCTCGTTGCTCTCGTTTTAGCAGCCGTGAGCTCGCCCTAGTGGCTTCGTGGGCTGCGGGCGCCGCTGCTGCCCGCTCCGTCGTGTCTGGTTGCGTGGCGTGCATGACCGCATACGCTTTCATATCCATATAGCGGGTTCTGGTGTCTGGCACGGCGGGTGTGGGCGCAAGTTCCGTGAGACCCGCGGCCCAGGGTGTGGTTTTGCGTTGGTCGGGCGGTAGGGTGAGTGATGTGTTGCGGCTGTCCCGGATGGTGCGCGTTGCGGTCGCGTCAGGGCATGAGGGTTGGGCCGCCATGGCCGCAAGTTTGTTGAGGGCGATAATGTGTTTCTGCTTGACCTTTTTTCCGTACTTCGATGCGAGCATGCTACCCGTGATGATGTGTGTGTTGCCCTCACAGCTGAGCTCAGATGCGTGAGTGATGCCTAGGCTTTTGAGGCAGGTGATGCTGGCACTGACGACATCATGTGCATTAGAGCTGGTGGCGTACGTGATGAGGCGGCCGAGTGTGTGGCATTCCTCGGGGTATAGGGGTAGTCCCCCTTCCGTGGCTGACAACCCCGCTAGTGAGGTATAGACTAGTTGCCGTGCCCTGAGGGTATGGTGGAAGAGGGTGAGCATGCGGTGTCCTTGAGTGTTGGCCTGGGTATTGAGCCATGTGATTTGTTTGTGCAGCATGCTCCTCGAGATGTGGGCATGCGTCACATCTGTGGACTGGAGGCTGTGTATGAGGGCTGTCGTGTTGCGAGCGTGATATTCCTGGGCTGTGGAGCTGATGCCCATGCCTAGTTTTCCGGCGTCTTCCCTGACAATGGCGTTGGGCGTTCCCAGGGGGAGTCTGAGTTTAAGCTTGACGCATTGATTGATGGCCCTGTCGTACAGCTCAAGGTCCCCTGGGGTGCAGGGTACGGCGCAGAAGCTGTAGGCTAGGCTGGGTATGATGGCCGTGCGGATGATGTGTATGGCCTGTCTAGCGCTAGCAAAAGAGCGTCTAAGTCTCTCTAGTTTTTGGCGGAGCTGGGTAATCATAGCGGTGTGTTGTGGTTTCCAGTCCAGCGTCATGGTGATGAGCACCCCCAGGTAGGTGAAGGGCGAGGTCGGGCGGTGGTATGTGACGGGTTTCCCTTGAAGGCTTATGGTTTGGAGTTGTTGGCGGGCCCGCTTGTCCGCTTCGGCCGCGTTGCTGCACATGCCAGTTTCGACCGAGTGATGAAGCGCCGCGGTTGCGAGGGTTTTACTGTGTGAGATGACGAGGTGACCCCAGTCGGAGAAGGCTGAGAGTTTGTCTGCTTGGCATCGGAGGTTGCGGAGTGTGTTGCAGAGGATTGCTATGTCGTCGGCATAGTCAATGCTGCTGACGATGGCGCGCTCTCCGCTGTCGGCCGTCGCTGATTTGAATTTATAGCCCCTCGCGCCCACTTGCAGCCAGCGCAGTAAGGGTTCAATATAGATGAGGAACAGGAAGGGTGAAAGTGAGTCGCCCTGGATGGTGCCCCGGTCCACGGGTACCGGGTCGGTGGGGCCGTAGGGAGTTCTGAAGCGCGTTGTAGCGCCCGTGTAGAGGTCCTTCACAGCGTCAGTAGCGTCCGTGGGGAAGCCTAGGTCGTGCATGATCCATAGGAGTTTGTCCTGGCAGGTGGTGTTGAACGCACTGGTAAAGTCCACCAGGAGCGCGTAGATATCTGCCTTAGCCAGCCTGGCATCCTCGAGGGCCATGACAAGCATCTGTAGCTGTTGTGTAGTGTTCTTGTGGGAGCGGAACCCTGCTTGGTTCTTGCTTAGCATTCCATTGGCTTCAGCATATTCAGAGAGTATCTTGGTTATGAGGCTGGTCCACAACTTGTAAACGGTGTTGGCTAGGCCCACTGGCCTGTAGGAGTTAACGTCCGTTTCTTGCCCCTTGTCCTTGTAGAGCAGGCATGTATCGCTGGTTTTCCATGTGGTGGGTGTGCAGCCTGTGTGGGGGTTCGTGTTCTCTAGGGGGGTCTGTAGGCGGGAGGAGGAAGAGCATGAGCTTGATGGCTCTGCTGTGTGGGTGTGTTGGGAGCGTGTGGAAGAGTGGCCTGAGGTGCGAGGTGTGAGGGGACCTGGTGTGGTGCTGCAAGGGTACAACTTGCTACTCACCACACATGGTGCCTCGCTTCAGGGGGCGTTGGTAAGACAGGCTAGAACTGAGCCTATAGCCCCCAGAGCCTGAAACAAAAACACAGTTGTGATGAGTGTAACACCTGTTGGTGACTGCAGGTGCTTTGCTGACGTAGTTTCTATGCGTACTTACCTTTGCTGACAACCCCTTTCTTAGCCACGCCATGGTGCACCCCTTTTGCATTAGCCCCCACACCTGCGCACATGCATCATGCTTGTTATGGTTATGTAGCCAGAGGGGGGCAGTTGCAGTCCATGGGCAGGGGGGCTGCCCAGCTGCGTTGACCTGCCAGAGGGGGGCAGCTGCAGTCCATGGGCAGGGGGGCTGCCCAGATGCAGTGACCTGCCTGGGGAGGAGGGCTGCTGCAGCCCATGGGCAGGGGGGCTGCCCAGCTGCAGTGACCTGCCAGAGGGGGGCAGCTGCAGTCCATGGGCGGGGGGGCTGCCCAGATGCAGTGACCTGCCAGAGGGGGGCAGCTGCAGTTCATGGGCAGGGGGGCTGCCCAGCTGCGTTGACCTGCCAGAGGGGGGCAGCTGCAGTCCATGGGCAGGGGGGCTGCCCAGATGCAGTGACCTGCCTGGGGAGGGGGGCTGCTGCAGCCCATGGGCAGGGGGGCTGCCCAGATGCAGTGACCTGCCAGAGGGGGGCAGCTGCAGCCCATGGGCAGGGGGGCTGCCAAGCTGTAGTGACCTGCCAGAGGGGGGCAGCTGCAGTCCATGGGCAGGGGGGCTGCCCAGCTGCAGTGACCTGCCAGGGGATGGGGGCAGCTGCAGTCCATGGGCAGGGGGGCTGCCCAGCTGCGTTGACCTGCCAGGAGGGGGCAGCTGCAGTCCATGGGCAGGGGGGCTGCCCAAATGCAGTGACCTGCCTGAGGAGGAGGGCTGCTGCAGCCCATGGGCAGGGGGGCTGCCCAGCTGCGTCGACCTGCCAGAGGGGGGCAGCTGCAGTCCATGGGCAGGGGGGCTGCCCAGCTGCAGTGACCTGCCAGAGGGGGGCAGCTGCAGTCCATGGGCAGGGGGGCTGCCCAGCTGCATTGACCTGCCAGGGGATGGGGGCAGTTGCAGTCCATGGGCAGGGGGAATGCCCAGCTGCAGTGACCTGCCAGAGGGGGGCAGCTGCAGTCCATGGGCAGGGGGGCTGCCAAGCTGCAGTGACCTGCCTGGGGAGGGAGGCTGCTGCAGTCCATGGACAGGGGGGCTGCCAAGCTGCGGTGACCTGCCAGGGGATGGGGGCAGCTGCAGTCCATGGGCAGGGGGGCTGCCAAGCTGCAGTGACCTGCCTGGGGAGGGGGGCTGCTGCAGTCCATGGGCAGGGGGACTGCCCAGCTGATGTGCACTGTCGGAGGAAGGACGCGCTCTCGCGCCCTTGTGTAGATGTCCATTGCCTGTACCTCACAAAGACGAACACATAAGCAACTCATTCAATAGATGCTATTGATGCTAGTGGTGCATACCTGAGGTGAGCAGGTGTGTAGCTTGCGCAGCGGGGCTAGCGTACCCTGAGACCTGACCTTCAAGACCATCTGCATGCATCACAAGCAATACAAACAATGTCATTAGAACACTTTCATCTTGCAATAAGCCCTAAGATCCCTGCCTCACCCTCTACCACTCCCGTGTCTTGCACTCCTCTTGTCTTCCCAGTTCTATGCAGACGAGCTCCTTCCATCACATTGACAGTCACGCATGGTTTGGCCAGAGTTTGACTGCATGACTGCACATAGGCATGCTCTAGTGCATCTGCAGCAGCTGTCTGTGTTGATGGGTTGTCAGATGACAACTGGACCAAGAGCCCAAACACGGCATCAACAAGATGAGGATGAGCTGTGCTTTGGGTGATGCGAGCAAAATTGTCTCCAATGAAGGAAAGATTGTCAAAAGAACGCCGCGCGCCGCTGCTGCTGAATATCAATGCAATAGCTTCACGGTGATTGGCCTGTATTTCACGCCCGTACTCATGAAGCTGTGCACGGCTCCTGGACAATCTCTTGCACTGCTTGAGTTGCTCTTTAGCCTGCGTTTCAGCTGCATTCCCTACGTAGCACAGAAGAGCTGCTCTCAATGTCAAGACCACAGCCTGCGGTTACGGACTGACTGCAACGTTACCTTTAGGAGGGGGTTCATCAGGCGTGGACCCGCTGGAGGGTCCAGGCAGACCTGCGCCTACGACTGTCGAGAGGCAGGCTGTCGCTGCCACTACTAAAGCCCATCCCAATAACACCTCGACGACCATGCCAACGTCGGGCTACATCGGCCGTAGACAGAGCAACACAACCTGGGCGGGCAGCGGTTTGGCGGTTGGGTTGATTGCAATCAAGTCTCCCGGTAACTCTTCCACCTGTGAGGTAGAATAACTACCCGCTGTGAGGTGGAATAGCCCAACCGCCAAACCGCTGCCCGCCCAGGTTGTGTTGCTCTGTCTACGGCCGATGTAGCCCGACGTTGGCATGGTCGTCGAGGTGTTATTGGGATGGGCTTTAGTAGTGGCAGCGACAGCCTGCCTTTCGACGGTCGTAGGCGCAGGTCTGCCTGGACTCTCCAGCGGGTCCACACCTGATGAACCCCCTCTCAAAGGTAACGTTGCAGTCAGTCCGTAACCGCTAGCTGTCGTCCTAACGTTGATGTTGGCTCTCCTTTGCTACGTAGGAAATGCAGCTGAGGAACAGCCTCATCAGCAGCCAGTCCGCACCGAGCTATCGAGAATTCTGGGGGCGTCAATGTTTCGGTCCATGAGCGCAGCCATTGCCAGGGTGAAGCAACGGGGACAGCATGTGTCAGCCGCTCCTCGTCTGACACCACCAGAAAAACAGCAACGCGTTAGGCGTGTTGAACGGCCTGGACAGCCTGGGCCGAAGAGAAGACAGCCAGCAGATGCAGTAGATACAGAAGCAGCAAATGCAGAGGTCGAGCAGATGGATGGGGCCTTGCCTGAGATGCCTGAGATGGTTCATGGGCAAGGCAGGCCTCCAGGAGGTCATCATCCGCATGGAGCGCTCAGATGCAGCTGCTTGGGAGAACGAAGAGCAACGCAAGAGTGACTACATTAGTTTTGCTGTAGTGCAGCAAGAGCTCTTAGCCAACAAGAGCTTGGCATTGCAGTCTGCCATGCAACAGCAAATCAACTCAGCCTGGGAGTTGCATGCCTCTGAACATGTGGCGTGTTCATATGGACCCTCCCCCTTGCAGCAGGTGCAACACCACGAGGTTGAATACATTGACATCCAGCATCGATTCAAGCTGACAGTGTGGCAGTGCACCGGCTGCGCAGCGTGTGCAAATCCAATCAGGTTCCATTGCTGGCCCAGCAGCCAAAGGCAAGCCAGCATCTGGTATGACATCAGCCTACTGCGCCACTTCATGGAGGCATGGTTTGCAAGACTTTCTGAGGATGGTGCGTGTATGTTACAATGCATGCGTTCTTCCATATGTATGCTGATAACACTTGGAGGGTGCAGGATACCGGTCCTTACCTGGTGCTTGCATACCTGGTGCTTGCAGCATACCTGAAGTCATTGAGCTTCACTCACTACCCTTTGACATTGTACCCACCTAAACCCATCAAGACCGCCAGCTTCAGCGCCGCCTTCTTTGACTATCTTCGCGTGACACATCGGGCATCCACTATGGCGGAGCTGGTGGGCAGCTGTCATGCTGACATGTTACCAACCGGTGCAGTGGCAGACTGTCCCCTTTGTGCCTCCCTACCAGGTGTGCATGCCCACTGTGTATGGTCACTATTAGCTGGCTTGAGATAGAATTGATTGTCACACCATAAGCAACCTGTCATGTCATCTTGCACTTAGGTGCACCTCCCGAGGATGGCTACATCACACAGGCAAATTAGTGCGGATATTCGTCATCCTAGGGGGGTAGTTTTTTGATGCGGTTCGCCTCGGATTCTCCTTGCGACTCCAACGCCACTTGACGCTTGTTGAAATTTTGAGTATGTGAGCAGTTGGAGTGTAGGTACCTACAGTACTGTAGACATCTACAGTACTGTAGACATCTACAGTACTGTAGATGTCTACAGTACTGTAGATGTCTACAGTACTGTAGAGGTCTACAGTACTGTAGGTCAGATTTGACAAGGTCTCTTGTAAATAGGGTATCATGTTGTTCTCCACATTCAAACCACCATTTGCTACCGCGATTGCACCGTCAGCTTCTGCGTGCTATCAATAGTGGGAGGCGTCGAAGCGTAGGCCCGCAAGCTCGATATGGGTATTTGTGCCGAAAGTTGTGTCCACGCAATAAGGTCGCCATAGGGAGCTACATACATACGTGTAAGGTCTAAGGCCGGGGCCCGTCTCTATCGCAAGCTAGGTCCGTTCTGTCGGTTGTACTGGGTAGCTCGGCTTGCAAGCTCCCGCAAAGCTGTGGATGTTGATGATGCCCCGCAATCACAACAACCTCCTGCACCGCACCCTCCCGTGTAATATCGAGTGCGGCAGAGATTGCCCCAAAAGTTGTTTGCGGTTGGCCATCAACCATCCATCATTACATATAACCTCACATCATTACATCATGACTCTTAGCCTACATCATTACATCACCACTTGTGTTCCTAACACAAGGGCTAGGCTCAGGGTCGGTAAAGAATCCTAGAGGCTGAGTAGGGCTGGGCAGGGCTGGGCTGGGCTGGGCAACATAGGCACGCTTTGTTGTCAGCGCATTTGCATAGCACTGTCGGGATAGCAAACGAGCTTGGGCTACATTGAGATGTTCCTGCATGGGGGCGAAGGGGGCATGGGGGTTAAGGATGCATGGGGGGAAGGCACCTACAGTACTGTAGACATCTACAGTACTGTAGACACCTACAGTACTGTAGACACCTACAGTACTGTAGACATCTACAGTACTGTAGACATCTACAGTACTGTAGACCCCTACAGTACTGTAGACCCCTACAGTACTGTAGACCCCTACAGTACTGTAGACCCCTACAGTACTGTAGACCCCTACAGTACTGTAGACCCCTACAGTACTGTAGACCCCTACAGTACTGTAGACCCCTACAGTACTGTAGACCCCTACAGTACTGTAGACCCCTACAGTACTGTAGACCCCTACAGTACTGTAGACCCCTACAGTACTGTAGACACCTACAGTACTGTAGACACCTACAGTACTGTAGACACCTACAGTACTGTAGACACCCACAGTACTGTAGACCCCTACAGTACTGTAGACCCCTACAGTACTGTAGACCCCTACAGTACTGTAGACCCCTACAGTACTGTAGACCCCTACAGTACTGTAGACCCCTACAGTACTGTAGACCCCTACAGTACTGTAGACCCCTACAGTACTGTAGACCCCTACAGTACTGTAGACCCCTACAGTACTGTAGACCCCTACAGTACTGTAGACCCCTACAGTACTGTAGACACCTACAGTACTGTAGACCCCTACAGTACTGTAGACCCCTACAGTACTGTAGACCCCTACAGTACTGTAGACCCCTACAGTACTGTAGACCCCTACAGTACTGTAGACACCTACAGTACTGTAGACCCCTACAGTACTGTAGACATCTACAGTACTGTAGACATCTACAGTACTGTAGACACCCACAGTACTGTAGACACCTACAGTACTGTAGACCCCTACAGTACTGTAGACCCCTACAGTACTGTAGACCCCTACAGTACTGTAGACACCCACAGTACTGTAGACACCTACAGTACTGTAGACCCCTACAGTACTGTAGACACCCACAGTACTGTAGACACCTACAGTACTGTAGACCCCTACAGTACTGTAGACCCCTACAGTACTGTAGACCCCTACAGTACTGTAGACACCCACAGTACTGTAGACACCTACAGTACTGTAGACCCCTACAGTACTGTAGACCCCTACACTACTGTAGACCCCTACAGTACTGTAGACATCTACAGTACTGTAGACACCCACAGTACTGTAGACATCTACAGTACTGTAGACACCCACAGTACTGTAGACACCTACAGTACTGTAGGCAGCAGCAGCATGGGTGGCAGCAGCAGCAGGGGGGGGGGGCAGCAGCAGCAGCAGTAGGGGGGGGTAGCAGCAGCAGCAGTAGGGGGGGGTAGCAGCAGCAGCAGTAGGGGGGTAGCAGCAGCAGCAGGGGCAGCAGCAGCAGCAGCAGCAGTGGCAGCAGCAGCAGCAGTAGGGGGGGCAGCAGCAGCAGTAGGGGGGGCAGCAGCAGCAGCAGTAGGGGGGCAGCAGCAGCAGCAGTAGGGGGGTAGCAGCAGCAGCAGTAGGGGCAGCAGCAGCAGCAGCAGTGGCAGCAGCAGCAGCAGCAGTGGCAGCAGCAGCAGCAGTAGGGGGGGCAGCAGCAGCAGCAGTAGGGGGGTAGCAGCAGCAGCAGTAGGGGCAGCAGCAGCAGCAGCAGTGGCAGCAGCAGCAGCAGCAGTGGCAGCAGCAGCAGTAGGGGGGGCAGCAGCAGCAGCAGTAGGGGGGTAGCAGCAGCAGCAGTAGGGGCAGCAGCAGCAGCAGCAGTGGCAGCAGCAGCAGCAGCAGTGGCAGCAGCAGCAGATATAGTAGGGGCACTGTAGCACTTACCTACCTTTTGGCTGCTGAGTGAAGGGGGGGGGAGTGGAAGAGTGAAGGCGGGGAGGGGAGGTAGATGTGGAAGGCGGGAGGTGGGAGGCAGGGAGGCGGGAGACGGGGAGGCGGGAGGCAGGGAGGCGGGAGGTGGGGAGGCGGGAGGCTCAACCGGGTTGGGCTGGGCGGGGGTGGGTTGGGTTGGGGGCATGGGTTGGGGTGGGTGGGGGCATGGGTTGGGGGCATGGGTTGGGGTGGGTGGGGGCATGGGTGGGGGTGGGGGCGGGGGAGGGAGCGGGGGCGGGGGCGGGGGCGGGGGCGGGGGCGGGGGCGGGGGCGGGGGCGGGGGAGGATGAATTGGGAGGGGGTGGTTGTATAGGGAAAGTGGAGGGGAGGTGACCCATCAGACCTGCAACCAAGGGGCGTGCACGCGCGGTAGGGTGACCAGGCTGGGCACTGTGTTAGCTATCACCGTGGCCTTACCTTTGTGGTCCTCCTGGCCTCCTACCTGCTCACACCAGGCAACATATCCCATGCGCCAGTGGGGTGGGACTGCGGTGGGGAGTGTAGGGTTTAGGGAAGGGAAGGTGGGGTGAGGTGGGGGTTGCGATGCCACGTCAATCGAAGGGTGGGAGAGGGGAAGGGTAGGCTTGACAAGTATGGGAGGGGAGAGGGAGGGAGAGGGGGAAGGGAGGGGTGGGAAGAGGGTGGGTGGGGTGGGCTTTCTCCTGGCTGCTGGGATGTCAGGGGAGAGGTGACGGGGAGGAAGAGGGGGAAGGGAAGGGGAGGTCCATGGGGAGGGCGAGAGAAGTGGGGAGCGCATTGATAGTCTCACGTGTAGGCGCACAAGACCTGCGGCAATGATGTGACGATTTGTGTAACGAAGCAAACATTGGACATGGGTACTAGATGCACTCACCATTAGAGTAGGGAGATGTAGAGCTGGCAGATGGAGGGGCAGGTGTAGCAGCCCTCCATTACAACCCACCTTCCTTTGTCCTCACCTCAGTAGGAAGTGCAGGGTGGGAGAGTAGGGTTGGGCTGGGCTGGGCTGGGCTGGGCTGGGCTGGGCTGGGCTGGGCTGGGCTGGGCTGGGCTGGGCTGGGCTGGGCTGGGCTGGGCTGGGCTGGGCTGGGCTGGGCTGGGCTGGGCTGGGCTGGGCTGGGCTGGGCTGCAACACAAGGGAGGCAACAGTGGGAACGTTGTGGGAGGTGATGAAATGGTGGTGGTGGTGGTGGTGGTGGTGAGGGGGACTGGGAGGGGGTGGTGAACAGGGAGGTACTAGGCGTGATTGTAAGGCCTGCAGCAACCAGGTGTGGTAGCGGTTAGGCTGGATACTAAGGGCTATGCTGCGCAATGCTAGCTCCTTCTAAGCTCTTACCTTGGTCCTAAGCTTTTACCATGGTCCGTCTGGCATCTTCGCTGCTCACAACACGTTGCACCTGCCTTGCGTTGGTGCATCAATGCTTGCGATTCATTGCGGAGAATCGTTGCGAGGAAACTGGCCGCGAGGCTAGCTGCGATGCTGGCTGCGAGGCTGGCTGCGAGGCTGGCTGCGAAACTGGCTGCGAGGCTGGCTGCGAGGAAAATGGCTGCGAGGCTGGCTGCGAGGTGAGATCCTCGCACCGAGCTGCCTCACAGGTATGCTTCTGCGCTGCTGGACCAGCTGTGTGGCCGCGAGGTTGATTGCCGAGTATGTGGCTGCGAGTATGGGCTAGATGTGGCTGCGAGTATGGGTAACCTCGTGCGATGCCATCTGTGGACCAGCTGTGTGGCCGCGAGGTTGATTGCCGAGTATGTGGCTGCGAGTATGGGCTAGATGCGGCTGCGAGTATGGGTAACCTCGTGCGATGCCATCGCTGCAATACCGGCTACACGATGCTGCGACTAAGTGTTGGACGGATGCCTTGAATGCAAGTGAGATGTTCAGAATTTTTCTAAGTGCTTAAAGGCTACAGTACTGTAGACATCTACAGTACTGTAGATGTCTACAGTACTGTAGATGTCTACAGTACTGTAAATGGTCTCTCGAGGTACCTCGAGGTACCTCGAGGTACTGTAAATGTTTACAGTACTGTAGATGTCAACAGTACTGTAGATGTCTACAGTACTGTAAATGGTCTCTCGAGGTACCTCGAGGTACCTCGAGGTACTGTAGATGTTTACAGTACTGTAGGGGTCTACAGTACTGTAGGTGTCTACAGTACTGTAGATGTCAACAGTACTGTAGATGTCTACAGTACTGTAGATGTCTACAGTACTGTAAATGGTCTCTCGAGGTACCTCGAGGTACCTCGAGGTACTGTAGATGTCTACAGTACTGTAGATGTCTACAGTACTGTAGATGTCTACAGTACTGTAGATGTCTACAGTATTGTAGATGTCTACAGTACTGTAAGTGGTCTCTCGCGAGGTACCCCGACAGTACTGTAGACACCTACAGTACTGTAGCATGGCCGTATCTCACCAACCGCGCAAAATCACGAATTTTAGTTTCAACCCCCGATCTTACAATGCCTTCTTTAGACTATGTACCAAGTCCGAGGCTCTGTTCGTGTACTCGCGAGGTACCCCGACAGTACTGTAGACCTCTACAGTACTGTAGCATGGCCGTATCTCACCAACCGCGCAAAATCACGAATTTTAGTTTCAACCCCCGATCTTACAATGCCTTTTTTAGACTATGTACCAAGTCCGAGGCTCTGTTCGTGTACTCGCGAGGTACCCCGACAGTACTGTAGACCTCTACAGTACTGTAGCATGGCCGTATCTCACCAACCGCGCAAAATCACGAATTTTAGTTTCAACCCCCAATCTTACAATGCCTTCATTTGACTATGTACCAAGTCCGAGGCTCTGAATCTCAAAAATACTGTTACTAATTTGCCTGAGTGATCCGTACCTTATCTGCAGATGCCTGCCTCCAGCCCTCCAGCTATGCAGGAGCAGCCAGAGCCACTCGTCACATCAAGCAGCATATCAACACTTACCTTGATCCCAGTGGGTTGGAGGGTGATGTCCTAAAGTAAACTGCTAAAGTAAAGTAAAGTAAACTGCTAAACTAAAGTAAACTGCTAAAGTAAACTAAACTAAAGTAAAGTCCTAAACTAAACTAAACTAAACTAAACTAAACTAAACTAAACTAAACTAAACTAAACTAAACTGCTAAAGTAAACTAAACTAAAGTAAAGTCCTAAAGTAAACTGCTAAAGTAAAGTAGAGGGTGATGTCCTAAAGTAAGCTTGCCATGCAATGCCCCTTACCTGAGTAAACTGGGGCCTGTATGTGCGCACGTGGTCTTGCATCCGCGTTGAAAGCAACTGTAGCCGCCGCTTGCTGTATTTTCCTGCTGGAAGGAATGGACGTTCTCTGTGTACGCCGGGTTTCTGTAGGGGGTTCGTGTTCTCTAGGGGGGTCTGTAGGCGGGAGGAGGAAGAGCATGAGCTTGATGGCTCTGCTGTGTGGGTGTGTTGGGAGCGTGTGGAAGAGTGGCCTGAGGTGCGAGGTGTGAGGGGACCTGGTGTGGTGCTGCAAGGGTACAACTTGCTACTCACCACACATGGTGCCTCGCTTCAGGGGGCGTTGGTAAGACAGGCTAGAACTGAGCCTATAGCCCCCAGAGCCTGAAACAAAAACACAGTTGTGATGAGTGTAACACCTGTTGGTGACTGCAGGTGCTTTGCTGACGTAGTTTCTATGCGTACTTACCTTTGCTGACAACCCCTTTCTTAGCCACGCCATGGTGCACCCCTTTTGCATTAGCCCCCACACCTGCGCACATGCATCATGCTTGTTATGGTTATGTAGCCAGAGGGGGGCAGCTGCAGTCCATGGGCAGGGGGGCTGCCCAGCTGCGTTGACCTGCCAGAGGGGGGCAGCTGCAGTCCATGGGCAGGGGGGCTGCCCAGATGCAGTGACCTGCCTGGGGAGGAGGGCTGCTGCAGCCCATGGGCAGGGGGGCTGCCCAGCTGCAGTGACCTGCCAGAGGGGGGCAGCTGCAGTCCATGGGCGGGGGGGCTGCCCAGATGCAGTGACCTGCCAGAGGGGGGCAGCTGCAGTTCATGGGCAGGGGGGCTGCCCAGCTGCGTTGACCTGCCAGAGGGGGGCGGCTGCAGTCCATGGGCAGGGGGGCTGCCCAGATGCAGTGACCTGCCTGGGGAGGGGGGCTGCTGCAGCCCATGGGCAGAGGGGCTGCCCAGCTGCAGTGACCTGCCAGAGGGGGGCAGCTGCAGCCCATGGGCAGGGGGGCTGCCAAGCTGTAGTGACCTGCCAGAGGGGGGCAGCTGCAGTCCATGGGCAGGGGGGCTGCCCAGCTGCAGTGACCTGCCAGAGGGGGGCAGCTGCAGTCCATGGGCGGGGGGGCTGCCCAGATGCAGTGACCTGCCAGAGGGGGGCAGCTGCAGTTCATGGGCAGGGGGGCTGCCCAGCTGCGTTGACCTGCCAGAGGGGGGCAGCTGCAGTCCATGGGCAGGGGGCTGCCCAGATGCAGTGACCTGCCTGGGGAGGGGGGCTGCTGCAGCCCATGGGCAGGGGGGCTGCCCAGCTGCAGTGACCTGCCAGAGGGGGGCAGCTGCAGCCCATGGGCAGGGGGGCTGCCAAGCTGTGGTGACCTGCCAGAGGGGGGCAACTGCAGTCCATGGGCAGGGGGGCTGCCCAGCTGCAGTGACCTGCCAGGGGATGGGGGCAGCTGCAGTCCATGGGCAGGGGGGCTGCCCAGCTGCGTTGACCTGCCAGGAGGGGGCAGCTGCAGTCCATGGGCAGGGGGGCTGCCCAGATGCAGTGACCTGCCTGAGGAGGAGGGCTGCTGCAGCCCATGGGCAGGGGGGCTGCCCAGCTGCGCCGACCTGCCAGAGGGGGGCAGCTGCAGTCCATGGGCAGGGGGGCTGCCCAGCTGCAGTGACCTGCCAGAGGGGGGCAGCTGCAGTCCATGGGCAGGGGGGCTGCCCAGCTGCATTGACATGCCAGGGGATGGGGGCAGTTGCAGTCCATGGGCAGGGGGAATGCCCGGCTGCAGTGACCTGCTAGAGGGGGGCAGCTGCAGTCCATGGGCAGGGGGGCTGCCAAGCTGCAGTGACCTGCCTGGGGAGGGAGGCTGCTGCAGTCCATGGACAGGGGGGCTGCCAAGCTGCGGTGACCTGCCAGGGGATGGGGGCAGCTGCAGTCCATGGGCAGGGGGGCTGCCAAGCTGCAGTGACCTGCCTGGGGAGGGGGGCTGCTGCAGTCCATGGGCAGGGGGACTGCCCAGCTGATGTGCACTGTCGGAGGAAGGACGCGCTCTCGCGCCCTTGTGTAGATGTCCATTGCCTGTACCTCACAAAGACGAACACATAAGCAACTCATTCAATAGATGCTATTGATGCTAGTGGTGCATACCTGTGGTGAGAAGGTGTGTAGCTTGCGCAGCGGGGCTAGCGTACCCTGAGACCTGACCTTCAAGACCATCTGCATGCATCACAAGCAATACAAACAATGTCATTAGAACACTTTCATCTTGCAATAAGCCCTAAGATCCCTGCCTCACCCTCTACCACTCCCGTGTCTTGCACTCCTCTTGTCTTCCCAGTTCTATGCAGACGAGCTCCTTCCATCACATTGACAGTCACGCATGGTTTGGCCAGAGTTTGACTGCATGACTGCACATAGGCATGCTCTAGTGCATCTGCAGCAGCTGTCTGTGTTGATGGGTTGTCAGATGACAACTGGACCAAGAGCCCAAACACGGCATCAACAAGATGAGGATGAGCTGTGCTTTGGGTGATGCGAGCAAAATTGTCTCCAATGAAGGAAAGATTGTCAAAAGAACGCCGCGCGCCGCTGCTGCTGAATATCAATGCAATAGCTTCACGGTGATTGGCCTGTATTTCACGCCCGTACTCATGAAGCTGTGCACGGCTCCTGGACAATCTCTTGCACTGCTTGAGTTGCTCTTTAGCCTGCGTTTCAGCTGCATTCCCTACGTAGCACAGAAGAGCTGCTCTCAATGTCAAGACCACAGCCTGCGGTTACGGACTGACTGCAACGTTACCTTTAGGAGGGGGTTCATCAGGCGTGGACCCGCTGGAGGGTCCAGGCAGACCTGCGCCTACGACTGTCGAGAGGCAGGCTGTCGCTGCCACTACTAAAGCCCATCCCAATAACACCTCGACGACCATGCCAACGTCGGGCTACATCGGCCGTAGACAGAGCAACACAACCTGGGCGGGCAGCGGTTTGGCGGTTGGGCTATTCCACCTCACAGCGGGTAGTTATTCTACCTCACAGGTGGAAGAGTTACCGGGAGACTTGATTGCCCCGCCATTGGCCCCGCAATTCACTTTTTGGCACCGTCTTTGATCCGCTGCATGTAATTCTTCTACCATTGGGCTCTACATCTCACAACGGTGTCGCTAGCAGGTTAGGCCCTCTTTTGTCGATTGTACTGCACTGTCTCGACGACATGATTAGCTTCGCAATGCCATTCTCTATCTGTTTATATGCGTGTCGCAACAGGAGAGATGAATTGGTGGCCGGAGGCATTTCCGCGCCGAGCAGCCTTTGCTGCCGTCGGACTGGCAAGTCGCGATTACTTCCCAGGCAAGCACGGGGTGCTGTTTCTTAGTGCGTTTTGCATACAATGTCAACACATGCAACCAAATCTGCTGACCTCCACAGGTGCTTGGCAGTTGTGAGGATCAGCATCAAACCCACAGCAGCCCAAGGGTCTTCCAAGCAGGAGTGCAGCAAGGGAATCAGCTCTTGAAAACAGTGAGCAAGAGGTGAGTAAGGTTGTAATTTACCTCACCTTGTCTAGGTCAGTTTGATGTTCACGCGCACACTTGCGCAACGCATGACAGGCATGAACAGCTGAGGGTAACACACAACTGTCATGAGCCTTAGTTTCGAACTATTTCTACTCTTTTCCAACCATGTTTTGTGGTGTGTGCCCCAAGACCTTGTCTTTGTGATTGTGTGTGCGGGATGCCAATAAATCACCCCCATCTCCATCACCGAGCAAGGCAGCAGCGGCGTAGAGCAGCAGCCAACAAGGAGGTAGCAAGGAGTCAGCAAGGCATGACATGGAGCTGGACGTTGTTGTTGTGTTGTGTTGTGTGTTGTTGTGTTGTGTCACCTTGTTGTTAGGGTACCCCCCCCCTCCCCCCTTAAATCTAGCCCAGCCCAGCCCAGCCCACCCCAGCCCAGCCCAGCCTAGCCTAGCCTAGCCCAGCCCACCCCAGCCCAGCCCACCCCAGCCCAGCCTAGCCTAGCCCAGCCCACCCCAGCCCAGCCTAGCTTAGCCCGCCCAGCCCAGCCAAGCCCAGCCTGATTTGGTACCATGGGGCATAGGCAGCAAGGCAAAGTGCTTAGCAGTCCCGTGGTGAGTGTTAGCTATAGCAAGGAGGTGCGACCAGTCCTTGCTTGTTGTGCACATAGCATAGGTGGTGTGTGAGGCATGAACCATTGTGTTGTGGTGTGTTGTTGAGGTGGTGGTGTTGATGTGTACGAATGGAGGTGTTGTGGTGTGGTGTTGCCACCT
>JASKMD010000003.1:16281027-16306201 GCA_030144725.1 Haematococcus lacustris
TCACAGGCATCGCCCAGGATGCCACAGCAGTGCTGGCAGCAGGAGGGGCAGGGGTGGCAGTGAGTGGTTGTCTGGGTGGTGCAGAGGCGGCAGTGCGTGGCTTGCTGTGCAGCAGCCAGGCTATGGCCCTTGAAGCATTGCCAATGCCAGCAGACGTGCCCAACATCACCCTGTGGCCACCCCTGGCCCAGCAGGTAGCGCTGGCAGGCAGCAGCAGCACTGAAGCCTCAGCAGCTCTGGACAGCCTGGCCGGCTTACAGGAGTGGAGCACACCTGGGCTACTGCATGGGTCCACTTCCCTGCCTCGAGTCACTCAGCCTGCAGCCTACACGGTTCTGCCAGCTGGGCTCGACGGCGCATGGGCTATGCTAGATGGCCAGAGTGTCATGCTCCAAGGTGCTCCTACCAGCTGGGACGGGGTAGGGGCTGTGTCAGAGGCAGTGGGCGGCAGCATGACTGCGGGCAGCAGCCTGGTTGCCGCCTCTTCACCGCCACTGCAGCTGCCAGAGGACTGGGCCAGCAGCGGGGAGTTGTGGATGCTGGCTGCTGCCCAGGCCATGGCAGTCGGCACTGTGATGGTCAGGTGGGTGGTGGCAAGGGGCTGTGTGGCCTCAGCCTGTGCTGCTTGCGGCGCCTGCCCTGCCTGCTAACTGCCTGGTCCCTGGTCATCAGATCCAGACCCCAGGCAGCAGCCAGCTGCACAGCTTGCAGGCAGGAGCCCCCAACCCCCTGAGATGAGCCCCTGGCCACCCCCTTGCGGCACAGCTGTCACCCCTCAGCCAACACTCACCTGGGCCGTGGTGGCAGGTGGAGCGCCTGCCCTGTCCTGCCCTGCCTTTGTCCAGGCTACAGCAGGCGGTCAGCAGGTCACGAGTGTTGCGTTGCGCAGGTTCGTGACGCGTCAGGGCGTGGACCCTGTGATGGCCACAGGGTGGCACATGGTGTTGGGCGGGGTGGTGCTGCTGGCGGCAGCACTGGCGGAAGACCCACACGCCCTGGAGGTCAGCAGACAGGCAGCGGGCGGTAGGCCTCACAGCAGGCAATGGAGGCGCCACCTGGGATTTGAGCTCACACCATGACTGCTCTCCAGCTGCTGCCCTGAGAAGGCACAGACTGGCGTTTCATGCGGGGCTGTTGTGGCTGGCAGCCCACCCTGGCCTGCACTGCATTGCGCTTTGCTCTGGCTGTCGCTTGCTCCGCCCTGGCTTGTCCTGACTAGTGGTGCCGAGTGTGTGTTGTGCAGGAGGCTGCGGCGGTGCTGAGTGAGCCGGTAGCTCTGGCCCAGGCCACCTACATCAGTGTGCTGGGCGGTGCTGCGGGCTATGGCATCTTCTTCTGGCAGGCGTCCACCAAGCAAAACCTGACTGCACTGTCTAGCCTGACCTTCCTCACCCCAGTGAGTGCCATCAGGGGAGAGCAGCAGGGTGGTGACTGCCAGGCCAGTGTCCAGCAGCTCAGCAGCAGCCCAGCGGCAGGTCTGGTCAGGTCAGGCCCGGTGCCTGGTGCGCCCCTGCAGGTGTTTGCCGCCGTCACTGGCTACTTTGCGCTCAACGAGGTCCTGACTCCCCCCCAGCTGCTGGGTACGGCTGTCACCCTGTCCAGTGTCTCCCTCATCAACAGCCGGCACCCCAGCGGCAACAAGCCTGCAGGATCAGCCAGTGGGGAGAAGCAGTGACGCAGCAAGCTGGAAGCTAGGCAGCGCGCCGCTGGAGCAAGCATAGGAGAGAGCGGTTGGCTGTGGGCGCGTATGGCTGTCTTTGGCTACATAGGCCAGCGAATGCAAGCATGTGGGTGGCTGGGTGTACATAATTGCTGATCAGGCACATGGTGGGACTGGGCCATCGTCCAAGCAGCAGAGCGTATGCCTGCCGCGTTGCTGTGATGTAGAGTTGTAGGCAAACCTTGTCTCCCTTCCATTGCTTGCTGTCCCTTCGCTTCCTATCCTCTCAAGAAATGCAATGTAAACATACATTGCAAGCACGTATCTTTATCCAGCTGAAGAGGTCGATCATGCTGGGCCCATGAAAGGCTGGCACCGTGCGTGGCTTGGTTACGCGCAGACAACGTCACCATGCAAAGAACAGGCCCTGGGCAGAGTTGCAAGCCATGCGGCGACTTGCACGCGTCCTCGCCCTCGTTCCACTATTGCGCCTCTGCATCCATTGCATTGACAGTGCCGAGGCCAGTCCGAGGGTAGCTTAATCGGAGTGTGCTTGCTGCGGATCCGTGAGGTGTGACACTCAGGTGCCATAGCAAGGCTCGGACCTAGAGTGCAGCAACACAGATTACGACCCTGCTAGCCCTTCCTTGTCGCACTAGCTCTTTACCACTCCTGTAGCAGAATGGCTCAGCTGTCGCACACCCTGCTGCTCGCCTTCGCGGTTCTCGTGTCGCTAACAGCCACACCATGCCAGTCAGGTGCGAATGCGCATTCACTGCTATGTGTGTCTATGGTTGCCAAGGTGAAGTCCAGTCTCTCATCAGCTGCTGCTGTTGACGCCGCTGCCCGCAGCTCGACTGTTGCATGGCTCGGCCTCAAGCACTGCTGTCACTGACGGCAGCGGTCCCGTCAGTGCGCTAGCAAACAACGACGGCGGAGGTAGGGCGGGATCCCGACAGCTGGCAGCGCGTGTGGCTCCAGGCCTTTCTGGCTCCATCGCCCCTGCTCATATTGCTACGTGGCTTGTGCTCGGCCCGCGGTGCAGGCCGTACCACTGCCGTGTCCAAGTCCTCGTCTGCCTCGCTGTCTGTGTCCAAGGTGACCAGGCTGACTTGTGCCCGCTATCTACAGTAGAATACAGTACCCACCCCTGACATGACACAGCCGCTTGGTTCACTTCGGCCAGCGCGCCATCCGAGCCGTGTCTACCCATTTGCTGGTTGTGCAGGATGAGATGAAGCGATCAATTGTCACCTCCATCGCAGCTGTGTCAGGCTGCAAGGCTCAGGCCAGTGCTGAGGCACAGGCATTGGCTACAGCTCTGGGCAGTGCCACCGCCGTGGCCTACAGCTCCGCCCTGTCCTACGTCAACGTGGAAGGTCTGTTGCATGCCACTGCCACCTGACACACTTGCAACCCTTGTGCATGATGCCATGCACATGGTATGCGCTCGTTCTCACATCCTAGCCCACAATTGTAATGCCTGCCTACTGTCCTGCAGGCAAGGGCAGCGCGCAGGCCAGCGCCAGCTCGACTGCCTGGTCTACTGCCGGGGTCACAGCCACTGCCATCACCGATTCCTTTGCAACAGCTATTGCAAACAATGCTCAAGCTGCCAGCAGCTGCCACGAGGAGGATGTGAAGAGTGCTACTGCTACCGCCATTTCTTCTGTATCCACATTCGCAAGCTCCACTGGTGGGGCCGCCCTGAGCCAGGCCAGCGACACGGCTGTGGCCACCGCAGTAGCCAAGGCTGTGTCGACCTGCCTGGCAACCGCTCTTGCTGCAAGCACCCCGTCAAGCTGCCCATCCAGCTCATCGCCAGCTTCAGCTGCTATGTCGGTGTCCCAGCCAGCTCCTGGCAGCTCCAGCCCTGCCAGCAGCCCCAGCTCCCCTGCTTCCACTGTCACCCTGGGCACTGCAGCCCCTGCTGCTGGCCCATCACCTGCCATGTCCACCTCCCTGCCCACCAGCAGCAGCAGCCCCAGCAACAGCAGTCCCAGCACTAGTGGCAGCCCCAGCAGCAGCAGCCCCAGCCTGCCTCGGGCAAGGGGATGGGACTTCCCCATCCTAAGCAAGGTGCTTGGGCGCTTTGGCGTAGTTGGCTCGTCATGAGCTGCTGTGTAGCTTAAGCGAATGAGCACAGCTCACATGTCCCTTGTGCTTGACTGCTTTTAGACACCTTGTACACAGGTCACGAACACCATACAGCTCTTGGGCTTCTGCACATACCACAGGCTGCAATGCAGGATGTACCGGCTTATGAACCTGTTTCTTTCTATTGTCAAGTAAAGCATGTGCTGCATCCAGCATGCGAAGCTACAGAGGAAACTGTTAGCTTGTGCTGCTTGAGCGGGGAGCAGCATGGCGTCTTTGTGAAGTGAGTGATGGGTTAGTAGCTGCCCACTTGTTTACTTGGGCGGTCCTATTTACTTGCATGGCTCCTGGTCGCATTGTTTGGCTGCATGGTTTGCATTGGATGTGACCGAATATGGATGCACACTTGTCGAGTGTCTGAGCTTAGCGTAGCTGTATGTAACCAACTTCAAGCCTTGTTGGCGGTCGTCTAATTCTCAACTCGTGCATCTCGCCAGAGCAGCAACAGCAGTAGATGGCTGAAATATTGCTGCTTAATCTCTGAGCAATGTCCTCAGCCTTCCTTTTGTTGAACGTCAACTGGTGCTTTTTGACAGATAACTCATTCAACATGTTAAACAATTCATTCAACATGTTTCGCAGTGGATAATCTCAACTGGAGACCACTGGGCTCCCTGTAGCTGCCCGACCTTGGGAAGCCGGTCATCAAACAGATTGTAGCACTGCTGATACTCATTGCCAGTTGGGGGCAGAGCCTCCCGGTCCCTTGAGCTGCACAGCTCCAGGGCGCGCTGCATGCACTCCCTAATGCGCTGGATATTGAGGCAAGCGTTGGTGTCCCGGTCCAGCCACCAGCCCCTTGGGGGGTTCGGGGTGGTGGGAATGGGCCATTGTAGCAGGAGGCGACTGGGTATGGGTAGGGGGGGCCTGGGCAGGGGGAGGTGGTGCCCAGAGATGGGGAGCCTGAGCTGGGGGGCCCTGGGCTGGGGAAGAGGGCGTGGGCGGCACCACCTGGCACCACATCAGGCCCCGCACATGCTTACCATGCCGCTGGCTCCATGCTGGGCGCACCAGCCGCTAGAGCCTTACCGGCTGTACAATGTGCGGGGAAAAGGGGGTGCCTTAGGGACTTAGCACCACCATCTAAGGCGCAGTGGCCGTGCTGGGGTGTGCATCAGGTCGCCAACTAACCAGAGTGCCGGCAACCATTCGCCGTCTGAGGGAGAGTGGGGCGCAAGTGAGATGCAATACACATAAAAGGCGCACCAGGGGTTTCCTTTCATGCCCTGCTCACTTACTCGTGCGTATCATAAGCTTCACAGTGCAGGAGTAAGAGTGCAGGGACAGGTAGTCTCAGCTGCCTGCAACCATAGTGCCTTGACTCACCTTGGGACCGTACATGCAGGGAGCCTTGCCAGCGGCGGCAATGGCTGGTGGTGGGAGGGGTGGTCGCGTGGGGTGTTCCCGGCTATTCACCCAAATTGTGAGCGACAGTCAGAGCATGCAGTAGTGCAGCAACGCACATGCGCATGCAGACGTTGCTGCCCTATATGCCCCATTCAACTGCCAACTAAGACAGGTTGCGCATGTCTGTAAGCAGATCGAAATCCCTATGTATGGCGAGCATCTCGCCATGAGCAGCAACAGCAGTAGATGGCTGAGATATTGCTGCTCAAACTATGAGCAATGTCCTCCGATGCAGGCAACAAAACAACGCCTTTCTTTTGTTGAACGTCAACTGGTGCTTTTTGACAGATATAAGTTCTCATTGCCCACGCTGATGATTTTTGGGCTTGCTCGATGGCAGCATTAAGACATCTGCTCTGGCTCATCGGCTTCAGCCATGACCCCCGTGCACGATACACTGCCACGAACCCAGTACTGCCGACCAACTGCCGCCTAACTGCCACCCGAACCTCAGCGCGCACGATTACGAACAGTGCGCGAGGGCCATCGCGAGACATAGTGTCCCAGGGCGGGGGGTGCGCGAGGGACATAGAGTTCCGCAGCCTGCTTAGTGGTGCAGGCCGTACCACTGCCGTGTCCAAGTCCTCGTCTGCCTCGCTGTCTGTGTCCAAGGTGACCAGGCTGCGCATATGGACTTGTGCCCGCTATCTACAGCAGAATACAGTACCCACCCCTGACATGACACAGCCGCTTGGTTCACTTCGGCCAGCGCACCATCCGAGCCGTGCCTACCCATTTGCTGGTTGTGCAGGATGAGATGAAGCGATCAATTGTCACCTCCATAGCAGCAGTGTCAGGCTGCAAGGCTCAGGCCAGTGCTGAGGCACAGGCATTGGCTACAGCTCTGGGCAGTGCCACTGCCGTGGCCTACAGCTCCGCCCTGTCCTACGTCAACGTGGAAGGTCTGTTGCATGCCACTGCCACCTGACACACTTGCAACCCTTGTGCATGATGCCATGCACATGGTATGCGCTCGTTCTCACATCCTAGCCCACAATTGTAATGCCTGCCTACTGTCCTGCAGGCAAGGGCAGCGCGCAGGCCAGCGCCAGCTCGACTGCCTGGTCTACTGCCTGGGTCACAGCCACTGCCATCACCGATTCCTTTGCAACAGCTATTGCAAACAATGCTCAAGCTGCCAGCAGCTGCCACGAGGAGGATGTGAAGAGTGCTACTGCTACCGCCATTTCTTCTGTATCCACATTCGCAAGCTCCACTGGTGGGGCCGCCCTGAGCCAGGCCAGCGACACGGCTGTGGCCACCGCAGTAGCCAAGGCTGTGTCGACCTGCCTGGCAACCGCTCTTGCTGCAAGCACCCCGTCAAGCTGCCCATCCAGCTCATCGCCAGCTTCAGCTGCTATGTCGGTGTCCCAGCCAGCTCCTGGCAGCTCCAGCCCTGCCAGCAGCCCCAGCTCCCCTGCTTCCACTGTCACCCTGGGCACTGCAGCCCCTGCTGCTGGCCCATCACCTGCCATGTCCACCTCCCTGCCCACCAGCAGCAGCAGCCCCAGCAACAGCAGTCCCAGCACTAGTGGCAGCCCCAGCAGCAGCAGCCCCAGCCCGCCTCGGGCAAGGGGATGGGACTTCCCCATCCTAAGCAAGGTGCTTGGGCGCTTTGGCGTAGTTGGCTCGTCATGAGCTGCTGTGTAGCTTAAGCGAATGAGCACAGCTCACATGTCCCTTGTGCTTGACTGCTTTTAGACACCTTGTACACAGGTCACGAACACCATACAGCTCTTGGGCTTCTGCACATACCACAGGCTGCAATGCAGGATGTACCGGCTTATGAACCTGTTTCTTTCTATTGTCAAGTAAAGCATGTGCTGCATCCAGCATGCGAAGCTACAGAGGAAACTGTTAGCTTGTGCTGCTTGAGCGGGGAGCAGCATGGCGTCTTTGTGAAGTGAGTGATGGGTTAGTAGCTGCCCACTTGTTTACTTGGGCAGTCCTATTTACTTGCATGGCTCCTGGTCGCATTGTTTGGCTGCATGGTTTGCATTGGATGTGACCGAATATGGATGCACACTTGTCGAGTGTCTGAGCTTAGCGTAGCTGTATGTAACCAACTTCAAGCCTTGTTGGCGGTCGTCTAATTCTCAACTCGTGCATCTCGCCAGAGCAGCAACAGCAGTAGATGGCTGAAATATTGCTGCTTAATCTCTGAGCAATGTCCTCAGCCTTCCTTTTGTTGAACGTCAACTGGTGCTTTTTGACAGATAACTCATTCAACATGTTAAACAATTCATTCAACATGTTTCGCAGTGGATAATCTCAACTGGAGACCACTGGGCTCCCTGTAGCTGCCCGACCTTGGGAAGCCGGTCATCAAACAGATTGTAGCACTGCTGATACTCATTGCCAGTTGGGGGCAGAGCCTCCCGGTCCTTTGAGCTGCACAGCTCCAGGGCGCGCTGCATGCACTCCCTAATGCGCTGGATATTGAGGCAAGCGTTGGTGTCCCGGTCCAGCCACCAGCCCCTTGGGGGGTTCGGGGTGGTGGGAATGGGCCATTGTAGCAGGAGGCGACTGGGTATGGGTAGGGGGGGCCTGGGCAGGGGGAGGTGGTGCCCAGAGATGGGGAGCCTGAGCTGGGGGGCCCTGGGCTGGGGGAGAGGGCGTGGGCGGCACCACCTGGCACCACATCAGGCCCCGCACATGCTTACCATGCCGCTGGCTCCATGCTGGGCGCACCAGCCGCTAGAGCCTTACCGGCTGTACAATGTGCGGGGAAAAGGGGGTGCCTTAGGGACTTAGCACCACCATCTAAGGCGCAGTGGCCGTGCTGGGGTGTGCATCAGGTCGCCAACTAACCAGAGTGCCGGCAACCATTCGCCGTCTGAGGGAGAGTGGGGCGCAAGTGAGATGCAATACACATAAAAGGTGCACCAGGGGTTTCCTTTCATGCCCTGCTCACTTACTCGTGCGTATCATAAGCTTCACAGTGCAGGAGTAAGAGTGCAGGGACAGGTAGTCTCAGCTGCCTGCAACCATAGTGCCTTGACTCACCTTGGGACCGTACATGCAGGGAGCCTTGCCAGCGGCGGCTGTCACGTCATAAGATATGTCATGGATGTGACACGGCAATGGCTGGTGGTGGGAGGGGTGGTCGCGTGGGGTGTTCCCGGCTATTCACCCAAATTGTGAGCGACAGTCAGAGCATGCAGTAGTGCAGCAACGCACATGCGCATGCAGACGTTGCTGCCCTATATGGTAAAGATAATGTGCATGTTCGAACCGGGCGCAGCAGCAGCATCTGCCCAGCAGCCCCTCCTCCCTGCTGCCTGCAGCCCCTCCCCTGCTGGCTCCCAGCAGGCTGACCCTGCAGCAGCAGCAGCAGCACCTGCAGCTGCCCAGCAGCCCCTCCTCCCTGCTGCCTGCACCTGCAGCCCCTCCCCTGCGTTTGTAGGGGTGATACTTGGGTGTCGGCATGCTGTAGGCATGTGCACACGCCAGCTTCTAAAACCCCTCTTGGGAAATCTCGGGAAGAGTTGAGAACTTGGCAGGGGGTCCACAGTGAGTATCCTAGCCAGTGACGCAAGGCTGGAGAGTTACCTTGAGTTGCATGGTCGTCAAACGGGCATCAATAAAGTGGGGCAGCATGTGGGAGGACACAGCCAGCTCAGTCGCACTCTGCCTGCTCATTTAAATGCTGCAGCACCATGTATCGTAGGTCAGCACGCAAGGTGCCGACTGGCACACACAACCCCACTGCCTTGCAATACTCGTTTAACATCTTCACGCTCAGCTTCTTGCCCAAGGTGCACAACTGCATCACGCTGTCTGGTGCAAATGAGCACAGAAGGGTGAGGCACTCATCGTCCCAATGCTTGTCATCCCTCTTCTGATCGAACATGGGCATGGCTACAAAGGGCTTTGTGATGGAGGGCCTCATACACACACCCCTTGGTGCGGGGGTCATGCATTGGGCACATGCACATGCAGTCTGTGACCACTCAACCTGGATCCCTGCAGCAGGAAAGAAGCAGCTGTGCATGCTCATAGAGCCGGGGATGGATGATGCAAAGGCATGTGCATCCCGTTGTGGAGCACTGCAAAGCTTTACCTCCTGTGTGCTCAGCTCCAAGCACCACCGATGACCCACACTTGCTCGTGCACGGTGAGCCTTGCTGGGGTCAGCAGCAGTAGCTGCCTTGTGATATGCATTGCAATGCTGCACAAACCCCAATGCATTGCACTTCCCAACACGATCAGCCAGGATCTCACCCCTCAACCACTGCTTCACCACCCCTCCCTCTGAATCATGCCTGCCCTTGAAGTGTGCTGTAGCCCCATAGCTCCACCACACTGGCACGCTGAACCTCTGTGCCATGCCCCAATGTTGTCGCATGGCTGGGGCGCCCTTGAACTGCCCTGCACACCCATCAGACCACATATACAACTGCCTCATGTCCATGTCCTGTGTGCTGGCCAAGCACCTGTGTGCTGGCCAAGCTCACAAGGACACAGGAACAACTGCCGCATAGCTGTGGCGCTCAGGGGCTGGGTTTTGCTGGGAGGTGGTGGGACGGGGAGGGGGGAGGGTGGAGGGAGGGGAGGGGGTGAAGGCAGCAGGACAGGTGGAAGGCCAGGAGGGGAGAGAGGAGGGGAGAAGGATGGGGAAAGGGTAGTAGTGTCAAATGGGGAAGGGTGGGGGAAGGGTGGGGGAGAAGGATGGAAGGGTTCAGCGAAGGTCAGCGAAGGTCATGCTATGCTATGCTAGTTCAGCGAAGGTTCATGCTATGCTATGCTAGTTCAGCGAAGGTCATGCTATGCTAGTTCATGCTATGCTATGCTAGTTCAGCGAAGGTCATGCTATGCTAGTTCATGCTATGCTATGCTAGTTCAGCGAAGGTCATGCTATGCTAGTTCAGCGAAGGTCATGCTATGGCCATAGCCAGGGCAAGGCTGGTGCAAGGCAGGGCTGGTGCAGGTCAGGGCTGAGGAGTGAAAGGCGCACCTTGCGGTGGCCCAGTCCTGCTGTTGCTTGAGCATGCTTGGGGGCATGGTCTGCTCGTCCTGCTCTTCAGTGATGTGTCTGCATGACACCACACACTGGAGTGTGACGAGTGGTGCTGGTGGAATGGGCTCAAACAGGCTGCAACCTGAGTGTGCAACTGATGTTGGGCAGCTGGCTTGCCATGTCAGCCCATCATCCAGTAGGGGCACTCACATGATGGGCTGCTGCGCCTCGGCAGGTGAGGTCACAGGCTTGGTGGCAGGCCTGGTGAGGATGGAGAGCCCCGGTAGGTGTAGGAGTGCTGGCAGGGCCGGGTGGTGCTGGCTGGACCCCTGCAGCTGGAACTGTGATGGGTGCGAGGGTGGTTGGTCTGGGAGATGGTGGGAGCAGGGCGCATGGGCTGGCTCAAGCTGTGCACCTGCTTGCGTGGGTGTGGAGCAGAGACGGGGCATGGGCTGGAGCTGGGGCGCTGCCTCCTGCCCCCGCAGCCGCTTGCCCTCGTCAAAAGCAGCCGCAGCAGCCCGAGCGCAACTTCTGTGGGCCAGTGGAACCTGTGAAGGGACCAGGTTGTTGCAGGCCGCGATGACTTCAGCCATCTGGGCTGTAAACTCTGCCCAGAGCGGTAGGAGGCTGCCTCTCCCTCCACATGAATCTCCACCCAGCCAGCGCTGCCAGCTTGCGTAGACTTCACACAACACACACAGCGGGCAGCATGGGCCCCCTTCCATTTGTAGGGGTGGGATTTGGAGGACAAGCCCATGCCTGCAAGCATGTGCACACGCCATCTAATAAAACCCCTCTTGGGAAATCTTGGGAAGAGTTGAAACTTTGGCAGGGGGTCCAGAGTGAGTTCCCTTGCCAGTGACGCAAGGCTGGAGAGTTACCTTGAGTTGCATGGTTGTCAGCCGGGCATCGGCAGAGTGAGCAGCATGGAGGAGTGTTAACCCACCTTCTGGAGCTTGATTAGCAAGTGAATGATGCAGTTGCCACTGCTATGCTCATGCCGTGGTCTCCACCTAGTTTCAGAGCCCCTGAGCCAGCGCATGTTGGTCACGATGTTGGACATGAGGTCGGGCTCCTAACACATCGCGCACTATCCATCGCCTTGAACAGGGACTCACCGCTACTGGGTTAACGTACATCAGGTCCGCAGGCTCTGTAGGGTCGAATACCCGGCAACATGCCCGACCAGTTCAGCGTGTGGCTCAGCGCAGCCGCATTCCGACGCTTCAATCCGCGTGTGAATCGGTGCAGAAATGAGTCCGGAAAAGCCGTTGTCCCTTATCGTTAGGGGGGTTGGTGGTTCAATGGGAGGGGTAGCCATCTATAGTCATAGTTTGCCCAGGTACGTGGCGTAATACCAATGAACGCGACATGCCCCATGCCTTGACTGACCAGATTTCGGTGTTTCTCTGACTGGCGCCAGGCACTAGCAAGGGCTCCATCCGCGACCGTTGGCACACACATGTGTCCGTGGCAAGCACATCTACACAATAGGTAAGGTTACTGCAACATGCATGTGAGGTGTGAGTGACAGCCTCACAGCAAGCCCATGGCACGCCCAGCCATGCCACAGCCATGCCAACTAATAATATGGTATGCCACTTAGCTACTGGCCTGTTTGCACCCATATGAAACTACAGCCCGAGTTTCATGTGGCGCTGACGATGCGTTCAGCACTAACATAGGTATGCAACCCCCCAACCTCATGTCCTCATACTACCACCATGTGCCATCCTATTCGGCTGCAGGAAGGCATGCCAAGGTTTAACCACCCCCACCAGGGCAAATGCGTGCTCTGTTGCAAGTGCACTTGCCCCAACGTCACCAGGGGGAGGATGGGATGGAGGTGGGTGTGCACCAGGGGGAGGATGGGATGGAGGTGGCATGGCAATTGCGTCATGAAGCCTTGCGCCTTAAGGGTAGCCTCACTCGTGCCCCTCAGTACAAGCTGTATGTCATTGGGCCAGCCAGTGTTGTGGACAGCCAGTTGAAAGCGGCTTGTGAAGCCAAAGACCTCGCCCTCATTGCTCACTATGGTTGTGTACAGCTTTGTCAGAAACGGCACCAAGCTGCGAATGGAGCACCACCGTTCTCCCACCCTCCCAGCAGCTCCCACCCACCCACCCTCCCACCCACCCTCCCAGCAGCTTGTAGCAATGAGGGGCAGGGAGGGGCAGGGCTGCAGGGACAGGGGGCTGGGCTGGCGCATGTGGCTGCAGGTCCTGCCCGGCGTCCACCCACCCTCCCAGCAGCTCGTAGCAATGAGGGGCAGGGAGGGGCAGGGCTGCAGGGACAGGGGGCTGGGCTGGCGCATGTGGCTGCAGGTCCTGCCCGGCGTCCACCCACCCTCCCAGCAGCTCGTAGCAATGAGGGGCAGGGAGGGGCAGGGCTGCAGGGACAGGGGGCTGGGCTGGCGCATGTGGCTGCAGGTCCTGCCCGGCGTCCACCCACCATCCTGGCAGCTGGCAGCAGCAAGGGGCAGGGAAGGGCAGGGCTGCAGGGGCAGGGGGCAAGCTTGGCGCATGCGGCTGCAGCTGCCGCACAACGCCCAGTGTCCGGCAGCAACGAGGGGCCCGCCACACAATCACTGTTGGAGGTTAGTGGCCATGCATCATTGGTTGTTTGCATCACATGTTCCTGAAGACCTCCTTGTTGCCGACCCTTAGTGCAGGGTGCATGCCCCATGGTGCATGCTTTTTTGTGTGTTTCTTGCAGGGTTCAAGGGCTCAACAGCAGCATCAGACGGATGAACATTCCATGGAGTTGGAAGTAGCCGCTATCCGGCACGGCCTACAACTTGCTGGGCAGGGGGCAACACCAAAGCTGAGCGACAGGTTGGTACTTACAAACGGCTACAACAAACAACATCTTCAGCCCTCAACCTTGCCTCGATCTTGCTCGTCATGCGAGACCCTTCTACCTCTGCCACACAGCCTTACCAGGAAACCAATGTCACCTTTAAACCGCCAAGCTTCATGGTAAGATACCTTAACATCAGTATCAACCATCGCTCACATGCACTTACATGCACTAGCTCTCACGCATGCCCCCTTGTTGTGGTCAATCGAGGCATGGGGCATGCCGCTTTTGATGGTGCTGCGCCACTTACTAGATATAACTAGGACTATAGATGCACCTCCCGCCACCGTCGCGCTCGACTGGACCGTCACGTGATGTTGCACGGTGCTGCGATAGGCGTTCTGGCCCGTACGACCACTTAATAGCAAGCTTGCGTCTCAAGCACATTTGTGGAGGGCGCCACAGGCTTCAAGCCAGGCACAGCCATCAGCGGGATACAACGCAAAAGGACGATTGCAACGCACCAGGCGCAATTGCTATCCGTGGCCTGTGGGCTTCGTTCGTCTATATTTGAATTTTCCTCAGGGCGTGTCACAGCCAGTGATGGGTAATACGTGTATCGATACAGGAAATACAAGAAAATACAAGAAAAAACGTGTATTTTGTGTATCGATACAATACAGCGATACAGAGGCAACATGTCACGCGTGAAAGGAGCAGCGCAGCCAGTCTGCAGCCTGTCCTTGATGTCTGGGCAGCACGGCGACGTCGGAAAGTCAGAGCCTCCCAACTCTGATGTTCTTGCATGTAAAACCGGCACATGCGACCGACTGCTCCGGGAGCAGGCCGATGGCTTTAGCCCCGCGCGGCATGCCTTTAGCGCTTACTCTAGTAGTGGCAGCAAGCAGCAGCTGCATCGAAGGCATCCACGCAACTTGCCGGCCGGCACTTGTATTTTTTAATACGATACGTGTATTTTTGTATTATACAAAAAATACGTATCGGTATCGATACACGTATCTTGTATTACCCATCACTGGTCACAGCTGGGCCCAGTGGTCTCCAATTGAGATTATCCACTGTGAAACATGTTGAATGAGTTGTTTAACATGTTGAATGAGTTATATCTGTCAAAAAGCACCAGTTGACGTTCAACAAAAGAAAGGCGTTGTTTTGTTGCCTGCATCGGAGGACATTGCTCATAGTTTGAGCAGCAATATCTCAGCCATCTACTGCTGTTGCTGCTCATGGCGAGATGCTCGCCATACATAGGGATTTCGATCTGCTTACAGACATGCGCAACCTGTCTTAGTTGGCAGTTGAATGGGGCATATAGGGCAGCAACGTCTGCATGCGCATGTGCGTTGCTGCACTACTGCATGCTCTGACTGTCGCTCACAATTTGGGTGAATAGCCGGGAACACCCCACGCGACCACCCCTCCCACCACCAGCCATTGCCGCCGCTGGCAAGGCTCCCTGCATGTACGGTCCCAAGGTGAGTCAAGGCACTATGGTTGCAGGCAGCTGAGACTACCTGTCCCTGCACTCTTACTCCTGCACTGTGAAGCTTATGATACGCACGAGTAAGTGAGCAGGGCATGAAAGGAAACCCCTGGTGCGCCTTTTATGTGTATTGCATCTCACTTGCGCCCCACTCTCCCTCAGACGGCAAATGGTTGCCGGCACTCTGGTTAGTTGGCGACCTGATGCACACCCCAGCACGGCCACTGCGCCTTAGATGGTGGTGCTAAGTCCCTAAGGCACCCCCTTTTCCCCGCACATTGTACAGCCGGTAAGGCTCTAGCGGCTGGTGCGCCCAGCATGGAGCCAGCGGCATGGTAAGCATGTGCGGGGCCTGATGTGGTGCCAGGTGGTGCCGCCCACGCCCTCTCCCCCAGCCCAGGGCCCCCCAGCTCAGGCTCCCCATCTCTGGGCACCACCTCCCCCTGCCCAGGCCCCCCCTACCCATACCCAGTCGCCTCCTGCTACAATGGCCCATTCCCACCACCCCGAACCCCCCAAGGGGCTGGTGGCTGGACCGGGACACCAACGCTTGCCTCAATATCCAGCGCATTAGGGAGTGCATGCAGCGCGCCCTGGAGCTGTGCAGCTCAAAGGACCGGGAGGCTCTGCCCCCAACTGGCAATGAGTATCAGCAGTGCTACAATCTGTTTGATGACCGGCTTCCCAAGGTCGGGCAGCTACAGGGAGCCCAGTGGTCTCCAGTTGAGACTATCCACTGCGAAACATGTTGAATGAATTGTTTAACATGTTGAATGAGTTATCTGTCAAAAAGCACCAGTTGACGTTCGACAAAAGGAAGGCTGAGGACATTGCTCAGAGATTAAGCAGCAATATTTCAGCCATCTACTGCTGTTGCTGCTCTGGCGAGATGCACGAGTTGAGAATTAGACGACCGCCAACAAGGCTTGAAGTTGGTTACATACAGCTACGCTAAGCTCAGACACTCGACAAGTGTGCATCCATATTCGGTCACATCCAATGCAAACCATGCAGCCAAACAATGCGACCAGGAGCCATGCAAGTAAATAGGACTGCCCAAGTAAACAAGTGGGCAGCTACTAACCCATCACTCACTTCACAAAGACGCCATGCTGCTCCCCGCTCAAGCAGCACAAGCTAACAGTTTCCTCTGTAGCTTCGCATGCTGGATGCAGCACATGCTTTACTTGACAATAGAAAGAAACAGGTTCATAAGCCGGTACATCCTGCATTGCAGCCTGTGGTATGTGCAGAAGCCCAAGAGCTGTATGGTGTTCGTGACCTGTGTACAAGGTGTCTAAAAGCAGTCAAGCACAAGGGACATGTGAGCTGTGCTCATTCGCTTAAGCTACACAGCAGCTCATGACGAGCCAACTACGCCAAAGCGCCCAAGCACCTTGCTTAGGATGGGGAAGTCCCATCCCCTTGCCCGAGGCGGGCTGGGGCTGCTGCTGCTGGGGCTGCCACTAGTGCTGGGACTGCTGTTGCTGGGGCTGCTGCTGCTGGTGGGCAGGGAGGTGGACATGGCAGGTGATGGGCCAGCAGCAGGGGCTGCAGTGCCCAGGGTGACAGTGGAAGCAGGGGAGCTGGGGCTGCTGGCAGGGCTGGAGCTGCCAGGAGCTGGCTGGGACACCGACATAGCAGCTGAAGCTGGCGATGAGCTGGATGGGCAGCTTGACGGGGTGCTTGCAGCAAGAGCGGTTGCCAGGCAGGTCGACACAGCCTTGGCTACTGCGGTGGCCACAGCCGTGTCGCTGGCCTGGCTCAGGGCGGCCCCACCAGTGGAGCTTGCGAATGTGGATACAGAAGAAATGGCGGTAGCAGTAGCACTCTTCACATCCTCCTCGTGGCAGCTGCTGGCAGCTTGAGCATTGTTTGCAATAGCTGTTGCAAAGGAATCGGTGATGGCAGTGGCTGTGACCCAGGCAGTAGACCAGGCAGTCGAGCTGGCGCTGGCCTGCGCGCTGCCCTTGCCTGCAGGACAGTAGGCAGGCATTACAATTGTGGGCTAGGATGTGAGAACGAGCGCATACCATGTGCATGGCATCATGCACAAGGGTTGCAAGTGTGTCAGGTGGCAGTGGCATGCAACAGACCTTCCACGTTGACGTAGGACAGGGCGGAGCTGTAGGCCACGGCGGTGGCACTGCCCAGAGCTGTAGCCAATGCCTGTGCCTCAGCACTGGCCTGAGCCTTGCAGCCTGACACAGCTGCGATGGAGGTGACAATTGATCGCTTCATCTCATCCTGCACAACCAGCAAATGGGTAGGCACGGCTCGGATGGCGCGCTGGCCGAAGTGAACCAAGCGGCTGTGTCATGTCAGGGGTGGGTACTGTATTCTACTGTAGATAGCGGGCACAAGTCAGCCTGGTCACCTTGGACACAGACAGCGAGGCAGACGAGGACTTGGACACGGCAGTGGTACGGCCTGCACCGCGGGCCGAGCACAAGCCGCGTGGCAATATGAGCAGGGGCGATGGAGCCAGAAAGGCCTGGAGCCACACGCGCTGCCAGCTGTCGGGATCCCGCCCTACCTCCGCCGTCGTTGTTTGCTAGCGCACTGACGGGACCGCTGCCGTCAGTGACAGCAGTGCTTGAGGCCGAGCCTTGCAACAGTCGAGCTGCGGGCAGCGGCGTCAACAGCAGCAGCTGATGAGAGACTGGACTTCACCTTGGCAACCATAGACACACATAGCAGTGAATGCGCATTCGCACCTGACTGGCATGGTGTGGCTGTTAGCGACACGAGAACCGCGAAGGCGAGCAGCAGGGTGTGCGACAGCTGGGCCATTCTGCTACAGGAGTGGTAAAGAGCTAGTGCGACAAGGAAGGGCTAGCAGGGTCGTAATCTGTGTTGCTGCACTCTAGGTCCGAGCCTTTCTATGGCACCTGAGTGTCACACCTCACGGATCCCGCAGCAAGCACACTCCGATTAAGCTACCCTCGGACTGGCCTCGGCACTGTCAATGCAATGGATGCAGAGGCGCAATAGTGGAACGAGGGCGAGGACGCGTGCAAGTCGCCGCATGGCTTGCAACTCTGCCCAGGGCCTGTTCTTTGCATGGTGACGTTGTCTGCGCGTAACCAAGCCACGCACGGTGCCAGCCTTTCATGGGCCCAGCATGATCGACCTCTTCAGCTGGATAAAGACACGTGCTTGCAATGTATGTTTACATTGCATTTCTTGAGAGGATAGGAAGCGAAGGGACAGCAAGCAATGGAAGGGAGACAAGGTTTGCCTACAACTCTACATCACAGCAACGCGGCAGGCATACGCTCTGCTGCTTGGACGATGGCCCAGTCCCACCATGTGCCTGATCAGCAATTATGTACACCCAGCCACCCACATGCTTGCATTCGCTGGCCTATGTAGCCAAAGACAGCCATACGCGCCCACAGCCAACCGCTCTCTCCTATGCTTGCTCCAGCGGCGCGCTGCCTAGCTTCCAGCTTGCTGCGTCACTGCTTCTCCCCACTGGCTGATCCTGCAGGCTTGTTGCCGCTGGGGTGCCGGCTGTTGATGAGGGAGACACTGGACAGGGTGACAGCCGCACCCAGCAGCTGGGGGGGAGTCAGGACCTCGTTGAGCGCAAAGTAGCCAGTGACGGCGGCAAACACCTGCAGGGGCGCACCAGGCACCGGGCCTGACCTGACCAGACCTGCCGCTGGGCTGCTGCTGAGCTGCTGGACACTGGCCTGGCAGTCACCACCCTGCTGCTCTCCCCTGATGGCACTCACTGGGGTGAGGAAGGTCAGGCTGGACAGCGCAGTCAGGTTTTGCTTGGTGGACGCCTGCCAGAAGAAGATGCCATAGCCCGCAGCACCGCCCAGCACACTGATGTAGGTGGCCTGGGCCAGAGCTACCGGCTCACTCAGCACCGCCGCAGCCTCCTGCACAACACACACTCGGCACCACTAGTCAGGACAAGCCAGGGCGGAGCAAGCGACAGCCAGAGCAAAGCGCAATGCAGTGCAGGCCAGGGTGGGCTGCCAGCCACAACAGCCCCGCATGAAACGCCAGTCTGTGCCTTCTCAGGGCAGCAGCTGGAGAGCAGTCATGGTGTGAGCTCAAATCCCAGGTGGCGCCTCCATTGCCTGCTGTGAGGCCTACCGCCCGCTGCCTGTCTGCTGACCTCCAGGGCGTGTGGGTCTTCCGCCAGTGCTGCCGCCAGCAGCACCACCCCGCCCAACACCATGTGCCACCCTGTGGCCATCACAGGGTCCACGCCCTGACGCGTCACGAACCTGCGCAACGCAACACTCGTGACCTGCTGACCGCCTGCTGTAGCCTGGACAAAGGCAGGGCAGGACAGGGCAGGCGCTCCACCTGCCACCACGGCCCAGGTGAGTGTTGGCTGAGGGGTGACAGCTGTGCCGCAAGGGGGTGGCCAGGGGCTCATCTCAGGGGGTTGGGGGCTCCTGCCTGCAAGCTGTGCAGCTGGCTGCTGCCTGGGGTCTGGATCTGATGACCAGGGACCAGGCAGTTAGCAGGCAGGGCAGGCGCCGCAAGCAGCACAGGCTGAGGCCACACAGCCCCTTGCCACCACCCACCTGACCATCACAGTGCCGACTGCCATGGCCTGGGCAGCAGCCAGCATCCACAACTCCCCGCTGCTGGCCCAGTCCTCTGGCAGCTGCAGTGGCGGTGAAGAGGCGGCAACCAGGCTGCTGCCCGCAGTCATGCTGCCGCCCACTGCCTCTGACACAGCCCCTACCCCGTCCCAGCTGGTTGGAGCACCTTGGAGCATGACACTCTGGCCATCTAGCATAGCCCATGCGCCGTCGAGCCCAGCTGGCAGAACCGTGTAGGCTGCAGGCTGGGTGACTCGAGGCAGGGAAGTGGACCCCTGCAGTAGCCCAGGTGTGCTCCACTCCTGCAAGCCGGCCAGGCTGTCCAGAGCTGCTGAGGCTTCAGTGCTGCTGCTGCCTGCCAGCGCTACCTGCTGGGCCAGGGGTGGCCACAGGGTGATGTTGGGCACGTCTGCTGGCATTGGCAATGCTTCAGTGGCCAGAGCCTGGCTGCTGCACAGCAAGCCACGCACTGCCGCCTCTGCACCACCCAGACAACCACTCACTGCCACCCCTGCTCTTCCTGCTGCCAGCACTGCTGTGGCATCCTGGGCGATGCCTGTGAAAGAGGCGGGGGCTGCTGTTGAGGACACTGCTGCTGCTTCCAAGGCTGGGCGCAAGGCTGGCAGCGTCTCCCCTGCTGCTTGTGCTGCTCCAGGTCCCAGCTGCTGCAAGGCTTGCACAGCGTCTGCCAGGGACTGCTCTGGCAGCTCCAACAGCAGCAGCCCCAGAACCCCAAGCACCAGGCCCTGCACCGCCTGACTGCTCAGCGTCTCGCCAAACAGGATCGCTGCCAGCACCGCCACCTGCACCGTGCAGCCAGGCCAGGGCTGAGCAGGAGGGACCACCCACACTCAAGGCAACAGCAGGCGGAATGCAAGCCATGGTCAAGCCTGTAGCCCCAGGTGGGCATTGCATCCCTGGCCCCCTGCACCCAGCTTCTCTGCCACCCTCAGGCAGCTGCACCGGCCCTGGCACTAGGCACATGGCGGAGTGTGACCACTGTGACGCCATGAGGGTGGTCTGCATGCGGTGCATGCTGAGCTGGCTGAGCATGCTGAGCTGGCTGGAGCATCAGGGGGCTTACAGTGCATAGCATACAATGGGTGGCATGGCTGAGCAGTGCTGGGCTTACAGTGAGTGGCTGGGAGTCGATGATGACTGAGCCCAGGCCGGCTGAGGTGCGCTGCAGCCCCTCCGCCAGAAAGCCCTGCAGCCCAGCACCTAGGCAGCCTCAGGTGCACTGCACAAGACCAGCCGAGGATTCAGGCTGAAGACGTGGGACAGACAGGCTAGGAAGCGAGGCAGGCAGGATGGGCAGACAGGGCAAGCGGCGCAGGGGCAAGAGCCGGCTAGGTCCTGCAAGAGATTGTCAGCCACGTCTGCCTTCAGCTGTCCACCATGTGTTGGAGCAAGGTGTGGTAGGTTTAGCCAGCCCATCAGGGGTTCAACTCTTTGAGTATTAGGTGTGACTTCTGTTTCAGGCTCCGCTTAGTAGCTTAGTGCTTTACTGAGTTTGTCCGGTGAAGCGCTGCCTCGTAACGAGGGCCTGTTTGTCTTTCACCATGTCAGTGACAAGGCGTGCTGGATTGTTCAGTCAGACTCAGACTCAGACAACTGCCAACCAGGATTAAGACTGCCAGACTGACTCTTGGAGAACCCCCCTAGCTGGTCTGGGTATGGGCCCACATTGTTGAGAGGGGCATGCTGGTCGTTGGTTGGGGTGGGGAACATCAGCAAGCAGCATGACGCACGACTGTGAGCGCCATGCTTGCAGGCACACTGTTGCAGTCAGTGTGCGATAGTCAAGCTGGGTGACACACTCCATGATAAGAGCAGCAGAAGCACGTTGACACGCCTTGTCAAGGGTTGTGGCAGTCGTCCAGCAGTTGAAGCAGCTGTGCATGGTGTAGGCAGTACTGCGTCGCTGAGCTCGCTGTTTGCAGCGGGGTGCTGGTGCCTGGTGAGCAACTGAGGAGGGAGCAGCCCTGGTGGCGGCTTGGCTGTACCTGGAAGGCTGCACCGTCCACCAGGCCAAAGGCAAGGACCCAGGCCCAGGCCTTCCAGCCTGAGGGGTGCGGCCGGCCCCTCATCACCGCCCAGGCTACCAGCAGGGCACCAGCGGGCAGCAGGCGCACTGTCCCCATCATCAGTGGCCTCAATGCCAGGCCCTTCATGACCACCATTGAGGTTCCCTGCACGAGGGGTGGAAAAGGGAGAAACGGAGAGCAGCGCAGGGAGTGGTTCCATGAGGGAGTGCTGCAATGCAATCAGCGCCATGTTCCTACCCAGAAGGCAAAGGGCGACACCAGCAGAGCGACAGATGCCAGTGTCCAATTAGGCTCGGGCGGAGGACTCTGCTGTGTCCCCAGCTGCTGCGTGGCCTCCTCGGGACCATTGTCCACAAAACAGGTCACCGCATCTAGCCCTGTGGCCACGCAACTCAGGTGCTCGCGCTCATCGCCGTCGTCATCGGGGTTGGGTTGCGTTATAGAGCCATTGGCTTTAAGAGGACGGCACCGAGGTTTTGCGAGCACAATGTGGTGTGCAGAGCGTAATCGCGGGAGTGCGTGTGACAGCGGCTGACTCCAAGCAGTATGCCAGTGAGACAGCATACCCTAGCTAAACCGCCTGCAAGTGTTCGTTCCTCGGTGGCTATAGACGAGCCCTTCACGACCTCATGCTGTAATTCAAATCCTGAGTACGCATGTCGCCATTGCTATTTCGTCTGTAAATTGAAACATCGTCGGTAGGTAAGATGCATGTCCATCACTGCATGAGAATCCCTGTTGGTCACCCCCGCCATTGGCCCCGCAATTCACTTTTTGGCACCGTCTTTGATCCGCTGCATGTATTTCCTCCACCGTTGGGCTCTACATCTCACAATGGTGTCGCTAGAAGGTTTGACCCTCCTTGTCGATTGTACTGCATTGTCTCGACGACATGATTAGCTTCGCAATGTCATTCTCTATCTGTTTATATGCGTGTCGCAACAGGAGAGATGGATTGGTGGCCGGAGGCATTTCCGTGCCGAGCAGCCTTTGCTGCCGTCGGACTTGCAACTCGCGAATACATCCCAGGTAAGCACGGGGTGCTGTTTCTTAGTGCGTATTGCATACGGTGTCAACACATGCAACCAAATCTGCTGACCTGTACAGGTGCTTGGTTGTTTTGAGGATCAGCATCAAACCCACATCAGCCCAAGGCTCTCCCAAGCAGCAGTGCAGCTAGGCAATCAGACCTTGAGAACAGTGCCTTGGAGGTGAGTAAACTTGTTATACACGTCACCTTGAATAGGTCAGTTTGATGTTCTCACGTACACTCCCGTAACGCATGACAGGCATGAATAGCTAAGGGTAGCACACAACAGTCACCTGCCCGACTTTCATCTGTTATTATTTATTATAAACGACGGTACGCCTCAATATGTTGAGCAAACATGTTTATGTGTTTCTATGCACTAGAAGCAACAACCCCCTCCTCCCTCCCCACCCCGGCAGCTGCAAGGCCCGCCCCTGGAGCAACAGCCACAGCTCACTACATGGCCAGACCCTGGAGCAGTAGCCCCCTCTCCCCTCCCTGCCCCCAACAGCCACAGCAACTCCCTCCCACCTTCACTGCCCTCAAGTACGTAGTTGGGGTTGTGGTTGAAGCTATGTGTCAGGTGCCAATGAAGTGGTCTACAACGTGTGTAATGTGTCTTTTGTCTTGCAGGTGTTGGCAATGTGGTGCCCTACAACAGCCCGGAGGCTACCCTCAGGTTGACCATCACCAGCCAGAGTAGCCAGTCAGCCTGCCAGGAGCACCCCAGCCACAGTTTGACAATGAAGCAGAGCTTGCCTTGGTAACACAGTTCCAGCAGTTAAGTGGTCTACAACTTGTGTAATGTGTTTAGTTTGTGTTGTTGTTTTGCAATGAAGTGGTTTCAAGTAAATCAAAGAATGAGTTGCGTGACATGTGTCTGCTGAAGTTGAGGAAGAAGGATGAGGCACCACGGCACATATAACACTGAGCCAGAACCATCCCGAGCCGTCCCGAGAACATAGTGCCAAGTGATGATGTTGTGCTGCCATGATGCAGCTAGTATTTGCTTAGAGTCATGCAAAGACGTAGATGAGGTAAGGGGTGCCAGATGGCTTCCTTGTAGGGACCGTCCCGACCCATCTAACGTTAGACTAGATTAGACGGTTCTAACGTTAGATTGGCTTGCTAGATCTAGTCTAACCATCTAATCTAACGTTAGATCTACGTAGATCTACGTAGATGGGACGATCCCTACTTCCTTGTGCGTTTAGTCACAAATTATATGCTCCATGCACTGACATGCAAGCAGGCGTACTGCACTTGTGCCGTTGGCGTACGGCGTGCGTAGAATGATTGCCAGCCTCGCCTTGTGATGTGCGTGAGTCTTTTAGGAGCGGAAGGCACAGGTCAGGTTTGGGCGGGCGCCGCTCTGAGCTAGTGTTTTGCGGCTGCTGGGTGTCGCATACGCCTGTTACACCCGACTGCGTCAAAACTTTGTCACGAGCTACACGGAGATTCGCGCCCCAGACCGTCTCACATTTGCGGGGCCAATGGCGGGGGTGACCTGTTCTGCTATAAGCCTGGCTGCGGTTATGGCTCAACAGTCAGCATTCAGCACTGTTCAATCAACACTGTTCGACACCGTTGAATTAACAGTCAACAGTAGACCAACAGACCAAACAACGAAGGGCAACAGAGACCCAGCAGTAGAAGCTCGTGCCACAGTAGTGTGTACCCAGACCCCCTTGAGCTTTCACCAGCTTGCATCTGTCTGCACGCCAGTCATGCCAGTTCTTGGCTATAGCCTTGTCACGGGGGCCTGTCAGAAATGTAGGTGGATGGCGGCCTTGCAATGTGCGTGGGAGATTTACGGTATTTAGGCAAAACAACTTCCCTAGTTCAGCTGTGACACGTCCTGAGGAAATTTTAAATATTATCGCATATCACGTATAGGCTATCTCAGAACGTAATACTTGCACCGTTGGGCTCAGCGCGTTGCTGTAAGCTCCCTGACGGCTGTCCACCCCCGTAGCCCGCCAAGCATCTGTACCAAGCGTAGCCTAGAAACCTGTCCAGCCCACGGAGTGCGGTACAATAGACCCCGTGCACATCGCAGAGCTTCTAATCGCTCAAGTGCTGGCATTTTTGCCCCTCGCAAATGGAGCAGCCGACGATGCAGGTAAGAACATTGGCACTGGCTTCATTGCGTAGCTGCAGAAATTAGCGCGTGAGGTTCACCAACCGTGGACCCGACCGCGACCATGCATGGCTGCTGCACACCAGCCCCCAGTCCAGCCAGGATGATATGGGGGCTGAAACCAAACCTGTAGGCTGGTCATGGCATAAGGTACGCAATAGAGTAGGTTGCACCACGATGCATTTACTGTGTGCACACTGGCAGGGAATAGCACCACATCACACATTATGTGGCGTCACACATCACATGCTTGACGTTTAGCCATGAAACTAGTGTGGGGTGTTGGTGGTGCTCATAGAAACACCCTGCCATGATTTCATTTAGTTCTAAAAATGCAGGCAATTACGGCATAGTTTTAACCGCAGACAGCAAGCTCAACAACACAGGTCAGTGTAGCCTTTCATCACCACCCCCGTTGCTACCCCTGCTGGTTCTGCTGCCCCCTAGCCTCGCTGCCCCTGCTGCTGCTCCTGCCCCTGCTCCTGCCCCTGCCCCTGTTGCTGTGTCAGTGCACCTTCACCTTACTCCCACTGTGGCCAGTGCCTGCAACCCTACTGCCTGCAGAAATACCTCTGCCCAGGCCTCCGTCTCAGTGTAGCCTTTCATCACCATTGTAGCCTCAGTGTAGCCTCAGTGTAGTCTCAGTGTAGTCTCAGTCACCATTGTAGTCTCAGTGTAGTCTCAGTGTAGTCTCAGTGTAGTCTCAGTCACCATTGTAGCCTCAGTCACCATTGTAGTCAGTGTAGTCTCAGTCACCATTGTAGTCAGTGTAGTCTCAGTCACCATTGTAGTCTCAGTCACCATTGTAGTCTCAGTCACCATTGTAGTCTCAGTCACCATTGTAGTCCATTGTAGTCAGTGTAGTCTCAGTCACCATTGTAGTCTCAGTCACCAT
>JASKMD010000003.1:16306701-16475421 GCA_030144725.1 Haematococcus lacustris
CAGGCTGGCGTACAAAACCACAGCTTGTCAGCCTAAGCCAGCGCTGCCACCAGGCTGGCGTACAAATCCACAGCTTGTCAGCCTAAGCCAGCGCTGCCAACAGGCTGGCGTACAAAACCACAGCTTGTCAGCCTAAGCCAGCGCTGCCAACAGGCTGGCGTACAAAACCACAGCTTGTCAGCCTAAGCCAGCGCTGCCAACAGGCTGGCGTACAAAACCACAGCTTGTCAGCCTAAGCCAGCGCTGCCACCAGGCTGGCGTACAAATCCACAGCTTGTCAGCCTAAGCCAGCGCTGCCAACAGGCTGGCGTACAAAACCACAGCTTGTCAGCCTAAGCCAGCGCTGCCAACAGGCTGGCCTACAAAACCACAGCTTGTCAGCCTAAGCCAGCGCTGCCACCAGGCTGGCGTACAAATCCACAGCTTGTCAGCCTAAGCCAGCGCTGCCAACAGGCTGGCGTACAAAACCACAGCTTGTCAGCCTAAGCCAGCGCTGCCAACAGGCTGGCCTACAAAACCACAGCTTGTCAGCCTAAGCCAGCGCTGCCACCAGGCTGGCGTACAAATCCACAGCTTGTCAGCCTAAGCCAGCGCTGCCAACAGGCTGGCGTACAAAACCACAGCTTGTCAGCCTAAGCCAGCGCTGCCAACAGGCTGGCGTACAAATCCACAGCTTGTCAGCCTAAGCCAGCGCTGCCAACAGGCTGGCGTACAAAACCACAGCTTGTCAGCCTAAGCCAGCGCTGCCACCAGGCTGGCGTACAAATCCACAGCTTGTCAGCCTAAGCCAGCGCTGCCAACAGGCTGGCGTACAAAACCACAGCTTGTCAGCCTAAGCCAGCGCTGCCACCAGGCTGGCGTACAAATCCACAGCTTGTCAGCCTAAGCCAGCGCTGCCAACAGGCTGGCGTACAAAACCACAGCTTGTCAGCCTAAGCCAGCGCTGCCAACAGGCTGGCGTACAAAACCACAGCTTGTCAGCCTAAGCCAGCGCTGCCACCAGGCTGGCGTACAAATCCACAGCTTGTCAGCCTAAGCCAGCGCTGCCAACAGGCTGGCGTACAAAACCACAGCTTGTCAGCCTAAGCCAGCGCTGCCACCAGGCTGGCGTACAAATCCACAGCTTGTCAGCCTAAGCCAGCGCTGCCAACAGGCTGGCGTACAAAACCACAGCTTGTCAGCCTAAGCCAGCGCTGCCAACAGGCTGGCGTACAAAACCACAGCTTGTCAGCCTAAGCCAGCGCTGCCAACAGGCTGGCGTACAAAACCACAGCTTGTCAGCCTAAGCCAGCGCTGCCAACAGGCTGCCATATGGGGAGAGAGCATCCACGGCATGCCCTGCTACGCCTCGGCCAAAGGGGGACCCTCCACAATGACGGTGGACAATCTCAGTAGCAGTCGCAGCAGACGTCGCCAGCGGGAGGGCCGCTGCCTTGTGAGCTGCTGCCTGTCGCATCCTAAAAGGCTGCCTTGCACTTGACCAGCCTTCGACGTCGCTGCTTCTTGCCACCTTTTGCCACCTTGCTTTTTGTTGTCGTAGCGCTTGGCAATCTCCCACTGCAGTCTTGCCTTGCGGCTGCCTGCTGCGTTGTTTCCTAAGGCTATCGTGCTGCGCTCTTCAGCATCTTGCCCAGCTGCTTGATGCTTAGGCAGAGAAGGCAGAAAATGCAATGCCTGACAGCTGGCTGGTTGCCCTTCCAAGAGCCAGCAGCTCGTCGAGCTGTGCTGCGGCTGTCACCGACTGCTCTAGCTGCGTCGCTCCGGCTGCGGTGTCAGGGGATTGATTGGCAGCAGTGGCTGGTTGTGATGCCAGTGGTGCCAGTGGTGGTGTTGGTAGGGTGCCATGACCCTGAGCTGGTATCTTGTTTGGGCCCACACAACTCGGGTCATGTGGGTCATGATGACAGGAGGTGGGTCACTTCGTAGTAGGTATGGACCGTGACCTACACAGCCGCGTTGTGCATTGAGCGCCTATAGCTGTATAGTAGATAGTGGACCATAGCTTCCAGGGTGTGCACCGTGGCCTGCACAGGCAACCTGTAAAGCAAGCGTGGTCAGGGCGTCTGGGTGTGCAGGGGGAGGGATGGCAGACCTACAGTGAGAAGGAAGGGACAGGGTGGAAGGCAGCATACGACAAGGTGTAGGGTCCCAGCTCCTACTAGCCTTGACGTAAGCCCAAGGCATGCTTTTGACCCTGGGCCGGGCTGCTCCTACATAGGCAGGGACGGCAAACACTGGGCAAACACAGCCTGGCACACAGCCTGACCCCCCAGCCTGGGTGTCTTGTGGGTCAGGCCAGGCTATCTATTAGGGTGCGTGGGTCTCTGACGTGCCATGAAGGTCTATGTGCCCCGGCTGCCTGGCCTTGCCACCCCGTTCAGGACGTGGTCCTCAGCGTGGAAGCCGACTGCTACTGGTGTCTATGCAAGCTGGTGGAGGGCATACAGGACCACTACACATATGCGCAGCCGGGCATTCAGCGCACCGTGTTCCAGCTTCAGGCCCTGGCCATGTGAGCGGCTCAGGGGCCCTGGCAGGGGCAGAGAGGGGGCCCAAGGCGCAGGGTAGGAGGCCTGGGCATATGACAGCAGGCTTGGGTGCGGAGCTGAGGCTTGAGGCACCCTCACCCTCACCCTCACCCTCACCCTCACCCTCACCCTCACCCTCACCCTCACCCTCACCCTCACCCTCACCCTCACCCTCACCCTCACCCTCACCCTCACCCTCACCCTCACCCTCACCCTCACCCTCACCCTCACCCTCACCCTCACCCTCACCCTCACCCTCACCCTCACCCTCACCCTCACCCTCACCCTCACCCTCACCCTCACCCTCACCCTCACCCTCACCCTCACCCTCACCCTCACCCTCACCCTCACCCTCACCCTCACCCTCACCCTCACCCTCACCCTCACCCTCACCCTCACCCTCACCCTGATGTCCCATGCTTGTCGTGGTCTTAGGCTCCCTGAAGGATGGAAGTTGCGAGTCTGTTCTGTGAAAGAGCCCAGCATGGAGGGCTAGGGGAGCTGGTTGGCCCTCTCGCTGGTGCAGGGAAATGGAGCCAGAGCTGACCAGGCGGCTGCTGGCTGAGAAGCTGGACTTCATTCAGTTTGCCTGGCGCTGGGTCAACTGCCTGCTGGTCCGCGAACTCCCCTTTCACCTGGCCTTCCGCTTGGTGAGCTAAGGCAGGGGCTGCACCCCAGGCGGGTCCAGCTCACCCTTGCTGCCAGCACCATGCTGGCATTGCTGCTGTGTGGCTCTGGTGGGTGGGCCATCAGCAGTCCAAGTAAGGTTCAGCTGTAGATTTGAGTGTGAGGCATAAATCGTGCATCTAGAAATAAGCAGAAGTAAAAAAAACAGCACCCCTGCTTGCAACCCTGATTGCCAATGATGGTGATGAACCAGTCCGTGTGGACACCACCAGCCTAGTGATGTGTTCAGTAGGGTGAGCTGGGGCCTGCTAGCTGTGCAACATCTCCACATCCATTGACGCTTATTCCTACGTTGTGTTCAGGTAGCAGCCACACCTCCCATTTCACTTAGTAGTGTGGGCCATCTAGCTGTGCCACACTTCCCCAGTCACTAAGGCTTGTTCTCAGCCATGAGCACAAGCAAGTATACGAGATCGAGATGTTTACGCTTGTGTGTCTGTGTTGCAAGCCTGGCAAGGAAGAAGGCTGTTGTAGAGCGACATCACCCCTTGCTTGACCCAGCTTGGGTGCTGGGCTCAGGTACCATGCTGCTCTGCATCCCCACCCCTGCTGATGCCGCCAGCGCCCTGAGGCCACTGTGATATTGCCTCTGCCACTGCCATGCTGGACTGCATCCGCCACCCCTCGTTGCTGCTGCCGCATTTCCTTGGACTGGGCGGGCAGGCGGGCAGGCAAATTGTTGGGCGGGCGGGCAAGCCCAGTTAGGGCAGGGCCAGGGGCAGGGCCAGGGCCAGGGCCAGGTTAATGCTGGTCAGGGGTTTGCCTTGGTGTGATCTGATCTGATCTGATCTGGTCTGATCTGATCTGGTGTGCAGTGGGACACCTATCTGTCAGAAGGATACCGATTGGACGAGTACCTGGTGCAGGTGAGGCCGGCATGACTCCTACTTTAGCTTGTGGGTCCCTTGCCAGTGTGATGTGTTGCAATGAAGGAGTGACAGTCAGATGACAGCCACCTGCCTGCTGTGTGGGTGGCCTGCTGTGATGTTACTAATGCTGAAGCTGATGACCAAAATCGTGCGGGTTTGCATGGCTGGACATGCAGGCTCCCATGGCCGGCAGTGCCTGCCTCACCCCACCCCCTTGGTGGACCAGCATTGCACTCAACGTTAATGTGTTGTTGGACAGCTAGGCGGATGAAGAAGGAGTGCTCAAAGGAGGACCCCTTGGTGGCCCCTGCTGCTGGCCCGCTGCTGGGCTCTGTCCCTTGGGGCCACACCACTGCCATGGGCCTGGCCATGTGGCAGCAGTGCGGTGGTGTGGCGCTGTGTGGTGTGGGGTGTGCCTGCAGGTGTGCGCCGCCTTCCTGGCCCACTGGCGCTCAGCCCTGCTGCCTCTGGAGTTCCAGGAGATGATCATGTTCCTGCAGGTCAGCCAGGCGCTGCCTGACTGACACCACCTGGGCCCGGCACCCAGCCCTGCCCTGCCTACCTGAACACCCCACGCTGACAGCACTACCACCCCCTGTCCGCAGCTGCCAAACCCCCTGCCCACGGCTGCCACCCCCCTGCCCACAGCTGCCACCATCCAGCACCATCCAGCACCACCTGACACAGCTGACAGAGCTGACACGCTGACGCAGCCTGCTACTCCGCCACAACCGCCGCCTGCCCACCTATACCTCATGAGTCAGCACCCATGGCGGCACGGCTGACACAGCTGACACCAATCATCAGCATGCAGCCAGCCTGCCTGACCGTGCTTGCATCCGCCCTCCTGCCCTAGCCCTCCCTGACTGGCACAGCAGGCTGTGATGATGCTGCAATGGATGGAGTGGATGTGCGTGACCTGATGTGGGAGAGGAGCAGCACCTGGCTGTATGGGGAGCAAGGGAGGAAAGGAGAGGAGGGGGTGGGGTGGGAGGTAGAGGTTGACACCCTCCTGCTGCTGCTGCTGCCACCCCTGCTGTTGACACCCCTCTTTCTGTTGACACCCCTCCTGCTGCTGCTGCTGCTGCTCCGGCGGCTGCAGAGGCTGCCGACAGCCGACTGGGAAGAGAAGGAGCTGGCGGGGGTCTTGAGCCAGGCCCATGTCTATCGCCTGAAGCAGGAAGAGAAAGCACAAGCAAAGGGCGGGCAGACGCGCAGCCCCCAGCCAGCTGCAGCAGGCCAGCCACGCTGAACCAGACCAGCCAAGCCAAGCGAAGTCCAATTCCAATCACCCCTTGTCAATGATGATGGACTCGCACCGTTGCTATGACGGACTTACATCCCGAGCCAGGTGTGGCTGCTGGGTAGGTTGACCCGGCTACATCCTCAGCCTGGTGTGGCTGCTGGGTAGGTTGACCCGGCTACCCCCTCCTCCCCCTCCTCTTCCAGCACAGCTGGACATGGCTCAGCACCTGCACCCAGCCTGGCTGCTGCTGCTACTGCTGCTGGCTGACCCCGCCCAGCCAAGTACAGCCAGGGCCAGCAGCAGCCCAGTCAGCCTTACATAACCACACTCGGCAAGCTGCAGCTGACTGGGCTGCTCTGGCGCTGTTCCACTGCGCTCCGCCTCTGCACCTCCACTCCATGCGCCAGACCTCAGCCAGACTGCACAGCCCTCCTGGCCCTCACTTCGCCGAAGGGGGAGTTGGCAGAGGCAACCTACAACCAGGGGTGTTGGGTGGCACACCAGCCTGACAGCAGCAGCCCAGCAGCAGCAGTAGCAGCCATACCCACCCACACCCACACCCAGCCAGCCAGACAGCCAGCCAGCCCGTGCCCTATCCTGAACAACCCCCTTCTCACCCCGCGCACCCAGCTCTAGCCTACCGCACTTCAAGACCCAGGCTGGGCACTCAAGTGGCACCAGCCTTGACAGTGACAGTTAAGGAGCTATTGTGGGGCTCTGCTCAGCCAGCCCTGCTCTGTCGCTGGGCCATGCACTCCCACCTCCCTCGCAAGCCAGCCAGACGAGCATGGCCACAAGCCAACAAGCCCTCCGTCACTGGCGGGGCGGGGCTGGCAGGCAGGCTGGGCTGCTTTGGGTGTGTTTACCTGGGCCCTGCCACTGAGTCATGCACTCCACAGCAGCAGGGGGTGTTGGCAGCACACCTTGAGACCCACTGGGCTGCCTTGCTTGCCCTCAAATACCAAGCTGGCTGGGCTGGCTGGCTGGCTGGCTGGGCTGGCTGCCAGGGCTGCCTGTCTGGGCTGCTTTGGGACACTCTACAACAGATCTGAAGTGCTGCTGTCAGTGCCTCGCTCAAGGTCCAGCCCATGAACCTACAGAGGGATGGTGGCTTAGCAGCCTGACGGCCGATGGTAAATCTTTCAAGCAGGGCAGCAGCAGCAGGGCAGCAGCAGCAGGGCCGGGCTTCTTGTCCTTCCAGGTCCAGGCATAGTGGTGGGAGGGACCCAGGCGGCGGGTGGGGAGGGGTGGGGCGCCTCTGTGGTGTGATGGCTGCCCTGTGTCAGCCCAGGCAATGGATCACTGGGCACGGGGCGGGTGTTGAAGCTGGCTGACCACCACTGCTTTGTTTGGTCAGCAGCACCAGCAGTAGCTCGATGCCTACATGGGCAATGGGCACTGGCCTTGAGAGCACTGCCTGCAGCACCACATCCTCACAAGATTATTTCACAGTGAGGGGACCACGCAAGGTTAGAAAACAAGACCAGCGTTGCCATGGCAGCAGCCCTTGTCATACATCTGGTTGTGGTGTTGCTGCCGTCAACAGTTGCGTTATTGGGGCTTTGGACTCCTCTGCTTCTGGGCCTGCACCCAGTTGTAAAGTCAATCACAGCACCTTACACGCCCCTCTGTACTGATGCTGGGCGCGGCAGTAGTGCTTGTCAGACCGCTGAGTAATCAGACCGCTGATACAACTCATTGGTGCTAGTGGTTACTTCCGCCGAGCCGATCTGTGTGGCATGAGCATGGGAGCCCTGGCACGACTGAGCCCGGCAAAGGTTTGCGGGGCCGATGGCGTAGGTTGCTCACTGACGGCAACTGAGGCCCTGGAGTTGCCAATCGTGCTTGTCGTGTGCACGCCGCCCGCAACCAGTCACACCCGGCTGACGATTGAAATCATGTCGACGCGGCGTCAAACGCAGCCATATGTCAGTTAATCTGTCAGTAAACCGCAATCCGTCAAGGAACATGCACACAACAATAACACTGGTACTGTATCACCTAGCACCGGGCAGAACGTTCAGACATGACTGTCTTGTGTACATGGTGTCTCAAGACAAAGCATGGTTTCTCAACCCATGTGCAAGCAATCACGACAGTCAGGACACTCTTCAACCGCAGCTAATATGGTGTGGTCACTCGCAAGGTCACTCACAAGCTGTGGACTCCTACCGCACAGCTCCCCACGCCGCCCCCCTCCCATCACCCAGCCCAGCAACCGAGCATGTGTCGCTATAGAACAAGCAGCACCTTAGTGACCTCCTGTATGTGCTGAGGCGCTCACTGCTCTCTCCCCAAATCCATGACAGCAGCACTGATACTGGCACAGCGCGAATGGAGCGATCTGGCCAAGGAGTGAGCCGAAGCCCTACCACACCACACCACATCCTCCACATGCTCCCAACAGCCTATTAGTACACAGCGCAACAGCCTCAGCCTGCAGCCAGGCCCTGCAGCCACCTGCGCAGCAGCCGGGTCAGGCCTGCAGCGGCTCCACCAGCTCCAGCAGCTCCCCGTTGTGCCCCGCATGCACCAGGCCAGGCTGGTCCACAAGCTCCGGCAGCAGGGAGGGCAGCTGGTGCATGTCCAACAGGCACATGTCTGACCCTGGCACCGGCTCTGCCTGACCCACCTGCAGCCAGGCCACACGCTAACCACTCTGTTTTGCTTTGTTTGCTAAAACATTACAGGCAAAAACACACAAAGGGGAAGGAAGAAAAGAAACACAAAAGGGAACAAAGGGGAGAGGCACCATGTGGAAGGAAGGAGAAAGGGAGAGCAAACGCATCCTGACATTTGCTCGACCGCAGGGTAAGAGTCGAGGGGTGGGATTGGTGTGCTGGCATCAGCAAGGGTGAGGGTTGTGGTGGGAGGGCGGCGAGAGGACACACCCCATGTCACCCTCATCTTATGATGCCCGCCCGCCCGCCAGCAGTGCCCTTTCCCTGGCTGCCGCCACCATCCAACACGTCCTGGTGCAGGGACTGTGTCCTGTGTGGTGCAGAGACCATGTCCTGGCAGCCGCTGCTGCTCACCAACACGGTGGTCATGCCCAGGGAGTGGGCTGCGGCTACGTTGCGCACGCTGTCGTCAAAGAAGATGACCTCTTGGGCAGTGCAGTGCATGGCGGCCAGGACAAGGTGATACACCTGCACAGCACAGGGAGGGGGGAGGGTCAGCAGGGCACAAGGCTGGGGGGGGTGGGGGGAGGTGGGTTTGGGGGTCTGGAGTGGGGAGGAGGTGGATGTGCGGTTGTGATGTGCCGGTGTTGGATGTGTTGGAGGTGTATGCGTGGAGGGGGAGTGTTGGGGAAGTGGTGGATGTGTCGGTGTTGGGTGGAGTTCAGGGGGAGTGGAGGGTCAGGAGGGCTGAATGGTGGTGGGGTGAGAATGGGGATGATGATGATGATGCTGATTGGAGGTGGCAAGCAGCCAGCAGCGCTGGACAGCAGCCTGCACACAGCATGCGCTGCAGACAGCAGGTGAGGGTCAAGGAGAGGGGACTAGGCTTGGGTGGGTGGATGTGGGTGGGTGGGTGGGTGGGGGGCTGTGGGTGAGGGGGGCAGGCATGGGGGAGTAGGGGTTGAGGGATAGCAGTGAGGGGGGGTACCTGGGGGGAGGGCTTGCACAAGACCGCATGGCCAGGGTCTATGAGGCGCTGCTGCTCTGCAGCCGCCATCACCCACTCAAAGTCATACACGGCCTGCACATGGAAGGAGGTAGCAGCAGGGGGGCAGGGGAGGGCGAGGCATGGCTGACGCTTGCGACGGATTCCAGGGAGCTGGGCGCATCATGGAGTAGCTGTGATGATTGGTGGGGGTGTCAGCACCAGCTGGCCAGTGGAGTGGAGGGGAGGCCATACACATGAAGAGGCCATGCACACATGGGCGACTTGCCATGCATACATGGAGGCCATGCACATCGAGAGGGGTGTGCTAGCTGGCTTACCATGGTGGGGTGGCCGGCTGCTGGCCCTGCCCCTGGAGCCCCTGGCCCAGCCTACTGCCGGCGGTTTGACCTATGGCCAGGCTCAGGCACCCCACCTGCCACGGGCTCCTATGGGCTGAACTGTTGCCAATAGGCCATGGGCAGCGCCAGGGGCAGGTCAGTGGGCTGAGCTAGGCCTGAGGCTCGAGGCAGGCTAGGTGGCGCCACCTACCTTGAAGCAGTCGCTGAGCCCAAGGCGGTCCAGGCAGATCTGGGCGTGCTTGCGGTCAGCGTTTGTGAGGATGAATTTGGGTATGTCAATGCTGCGCAGGTAACACCCGTCACAGGTCCAGGTCACACTATTACAAAGCTAGGTCACACAGGTCAGCAGGCGAACAGGCATACAGGGAGACACTGCAATGGGTGATGCGCTGGGCTCTGCTCTGGATAGACGTTACAGGGATATAGATATACATCATGGAAGAAGGCATGAAAGAGCTAACAGCCTGAGCTGCTAGAAAGGCAGGAGAAAGGCAGGAGAATGGCGGGAGAAAGGCAGGAGAAAGGCAGGAGAAAGGCAGGAGAAAGGCAGGAGAAAGGCAGATATGGCAGGGGGCTAGAGGGATACCAGGATGAGCTTTGGCTTTTTGCCAGATGTCCTGTAGCCAAGTCGCCTTGGGGTGTGGCATGGGAGCTCCTCCCTGCCTCTACCTTGCTGCCCCTGCTGCCTGCTGCCCCTGCTTCCCGCACCCTCTCCCCCTGCCGCCTCACCCCTCACCTGCACAGCAGATTGCGCAAGACAGGGTCAGGCTTGAGCAGGGAGTAGTCAATGGCCTCGTGGTGCACCAGTCGGTGCCAGTGGTCATAGTCGATCTTGTAGCCTGACGCCACCAGGCCAGCCAGGGTGGTGCCATGGGAGAAGTACAGCTGGCTGGTCAGCTGGGGCACTTGGTCCAAAGGCACTGACAGGTGCTGGTGGATGTAGGCTGCGGAGCAGGCACACGCTGCGTTGAGCGTGCTGGGCCTACGCTGATGCCATGACTGCACCCCTGGCAGCTACGTGGCACTAGCACGGGTCCCGCATATGATGCTCCTCGGATATGCTCCGTGCAGCAGCGCACCCCACTTGATTCTGGACTGCCTGGGGTATAAGCGCGAGCAACTGCGAGCTGGGCGTTGCTTTTCTATGCGGGTCGCACCTTCGATTGCTGACCGGCAGCTTGCAGGGATTTGGTGGCAGCGGTACAGTGTATCGTCCAAGTCAATGAGTAGGGCTTTTACACGTCGCACGCCCTTTGGAGCGGTGCCTCCGCCAATTGTCATGACTGTCGAGGTAGCTAGTCGAGGTTGCTACTATGCCACGAGACTGAGCTGCTATGCCACGAGACTGAGCAATGTCAGAGCGCTTTCTACACTCTTTATATGGGCCGCACTTGGGAAAAAGTTTCGAGGGCGCCCATGAGTTTTGCTTTGTGTGTCATTGCTAGTGCAATATACTGCTCTGCAATATACTGGTGCTAAAGCTCTGTGTCATTGCTTTCTCAGCGGTCCCAGGACAACATCCAGCCTTCCCCCATCAGACCATTTCACATCAGTACACTCGCCCCCATCCCTTGCTCCCACTCGTATCTAATCCAACATGCCACCTCTTTTCTCCGATTAGCCTAAGGAGCCAGGCAGCAGCTAAAACTTGGCTCTCTAGAAGAACGTTGTTAGCTGACATGCCTGTGCTAGAGAGCCAGCGTTGACCCCATGTGCACCATTGTTCGTGCACCTTGCTTTGAAGTGCGTTGCTGGAAGTCCCAAATGGTCCTAGAGGAGAAGTGGGCAAAGCAGCCTAATGGCTGACGGCAGTAGCTGGGATGACAAGTCACAACAACAACAACAATCACAACAACAAGGTGACAATTAACAAAGTCGTTCAACAAACCGACCAACCTGAAGCACATCACTGTCACCCTGGCCACCTGGATGCGGTGTGGGAGGTGAACCTGGACCTCAAGTGAGCACGGCAGCGGCTGAGGCTGTACGGAGCCCAGGACCGGTCTGGTGGGTGGGTGGGAGGGAGGGTAAGGGACTGAGAGGTGGTGGGAGGTGTCCATGGGAGGGAGGGTAAGGGACTGGGAGGTGGTGTGTGCCTTGTGTGCATGGCTGCAGTTGGAAAAGGACATGGCGGAGGTGTCCATGGAGGGCCATGGGCATGCCAAGCAGCTGGTGGTCTTCTTTGGCGCAGCTGGCATTGGCACTGGGGGTGGGTGGGTGGGGTGCTGCGTGCTTGCTGCAAGGTGGTGTGCCGGCCCAAGGGCGCAGGCCAACGGCGGGGCAGGGTGGTGCTTGTAGATGAGCACCGCACCACCAGGGTCAGCTTAGCAGTGAATGGCAAGCAGCCATGTGAGGAGGTGCTGGACCATGAGCAGCCCACCAGGCCTACAGGCTGGAAGCCCCCAGCAAGGCAGGTGGACCTGCGCCTGCTGCGCCCAGCATGGAGCCGGCCGCGTGACCAGCCAGTGCGGGGCCTGATGTGGTGCCCAGTAGTGGCCCCCCGCAAGCCCCCACAGGCCCCACGCAGCAGCCAGGAGGCCACACCGACAGCAGCCTCAGAGCCAGGGCCCAGCACTCCCCCGCCAGCCAAGTGCAGCAAGCGCATCAAGGCTGAGCAGGCAGCTGAGCCCACCCAGCCCACTGAGGGCAAAGGCAAGGCCCAGGGCAAGGCTGCCAAAGCCAAGCCAGCACCACAGCCACGCAGGTGGCTGGACAGGGACTGCAATGCAGCGCTGAACATGCAGCGCAATGGGGTGAGCAGCTGGCACCCATTGGAGCTGTGCTACTGGCCAGACCAGGCAGCTCTACCAGCCAAGGGCAAAGAGTACCCTGGCCTAGGCTACAAGCAGGTGCGAGACAAGCCACCCAAGGCCCAGGAGCAGCAGCAGCCTGCTGTGGCACAGTACTGTGTGCCCCCTTCTTGAGCTGTTATCAGCTTACATTAGCGCATGTCTTGTCACGCCCTGGGTGTACTCCACACAGCCAATCAACACCATTGGAGTCAGGCGACTATTGCCCACTAGTGGTCCCTAGTATCCCCGCCAGTAGCCACTAGTGGTCCCTAGTGGTCCAACTCAAGTGGAGGCCCTAGTGAGGGACAAGGGGGCTGCCGGCAGTTGCCAGGGACCAGGTCACTGCAGCCCAGTCCCTGGCCGCACACCGTCCGTTTGAAGTCACCCCGCACTCACCTGCTGGGCCCCGGCCACTAGACAAACCTAGACATACCGCCGGACCTGGCTCCTGAAGCCGTCGTAGCGCCGCAATCAGCCTCTGACTCTCAGGATCATCGGCGTACATACGAGAAGAAGGCTGCCACCACCATGGTGGTATTCACTTCTGCAAGCTGTGGTCCTCCAACACGCCAATGTGGGCCCCGTCGCAGCCAGCCTATATGCCGCCCAAGCCCACTTCTGCTGGGTGAGGGGTGGGGGAAGGGCCTGGGGGCCAGTGGCAAGTGAGAACCCTAGTCTGGGCTGGCCCCTGGTGGCATCAAGCACACTCCTTGGTAGCCAGGCTGACATGCTGGGCTCCCACATTTCCCAAGAGGCGACACGCATCTGCAAGTGGTGAGGTGACGCGAGGTGGCGTAAGTAGCTGGCTGGTGGGTGCCGCGCGTCACCTGCGCGATGGCTGGTCGAGGTGCCTGTCATCACGGCAGCCGCGTGAGCCGGCGCGTCATTGCGCAACAACGGGTTGCAACAAAAGCAGCAAAGTCATGGGTTCTAGGGTTCTTAGGGTGGCGTGTGACACCAACCTGTACCGCAACCTGACACCAACCTGTACCGCAACCTGACACCAACCTGACACCAACCTGTACCGCAATTCAGGCAAACAAAACTCATTCAACAAGGAACAACATGTCGGCCTGTGGATAATCTCACTCAGCTACTACAAACGTGTTGTAGCATCCTCGGTCGCACCCTTGATGACTGCAAACCCCACTCCGGTGGCACGTTCTGGGGGCCAACCCCCATGACCACTGGGCACCTCATCAAACCAGGCCTCTAGGCTGCGGTTCAGAAACAGGACGTACCGCACCCTGTTCTCTATGGGCAACCAGCCTGCACCCCCCTTCCCTATCGACCCCCCTTCCACTCCCGCCTCCCACTCTGCCGGCAGCCCCAGCAGCCCCCTGTGCCAGACGACCTCGTCCCGCCACCCATCCTGCCGTAACACACTATTGGGTGGCAAACGCCACCTGTGCTCCCGGTCTGGCTGGCTGTAGTCAAGCCTACCTAGCACCAGTTTGGGGAAGTGCTTTTGTGCCTCCTTGCTGAACCGCCCCCCCACCACCCCGACTGCCTTGGCCCACCAGCTGATGAAGCGCTGCGGGTGACGGTAGTACTCTGTGATGCTTGTGATGATTTTGGTGGCGTTGGCATTTAGGGAGTTGATGTCGCCTTGCAAATGCACCTGGTCCAGCTGCTGGAGCTTGGCAACTGGCCATGCACTGCTGGGCTGCTCAAACATGGCCACCTCACCGGGCAGCAACCTGACGCCGCGGTGGTGGGGGCCACGCATCATGTGTTCCTGCACACTTGCGTTGGTGAGCAGGTCCATGGCAGCCTTGATCTGTGGCAGCAGGTGGGGGTCCTCGATGTCCAGCTGAACTGGGGGGGTCAGCTGGGCTGGGGGGGCTGCACTGCGGGGTGAGCGGCGTGTGGGGAGGCGGGGGTGAGCGTAGGGAGGGCAGGCTGGGTCAGGTGGGGGAGGGGGGCATGGGGCTGGACCTGCTGCAGGGAAGCCTGGAGTAGGCTGGCCAAGGAATGACTGCAGCAGCATGGTCAGCGACATGACCGATGCCAGGCAACACTGCATGCTGCCGCTGGTCATGCGCTGGTTGACCTGTGCCACCACTGCATCGACTTGGGCTGGGCTGAGGTCTGGCAGCGCTGCCTCCACAAGGGCACGAAAGGCCGCCTTGATAACCTGGCGCCGCTCTGCAATCACCTCCTGCTCACCCTGTGCCTGCCCCTCATCCTCTTGCTGCCCACTGCCACTGGGACCTGCATTACATGGAGTCGCAATGCCGCGTGGTGCACACTGCGTCGCGTTGTTAGAGGGGCCTAGCCTTTCGTTGAGCTTAATAGCTTAGTGGCTTACCGGCTGCACCCTGTGCGGGGGTGACGGGGCGCTTGCGTTTCCTTTTCGGCGGCATCACAGGGGTTCAGCAACACCATCCAGACGGAGAGGCCGTGCTGGAAGGCGCATCAGGTCGCCATCCATTCGATTGGGGTGAAAATGGTATCCATTACAATATATCCATTATTGCACTCTCAAAGTAAGGGTTCAGGCTCAAAGAAAGGGGGTTCAGGCTAAGGGGTCGAGCTAGTTTTTGCTGTACCGCAATTTAGGACAGGAAGTAGTCGTTCCTTGAGGTCACAAAATGGTTCGCACTCACTGTAGTTCACAGCAACTCATTCTTTCCTATTCCAGAATGGCTGATTACATCAGGGTCTCGCTGAATGCCAGAAATTGAGGACCTCCCACAGGTTGCGCCCTGAGTACGGTCTTGCGTTGAGGTACACACACCAGCGCCAACAAAACTCATTCAACAAGGAATTGTGCAGCAGCGGCAGCAGTGCTGCAGCAGCAGCAGTGCAGCAGCAGCAGGGCCGGGCAGCAGCAGGGCTCGACGGGTGTTGAAGCTGGCTGACCACCACTGCTTTGTAGGGTTTGGGTTAGGGTTAGCTGCACCAGCAGTAGCTCAATGCCTACAGGGACAATGGCACTGGCCTTGAGAGCACTGCCTGCAACACCACATCCTCACAGTAGTCTTTCACGTTGAGGGACCACTCGAGGTTAGAATGCAAGACCAGCGTTGCCATGGCAGCCTCCCTTGTCATACATCTGGTTGTGGTGTTGCTGCCGTCAACAGTTGAGTTATTAAGGTACACACACCAGCTGCGACGGCGCATTAGGCTGGGCGAGCTCCGCCCTAGCCGGCTGGGCTAGTGCACACGGGCTCATCGCACGGATATGTCACACAGGTCGCGGCAGCAGCAGGCGGGGGTGCGCGGCGAGGCGCATCATGGTCTCGCCCGCCAGCGCCTCCGCCTTCCAGTGGGCCAGGCCGTCCGCCCGGGTGGGGCCCACGTTCACAATGCCCACCTTGCCGCGCGCCTTGCTGGTCGCATCGGCAAGTCGATATGCGGAATACACCTGCGGCCAGAGCAGCTTCCTCACTCCTCACACTGTCACCACCCTTCCTCCCCCTTGTACTCCTTTGTACTAACCCTCTGTGTTCTCTCCAGGAGCCCCCCTTGCCCTGGCCTACTGAACGTACACGACGCTAGCCCTGTGCTTGGTACTAATTGCCCTGGCCCTGACACACAGTGCGGCGGCCAGGGAAGAGAGCTAAGGGACTGACCATGACGGAGCTACCGACAATGAGCAGCAGGTCCGCCTCTGAGGCCAGCTGCAGGGAGCGCTGGGTACGGTCCTGCAAATAGAGTGTCAGGGTGAGGCTCTGCAACCTGAATTGACAACACAGAAAGCAGAATGGGGTGGGGTGGGGTGAGCCAGGCCGGGTTGAGGTGGGGGACGCCAAAGTGTAGCAACCCACGGCAGCCTTCCTGACCTTTGGAATGGCGTCCCCGAAGAAGACCACATCCGGCTTTAGAAGGCCGCCACACTGTTCACACCCCGGCACCTGCATGACGTGACATGAGACACACTGGGTGCAGCCATGGGTTAGGGATAGGGTCATAGTTGGGGTTAAGACTATACTTGAGTTAGGTATATGTTTAGAGATGGGTTAGGTTGGGGTTAGGGTTTTAGTTGGATTAGCCATGCACTGCAGCAAGCGCTGGAGAGGTGGCTTCAGCAACGCAGCAAAACCTGGAAGGCTGCACCAGCGTCCTGCAGCTCCACATCCCCATCTGGGCGTCGTACTGGCACCAGCTGCGGCCCCGGCTGCACAGGGCAGCCATCAGGGAGCAGGGCTGCATGCGGCAACCAGCAGTGGAGTAACACTTCAATGGACACTGCACCGGGCACAGGCAGCCATACCACGCAACCTCCTGCTCCTCCTCTCCTTTGCCTACAACCAAGTCCCTCAAACAACAAGTTCCCCAAACTTGAACCCCAACCCTGAATCCTGACCCTGAACCCTAATCCTGAATCCTAACCCTGATTCCTGACCCTGAACCCTAATCCTGAATCCTAACCCTGAATCCTGACCCTGAACCCTAATCCTGAATCCTAACCCTGATTCCTGACCCTGAACCCTAATCCTGAATCCTAACCCTGAATCCTGACCCTGAACCCTAATCCTGAATCCTAACCCTGATTCCTGACCTTGAACCCTAATCCTGAATCCTAACCCTGAATCCTGACCCTGAACCCTAATCCTGAATCCTAACCCTGATTCCTGACCCTGAACCCTAATCCTGAATCCTAACCCTGATTCCTGACCCTGAACCCTAATCCTGAATCCTAACCCTGAATCCTGACCTTGAACCCTAATCCTGAATCCTAACCCTGAATCCTGACCCTGAACCCTAATCCTGAATCCTAACCCTGATTCCTGACCCTGAACCCTAATCCTGAATCCTAACCCTGATTCCTGACCCTGAACCCTAATCCTGAATCCTAACCCTGATTCCTGACCTTGAACCCTAATCCTGAATCCTAACCCTGAATCCTGACCCTGAACCCTAATCCTGAATCCTAACCCTGAATCCTGACCCTGAACCCTAATCCTGAATCCTAACCCTGAACCCTAATCCTGAATCCTAACCCTGATTCCTGACCCTGAACCCTAATCCTGAACCCTAACCCTGATTCCTGACCCTGAACCCTCGCATTCTTGGGCAGTGGTTAGGGTGAGTGGCTCTGTGGCTTGCGCTTGCGCCCTGCCTGCAGCACTCACCACCGCTGGCTGGGTGCTGGGCCTTACCCGCATCACCTCTGATGCGCTGCCCAGCTGCTGCCCTGCCCGCGGCTCCTCAACAGCAGTGGGGTCCCCCGTCTGGACAGCTGTAGGGGGGTGGAGGGGGGCGGAGGGGGCGGCACTGTGGGGGCTGGCCTGGGCCAGCTGGGCGGCTAGGTCTGCGGCTGCTGGATTCATGCGGGCCAGCTGCTGCTGCAGGGCGTGGCGGGGGCTGAGGCACCCGCAGCCAAGGCAGCGCACCCTGCAGCGTCCACACACACTCTACAGGACAGCTGCAGCCACAGACTAGGGACTGTATGGAAGGGCATGCAAAGGAAACTCTTGTTAGCAGCACAAGCACAAGCAAGGGGTGTAAGCTGTTGCGGACTGAAGGTGTAAGGGTGACATGCAAGGCAGCAGATTCTCACACAGGGGAGGAAGTGTAATCTCACACCGCCTAGCCCGACCAGGAGCATCTGCCAGCAAGATCATCTGCCTGCCTGCCTGGTTGGCCCCTGTGGCTCTCACTCAAAGGTGGTGCCATGCAGCTCAAGGACCCGGTCAGCGGGGGTGCCGGCCTTGTGATGAAGGCGGTCCACGTTCTCTGCAGACAGCAGCCCAACAGGCCGTGAATGACACTACAGCACCAACTGGCTGCTGCTGCTCTTGCTGCCATTGACATCATGGTGGCAGTGGTGACGGCAGTGGCAGTTAAGGTGGTAGTGGTGGTGGTGGCAGTGATGATGGTGGTGGCGGTGGCGCTGTGTCAATGCTGGGAGGGCGGCTGCATGGTGTTGCCGCTGTCAACAGCAGTGGTGGTGTGACCGCTACGAGTTAGAGTTTGGATATGTGAGGGTTGTGATGCTGGTGATGATGACAGTGGTGGTGGTTGTGAGTATGACCATGTGGGCATGGCTGAGGCATGGCACACAGAAGCAAGCGCATGGGTGCATGGGCGCATGGGCATGGCTCTGCTGCTGTCGGGGCATGACCCGCTACAGGTGCAGAACAGCGCGCCCCAGCATTCCCCACAAGCCAGGGACTGGCAATCTGGCTAAGGCTGGGGCTGCCAGATGGCTAGGCTGCCTGACTGCCTCAGGTGGACTTGATGGCCTAAATACACCTGCCATCATCCATTACCTCTATTACATTCTTACATAACTAAGTCTCTACCACCATCCTCAACTACCTCTCAACTGCCATCCTCAACTACCTCTCAACTGCCATCCTCAGCTATCTCTCAACTGCGGCTTGTTGACCACCACCAGCTTAAGCAGCCAGCCCTGGCTGAGCTTTCGTATGCCTGGTACGTACCGGTGGGGCCCCTTTGTCCGCCTCGGTGCTGTGCTGCCCCTGCCATGCTGTGTACTGCAGGCCTTCTTCCCTTTACCTGACAATCACCTTTACATGCCATGGCTGCGCCAGCTCTTTTTTTAGTAAGGTGCAACGGTGTACAAATGGTTCCATCCCTTGGACACCTCCAGTCGGATACCTGTGCATCACTCTGAACCTGTGACCGAGGTGTGACCTACGTGTGATGATGTGTGACACCCAGCCGGCCTGCACGAGGCGGGCCAGCCCCTCCTGGGCTCCTGATGGGCGGCTGGAGCTGAACTCGTGCCAGCCAAAGAAGGAGCGGGCAAAGTAGCGCGCACGCTGCGCAGCCCCTGCCATGAACTACGGGGGCACAGCAGGGGCAGCAGGGGCAGCAGGGGCACCAGGGAGTGGGGATGGGGCAGAGGCTGGGATGTCAGCTCTCTCACCCTCTCCATCATGAGAGAAGTAACTAGCTGAGCCACAGCTGTTGAATGAGTAAGGACAGTGGCAAGGCTGTCCCATCTCCCTCCTCCCTGTCCCACCTACCCAACCTGGCCCTACCCCTGCGATTGCCAGTGGAACATTGTAGGGGAGGGGAGGGGGCAACGCTGGGGTTGATGAGGGTTGGGGGGAACTGGTGAGGGGTGGGTGGAGTTTTGGGCTTACCTGCTGGTGAGTCATGGGCTTGAAGTTGTGCTTGGTGTATGCGCCCTGAGGCCCACGATAGTCCGGCACCCCTGCCTCCGTGCTGCATCCCGCACCTAGCGGAGAAGTGTGTGGTGCAGTACATGCAGCCCTCCACGATGGGCCTCCGTTGAATATCCGCTGCCGTGGATAATGTTTAGTGTAAGGGCCAGCTGTTACGGGAAGATAAAAAGTCTTGCATTCCCCGTAATGTAAAGGGATCCAAATAGTCCGTGGCTGGTGGCATACATTGTTAAAGGGAGGAGGAGGGGGGTTAGGGTTAGGGAGGTAGGGCAGGGCTTGACACGGCAGGGCATGGGGGGCACGGCAGGATCTTGAGGCCACCCAGTTACTCCCTGGTCACCCGCAGCCAAGCTTGTGGCCACACCAATAGCCACTCACCCGTCAACACCACCACCCTGCTGTGGCTGGCAACCAGGTCAACCAACTGCTCCAACTGCCACTGTGGCATGGGCGGCACCACGGGGGCTGTGCCCGCTGCTGCACTCTTTGGGCTGGATGCAGACGACTGAGCATGGCTGAGCGCAGCAGTGACGCTGGAGGGAGTAGCTGCAGAGGTGGCGGTGGAGGGGAGGGCAGCGGGGTGTGTGGAGGGTGCTGTGCTAGCTGCAGAGCTGAAGGCAGCTGCCTGCGGCTGCGGGGCTGCGGGGCTGCAGGGCACCACCTCCAGCCTGCCATCTAGCCGAATGACCTCCCTCACTCCTGCAACTTACAGCACAAGCATGCATTAAGCGAGCACAGGGACGTGACACATTGGGTCTATGAGTTTCAAGTATGTCTGTCGCAGAGATATCAACAAGCGAATGCCTATGCAATGATGATGAGGACGACTCCACACCACAATGCAACAGATGGAGCTGGCGTGGGCTACTTGCTGGCACTGTGACGGGTCGAGCCGTAATGTAAGCCAAGGTGGGGCTGGGGCGCGTGGTAGGGACTGGTGCTTGGCGTGATGTGAGTGGACACAACATGTGCGTCGTGGCTAGCTGTGCGTGCTTGAATAACATGCGTGCTGAAGCAGGTGGAGTCACAGTGCTTGGCTGTGGTCGCGCGCAAGGTCGCACGGCAAGCCTGTGTATCCGCTTGTCCACCACACCCAAGTAGCATTAGGAAAGGGGGCGGGGCACAGCTGAATACACGTGACAGGGGTCACCGCACCTGCACGGCAGGCGACACGCTTGGCGGGCGTGCATAGAGACTCGCGACAAAGCCGGGAAAACGCGCTTCGCGTCCCCATGGACAATAACTCAAATGCCATAGACATACATACGCAAGTTTGAATGCCATGCGATTACAATTCTCATCCCAACACAGCCCTCCTATCCCACACTAGGGCCTCCATTTGAATCGGCCTGCTAGTGACCACTAGTGATCAATGGCGAGACTGTATAAATGGTGTTCATGAGCTGTGTGGAGTATACCTAATGCACATGGACATAGTGCATGAGTGCCTACCACCTAAACTATTGCCTGACCGCGAGGGCTATGGTGTAGATTTGGCATGACCTGCATGCGCTGATTGTAAGCAGATGACAGGTCAGATGGGCACGCACTACTGTGCCACAGCAGGCTGCTGCTGCTGCTGGGCCTTGGGTGGCTTGTCTCGCACCCGATTGTAGCCCAGGCCAGGGTAGTCTTTGCCCTTGGCTGGTAGAGCTGCCTGGTCTGGCCAGCATGACAGCTCCTATGGGCGCCACCTGCTCACCCCAATGCGTTGCATGTTCAGCGCTGCATTGCAGTCCCTGTCCAGCCACCTGCTTGGCTGTGGTGCTGGCTTGGCTTTGGCAGCCTTGCCCTGGGCCTTGCCCTTGCTGCGCTGGCTGCGCAGGCTGATCTGCGCTGGCTGCGCTGGCTGATCTGCGCTGGCTGCGCTGGCTGATCTGCGCTGGCTGCGCAGGCTGATCTGCGCTGGCTGCGCTGGCTGATCTGCGCTGGCTGCGCTGGCTGCGCTGGCTGATCTGCGCTGGCTGCGCTGGCTGATCTGCGCTGGCTGCGCTGGCTGATCTGCGCTGGCTGCGCTGGCTGATCTGCGCTGGCTGCGCTGGCTGCGCTGGCTGATCTGCGCTGGCTGCGCTGGCTGCGCTGGCTGATCTGCGCTGGCTGCGCTGGCTGATCTGCGCTGGCTGCGCTGGCTGATCTGCGCTGGCTGATCTGCGCTGGCTGCGCTGGCTGATCTGCGCTGGCTGCGCTGGCTGATCTGCGCTGGCTGCGCTGGCTGCGCTGGCTGCGCTTGGCTGCGCATGGCTGGCGAGGGAGTGTTGGGCCCAGGCTCTAAAGATACTGGCTGTGTAGCTGCCTGGCTGCTGCATGGGGCCTGTGGGGGCTTGCGCGGGGTCACTACCGGGCACCACATCAGGCCTCGCACTGGTTGGTCACGCTGCTGGGTCCAGGCTGGGCGCAGCGGGCGGAGGTCCATTTGCCCTGCTGGGGGCTTCCAGTCTGTAGGCCTGGTGGGCTGCTCATGGTCCAGCACCTCCTCACAGGGCTGCTGGCCATTCACTGCGGAGCTGACCCAGGTGGTGCGGTGCAGATCCACAACCCCGGATTTCGACATCATGTTGACCTTTGGGTGCATCCTTGATGACTACAAACCGCATCCCTGGTGGCGATTTCCTTCCTAAGATCACTGTGCTCCTCATCAAAACTAGGCTTGCCTGTAGCATATAGCTTAGCTTGTGCTGCTGCCCCACCTTATGCTTGCACATAGCATCCAGCTTCGCTTGTGCTGCTGCCCCGCCCTATGCTTGCATGTAGCAACTACCATTCCTGTGCATGTGCAGCCAGCAGCTATGGGCAGCGCAACCACAGTTTACCACGCAGGTCTTCACTGCATCCCCTCCTTCCAGCAGGGCCCCTTCAGGGTGTGGGGCCTCACGGCAGCCATACTCATACAGGTGCGCCTGAGGGCCGCAGCCAAGCTGCTACGTGGCAACAACAGTTGCAGACAGGCAAGCCGCTATGCCAGCTCTGTAGCCAGCTGTCGGGTGAGGGGCGAGATGGGGTGGGTAGGGGCGGGGCAGGCTGCTGCGCCGCATGGTTCCACCATGCCCCAACTGCATGCAGGCACACACTGTAACATGGAGAAGGCCATGGCCAGGACAGCTGGAGGCCTGGTGGTGTGTCACGGTCGGCGCTGCCTGAGCTGTCTGCCTTAGCAGCTGAGGGCTTTGTGGCCGCCTGGGAAGTGGGTGGTGCAGGGGGGCGGTGCAGCCATATGAGGGTCCGCCAGCACCAGGGTGCGCAGCTCACAGTTCTCAAACCATCTGTGGACGGGTGATCCAGGGCAAGCAAGGGTAGGTTGTGGGGCAGGGCATGGAAAAGGGTGAATGGAGTCCAGGGGTTGGGTTGGGTCCCAAGCCACGTGGCAGACAGGGTGACTCTTGGGTTTGGGTAAGGGTTGGGTTGGGTTAGGGTTGGGTTGGGTTAGGGTGTGGTTGGGTAGGGTGGGGTGGTAGGGTTGCCGGCGTGGTGGAAGCGGGGGATGACAAAAGCTGGAGGCTGGACCTTGGGTTACGGGCAAGGCCACAGGCTGAGAAGGGCGGGGTGAAAGGTAGGGTGGCGTGGGGTGCTGAGAGGGGGGGGAGAGGGGAATGGGGTGGTGAGTTGCATGGCTGATGCTGGTCTTGGCAGCCCTTGCAGGGCAGAGGGTCATCACCCAGGCTAGGTCCCCCCTTGCTGCCTCACCTCATGTACTCAGATGCCACAGATGGGGGCAGGTTGTGCATCTGGCCTGTGAAGTTGGTCAGCGTGAAGTGCTGCAAGGTGAGACGCAGAGGAGCAGAGGCGGTAGCAAGCAGTCCAGCACCAGCAGAAGACCAGGTCAGTAAGTCACCCATGCACAGATATACATGTCGCCTAAGTGAGGAGTTGTCTAGTAATCACAGGCCACCACCCAGTACTGTCCACCTTCCTACACCCACTGGTCCTGGGCCTCAACCCCTCCCTGCTGCCCAGCCTCTTCGCTCTGTTCTGATGTCAGTGCCAGGCCGTCCTACCAGGAAGGATGAGTGAGATACCACTGCGATGTGTGACTCAGGCCGGGACATGAGCCAGGCGAGGAATTGGGCGCCACGGGCAGCAATGTCCGCCCTGCTCTCCCGCTCATCACGGTGCCACAGCTGGTCAGTCTCCTTTGATGGTCACCAGCAGCAGCAGCAGCAGCAGCAGCAGCAGCAGCAGCAGCGGTGGTGGGGTGTCGGAAGGAGCAGCGGCGGTAGTGCAGCAGCAACAATGGCAGTGGCGGCAGCAGCAGCTGTGACAGGATGAGCAAGGGCAGCTAAAGTGCAGCAGCAGGAGTCTGCACCTGCACCTCAAGCTATGTCACTGCTGTGTAACCCAGACCACAGATGCAGTGCAATGGTATGGGTGAGGTGTGTTCAAGGCTACTCTTTAGCTGACAACTCCATGCCTGCTGCCTACTGGCTGCCTCACTAAGAAGTGTGGAGGGAACAGCTGACTGCTGCTCCCACTGCCAGCTCACCAGCCCTGGAGCACTGCCATGTGACGGCTGCTGCTGCTGCCCTACTTGTCCCTTGCTCACACACATACTATGACCAAGCTGGGCAGGCGGGAAGGCTGGCTGGGCGGGCAGGCTGGCTGCGCGGGCAGGCAGGCAGGCAGGCAGGGGATGTATTCTCCAACCCACTTAGTAGGCAGCTGGGGCCACACTTACATCTGTGACCAGGCTGAAGTCCACCGCAGGGAAGTGAGCTTTGTAGTGGGCGGTAGGACGCCGACGATCGCATGGGTGCACCCCCAGGTGCTCCCTGACACAGGCCCATGCAATCAAACACACACATGCACCTCCATGCACCACCATGCATGTGCTCACTCTTGTACAAACACGGGGCACTGAGGCAGATGGCACAGGTTTCCACATGTGGCAGGGGGATTGACAACAGGCAATGGTGAGGCAGTGGTAAGGTAGCTCCCCACTGGTGTGACGGGGACGCATCACACGGTGGTGTCATGTCACACAACAACCCATGGATGCTGGCCTGAAACATGGCCTCGGCCTCAACCCAGGTGCACCCCACCTGCACAACTCCATGCAGACAAAAGGCGGGGCACCCTTTGAAGCAATGGCTGCATGTGCATGTTGGCTGCCTTGGATTGCTGGGTACTCCACCATCAGGGGGGCCTCACCGTCCTCGCTGGTGGCATGGCCAGCACCGAACGCAGCTGCACAGGTAAAGGGTGGCAAAGCTGCAACTCTGGATGTCACTCTTGTTCCACATAGTGTCACACTATGTGAGGTGGACGACAGGCTACGTAACAGGTGGGAGGGGCTGCAATTGATTACCAAGAGCTAAGAGCTAAGATTACTAAGGGTATGCAGTTGATTACTAAGAGCTAAGGAGCGAAGCAAGGCCCTCAGGCACATGGGGGGCCTGTGAACTGCCTCACCAGAAGCTGTCTGCAGGGCTCGCGTCAGGGGTGACACAACCACCAGCTCGGGCTTCAATGCTATTGCCCGCACGTGCCGCCCCAGGGCTTCTGCCCTATGAGCACAGCGTGGCAGGGTACGGTGACAGTACAGTGACAAGTTCTTGCTGGCATGGTGTATAGTGCAAGGATAGCATTACTTACTGCTGCCAGCCATGGGGGGATAGGCTGGCGTCAAACCATGCTTCGCTCATGTACTGAGCGTGGTCCGCATGCCCAGCAACATTGCTGAAGGCTGCGCAACAGCACATGACGGGAGTTTGGGTCACACACCGAGCCATGCTGAGTTGATGCGTGCTGTGCCTACCCTCGCCATGACGGATGAAATGGACGGTCTTTGTAAGGCTGCGAGGAAGCAATATCAGTCGCTTTGTTGGAAGGCAGTGTGCTTCGGCCATTGGCACTGAATGTCAGTTACACACGCAAAAAGCAGAGCTACGCGTGAACAAGCACATGACACATATTATACGTTATGCTAGTTAAAGTAATAAAAACGATGCCGCGCATAGCCTTCCCACAACCAGCTCCTGACATACAGAGCTGCACACGCCTGTAGGTTACTGTAGATGTTTATCCTTTAGCGCCTGCCCTTGTGGCGAGACAGGCCCATCCAGCCAACTTTGTAACCCGCACCAGGCTTTCCCTGCTTAGGCTTGGGCTTGGGCTCAGGTGACCGGCAACCGGCTCAGGTGACCGGCAAGAGAGTCCTAGTAGCAGTGATGGGTAATACAAGATACGTGTATCGATACCGATACGTATTTTTTGTATAATACAGAAATACACGTATCGTATCAAAAAGTACAAGTGCCGGCCGGCAAGTTGCGTGGATGCCTTCGAAGCAGCTGCTGGCTGCTGCCACAACAAGAGTCCGCGCTAAAGCCATGCCGCGCGGTGCTAAAGCCATCGGCCTGCTCCCGGAGCAGTCGGTCGCATGTGCCGGTTTTACATGCAAGAACATCAGGCCCTGACTTTCCGCCGTCGCCGTCCTGCCAGCCATCAAGGACAGGCTGCGAGACTGGCTGCGCTGCTCCTAGCTGCTCCTTTCCCGCGTGACATGTTGCCTCTGTATCGCTGTATTGTATCGATACAGAAAATACACGTTTTTTCTTGTATTTTCTTGTATTTCCTGTATCGATACACGTATTACCCATCACTGCCTAGTAGCAGTGTTTAGATTTTATAGGTGGTTGGTGGTTAATTGCTTAGAACCGGCGTAAGTACACTGGCGTGTAACACAGCATTGATATGTCACTGTAGAGATTGGTAGAGGATGGAGCGAAACAGGCAGCGTAAACGTAATCGTAATGCCTCGGACATTGAAGTTGACCGCGAGCTCGAGGCTCAGCCAGAGCCAAGCCAGGCGCAGAAGAACAAGAGGGCCAGCGGTGAAGCGCGCAGGGACCGACACGACAATAACACATGGCATGCGAAGAAGGCCAAACGGCATACCGTGATGAGGCGGCTGCTGGTTTAGAGGCGGGAGCGGTCGTGGCGTCCGAAGTGGTCGAGGCGCGGGTCGTCACGCAACTCGAGGCTTGGGTGGAGGCCTGCAGCATGAGAGCGCTGCTCGGGAGCTTGCTACTGGGTCTCGCGGTGCGAGGCTGGTTCACGCGGCTCAGGGGGCTTCCGGACGGCCAGGAGGTCTTCGAGGAAATCCCAGCTGAGCTCGCGGTCATCCCGAACCTGGCGAACCGCAACATGTACCTGCAGCTCGTCCGCGGACTGCCTCCTCCCTCTCGCTCCTCTCAGCCCAGCGAAGCTGTGGAGGATGTGCTGGCCTTGTACCCGAGTCTCCACGCCCGCCTCAACGCTGTACCTCGCTATGAGCACGACTCCAACACCGTGGACGACGTGGGCACCAAGCTGGAGACTAACTTCGCCAACAGCCTCACCGAGCTGTTCCCCCGCAGGGTTGAGCAAGCGGCGGCTCTGGCTGGAGCCAGGGTCATTGCTGGCTCACACGAGCACCAGCGCCGCTTTGGGCTGCCGTTGGGTGGCAGGCCAGCCTGGACTCAGCGTCAGCGCAGCTGGGTGGTGCGGAGTGTGCGGGGAAGGTGGTGACCTGGCTAGAGGGTCGGGGTGGGGTGGTGCCTACTAAGGCCATGCGGTATGAGGTGGCCAGTCAGCGGAGGTTGCTGGGGGTGGGTCAGGGGGTGGTGGTGAACGACGCCTGGCTGGAGAGGGGGTGCAACCGGGGTAACCTCCTGCGCCATGCAGTGGACATCAGCAGAAAGCTGGAGGCAGCCAACGTCAGCTGGCAGCTGGACTGGGCGGTCTGGCAGGCAGCTGGGGGGCAGCGCAACACCAGGCCCTACCGCCCCCCCTCCCCCTTTGCGCTCACACCCAGCTGTAGCTGCAAGGCTCACCACATCAAGCTGGACACCCAGGCCCTATTTGGCTTGATGCGTACTGCTGGCATGCTGCCAGCGGACATCACCTCCTTGCCCAAGTTCAGGAGTGGTGTGGCCGGGCCCAATGACAGTGAGGTGCGCGTGCTCAGGTCAGCCAATGCTTTAATTGTTGCAGGTTGCTGGAGGCAGATTGTTTGAGGCAGATTGCTTGTCTCTAGGTGATCTGTGGATGACTTCCAGTGTGCTGTGGTTTGGTGGCTGATGTTGGCTGCAGGTGGCCAACCGGTGGAACGCCTTCCTGCCCAACCTCGCAGCCGTCCGGCCCAACGTCGGGCAGAAATTCGCGCAGGTGGTGCACACTGACGGAGTCGCTATCAGCGTGATGTTCATCCGCCCCAAGCCAGCAGAGTCGCCCGACAAGCTGCCTTGCATGGGCCGCTGAGCGCGATAGCTGTTCGCTTATCACAGACCCACTAAGCAGGCCATTCCCGGCACAACGCGACCACGATTCTCAACACCCCCGCCCGCCCCGGCACAGATGCACATCAGCCCGAGCAGCCCGCTAGCTTCGCTTTGATGAGCTGCACCGCCCTGCACAAAAATCGCTGTAAAACTCTTAAAGACCGGTCGGAGTTTATCAGGGGTGCAGCCAATGGCGGGGGTGACCAGATGTTTATCCTGTAGCGCCTGCCCTTGTGGCGAGACAGGGCCCAACCAGCCCAGTTTACCACCAGCACCAAGCTTTCCTTGCTTAGGCTTGTGCTTGGGCTTCAACGTGGTGTGTTTAGTGTGGGAGATCGCGAGCTTGCACCCGTGACCACCTCCGCACTTCAAGGCCCCACCGCAAAAGCACCCACACTCGTACAGATGGCCCTCTCCGCATCCACCAGGACCGTGACCAGGACTGCGGGCTCACGGCCAGCTCTGGGGCTGCGCCCTCTTGGCCGATGCGCACTGCGCGTGTCAGCGATGGCTGAGAAGAAGGTACAGCGCCAGCATACAGCATTGAACTGGCAAACGGAAACCAGCTGTTGCAGCCCTTTGCTTCGGGTTGCCTGACACCAGCGATTTGTGGCCGCACCCTGGCTGTCTAGGCTCAAGTTATCCAGCCCGTGAACAACGACCCGTTCATCGGCTTCCTGGAGACGCCTGTGACCAGCGCTCCCATCGTAAGCTTGTCAGCGGTTGTGTCGATCACATACCAGGTTCTCGACACCCCTGTTGAGCCCTCTTCAGGTCGCTAACTACCTCTCCAGCCTGCCAGCTTACCGCACTGGCGTGGCCCCCGTTGTTCGCGGCGTGGAGATTGGCTTGGCGCACGGCTTCTTCCTGGTCGGCCCCTTCATCAAGGTGCGTGACCTGCCAGCTGCTCTCCCTGCATTCCCCTGCTGACCCTGTTGCCTATGTCCTGGTCGCAGTTTGGACCCTTGCGCAACATCCCAGGCACCGCTGAGATCGTTGGCTGCCTGTCAGGGGCTGGCCTGGTCCTGATCCTGACCCTGTGCCTGTCCCTGTACGGCGCCAGCATGTTCCAGAGCTCGCCCCCCCTGGGCGTGAAGACCCTCAGCGGCCGCTCTGTCCCCCGCGACCCCCTGCAGACCTCCCAGGGGTGAGGGGCAGCCGCTGTCTTTCTGCTGCAGACCAGCTGGTGGCTCATGCCAGGGGTGGGGTGTGTGTGCCTGCAGGTGGTCTGAGTTCACGGCTGGCTGGGCTGTTGGTGGGCTGTCTGGAGTGGCGTGGGCCTACATCTGCACCCAGGTGTGCCCCCTGACGTGTGAAGTTCACTGCACAAGCACACGGGCTGAGTGGCATGGTGGGGATGAATTGACTGGGCGATGCATGGAAGGCATCCGCTGCACTGCCTGACATGGCTGCACTGGCCTCTGACCAAGGACATGGAACGTGAAGGACACCTGCAGATGCGTTCATCATCATTCATGACGCTGCTGAACAATGTCCGGAGGCCACCATGGGTGGCGCATGGCCGTACCTGTGCATTCATAGTCAGTCCCATGTGGTGCTCGCTGCCTAACCATTTGGGGCCACTGGCCAGCGTTGACACAGCCCATGACTCCCTGCTCACTACAAGAATGATGTCAGCTGTGCTGCTGGTTCGTGGTGTCACAGGTGCTGCCCTACTACAACTAGGCACATGGAGAGGTGCTACACAGGTCCAAGGCTGGCAGCAGGTGGCTGAGGCTGCGCTGAGGGCCGGGTGCAGTGTTATGTGAGGTTCAGGGGGGACATGGTAGGGGAGGGGTCGGGGGTGTGGCAGCCGCACCATCATCAGTGTCATTGTCATCAACAGCCCGCTGCAAGGCCTGTGGTGCAAGCGTGGGAGCCAGAGGTTGTGTAAGGCACAGGAGCCTGCCTGAAACAGAGGCCTACCTGCCTACCTGCCCCAAGCACGCTGCGACTGGAGGCCTAGTGGATACTGATGGGGCTGGGACAGCCGCTGCGGGAGCGACTCAGCTGCCCGGCACGCCTCAGGCAAACCTGCATACCTCACCTGGGTCAGGTCCCTCCCTTCTGTCAGCAGCCACCCTTGTACCGTACAGTTCGTAAGCTGCGTTGTATAGTGTTGCGCTGCGTTGTATAGTGTTGCGCTGCACACTGGCTCTTGAGCGCCCTAATGCCGAGCATTCACCATGCAAGTCTGCATTACAGCTTAAGTGGATTGGTTGACGATGCCCAAGCTGTTGAAGCTGTTGAAGACTTTCTGCAGTGCACATCTTCAGCCAGGTGGTCAAGCAAAAGCGCACATGAGCTGAACACGGTGGAGGGTATTTACGTTTAATCCCGGGCGCACAGCGGAGGATCCAGGACATCAAGAGATCCTCCCAAAATTGGGAGGAATTGTAACCTGTGTCAGTGATGCTACGCCTGGTGGTGGACCACTTCACCACGCTATCCTCCCCCCGCTAGGTCTTCACAACCAAAAGTGCACATTACGGGGAAAGTAAGACTTGATATTTTCTCGTGAAATCCAGCTTCACATCCTCTTCGACCTCGCGGTTCCAAACGGGCGCTGTAACGGTGAGCAGGCTGTATGCGTGGCTGTAGAATGCCGCGAATGCAGGGGGCGTCGACAAAGCTGGGCGTCGTAGACGCATTGATGCTGCGGGCTCATCTTACACGTAGTAGCCTGGAACCAGCCCGTAATGTAAAGGGATATTGTATAATGTCTGGGCCCGCGCAGTTCACGTTCAAATATAATAATATATCAATAAATTCGGCTAATTGTATACTGATGATGTGGCTTACACCGCTTAAGCCGTCAGCCGTTAGGCTGCTAGGCCGCCCTCCCCCTCTAGGGGTTCGGGACTTTCTATAACGCACTTCAAAGCAAGGTGCACAAACAAAGGTGCACATGGGCTCAACATGAAGTCATGCAAGTTCTCATTATTGTTCTGTAAAGTCATGGCAAACTCCGGCTGCTCCCTGATGGAACTCGTGGCAGTGCACTCAAAGATGAAATGCATGGCGTCATCCACTACCCCCTCTGTGCATCTGGTGCATGTGCGATCAATGAAAGTTACCCCCTCAAACCGAGCCTTCTCCACCCCCAGACCGCTGTTGCCTAACCTGAACCTAGTCAAGCTCGTGCGAACTTCTGTAGAGAGCTGTCTGTTCAGCAGGTGTGGTGCCATGTGATTGATGCCAATGCCGTCCCCATGCTTGAACCATGCTGCATACGAGCATCTCTCCCGATGCACCGTCTCAGGCAGTCTAGGGTATCCCTCAAACCCAACCCAACGCCTCCCCCACCTCTCGAGCCACTTGACTTCCATAGCCTTGGTGCCTAGGACCATGTCCGGGCTCAAGGTGAACTCACCCCCCATCAGCTCTCTGGCAGCCAGCTGGAACTGAGCACTCCAGCTGGCCTGGCAACTCCTCCCTAACTCCACATCTGCCTTGATGACCCTCATTAGCAGGTCACTGTGGGATAGTTTGGCAGTGTTCCAGAACTTGCATGCAGCCCTAAGCCAGTAAAGCTGGAGGGGCAGCTGCCCCAACTCATGCAGCACCATCAGGCCTGACACTGAGCTGCGTACCCTGGCAGCAAACCTGAGAAAGCTGAGCATGCGTGTTTGCACTGGGTTGGAGAGTTGCACACCATGCCCAAGGAATGCAGTGCCCCATACCTGGCTGCCATACAGCCCCAAGGGGAGCACAAACGCTCTAATGAGGTGACACAGGGCATAAGGATCATGCAGGACCCCATACTCTCTGGCACGCTTGCACGCCTGGCGCATGGCGAGGAACATGCCAGCCCTCATATGAGTGGCAGCAAAAGCAGGGGTGGCGCTGGGATTAAAATGCATGCCTAAGTACTTGAACTCTCTCACCACAGGCAGGATCTCATGCTTGTACCCGCTAGGTGCTGCAGTGTGTGAGTTGCCATTGAAGACCATCACCTTTGACTTGCCCACATTTTCTGTAAGGTGTTTCCTGTCTGCAAAGCCTTGCAGCTGGCAGACCAGCCGCTGCAGCCCGTGGGACGAGGTGCTCACCAAGGTCAGGTCATCAGCATACATGAAGTGGGTGACAGGTGTGCCTTGCACCCTCACAGGTCACCCCGGCCATTGGACCCGCCAATCCGTGCCAGGCCTGCGCATCGCACCACGCGCTAGTGAGGGGTAGCTGAGGCTATCGCGGTAAGTCACGCGCGCTAAAACTCGCGTTTTGGACTGAAGCCTTGTCCCAGATCACCGCCCGCCACCAGGTCGAGAATTGAGATAGCGCGAACAGGTTGCGACCCACTCACAAGAGCAGGGTGGCGAGGCGCTCCGTGGCGTCCGTAGCAAAGTTCGCACTAGAGAGGCAGCCTCGCAGTACTGCGCAGTAGGCCATCGCAGTGCTGCATGCTACTGAGCCGTTTCATTACAATACGAGACTGAGTCACGCCACGCTTCGCTGAAGTCGGTGCAAGTCGGGTGCATGGCACTGTTAACAATTTCGGCTCTATTGGCTCACTTCCTCTATTGGCTCAGTTTATCTACCGGCTCGGTTTGTGCTATACTGGCTCAGTTGCTGCTGCTGGTTTTTAAGCGAAGGTGCTTGGCCTTACATGTCATCGGCCTTACATGTCACAATGGAGGTTCCCTCCACTGCCACTGCCGCTGCTGACCACCTTGGCACGTATCGCTTTATGGTATGCCAGTGCAGCGCGACGTCGGGGTCTAGGATGGCCCATCGCAAATTTCGGCTTGAGATTCGCGCAGAGTGCGAGAAATGCAACGATGTGGGCGCCCAAGGGCAGCACAGGGTCCACCCCGTCGGGGATGCACCCAAGGACGCCGCCAATCGCTCACTGTAATGAGATTGCCCCATGCCACATTCACCCTCTGCCACATTTTGTTATTGTATGTACCAAACCCAGGGAATCTTGCGCTTCGACCTGCGACCCACGTACGGTCGCACCCCGTTGAGCCCCAGGTTGCAGCGAGCGACCATGTTCACAGTCCGCGGGAATGGCGGGCGGAGTGATCTGGGAGGCTTCAGTCCAAAACGCGAGTTTTAGCGCGCGTGACTTACCGCGATAGCCTCAGCTACCCCTCACTAGCGCGTGGTGCGATGCGCAGGCCTGGCACGGATTGGCGGGTCCAATGGCCGGGGTGACCCCGAGCAATTCAAAAATACTCTCTTTCACACGCACGTGCCCGAGGCCGACCTTTGCGCGCCGCAACAGCCCCGGAGGGCCTGCTGGGATATGCAAATGCCCTGGCAGTGGCGTCCCTCATGGGATACAGCCCACGTAGCTGCCGCCGGAGGAGGAGATGCGCCTCCTCAAGGGACCGTGCCCGCAAACGTAGTGCAACATGTTGTTGTGTAGCAGCTCAGGCCAGACGAATGGTCACCGCGATGAGTGCATGTCCCGCAACGCCTCAAATCTAATTATGACCATCGTGCTTCAATTTTTGGCCGCCCGCCTCACTGACTTGGGAGTTCGGGCTTATGAGCGCACATCGTTGTTGCGTAGTAACTCAGTTGCCCTTCGCGCTGCTACAGAGGGACGCCATGTTTCGCGGCGGTTTGTCGCAACCACTAGCCGACCGCGAATCGGCCCCGGTCAGATTTGTTTAAATTCCTGGCATAGCTTACAGTCAGGCTAGACAAGCAAGCCAAAAAAGGCCCATTTTTCGGACGGACCTAACTAACTCTATACACCGCGTCATGATGTAAGATTGGCACGCCTTGACGCAGCGCCGCGCACGTTAGCATCGGCTCAGAGGAACTGGCCTATGGTGATCGGCTGGTCCGCGACCCCGTCCAATGTTCGGTGGCCCCTACCAGCACACAACGCCAGGAGCGCCCCATCGCTGTTATTTGCGCCCTTTAGTATGTGTGCTGTTGCGGCGATGTCCTCGGCGATGTCCAGGTGCCTACTGGGTGTCTACAGTGTGTGTTGCATGCTGCCTGCTAGAGGCTTGTCTCATGGCCGGGTTGAGGGGGTACGCTGTGAGGCTTTGGGCCTGAAACTTCTTCAGCAGCTACCTGTACCACATACTCACACCCTGGCGCTGGCTCGACCTCATCATGCATCAGCTCGATAAATGGCGAGTGGTGCTGTGGGACACACTGCCAAAAGCATCAAATGTATGCCAAACGTGCCAAACGCCTTGCAATGCACACCGGGGGAACCGCCTTGGGTACATGCACAAAAGTGTACTGTGGAGGAAGCGGAATGACATGTCTGCTGGTACTAAATCCGGAAAAACATGAAAATTCTGTGGAAAACGCGTTGCACATGGCAATGCCAAGGACTATTTGCCCGAAATGATGGCCTTTCCGCCAGCTTGAACTGTACACATTGGTAGCATAGACTCCTATCCTGCCGTCGGAGTCGTCGATGTACCTTTCGGTCGATGCCAGCCGCACTTGAAGCCTTTTCAGCCATGCCCCATATCTCGAAGCGAAGCCTAGCCGGGTCCGCTAAAATGGCTGCGCTTGTATCCACTGGCCGTGCTCCATGGACCCGCACTGCTAACTACCTCGCTAAACAAGCCCAGGCAAGGCAGCCCAGCCTAGCCCAGCCCAGCCATTGTGCCCTTCCCCATACCGATGCATGTGTATTGCATTGTTGCCTTCAGACGCTGAATGATACCAAACAACGGCTACAAGAGGTGGAGGAAGAGAATGCACGGGAGAAGCAAGACTGGCAGCAGCAAGAACTGGACTGGCAGCAGCAGCACCATGACTTGCAACACCGGCAGCAGGACTGGCAGCAGCAGCACCAGGACTGGCAGCAGCGGCAGCAGGACTGGCAGCAGCAGCAGCAGCTGTTGGAGAAGCAGCTCCATGACCTTCTGCAGCAGGCTGACATCCATGCCCACATCATTGTTGTCTCTGCTGCAAATGAGCTGGCACGATTGAAGGTACGGCCAGCCATAATTAGCCTCGTCCCTGCCATCCAGCCAACCTTGCATTTTATCCTTCACCCCCATTGATTGTGCAGGAACAACTCAATGTAGCCCAAGCTCGATTGGCTCACCAAGCCTCGGGTGCTGAGCAGCTGCAGCAGTCAGTGGTGAGGCTTACAGCGGCAGTGTGTGCTGCAGATGCCCGTGCTGTTGCAGCTGAGGCCTCGTCTATAGGGGCCGCTGCTGTAGCGGCAGATGCCAGCTCTGATGCCCATGCATCAGCAACATTGCTGGAGCAGGAGCAAGGTGGAGTGGTGAAGCTCTTGTCAGCAGCAGCGATCAGCGCCGGCCACCAGCAGCACCCTATCTACGTGGTGCACTGCTACGAGCACATCCTGCATAACGCGGTGCGCCACCTGTGCGTGCATTTTGGCAAATCTGCACACATGCAGCGCCAGGGTCTACCAGTGCCTATTTGCTGAGCTGCTGAAGCCTGTGCATATGGTGCAATGCGCCGTGCTGGCAGCTCTTAACCGTGCGGTGCTTGAGGAGCAACAGTTGTGGGCGCAATCAAACAGCAGCAGGTGGATGTGCCACTGGCACACCCACCATGAGCAGAGTAGAAACCAGTGCTTGGAAGCAATCTCACAGCATCAGCAACAGCAACATCAGCAAGCACCAGCAGTGGCAGCACTCACCCCTTCGAAGCGCCATGCTCCCGACAGCGTTATGCGAATGCGCTGACAACAAAGCTTGCCTTTGTTGGTGAGCCCAGCCCTGCCCTGCCCAGCCTTAATTAGCCCCTTGGATACGGTGTTGACCCTGAGCCTAGCCCTTGCAAGTGCCAGAGCCCTAGCATGCATGCAGTGAATGTCACACAACACAAGTGACCGGTTACAGTCAGGCGTTCCCAACTACCTGTAAACCACCCCCCTGTGATAGGAAGCCTGTATCTCCGCAGCCAACCAGTCAAAAATACATGTAAACAGTGCTTTAAACAGAGGAGACTCAAAGCTACGAGATGGCAGACGCAGCAAAAACTATCTCGCTCTCAGCGGTGCTCAGTGCCTGCCCAAAGACCGACATTTGAATTCATGCGATTTCGCCCCATACGAGGCGCGCCGCTCTAGCACGCTTCGCCACACTGTTGTGAGTGGCACCTGCAACGCGCAGCAGCAGTCGGTACATGTTTTGCTTTTGGCATGTGGACGCGACGACGGCAGTCGTGACGACTGGATACCACTATTAGCTTTTGGAGCTGCTGCTGGCGCTAGTGCATTACCGGCTGCTCTACCACGCTTAAAGAAGGTCCTAGGTGCAGTACATGGTGCAGCTGGCTAAGGGTCCTGAAGCAGCTCCTGGAGCAGGTCCTGGAGCAGCTGGCTAAGGGTGACAGCCCATGGTGGAGACCGATCCTTCTGCCCCTCAAGCAGCTGTGACACGGCATCTCTCGCATGCGCCCAGACACGCAGCATGGACACCGTTGAGCTGATGTAGCAGGGTGTTGTGTATGCCGTGGCTATAGCAGGGTTGCGCCCGAATGCAACCAGCCTGCCCCTTGCTCTGCAGGAGCTTGCTCATGCGGGTGACAACACCACCATATTCACCCATGTTCACAGCTGCACTGTCAGCTGTGATGCTGGCGATGCAGGCAGTGTCGAGGCCGTGGAGGAGCAGCTCCTGCATTATGACCTGGACATGAGCTTCTGCCGTGCCAATAGGCAAGGGGATGATAGCCAAAACATCGGTGACTTGAGTGGTGAGTCGGCCTGCCCCAGCTGCAGCCTCAGCCCCAACCCCAGCTGCTGCCCCAGCCCCAGCCCCAGCCCCAGCCGCTGCCCCAGCTGCTGTCCCAGCCCCAGCCCCAGCCCCAGCCCCTGCCGCTGCCCCAGCTGCTGCCCCAGCCCCAGCCCCAGCCCCAGCCCCAGCCCCAGCCCCAGCCCCAGCTGCTGCCCCAGCTGCTGCCCCAGCTGCTGCCCCAGCTGCTGCCCCAGCCCCAGCCCCTGCCGCTGCCCCTGCCGCTGCCCCAGCTGCAGCCCCAGCCCCAGCCCCAGCCCCAACTGCACCACCGGGCCTCTGCTCCCATCCCTCTGTCAGTTGCTGCGGGGTGACTGCTGCTGTCACTCGCGATACGAGCACCTTGCCATGGCGATCGCATGTGCACCCATCAAATTGCAGGTGTATTGCCATTCTTACCAAGGGTCTTGCGCCGCCGGTCTGAAAGCAGGTAGCAAAAACATGCGGTTATTCCCAGCCTCAGCCCCCCTCAGCCCCCCTCAGCCCCCCCCTTAGCCCCCCCCTCCCACCCCCTCCCACTCCCTCAGCCCCACCTCAGCCCCCCCCTCAGCCCCCCCTTCCCACCCCCTACCACTCCCTTCCACCCCCTTCCACTCTCTCCCAGCCCCTTCCCACCCACGCCACCCTGCCCCTTCCCCTTTGCATCTTACCAAGGGTCTTGCGCAGCATGTAGGTGGACACGATGTGGCATTCACGCCCAACTGTGGATGTCTTGCCTGGCCGGTGTGGGTTGGGGAGGACGCACTGGAGGGTTAGAGGGGAGGAGGCTGATGGCAGGCTGGGATGAGGGGCTACTGGGAGCTGGGCGGGGTAGACGAGGTTGGGAGGTGGTGGGTTAAGGTGTGTTGGTGGTGGCCATGTGGCGGAGTGGTCAGCCAAGCTCAGTCGGCTCCTCATGCACCTGTAGCCATCAGCATGTGTACCTTGTAAGCGGTCCATCTTGTCACATACAAACCCAATAATTGAGTTGCATGGTGCCATGGACGCGTTGATGAGTATGCTACAAAAGATTCGTGTGAGGCCAGGCTGTTGTTCAATGGTTGAAAACACATAGCGGGTCATAGCTGGAGGGGGTGTCTAGTCCCTACTGTGCCGCCCACCATTACAGCGATACAGCGATGTCGCACACGAATTCGAGTTTCTTCACATCCTCGCCAAGCGGCCTGCACCATCAGGAAGCTCGCGCAGCCATGTTTGCCGGACTTCGGTGGTGTGCGCCACCGACATGTCGTGCATCGCTAACGGATAGCCAAGGACGTAGCTTACCAGTATAGCTAACCACGGTCTGTGATTGGGACACATTCGGGGTCACATGTGTCTGCCCGCATCGAATGACTCCGATGGCAATTCCAGTCTTACATTAAACGCGCGTTATCGCATTGCAGCAGACGCAGCAAACGTTACATCAAATGATGGAGTATATGGGCTGCAGTTGCATGAAGATTACCAACCCCATGTTGGGAACGCTCTGTAACTTACAGAGAACACAAGTGACAGTTAACAGAGAACACAAGTGTAGGTTGGATGTTATAATGTAATGATGTGAGGTTAGATGTAATGATGTATGGTTGAGGGCCGGACGGGCCAGCCGCAAACAGGCAAAGTCCACCGCACATGTTGTGAGATAGGAGGGTTCGGAGCTGGAGATTGTGATTGCGGGGCATTACTAACATTCACAGCTTTGCGGGAGCTAGGAAGCCGAGCTACCCAGTACAACCGACTGAACGGACCTGGCTAGCGAGAGAGACGGGCCCCGGCCTTAGACCTTACACATATGTACGTAGCTCCCTATGGCGACCTTATTGCGTGGACACAACTTTCGGCACAAACACCCATATTGGGCCTGCGAGCCTGAGCTTCGATGCCGCTAACTAATTCAGCACGCTGAAGCTAGCGGTGCAAACGCGGTAGCAAATGGTGGCCTGGATGTGGAGAACAGCATGGTACCCAATTTTCCCCTTGCTTGTCTAGCCTGACTTACAGCTGGGGCAACATGAGCATCGTCAGCGGCACAAGCAACATCTTGTACTTCGCTCGACCTGCCTTGTTGAACGTGCATGGTCGCCAATGAAGACAGCCACAGCCCAAGCCTGCATGATGCAGGCACGCCATGCCCTGGGCACACATCATGCCGCCCATTGCCGTGCAGGTCTACATCTGTGTCCCATCTTCCCACCCGCACCCTGCCTACAGCTTAGACATAAACGAGGGCAGTTGCGCAGACACTGAATGCTGTGCCTGCTGTGCCTACTGTGTTGTGCATACTGTGCTGCACAGGATTGCGTAAGGATGTAACAAGGCTTGCTGCGTTTATTGAGGCCGTGCGTGATGGAGGCCTACCGCTTCTAAAGTGACCCAGCCCTGTGTGGCCATATGAGCGGCAGGTAGGCTCCAGATGCACAGCGGTGCTGTGGTGGCCATGATGCCACCCAGGTCGACACGACACATCCTGGTGGCCTGGGCTGGTCGTTGGAGGATACTGAGCTTGCTGGAGGGGCTACGCATACAGGTTTCTGGTAACATGACGCTGCATGTGTTGTGTAACACTGTCTCGGACTGCGGTACAGCTAATAGTATGTCAGGAAGGTAGGGAGGTTGTCTACCACCGGGGTGGGCGCCTACATCCTTGGCTGCTGCTGCTTAGTCGTTTGCCTGCTAGCTAAAGTTAGCATGGTGAGCATACATGGATGTAATCTAGCATCGAAGTGCATTAGGGTGTAGCGAGCAATGGTGGTAGTTGAGTAAGCGAGTTTAGCTGAGTGTTGTGAACAACATGTAGGGTGCGGCCTGCACCCCTGGTGTGGTGCTGGCTGTCACCAGGCACCTGCTTGCACAGCTGACATGACCCTGCATACATTAGTCGCACAAGCTCAACAGACTGTTCGCGGCTGAGAGCACCAGCTGCGTCATTTTGCGCAGTGTCTGGTCATTTTGCGTAGTGCTGGTCATCAAATACTTACATGCAACCGTGATGTCGTACTCCCTCTTGCGCAGGTAGCATTTATGCTCCACCTGGATGCTGAAACGGGTTGTATTGCTCACATGGGTGTACCAGCGCTGACATCCCTTCCCTGCCTACCGCTACCCACCCAGTGCAGTAACAGCCCTCACATCAGAACAAAGCTGGAGGAGGACAGCTATACACGGGATTTACACGTGCAACTCATGCACAGGCACACACTGACTGATGCACATGCGATCTTACGCGAGCCTTCATTGGGTTGGGCTGCAGTCCACCAGTGCATCTGACATGCTGCACCACATGTCAACTAACGAGAGGTGTCTCTGTGGACACCATCTGCTGGGTAGATTGGGGCACACTGCCCTGTCACCTGCTTCTCACAAGCACAGACGTCACATCCATGCCTGCCCCGCTGTGCTGGCTCTCCTACATCAATTCACAGCTGTCCTCACAGTGCTGCTGGTGCTGCTCATCTGCAGCCAGGTGCTGTATCTGGCCTCTGTCCACTGCTTAGCTTGATACTTTGGCAATGTTAGCTGACAGCCAGTCAAGGCCCTCGTACAAGCCTTCTCCAGATGTGGCACAAGTGCTTTGGATGTACCTGCAGCGATAGCCCACAGCACAGCATGTCAATCTCCATCCTCGAGCTCTATAAAACATTTCAACCCATCATTTACTAAGCTACTTGGCTAGCTGGCATTACAGCATCGTTTGACCTACCAGTTGCGACCACGCAGGTTGTGCAAGCCAAGCTTGTCTGTAATCTCTGCTGCATTCATAGCGTTAGGCAAGTCTTGCTTGTTGGCAAAGACAAGCAAGCATGCGTCTCGGAGCTCATCCTGCAATTAAAAGGGAAATATTCAATGTAAGCCTGTTAGAATCAATGGTCATTGGCATGGGTTGTTTGCAGCAGGTTGTCTTGTATACATTGCTAGCAATGAACATCAAGCATTGGATACCTACCTCGTTAAGCATGCGCATGAGCTCATCCCTGGCCTCGCCCACGCGGTCGCGATCATTGCTGTCGACCACGAAGATGAGGCCCTGGGTGTTCTGGAAGTAGTGTCTCCACAGTGGCCGAATCTGCAGCGACAGAGAGCCACGGAATGCTGGAACGTCGCATTCGCCACGGCTTCGTCGATGCCTGCCGTGCGCACCTTGTCCTGACCGCCCACGTCCCACACCGTGAAGCTAATGTTCTTGTACTCCACAGTCTCGACGTTGAACCCTGCGTTTACCAGTTGCGTCAGTCGATCTAGACAGAGAAGCTGAGATAGCCCCGTCCCGCAAGAGGCACAGCGGAGTGGGGTCTGTACTGAAAACCGAGGGCTGCAGCCGGGCGCTGACCGCTGCCCAGGAGCTGCTAGCTGCTCAGCCCCGCGTGCTCCTTTGACTCACGTCCCCAGCAATCACGGTGCTCGCGTACTCGGACAGCGTGTGCACTCACCAATTGTGGGGATGGTTGTCACGATCTCTCCCAGCTTCAGCTTGTACAGGATGGTGGTTTTCTACATGTTTAAGTACAGAGCGCAAGGCTATATGAGGATGTGCGCCAGGACTGATCCTAGTGCAGGGCAATTGTGCCACTACGTATTCAGAGCAATCCCTGGAAGAGGCAGCTCCCAGCTCAGCGTGCCAAACTCACCCCGGCTGCGTCAAGCCCAACCTGCGACCATCAGTGACAAGCTACAAATCACAAAGGTTCCTATCCGCACGGCGCAGCCTAAGCTGCACATACTAATACAGGCGACGCAGAAGAGCTGGGCACGGCCTCCCCACACTGACCATGAGGATGCGCATCTCCTTCTTGCCAAACAGCCTCGTGAACACCTTGCTGAGAGCGAGACCCATGGCAGCTGTCCTGGCTTTCTGACAACGGCCGGTGGATCGAGCACGGCGATGTGTCGAAGTCTGGCTGGCAACGCCAACACCAACAAGCTCACAAATAAAGCCCGGGATGGCTGTGAGTGGACCAAAGAAATTCAAGCATTCATGTGTGAACTTGACATGGTAGCTAGATCGGGGAGTCGGACAGCTCGCCAGTTCAATGGAAGACCCAGCCAAGTTTGGCTGAACAACGTGCCTGGCTCCATTATCAAAGAGGAAAAACACAAACCATACCCTTTGACAGCGAGACGTTGTGTCCCTCACTTGCGGGCTGTGCCCTTCAGGGCCATCAAGGACAGGTGATATCCGCGCGCCTTGGGCTCATACTGGATGAGGGAACCCTCCTTACGCTCAGAATTAGCTTGTATTACAATAGTGTGGACTGTACTCAGGCCCTGCACCAGCAGCGTATGCCATTCACTACCAGAACGGGGTCACTTTATATCTAGGCATGCTCACCATGCTAACTTTTGCTAGCAGGCAAACGACTAAGCAGCAGCAGTCAAGGATGTAGGCGCCCACCCCGGTGGTAGACAACCTCCCTACCTTCCTGACATACTATTAGCTGTACTGCAGTCCGAGACAGTGTTACACAACACATGCAGCGTCATGTTACCAGAAACCTGTATGCGTAGCCCCTCCAGCAAGCTCAGTATCCTCCAACGACCAGCCCAGGCCACCAGGATGTGTCGTGTCGACCTGGGTGGCATCATGGCCACCACAGCACCGCTGTGCATCTGGAGCCTACCTGCCGCTCATATGGCCACACAGGGCTGGGTCACTTTAGAAGCGGTAGGCCTCCATCACGCACGGCCTCAATAAACGCAGCAAGCCTTGTTACATCCTTACGCAATCCTGTGCAGCACAGTATGCACAACACAGTAGGCACAGCAGGCACAGCATTCAGTGTCTGCGCAACTGCCCTCGTTTATGTCTTCTAAGCTGTAGGCAGGGTGCGGGTGGGAAGATGGGACACAGATGTAGACCTGCACGGCAATGGGCGGCATGATGTGTGCCCAGGGCATGGCGTGCCTGCATCATGCAGGCTTGGGCTGTGGCTGTCTTCATTGGCGACCATGCACGTTCAACAAGGCAGGTCGAGCGAAGTACAAGGTGTTGCTGGTGCCGCTGACGATGCTCATGTTGCCCCAGCTGTGAAAGCTGCTCGCATTACCAGCAGCCTATGGGTGCGCTCGGCTATGGTAAGTGGTTAACTCCCATGCGCAGATGGGAACCCCTTTTACCCCTACTGACCATCTGGGCCACACACGCCAGACGACACGTCCACCGCGGTGGGCTGTGCTGTGCAGATGGCTTGCATGACATTGTCCGGTGTGAGGCCACCTGCTAGCAGCCAGCCACCCTGGCTGGTGTGCTTGGGCACTTGCAGGCGAGACCAGTCCAGTGGCTGGCCACTGCCACCCTGTATGTACCAGGCAACCACAAGCAAAGCCCTCGTAAGCTCCTGTGCAGGGGCGGCTGTAGCAGAGCATAATAGAGGTAGACGGCAAACAGACTTGGGTAACAGCACTCAGAATCAGGCTGGGTCCCAGAGATTGATGACTCAGTCAACGCCATGATTTCTATGAACAAATCGACTGCCAATTACTAAAAGGTCAGGTGGGCCAGGCTGGGCAAGATAACAGGCGAACACTCAATAGGCGCATCTGTGAGAAGCACCAGACTGCCAGCTACAGCAAGGCTGGGTCAGTTCAGCGATTGCCAGTCCAGCGAGCCAAGGCCAGCTCAGGCCAGGCCAAACCAAGCCAGGTCAGGGCCTACTGAAGGCGCCTGGTGAGCCAAATAGCACAGCTCACCTGCAACCCATCAACCAGCACCCAATCCACAGGGGAGGCCGGTGGTGCCGTCTGCACATCACCAGAGGGAGTGGCGTGCATCACGTACATAAGCTGCAGGTTTGAAGATTGCAAGGCAGCAGCGGCTGCGCGTGCCCCGTCACCATGTAGCTGTGCGATCTCAATGTCAGCAGCAGCGCATCTGTGCGCACGTGAGTAGGACATCCCTGAGCTCAGCCTAACCCCAGCTTGTCAAACTGCGGTGGTCATAAATCTTGCCTCGCCAGTATTGTGTCAGCAGACTCGTCAACAAACACTCCCACAGCCTGGGCGCCCCCTCGCTTGGCAGCCAGGGCAATCTGCTGAGCTACTGTATCACACACAGCCCGCTTAGCCTTGGGCCACATGATCATGCCTGCAGGGCGCGCAATATGCAAGCCATGCCAAATGGTATGGTAAAGATAGCACGACGCCCAGCTGTGTCCACAGGTTGATGAAACTGGGGAGCGTACCAATGAAGTCAGCTCCGGCTGCAACCGCTGCCTCTGCATCCTCACGGCAGGTGATGCCACATATCTGCATGCAACAAATATCAAGCTAATACAAATCGCCGCTGCCCGCAAGGGTAATCTATGCGCAGCTTGCTCACCTTGACTAGGGTATTGGCGCCACATCGGCTGGCTTGTGCTCGCACGCTTTGCTGCTGGCGGCCAGTGTGTCTGGTGGGTAATGCCCGCTTGCAGGCCAGCTTCATCGCGACTACAATCTTGTTGGATCGCGACGGACACCGCTTTTGGCGGTCACACTTGAACTGAATCCCAAAGTGGCGGATGTCTAAGAAATTGAACGCAGACTGTCAAACAAAACACCACGATGCAGCAATCGCTGGGCTTTGCACGTGCCCAAGGTTTCGGAGGTGCAGCCAGCAGGCGGGGCAGCCTCCTGACTTGCGACGCTGTGAAGACAAAAGGAGGGAAGAGCGTGGCTTGTACCAAGACATTAATTGCAAAGCCCGAAACCGCGGAGGCAGTTGCGAAGCTCGTGGCCGAGCACGCGGAGTACTCAATAAAGGCGGCAAACGATAGAGAAAACGGCATAATTGTGGTGCAAGCGATGAGAGATTCCTGGGAGCCCTCTACCTTCCACTGTACGTGGCAGAGCTGCAAAAGCATCTCCATGATCTCTAACGAAAGTGAATGTACAGGAACAACCACTGTATTGTAGTGTGCTATGCACAGTATGGGAGCGATATGAAAGCAATGCCCACATGGCGCGCTTCTACTCGTCGCCTGAGTACAAGACGTTCATGGCCAAGGTATGTGATTTCAAGATGTGCCTGGTCCTACTAAGGGGTCACACCGGCAGCAAGTGCATGTGTACCTTAGATTGGCTAGGCTTCATACGGTATGATGTGCAGCTCAAATGTATGATCAAAAGCCAAGCTGCCTTGTCAGCACCACACGCTTCATGACCTCCTGCAGCCGCAGCCTGTTATTGACCAATAGGTAACTACACTGTGTTGCTTGCCGACTTATCAGTGAGAGCTGTATCGCGCCATTGCCTGTCTGGGCAAGGTCTAACCTGCGATTGGCCTAGTTTAATCTGGCAGACTATCGCATTAAACACTCCCTACCAATTGCTGCATCATGCCGCAGCTGCATTGTGCCAGCATAGTGTGCTTGAATCAGGGCTCTGTGTTGCAGCAACCCTAACCAAGAGATGCCATGCAACGACAACGAGTGCTGCAGTGGCTTGCACACCAATGCAGTCTGCCACCGATCAGGCTAGGTTCAGTGCAGGCCTGCAGGTAGAAAAGCTACTGATTTCAATGCCCAGCAGCCATACCAGGCTGGAAGCTCAGTGGTGCAAACCAACAACAACCACTACAGTGCGCCATGCCTCTGTACAAGCCACAGGGGGTGCTGTATGTGGGGTGGCTTGCAGGCTCGGCCCCATCTTGAGCAGCCAATCGCTATAGCCCTGTATGAGTACAACAATGGCCAGATTGGACCAGTCTGCTTATCCGAAGGTATGCAGGGCAGAGGGTGGCACTGGTGGCAGGGCACTCGTGAAGTTGCTGACCAGGGGCTGATAAGGCTCTCCTCTAGCACGGCACAAATGCAGGCCCGGCCTGGCGTCAGCCTGGCTAGTCTGACCCCATGTACTGCTGTCATGCACCGCTGCCCCCCATGCACTGCTGCCACCCAGCTGTGCTGATCAGTGAGCAGCGAGCGCATGTCTGCCTCCTTCCTACCAGCCTGCTGGCCATCAGGGTGCTAGTGCAGCACAAGTGTGATGACCAGTGACGTCATCGCCAATTGTGCGTTGTGGAGGATTGACTGCAAGCCCAGGGATCAGGGCCAGAGCACAGCACTCAGCTGTCACCCAGAGTGGGCAGGGTGGACACTGAGTGGCTCAGAGCCCTGAACACTGTGATTCAGGCCAGTGTGTCATCGTGTGGTGCGCCTGGCTTGGCATGGCATGGCCCCGACTCACCCCAGGGGGGGATCACTGAAGGGCGGTGCAGGAGAGCACAACTGTCACTCCTGCTGCTTGCCATGTCCTGCACATCCCTGTGTCCGGCAGTGCAGGCCACCATCTGTCTGCCTTGTTGCTTAGCTGCATCAAGCGGCCTTAGTCCATTGCCTCATTGTGTCCCCCTGGGCCCCAGGCCGCATGTCACACATCCTCAAGTGCAAGGGCCCAGTCCGATACCTGGCTGCGCTGTTGCCTCGCCCCTCTGGGTTGCCTGGCTGCTTCGCTCCACTGATCTGCCTTGCTTCCATGCCTGATGCTCTGCCCAGGGCCGCGAGGGGAGGGTGGGTTGGATGATGCCACTGGTGCCAGCGGGGCAGCGGGCGGCGCCTCCATGAAGCAGACCAGCGCCTCTTTTGACTTGGGTGAGTGGCAGGCAAGAAGGAGAACCCTCCCCTTCGGCAGCAACAGCCTCAATCAGCATTGGACCCTGCTGCCTCAACCTGCCTCTCCTAGCCGTCCACCCTGGTGCCCTGCCGCACTCCTCGCCGCCCTGCATCCTTCCCGCCATGCTCCATGCCGCCTGCCATCCTGCGCATGTGCGCAGCAACCACCACCGTTGCGACCATGCATTAGCATCATTGCTGTGGTGGTCAGGGCAGTGTAGCGGGGAGGCAGGACATGGTGGCGTGTCAGTCCAGGGCACTGGGCTGGCTCAATGCTGTTGCTGGTCCTGGTCCTGGCTGGCTGTGTGATGCCCAGGTCGCATTGAGGATGCTGAGGAGCGGGAGCACAACGTCCTGACCGACAGCCTGAAGGCAGCCAAGAAGCAAATGGAGGGTCTGAAGGGCCTGCTGGGTAACCTGTTTGGCAAGAAGGAGCGGCAAGAAGACAAGCCCAAGGCTGGGGCGGGCAAGAAGTAGCCGGCGGCCCAAAGCTGGCTTCACGTGGTGATCAGCCCAACACACATCCCTGCATGATGCATAACACAGCCAGTGACGAGGATGGGAAGGGAGTTTACCTTGGCTGGATCGGGACCAAGGCCCCAGTGCATTGCATGCAAGCCGGAGCCACATGCTTGACGGCTGAGTATGGATCAAAAGTTGTGTTGGGATACAGGCAGGCAGGACATGCAGGCAACCGGGCAGGCGGGCTGAGCTAACGGCTTGACAAGAGCATTACAGAAAGTCCCGAACCCCTAGAGGGGGAGGGCGGCCAAGGAGCCTAACGGCTGACGGCTTAAGCGGTGTAAGCCACCTACCTACACGCACCTCCAACTTACTCACCACCGCCATTCACAAGTTGGCGTCACAGCCATGCTCAGCACATGCAGGTACCAGGTACATGCAGGTATGCAAGTCCACAACTGCTGGGCACACCCTGGCGAGCAGGTGTGCTCTTGCACGCAGCTCGACATGAGAAACAACGGCATGAATTCATCCCGCAACGTTAGGGTGATGCAGTGAGTGATCTCCTTCCGCTACCGCTGCATCACGACATCTTCATCGGGGCACCCTTGACCACTACAAACCCCGTCCCTGGTGGCATGTTCCACATCATGGCTATCCGGCTGCATTGCAACATTGTTTGCATAAACTACTATTCTGGGTATGGCAGTATGTACAATGATGGCGTAGCCTTGAGGCAGACGCCGGTAGACTGCCAGTAAATGCATGCATACTAGGTCGGTTCACGGCAAGCACTCGTCGCCAAGGCAGTCAAGGTTCAGTGACTGGGTCCATCCCTGCGATGCACTACAAGCTCACTCCATTTCGCCACAGTGTCCCATACCGCGCCAGCCATCGTACACAACGCCACGTTGCGTTGGAGAAACGTCCGTCAAGGGTCGCACAAGAGTATCGCCCGTGTGACCACGCCGAGTGTCCAGCCGGGAGGTACGGCTGTCCATAGACGCTCTCAAGCCCTCCATGTTTGATACTGCAAGATCTAGATGCGACGGAACACGACCGCGGGGCGTGGGTGGTTCCGGCGAATCGAGCATTCCAGCAGCCGCTGCTGCCGCGAGCGCTTCGGGAGGCAAGCCAGGCAGGAGGGCGATGGATGGGGCGGACGCCAGGCGCTGCGCCACAGCTCGAGGGAGGTAGCGACGCCGGGGGCCCGTCAATAGGAATCTGAGCAAGGCGAGCAGGTGCAGCCCAGGCATCACCACCATGACAATATCTGATGCGGCCATGCAAATGTTGATTGAAACACCTACATAGGTGGACAAATACCAGGGTATGGCTGTGATATAGCATGGTTGCTGTTCCACTGTCTGCATGTATGACATGGCATGGCATGGTATGGTATGGCATGGCATGGTATGGCATGGCTGCTTTCGCATGCCTGAATGTCAGGTTCTCAAACATTGTATACCAGGTTAGCACATATGGTTCTGACCAGTTCTGTAAACAACACAACAGCCGCAAAGCAGACAGCCATTGGCACAGAGTAAGACTGGTAAGAGCTAGGAAGCATTGCCACCACACACCTTTTCGATTGCATCATCAGTGACACCCGATGCCTGTTTAGAATCAGGCCCATGGCGATGAAGCAGTTGACCACTGCCTGAAGGGCCTTGACACAGCGAAACAGGGTGTTGCGGAAGAAGTCGAGCAGCAGGCCCACCTCCTGGCTCAGCCAGGTCACAAGCAGCCAGGAGGAATGCAAGGAGGTGGCGGCGCCTGAGTTCAAACCTGGGCTAGCTGCATGTGCAGCGCTGGCAGCTGCAGCGCTTAGGCCTGACAAGGGCAATGCCTGAGAGGCTGCCGCAACGGTGGTGCGGGCACTGGTTAGGGCACGGCCTGCTGCTTTGACGGCTGGGGCGGAGCGGGAAAACACCTGGGGCAGCAGGGTGGAGGGTGCAGAGCTGAGTCAAAGCAGGAGTGCGAAGGAGGGTGGGGAACACTGGGGCGAGGGCATCAGGCTGTAGTGTGGCAGGGGGAAAGGGCCAAGGCTGCACCAACGACCCTGACAAGAGAGGTGCAGAAAAGCTCATCTGTTGGGAGCTGTGCTCTATGCCCTCGTTAGCCCTAAGGACTGCGGCACAGACACAAAAAACAAACATGGCCTGACATAGCATGGGCAGCTTCCGCAAAGCCTCATGCCATTAGGCGCCCAGCAGCCTGGCTATACCAGCATAGCTGGGCCTCAGCCACCTGCCCTGTCTGGCTATCAGCTGGTCAACAGATGCCAATGACATTACTGTGAGTTGTTCTAGGTCCCGCTGCTCCCCGCCACCACTTGTTATGTTTGTGCTCACCGGCTTTCAGTGCACTGCCGCCAGTTCAGCATCCTTACAAGGCAAGCAGTCTGACTAGTGTGAGATGTATGGTAGCGCCCTCACCTCACCTTGCTCCCTGCCTTCAGTGTCCTTCCCATCATAGACATGCCTGCACTCAGGAACTGGAGCTGGCTGCTGAGGGCAGCTGCAGCCGCAGTGGCCAGACACGCCAACTGCTTTGCCAGCAGCAGCGGCCCCGCCAGCAGCACCTTGCCCAGCTGCAGGAGCAGCAGCAGTGCATGGCTGCCAGCCACCAGCAGCCACCACAACAGCCTGCAGGGAGGGCCTAGCAGCAGGGCTGCAAGGTTTGAAAGGAGTGTGACCAGGCCAAGTAGCAGTGTGACCAGGTTCCTTGTCAGTGAGGCGATGGGCTCCAATAGGCGGAGGCAGGTAGAGACAAGTGGTTGGAGGGAGGCTGCAACGGAAGCAGTGGCCCAGGCCAGGCTGCTGACCACAGGGGCCACCAGGGTTTGGGCTGCACGGCCCACTGGCATGAGGCTCTGCGGGCATGCAGGGGTGTAGGGCCAACTCAGGCCAGGCAGAGCCAGACCAGGCAAAATCAAGCAAGGCCAGGCGAGGTCAGCCCCAGACAGGATCAGGAAAGAGCACTGCAGGGTGCATGGGCTTGGTGACATGGGTTTATTGACTGGGTGGGGTCCTGAAGTCGATGCTCTGGCGGGCCTGGGCTTCACCTGAGTCAGGAGACCCATGGCAGAACGCAGGAGGCGCATGAGGCTGATAAACAGCGGCGACTTGGAGAAGACGTAGGTGAACAGGATGGACAGCCTGGCAGCACGCAGGGCCAACACATAGCAGTGCAGGCATGAGCCCTAGTCAGCAGCACTCGGGCATCACTCCTATTTGGCTACAGCCGCAGCATATCACAAGATGACAACTACCACCAGGACAGAGGGCAGCGGGTAGTCAGGTGCCGGCAAGTCAGGTGCATGCAGCACATTTCGACCTGGCTCTGACCCTGCCACCCAGACGCCCCTGGAGATGCCAACCGCCACCACAGCAGAGGACAGCAGCTAGTCAAGGGGCAGCCATTCAGGTGCACACAGTGCATGACTAAGCAGTGCATTGGCCAGTGCAGCTGTCATGCTACAGTGCTGCTGATCAGTAGTTTGTAGTGTAGTTTGTATGTAGGTGCAGGGGTGGTAGTGGTGTAGAGGCATGGTGGAAGGCCTTGGTCCTGGCCCAAACTGGCACCCACCTGCCCCAGCAGCAGTGCCGCCTGCCCTGGGTGGTCCACAGGCGTGGCACGCAGTGGCCTGCTCACCTGACCTGCGCATGCCTCTCCAGCCACTCTACGATCCGGTGGGCAGAGGGGAACAGGCGCGCTGAAAGCGTGGCCATGGCTTGACGCACCAGGGGGACGTTCTTGTACAAGTCTGCACCGGGCCCAGAGCCACGCAAGGCCAGGCTGGAGCGCGCACAAGTTGTGTGCCACAAGGACCTGGGTTGTCCCTTGTGAGGTGTACGGATGTACACCACGTAGCACCAGCACTGCAGCAACAGCTTGCTGGAGCCGGCAAGTGTTGTGTGATGACAGTCCTGCTGCTGCTGCAGCTGCTGGTGATAATGAAAGCTGAAAGGCTGTGCTTGACAACCTCACTGACAAGCTGGACTGGGTGGACAGGTATGAGTGCATGTGCACATGGGTGCGGGCTCTGGCAGCAGGGGAGGAGTGGAGGTCATAGAGGCGCTGGGTTGGAAGCTGAACAGGGGGCAACAGCACCCCCGGGTGACCCCTAATGTTGGCAAGAGCCGGTGTAGCACATGTCTTTGATGAGAGTGAGAGACATGAGATAGGTCCTTGGTTCTGGCCTGGATCTGTTCTGCCTCCTCCTTGGCCTCCTCTGCTCCTGGCTGCCAGCCTGGCAGCAAGTGTGACTTACCATAGAAGCCCATGGCCATGGAGAAAATGCTGATTGCAGTGACGAGGAGCCAGGTGGCAGTGCGCATCCAGGGGCGGTACCACAGCCCTGCGGTCCCAGGGTGGGTGGAGTAGGCAGGCAGGCATGCAGGCATGCAGGCAGGCAGGCAGGCAGGCAGGCAGGCAGGCAGCTGAGTGGCTGGGTGGGTGTTTAAGCAAACAGGCAAGCAGACAGGCAGGCAGCGGAGTGTAGCCAGAGCCCCTGTGCATGTGCCTGCTCACACGAGGCTGACGTCCACGCCTGCCCGCTTGACACGGTGCAGAGCAGTGACAGGCTGAGCAGCTCACCATAGCAGGGGAGGAACACAGCCCATGACGGGAGTCCGCTCTCATACAGCTTCAGCAGCCGCATGTCACTCTGCACAGGGCGGCCATGGCATCACCCACATCCTTGCAAACAAACTACCGCAGCAGTGTTGAGTTTATTCCTCTGCAGAGCAACTCAAGGTACAGTGGAGGTCAGCATGTCATGGGTCTTGCAGGAGCCATCTGTGTTGCAGAAAACGATATTCACTAGGGAGCAGTACAGGATTGTGTTGCAGTACAGGAGAGTGAGGAGGGAGCTAGCCCAGAGCAGGGGCAAGGAAGGAAGGTTTTGAGACAGTGAAGGCGTGAATGGGCAAAAACTTGACGATGGCTGGGCATGGACTGCCGGCCAGGGTCCGGTGTGGCATCAGGCCGGCACAAGATCAAGGGGTGGTTTGGGGTGTGGCATGTTGAGGGGCTGGGGAGGGCTGGGGAGGGTTGAGCAGATGGATGGGTTGAGGTGGGCTGAGGTGTGGTGCCAAGCAGCCGTACCTTGACAAAGTCACGTAGCATGGGTGGTACGTGGGGGTCCCGAAACTGCATGATGACTGTGCGGCTGGTGAACACGGCAGAGGCTGCAGTCCAGCGGGCAGCCGCCGGGACCTGGCCAGCAAGCCGGGGCGGCGGCGCCAGGATGGGGGACTTGCGCCCCAGGGATTCACTCAGTATGGCTGGGGAGGTGGCTAGGCAGGCTGCTGAGGGGCAGGCAGGCAGGCCTAGGGCGCAGTGGGCCGTGCTGGACTCTGGCACTCTGCACTGCAGCTGGGGTCGGGCCAGGGGGTCAGCAGGGCAGTCTGGCATGGAAGGCAGCAGGTAGGGAGGGCAGGGCTGGGCAGGGTGGCTTGCTTCAGGCTGTGCTGGGGGCGAAGAGCACCTAGTTGGCCCTAGCTGAGTCCTGCATTCAAACCCTGGCTGCAGGGTGAGGTGAGGGTCTGCAGCTGGGTAAGGGCTGCAGCGCTCACTTTGGCTGCCGGCCTGGTGAAGGTCACTGCACACATGCTGGGCTTGGCTGCATGCATGGTGGCTAAGGCTGCGTGGCTTCCGCCCTGGCACTCTCCTCCCCTGGCTCTGACTGCGTGGCTGAACCTGAGATGCAGCCGCACCTAGTAAGGCAGCAGTGCCGCCATTAGGCTGTGCCTGCTGCCCACCTAGCTTGAATCCCGACCCTAGCTCCTCCCATGCCAGGGGCCTGGCGCCCAGGCGGTGCTGTTGCTGGTCTGTTGGCTGTGCAGCATCTTGCCTCCCTGCTGCTTTGGAGAGTTGCAGCAGGGTCAGGGCGCTGTGGCGCCGCGCCCGCCTCCTAGCCCCGCTGCTGCCGCCCTGGTCGCTCAGCTGCCTCAGACGCCGGCCACTCTCCTGGCTCCGTGCCGCCGCTGCTGCATTCGCCTCCCCTTCCAGTGCCACTGTTGCCCCTGCCACCCTCCCCGGCGCCCTCACCTCTGTGGTGTCCCCTGTGGTATGTATGCTATCTGGGTTTGGTTGCAGCATGGAGTGGCGATTCTCGTCAACTGCATGGCGGCTGCAGCTGGCGCTTCTCAGCGGCACGCCACTGGCGTGCCTGCACCCCACCTGCTGCTGCAATGCGCCCTGCAGGCCTCGTCGTGTGCATCCAGGGGAGCGGCCCTGCTGCTGCTGCGGGAGAGCTAGGTGAAAGCCAGTGAAGCTGGTCCTACTCCCCTGCTGGGCATGGGCTGGTGGTCCGCATCCAAAGACTGCCCCTGGCTCAAACCCCAGCCCTGGCCCAGGGCCATGCCCCAGCAGCAGACCAGGTCCCGGGTCCAGCCTAGCGCCAGGCTCAGCTTCCACACCTGGCTCATGGTCAGGAGCAGGCACAGGCCTAGCTGTAGTGCTAGGCCCAGATCCTGAACATGATCCAGGTTTGGCTGCTGGCCCGGGCTCAGGCCTGGGCTCAGGCCCAGTCCGCCCCACGTCCCCTTTGTGCAGGGCTGGCAGGCAGGTGGTGGCACCTGCTCTGGCACTGCCTGGTGGTAAGTGGGGTGCTCCAGCAGTGCATGGGCTAGGTGGCTGCAGAGGGTGGGGCAGGGAGGTCAGCCAGGCGGGCAGGTGCTGGGTCACACAGTACTGTATCTGCTGTTCATCGCTGCCCTGAGTCATTAGTGATGATGCCGACGGGCCACCACACAGCGAGGAGTGCAGCAGCTGTTGAGGGTTGCGTGTGCTGCAGTCATGCCCTCCCACTGCCACCTTGGGCAGAGCTGCCACCGCCTGCATCCCTCCTGGCCCCTGGCTTCCTTCCAAACACTGATCAGTGCACAGTAACTGCTCCAAGGGCGTGCTGGTGCAAGAGCTGGGTGTGACTCCGCCAGTGGGTGAGTGTGACCGAGTGCCCAGTGCGCTGGGAGCAGTGTGAGTGACATATGCCAAGCTGTATCCATTGCTGCAAGTGGGCTGTCCTGCCCTGCCCAGCACCTGGCTCATGTGCCTGTCAAGCCCAGGGCTGGTGAGGCTGGTGGGGGCAGAGGCTCCACTCCGGGGGCTGCTGCTGAGGCTGCTGCTGCTGCTGAGGCGGCGAGAGAGGGGCCGGGTGCAGGGCGCGGACAGGGCGCCTTGCCTGTCCCCACAGGTTGAAGCAGCAGGGGCTGGAGGGGGTTGCTGATGCAGCAGCTGGGGCGCCTGGTGGCAGAGCCTACCGAGCACCTGCTTGATGACAAGACCCTGATCCCACTGTCCCTCCCAGCTCTGGGCCAGCATAACCGAGCTTGGGTCTGTCACACTTGTCACACCAGTCACACCTGCCTGGTCACCCCTTTTTGCATGGAGCCATGGGCCCAGGCTCGGTCCAGCTGGTGCCAGGGCAACAGCAGCAGAGGCTCCCGCAGGCAGGCCCCCCATCCGCCCCCCTCTGCTTTCTGTGCGGCTGTTGCTGCCTGGCTGCAGCTCTGCCCTGCCCCTGCCGCTCGCAGGCTTGCTTGCTGTTGCGGCCCCCACACAGTTGAAGATGTTGTGGCGGGAAGGGTCAGGGCTGAACGCGCGCTGCGCGACTGTGCCAAAAGCTGAGGGCTGCTGGACTTGCGAGCATACAGGGACCAAGGCAGCCGGCAGTGGCAGAGTGTGGCCAGGCGCATGTGCAGAAGGAAGGGTGGCTGCAGGGGCTAGTGCTTCATGCCTTGGACTCAGCCTGCCATCCACAGTGCTGAGTGGGCTGCGGTGGAGCAGAGGGCAGGTCGGGGGTTGGTGGAGGGAGGCAGGGAGGGGTGGCAGGGGATGGGTTAGGCTGTGGGGCAGAACGTGGGCTGCCAGGGCTTGGGGCCAGGCCAGCATGGTTGCTAGGACTGATGCCAGCAGGCTAGGTGTGGGGCCAGGCAGGGGTGGGGTGGAGGGCCCCTGTATCAGGCCTCTGTCTTCCTTCTGTGCAGGAGGCGTGGGGAGTTTTGACGGTCCCTCCTTGGCCTGCACTGCCTGAGCAGCAGAGGCTGCAGCTGCTGGGTTATGGGGGTGGCATAGGCTGATGTGAGGCTCTACGTCACAGGAGCGCTGTTTGCGCCGCAAGCCGGCACAGGGGATGCCTTGATCCAGGCAGTGTGCAGAGGCGCCCAGCCCATGGTCTTGGCTGCGGAGAGTTCAGGCAGCAGTTGGCGATAATGGTGATGGCGGCAATGATGATGAGGATGATACTGTGCGCATCCAATGACATGTCAGCCATTTAGCCTAGAGGCATGCTGGGGTGCTGTGCTAGATCTGGTCCAGTCTGCTCTGATCTGACTGGTTTGGGCCAGGCCACTCCTTCATACAGGCAGGGCAGCAGCATGACGGGAGGAGCAGAAGCATGAGCACACAGCACAGGTGCGGCAGGCAGCCAGGCAGCTCCTCACCCCAGCGTTGGCAGCGCCCCATGACTTCTGTGCTGGATCCCTGCACCCAGGTTGCGGCGACGCCTGAGCTTGGCCCCCTGCCCTGCGACACGCTGGCCTGCGTCCCCACCAGGTACATACAGGCCTTGCTGGACAGCCACACCCATGTCACGGCTAGCACAGCCGGCAAGGCCTTGGGCAGACCTGGGCACAGGTCCACATGAAGGGTGCTTGCCTGCTGCCTGACTAGCTGCCAGGCTAAGGGCTGAGGGTTCTCGGAGGCTCCCTGTGTGAATGTGGGTGGCTGGCTCAGGGCAGTAGGTCCCATGGGGGTCTCCCTGGGGGTGGGTGGCTGGGTGGGGTGGGGCATGGGGAGGAGGGCAGGCGAGAGACGAGGGCGGGTGGGTGGATGGGTGGGTGCTGCAGCAGCGAGGATCTGGCGCAGACTGCCTGAATAGCAGTGGAGGCCCGCCACAGGCTGTGGCCCAGCTGGCGTGTGCTGAGGGCTGGGGGTGGGTGGAGCCTGAGGCCTGGCCATGAGCTGAGGGCTCTGGGGTGAGGCAGCTGGGGGAGCGGCTGCCTGCGGCACTCCCTGGGGACCAGTTGTAGTAGTGCTGGGCATCTGCCATCTGCACACATCAGGCCCACACGGGAGGTCATGGTGCACATCATTCTCTTAGGTGGGTTGGTGCGTGAGCTTCATGCATGAGGCATGGCAAGCCTGCATGAACAGAGCCTGAACCTTGCTTGCTCAATGCATTGCACTCTGTGCTGCAGCTACGCTGGCATTGTCACATTGTCACCTACTGGCAAACGTCAAGTGGTCGTGTGACTGCATGTGACTGCATGTGACTGCAGGCTAGCTGACCACGTTGTGGATGCTGCAGTTTCTGTTGTTGCAGGTGACACAGATGGTGGCGTCCAGGCTAGGGACCCAATGCTGCAGTGAGTCTACAGGCAGCTGCTGCTGTGGCTTCTGACTCCCTCAACGTGGGTGCCTCAGCAACAGCTGCTTGGCCAGCTACTGCTACTCAGAGCTGCTGACGGGGCCAAGTGCAGCTACCCACCAGGCGAAAGATTCGCTTAGTGACTCGGCTGGCCTCCAAGACCAGCCGACCATCGGCATGGAGGGGGCAGCTGTAATCCATGCCCTGCAAATGCCATCCCAATGTCGTGACGAAGTGACAGGCTGTTGGTCTGTCGTAGATGTGTGTGTATGTGACGTTTCCATGGCTTGTCGGCCTAAACGAAGTGTGAATTGTGCACAGTGGGCAAACCATGTGGCAAGCTGTGTGGTGGTTTCCCGCACTGGCTCACCTGCAAATCACTCCACTGTATCTCTAGTGCCACCACACGCGCCATGCTGCTGGAGCTGCTGCTTGCTGAGTCTGGGGTGCCAATGCTGCCCAGTGTGAAGGGGTTGCGCTGCTCCAGAACTTGCTCGACCATGACCCGGAGGCTGGCGCCCACACGCGAGCTGTGCGATGCACAAGTCTGCGAGCAGCATCATGCGGTGTGCTCTGGCTTGGATGTCGGCCAAAGGGTTTGCGACAGACAACGCCCGCTGGACTGCCCCCCACCCGGTCGCTGTGGTCTCGGTATACCAGCAGTACGAACAGTTTCTTGTGCGGCAGGCACAGCAGCAGCTTACTGTGTCCATGTTTGGCAGACCAGATCCTGCACAGGACAGCGGTGCCCACAACTTCAGCTTGCACCGAGAAATATGCTGGAGTCTTACCCAACCCACCCAATTGAGACCTTCGTGAGCGGAAACAAGGATGCACAGTCCCGGGTCATCACGGGGCTGCGACCATGCCTGATACCGAGGACGCCAGGCGACAAACGGCAGCGTCCAACGCGGCAAACAAGCTGCGGTGAGAGTACAAGCTAGGGCCATGGCGGTTGCTGCGGTTACGCGGCTTCCATGTTCTTTTCTGGTGTTCTTGTAGTGTGTGGTTTTTAGGCCCATGAGCAATCATGCTCTTACGGCAGCGCTCCTCCTCATCCTGCTATAACGTTGTACATGGTCTAGGGTGAGTGGAGATGGGTAGGATTGGGTGGAGATAGCCGACAAGGCCCTGTTGCGCAAGTGGCGGCGCAAGTGGCGGCAATAGCCAGCTGCAGCAAGACAATCCAAGATAACAAACCAGTGAACCCCTCACAAAGGGGGTGTGTGTGAGCAAGAGCTACTAGGGCTCTAGCTACAGGCACACACACCAGAAGGCTGAGCTGAAGTGGGCAGTAGGAACACTAGCAGTAGCATTTACAATGATGAGCTTGTAGCCTGAATTTGGATACAACTCATGCATTATTCTGGTGTAGCATGAGGGCTGTAGGGTTCAGGAGTTGTTTATGGTCTAGTCTAGGCATGTCATTGCACACCAACGCATATCTCCCCGTAAAACTAGGGGCTGTGTTATCTGTAGTCCGAACTGTCTAAGACAAACTGTCGTTACCAATACCTAATGTCCTACTCCCGCCCCCTTAAGAGGGTGGGGCGAAAGATATTGGCATGAAACACATGCTCTGATGTAAGCAACAGCTTAAGCATTGCCTGGTGCACACATGCTACTGTGCTACAGGTTGTTGGGCTTGGGTCTTGAGGGCTCGGTCTCGCAGCTTCTTGAAGCTCAGGCCAGGGTATTCCTTGCCTTTGGTAAGAACCCATGCTCGGTGCTGCCAGTAGCACAGCTCCACTAGGCGTCACTTGCTCTCCCCAATGTGCTGGAGGTCGAGAGCTGCGTTGCAGTCCCTGTCCACCCATCTGCCCATGTCCACAGGGGTGGCCTGGTCCAGGTTTGGGCACTACGTGAGGCCCCACATTGGCGCCTCGACTCGCTTGATCCAAGCTGACCACAACAAGCGGTGCTGTACTTTACCTGCTGGGGGCTTCCAACCCTCAGGCCTGGTGGGCTTGCTGCAATCTAGCTCCTCCTCACAGGGCTGGGGGCTGTTCATAGCTGAGCTGACCCTGCTGGTGCGAAGCTCATCACCTGTCACCACCTTGCCTGGCAGCCTGTCTGTCTGCCTCCTCCTCCAACTGCATGGCACACAAGGCACACAATGCGCTTGACATCCTGGGAAGGACTGGGGCGCTCATTCCGGTTGCCGTCACTCCGGTTGGATGGCGACCTGATGCACCACCCCGCACGGCTACTGCGCTCCGATGGTGTTGCTCAGTCCTTGTGATGTCCCCGAAAAGGAACTGCAAGCGCCCCGTCTCCCCAGCACCCTCCGCAGCCGGTAAGCCGCAGAGCTTGAGGAAAGGCCCCGAAGCTAACTGACGACGCGGCGCAGTGTGCCCCACGCGACATTGCGACCTCGGGCATCAAGTCCTGCCGTGCGTGTGCTGTGCTTTCCCGCTTTCGCCATTGGCAAGGAGTACCATCAGCGCTACAAGCTGGTCAATGACCGGCTGCCCAAGGTGAGGCAGAGGCTGCACCGGGCTGCAGAGTACCGGCGGGGTATTGATGGCCGGGCCCGCAACAATGCGTAGGCCCTAGTAGTTTGCACAGGCTGTTAGCCTTTCAAGCGTTAAGCTGTTAGTTTTGATGAGGTGCCCAGTGGTCATGGGGGTTGGCCCCCAGAACGTGCCACCGGAGTGGGGTTTGCAGTCATCAAGGGTGCGACCGATGATGCTACAACTCGAACGGAGTAGCTGAGTGAGATTACCCACAGGCCGACATGTTGTTCCTTGTTGAATGAGTTTTGTTGGGCTGGGAAGGACTGGGGACATGGCAACTTGACACCTGGTAACATGACACCTAGCAGGCCACACAGGGGGCAGTCATCAGCCCTTGGCCCTGCCCCTCCCCCTCCTACCATTGGCACTCCCACATTCTTGAAGTAGCTCTTGAAGACCTTCTCCTGTGCGCCGTACAGCCTGAGCTTCCTGCACCCCAAGTAGTCACCTGTACCAAGCTCTCCCTGCTTAGGCTTGGGCTTGAGCTGCTTATGCTTGGACTTGAGCTGCTTATGCTTGGGCTTATGCTTGGGCTTGGGCTGCTTGGGCTTGAGCTGCTTGGGCTTATCCGTACCCTTTCGCTTCTTGCCCTTCATTGCGCTGACTCCAGCAATCACACGTACTAAGCAGCTGACATCCTACACTGTGACCCTGAACAAGCAATGCTCTGAGTGAGACAACGTGACATCCTCTTCCTTGCGGCACAAGCCCACACGACTGTACCATTGCATACCAGCAGCACACCAGTATACAAGCTATCCAATCAACATAGAACAGGGTGTTGAGTGTGGGCAACCTCACTCAGCTACAACTCAACTGTAGCTGCATTGACCAACCTGGAGCTAGGAGTCAGGTGGCTCCCGCTACAGCTGCTTTTGCTGCTCCCGCCGTGTTTAGGCAGGCAACAGCACTCCTGCGCTCCACGGCGGAACCGAATACGTCTTCCGCCGCTCGACTCAATCACCAGCCTGCCTAAGTCGTCGTCTGTGCCGGGGTCAGGGAGCTACATACAACACAACACACAGCTACATTACATGGCTGCCTACATTGGGGGCATTGCACTGATAAACATATAACATAGTAAAACATATCATAAAAATGTATTATAGAGTATCGTACTCTCCCTTTTGATTCCCTATCCCGAATCGTTTTTTGTCCTTCGGGAAACCGGGGATGATTAAACAATGTATTTCTCTGATCCTTCGGGAAGTAGTCAAACAATTAGTTGACCTTGACGAAAGTGCCAGCAATTGACCAGTTTGTGCCGCAGACGCAGCTGATAATCTGCACCGCGAGCTCAGTGCCGCCGACGCGCCGATCAGTGCCGCCGACGCAGCTGATAATCTGCACCGCGAGCTCCTTATGCACCTTGAACAACGCTTCCAAGTGTCTCTTGATGATCAAGCGGCAATGATTGAGAAGCGACTACCGGGGTACCGGCGGGGACCACTAAACTTTGGGCCTTCTCCACGCCTCAAATTTGTCGCATCGCCCAGCACATCTCCTCCTCTCGCACGCACCGGCAAGGCGTATGAGAACTGGTGGCAACCTGCTAGGATTCAGCCCACCCTGGGCTGGGCCAGGGGGAGGCGGGCCAGGCTGGGGCAAAGGCTAGTGCGGCGGGCCAGGCCCGGGTGGCAACCAGGGTGGCTGCTATGCCCCGGGCATGGTCGAGGGAGGTGGGTCAGGCTGGGGCAAAGGCTGGGGTCACAGGACAGGCAAGGGTGGCAACCAGGCTGGCAACCATGCCGGAGGGGAGGCGGCTGGTCATACACGGGCAGCCGGCCAAGGCGGGGCGCTTGCTTTGGCCAAGGCAGCAGAATGGGTGGCTGCAGGAGGACGCAAGTCTGAATGCTCCAAGGCAGATGATGAGATGTGCCGCCACTGCCAGCAGCGGCAGGAGGACCACGACTGCATGAGCGAGATTCGGTGCCCCATGTGACGTGGTCAGGTGATAAGGCCACTAGAAGAGAGCCCACGACAGTTGACAATGTCAATCATATGATTTTGATGCGAGATGAAAGGGGTTGGAGGCTTGATTATTTCTATGCACGATAACGTTCTCAAAACCAACTTTCGACGTACTTAGGCCATCGGGGAATTTAAAACAATAAAAAACATGGCTCGGGACTAATACTTCAATTATAGTTTTCGAGGCCTCGGGAACCAAAAGGGAGAGTACGGTACAACTATACATAAAATATATTATGGAGGATTTTTGTAACTGTTTGCGCGGATGTGATGAAGGATTTTTGTAACTGATTGCGCGGATACGAATGGTGGAAGTGTCATCTTCTAACACACCTGGTTTACACACCTCTGATACTTCTGTCGAGGTCCCGCTCTGCATGGCCTGCATGGAGCCCATCCAGCCCGAAGGGCCCCGATCCCAATCTGTGTCTCGTGGTAAACGTCTGAGGTGGCTGTCAGCATACGCACTATGCAGGCTGCTGGCACCCAGGGCAACTTGGCTGTGCTGCAGTCAAAGGCAACACAGATGCTGAAGCCGTCGCGCGAGCGGTAGCAAAGGCAGTATAGCCAGTCAAGCAAGGGGAAGAGCAGCAACTATACACCCACACCCCAGGACAGGCGGGACCTCAGCATGGCCTCACCCATGGGAGAAGATGACGACTGGGTATCGACCTGTATCCGTGCCATACTGAGCCGGCTGCTCTGTCAGTAGGCCTTGCTGGCAATGAGTGGTTCACGCTGAAAGTGCGAGTGCCCTTTGGGAGTGTGCCCTTTGGGAGAGTGACATCGCCTCCTGGGTATAAGTAGGAGCTCAGCAGGTGTTAGTAGGTATGAGCCTAGTGGCGCAATGCCTCCGAGGAAGCGGCCCAGTGCCGCGGAGCAAGATCCGCTTCCGATTGAAAGCCCGCGAAAACAAGGTTCGTCGTAGTCGTGGTGTAGTCCGCTGCAACTGTGCAGTCCGACAAGGTCCGCGCTGCTCACATCGCTACTGTTCATGCCAGCGCAGGTCCTAGGACCCCTCCAGCCAAACAACGCGAGGAGCGAAGGGCTGAATGGAGCACCCAGCGCCGACAGGTACGCACCCCCGCATTGTATGCCTCAGCACTGCTCGTGTCCCCGCACTATTGGTGTCCCCGCATTGCCGGCCTGTCAAAAAATTGATCGTAATTGCCTGCAGGTGATCAAAGTCCCGGGTGGCGCTGTGCTGCGCGGCTGCAAGAAGACCCGCCGAAAGCTACTGGCCCATTTCCAGCTGCGGGCCGGCATCCATTCTCAGCTCCGCGTAATCGCGTCACTGTATGTGCTCAGGATATTCCTGACATGCCTTGTGGGCTACTGCTATAATTATATAAATATAATATAATATAATATATAATTCTAGGTTGGCCGGCTGGATTCCTAGAAATTTTTCCTGAGCCTAGAAACCTAGAAATAGAATTCTAGGTTGGCCGGTCGCGCCTTAGCTACTGCACCCCGGGGTACCCCAGCGCCCCTACACCTCCAGCCGTGCAGCCTCCCAGTGCACTTGATGCTGCACCCCTACCCCCACTCCCCCTGCGTGTCCCTACATCCATACACATGCGATGGGAACTCCACACAGACAAAAACACCGTTTTGTAGTGGTTCACAATTAGTGTGTGCGACTGCAATGAAGGCTCAAGGTTGAGAGCCAAGGTGTTGAAGCCGGCTTCAGCTTTTGTAACTGATTGCGCGGATACGAATGGTGGACGATTGCGCGGATACGAATGGCGACCGTGACCATGTGTATGCCATGTCTAGGCCATGGCATACACATGCGATGGGAACTCCACACAGACAAAAACACCGTTTTGTAGTGGTTCACAATTAGTGTGTGCGACTGCAATGAAGGCTCAAGGTTGAGAGCCAAGGTGCTGAAGCCGGCTGACACAGATTTTTGTAACTGATTGCGCGGATTGCGCGGATTGCGCTAGGCAGAACAAGCACTTCAGCATCAAGCCGGCTTCAGCATCTGTGTTGCCTTTCTGTATGTACCCCGGGTTGGGGTCGAACAGCTGGCTGAGGAGCTGCAGGGCTGCGCTGGTCTGGTCTGGGCCGGGCGGCGTCATTACGCAAGGGCGCAAGGGTTTCAACAAGCTTCCCAAAGCCACGTATCTTATGTTTCTGAGGGTGGTTACTATTACTGATCGCACATGCACAAGATGCACAGAGGGGGTAGTGGATGACGACATGCATCTCACCTTTGAGTGCACTGCCACGAGTTCCATCAGGGAGCAGGCGGAGTTTGCCATGACTTTCCAGGACAGTGATGAGAACTTGCATGACTTCATGTTGAGCCCATGTGCACCTTTGTTTGTGCACCTTGCTTTGTAATGCGTTGCAGAATGTCCCGAACCCCTAGAGGGGGGGGGCGGCCAAGCAACCCAACGGCTGACGGCTTAAGCGGTGTAAGCCACCATTACTTGGGGTGCGTGGAATCTTCTAGGCCCTAAGCATCTTGCCGATGAGCCGTGTAATGCTCAATAGAGGCCCGGCGGCATCTCATCCATGGTGTGAGCATGTCCCAACACCACGCGTTGTACCCCCAGCTGGAAATAGCCACGCCAGTGGCATCCATAGCCTGATCGCCCCAGAATATGGATTGGGTGCACATCTGTAGCATGGAGGCTTCCTCTGCCTGGCAAGCACAGGATGAGCAGGTTCTGCCAGCATGCCACGCACTGCTGCAGCCCGAGTAGCAGAGGCACACCCCCGTATTTAAACAATAGCATCGAGGCGTCTCATGTGTTTGTGACACAGTGCATGTTCAGCGTCGCTTAGAGTTGTGCCAGGCTACGACATCCTTGTAGGGCAGTTGTCCACCGAAGATGTCCAGCGCACTGCCCACCGTGATGTCCACGCGCCCCTGTCCCGCACCACGCACTCGCTCCAGATCCTCCTGTCAGACCAACACAGCCACACGCACCAGACCAGACCAAATCCGTGAGCGATCTCATCCATGCCAGCATGCAGCCCTGGGCTCCGGATGCAGTGGCCAAGGTCTGAAGAGGGGATGCAGAGGCAGAGCATAGACAGCTAGGCTGACAGCCATGACGCGGCCTTCCAAGGCACAAGTTTGCCTAGAGTGCAAGCATGTGGGTGTCACAAGGCATTAGCTGGCAGCAGGTGCCACTCCAGCCGCACCCATGCAGCCAAGTGCCACTCACCAGAGTGCGGGCTCCGCCAGCATATGTAACAGGGATGGGTGCCCACTGGCCCAGCAGCTGCACCAAGCCCTCGTCGATCCCCAGCTGCATGCCTTCCACGTCCACACCATGCACCAGGAACTCATCACAGCTCTGTGCCAGGTGCGCCAGGCTGGCTTGGCTGAGGGCCAGCTGGGAGAAGCGCTGCCATCGGTCGGTGACGACCCAGTACTGCCCGTCTCGCTGGCGGCAGCTGAGGTCTAGCACGAGCCGGCTCCGACCCACCAGCTTGACCTGGCGCAATGCCCAGCAATGGGGACACAACACCACAGCCACAAACATATTGTAAGAGTATGATACTACTGCGAACTTGCTGCATATGTGCGGGGGTGACAAGGATCAAGAGTAAAGGGTCACCGTTTCGATCTGGCTGCTCTTGGCGTCCAAGATGACCATGCACCAGCAGCGTGTAGCATTCAGTATGGCTGATACACTAGGACTATCTGCCAACAATGGCCTCAGTAGGAAGTTGGTTATGAACCGTGCCACAAGCCGGTTCCCAGACCAGGCTTGCCTGACATTAGCCCCAGCCCTCACCAGCTGTGCCAGGCGATCCTCCTCCAGCCGGCCTTCTCTGAAGACATAGCTGGTCACGATGACATGGCTGGCCCCCGCATCTAAGTACTGCATGGCGTTGTCTGCCGTCACGCCACCTCCCATCTGCAAGCCCCCTGGCCAGGCCGAGAGCGCCTCCAATGCCGTGGCTCTGTGCTGTCAAGTGTATGGGCGTTGGAGCACACCAGACAAGCCCAGGTGGGGGTCTGCATGAGCTTGGAGCAATGCCCATGTTGCACAGCCAAACACTGCTACAGTTACTTTGCTGTGCATGGCTCACACAAGTGATGCGCAAGACCTTATGGCCAGGCCGAGGAAGGTATAAAGGAGAGTGAAAAGAAGGGCGTTTTGCTTGCTTTGCTGCCAACGTACCTGCTGGCGTCGTCACTGCCTAGCATGATGACGTGCCCTCCTGCTAAGCCATCGTTGCGGTACAGCTGGGCATACCACGAGGACGGCTTGTCGCTCACAAAGTTTGTCTTCAATTCCTCCTCCTTCCTGGGTGGTAAGTTGCCTGACTTTACAGCAGCCATGTGTATGGCCGAGCACCAAGTGCACAACATGCTTGGAACACACCTTTCACCTGGCAAGTCCACCAAGGTGGAACCCACGATTTGTTTGACTTTACCCTGCAATGCAAGCATTTGTCAGCCTGCAGAGTAGTGGCGTGTATGGCGTGATGGGACTGAAGCACCAGCCTACTTTGTGGATGTCTATACAGGGTCGGAACTTGATGTCCGCTACGCTGGTACGCGTTGTGTGCAGAGCCGAGCAGCTAGCCGTTGGAGGCCTGTCCGCAGGGGTGCGCCGGCCACTATACCCTACCGGATGTGGCGGCTGTAGCATCATCGCGGCTATTGTAGCTGTACAGCCGCACAGCCGCTACTCGATGTACATTTCGCCCTTGCATGTCACGCCACATGCAGCAGCTGCAGCTGCCAAACCCGGTGGAGTGCGAAAACTTGCTGCTGTCACGGACGCATCATTGCTTGATCCATCTTGACCGAGGCACTCTGCAGCATTGTTGGCTGGTCAGGTCCGGCTGGTCAGGTCCTGCACATGTGTGCCATGTATCTGTACCATTTGTGGCTGCACACCATCAAGCAAAGCGGCTGTGGCCAGACCGTCCCCTGGCACTGGCCTATGGGGCAACGTGCTTCACTGGCAGGTACACCATTGGATGCAGGGGTGTTCCAGTCAGGCAGATGTTGAAAAAGCGAGGCAGTTCCCAGCAGGGCGACTGGTATTGGTGAATGCATTCCGCACAAGCAAGATCAGCTCTGTTTACTGCAACCCCAGTGGGGCTCTCCCTGGGGAACCGCCGGAGTCCTTCAAATAAGAGGCTTTAGGAAAGGGTCAAGGTGAGAGGTTAATAATGCTGGGAGGCGGTGGAGTCAACTGGCTTGTTTATAATCAAGATAAAGGCTCATTGCATGGCCACAGCGCATCCTTACAACGAGACACAGGCTTTAATGTCCTGGTCCAGCACCTGGCTTTAATGTCCTGGTCCTAACCCTCCCCCGCCCCCCCCTAATCAGGCGCAGCGCAGGGCAGCAGCAGCAGCAGCAGGGGGTCCTGACCGGGCACCAGCCGGCAAGGCTGCAGGGAAGACAGCTGTGCCGGGCAGCCGCCCCGCCTCGCCTAACCAGGTGCAGCGCAATGCAGCAGCAGCAGCAGGGGGTCCTAATCGGGCACCAGCCGGCAAGGCTGCAGGGAAGACAGCTGTGCCGGGCAGCCGCCCCGCCTCGCCTAACCAGGTGCAGCGCAATGCAGCAACAGCAGCAGCAGCAGGGGGATCGAACCAGGCACCAGCTGGCAAGGCTCCGGGGACGACAGCTGCGCCGGGCAGCCGCCCCGCCTCGCCTAACCAGGTGCAGCGCAATGCAGCAGCTGCAGCAGCAGCAGCAGGCCCCAGCCAGACAACAACCAAGACTGTGGCACCAGGTCGCCCCACCCTGCCCAACCAGACACAGCGCAATGCAGCAGCAACAGCAGCAGCCCTCAGCCATCTGCCCCCCCCCCCCGCCCTTCCCCCAAGGGGGGGGCGGCCACTCGGCCCCTGGCTCACCAACCAAGAGCCGCCCACTCTCTCCCCCTTTGGGGAATCACCGCACAAGACATCAAGCGGGGTTGGGTGCGTCTGGGGAGACTCCTACGGGTAAGCTCAGGGCGGTGGGGGCTCAGGGCGTGGGAGAGGGTCGGGGCTAGGGACTCGCCCCCCGAGAGCTCAGGTTAGCGGTTCACAATGTCAATGGCCTACAGCATGACACAGTGGATGATGCCATGCTTTTTATCCTTGAGTGCACTGCCACGAGATCCATCAGGGAGCAGCCATGTCTTTTCAGAACAATAATGAGATCTTGCATGACTTCATTTTGAGCCCATGGGCACCTTTGTTTGTACACCTTAGATTGAAGTGCGTTACAGAAAGTCCCGAACCCCTAGAGGGGGAGGGCGGCCAAGCAGCCTAACGGCTGACGGCTTAAGCGGTGTAAGCCACCTATCTATCTATCTTAATGTCCTGGTCCAGCACCTGGCAGGTGCCACCTGCCCCATGGGTGGGCTGGGGGTGGGTAGGCCCGGTACAACAGGTGGTTGGTCCTAGGGTGGGGGAGGTGGGGGCTGGGGAGTGGGAGGACGTGGCTCCTTGGCAGGGCGAGGTGGCTCCTGGGCAGGCCCTGCTCCAACAGGAACAATCTCACCTCCCCTGTACTGTCGTCCTACTTGCCACTGCACAGCTCCCATCCTGCAACATCCTCAACACAGACTTCCAGGTGGCTGGGTGCAACAGGTGGCACACCTAACTTCGCTTTGTTCCGTTTTATTACAGCCCAAAGGTGTCTGTGGTCGTAGCGCATGTGGCGAAAAGAGACCAAGCTAGACATAAGCTTGCTATTGTGAATTGCTAAGGAAACAGTCATGTCAAGGGGTATGTAACCAGTCATGAAATGTCATGAGTCAGGTCAGGCAGATCATGCATTCGACGGTGCTGGTGCTTTCAGTGCAGTCACACCACTGCAGATGGTGCACATTGGATGGTGAAGACTTATTGTAACAGCTGTAAGCTGAGGTAATCACGAGGCAGTTCACACCCAAAGTAGTCCCCAGTAGGCCTTGCAGCATCTCACAGCAGCTCATTCTCCTCTTCCAGGATAGCTGTGCACACCAGGGTCTTGCTGATCTCCAGGAACTTAGCGTGGCTGTACTTTTTGTAGACTGCTGTGAGGGAGGCAGAGGGAGCCTTCTGCATCAATGCCACAAGCTGCTTTGCGCATGGCAGCACTGCTTCCTCAGTGTAGCCACTATGGCGCGCCAGCGCCTTGGGGTAGGGCTGTGCCTTGCCCAGGGTTCGCATTGCCACGTACAGGGCAGCAGCTGATGTGATGGAATAACTGTGCTTCAACATTGCTGCATCAACCATAGCTAGCTCACTCAAGTAGCTGGCAAGCATGGTCACCTGCAGGTACACATTAAAGCAGCGAGTAGTCAGCATGTCATGTTGACAGTGACTGGTGTAGCGAATAGGACGGGGTTGATATCGTCATGCAGAAAGGTGCTACCGCTTACCTGCTTGTCAAGGTGGGCCCCAGCAGCCTTGAGAAAGCGGGCTAAGAAGTTGTAGGGAGTTGGCAGCGTTAGGTTGAAGTGCAGGGTGTTCAGGACAACCTTTTCCATTGCCAGGATCTGTTCCCTGGTGTAAGCCTTATCACTGATGTACACAAAGTCACGGACTTCTGGAGCCCAGATTTCCTCATACTTGCATGCGATCAGCATGGCTGTGACTCCAACCTGCGAGTGCAAGTATGATGTGGAGTGCAAAAAGGGACTACTGGTGCGATGCCTTGCAGGTGGCATGTATTTCCCCAACTCGCACCAGCTGCAGGTTACGCCGTGTGACTGGCTTGAGCTCCAGGTATCGGTCAATGATGTTGACAGTCAAGTACAGCGTCTCGGGCATAAGCTGCAACCACAGGCGTCAGCTAGCTATTAGGGAAATTGGGCAGAATAATGTAGCATACTGCATAACCTGCCACCCACCTTAAACTTGAGGTGAACCTCTACAAGCCAGTCAACCAAGATGGCCCGCATCTTCTCATTGATGTCAGCCTGTACAAGTGTTCATGTATCATTAGCATTAAACCATGCAAGCATGTTGCAAGTGCGGTGCACGAATCGGAGCTTTCACTGACCTGAGAGGACATGTAAGCGGCGCTGACACGGTACTTGGGCTCAATGCGGCGGTAATAGCTATAGATGTCATTCACGTACTCCGTGGCAGCCAGAGGGTTGTTCCTGTCCTCGCTGTCGATGTCGGGGAGGGGCGATGCTGGGGCAACGGGCTTCTTCGAAGAAACTGCTGCCTCGCTACGTGACTGCAGCAGTGACGACATGCTCATGCCCGCCTGCTGTCTTGCTGCCATTGCTGTCTGGGAACGTGTACGGGGGGCCACGCCCAGTAAGCCTGTTCCAGGGGCTGAAGGGGGCGCAGCTGGCTGGACTGCGCGCCCAGACGCTGAGTTTGGTGCTGTTGTCACCGCAGCTACAGCGGGCTCCTTTGCTGCAGTGCGCACGGTGGCGCTGCGGGGCTTGGCCGCAGGGTCTACTGCCTGCGTAGGAGTTGAGGGCCAACGACGGCATGCCTCAGCACTGGGTTGACTCGTGACAGCTAAACGCTGTCAATGGCTGTTGCGAGCAGAACAGCAGCTGCAGCTGTCGGTGCAAACTTTCTAACCTTGGCACCATCCTTGGCTGTTGCGGTGCGGTTTCCAAGGGGTGCTACGAGGTTGCTCATGTCCCCCAGTGGGGCCCTGCGCAGCAGGGCGCTAGGCCGCGTTGGTACAGGAGGAGGCTGTCGGGGTGAAATAGCTTGACGCACCTCCTTTTGCTGCCCTGCTGCAGGAGGCTTTGCCCTGACTTCGCTGTGAGGTTGGCCTTGCTATCCTTGGCAAGCATTGCGTTCTCCTCCTGGAGCTGGGGTGCGGGTTGCCGGACAGCGAAAGCCATTTCGTCAAGGTCAACTTCGGGACGTAAAGGTAGGTAGGTGGAAGAACGAGGCAAGTCAGGGTCAGGTGTGCGTAAGATTGGAGCGTTAGGGGTTAACCCTCTCAAAAGTGTAAACGGGTCCTGTGACCGGGCCTGGATGGACTCGCGGTAGCGGCACTAACCCACATCCCTTGTTAACAAGATAGGCAGTGCGTCAACATCGCACACTGTTCTGAGTTTTTATGGGGTTCAACCCTTGGCTCGTCAGTGTGCGGTACATTAGCTGTACTGTTGAGGCATACCACTGCATACCACTGTACTCCTGGTCCATAGCTTGGGACCTTAATACTGGGTTTGGCCATTAGCTGGCATTGGGTTGCAAAGTTGATTACCAGGGTTTGCAACACGATGCCACGCATTGCATTGCACTTGCATCCTCCACCGATGCCACATATTGTGCTATCGCGTGTATTTCCATGTTTCCAGAGTATAGATTCAGAGCATTGTAGAGAAACGTGCAGCCACCCACTTACTCAATGCATAGTTCCACTACAACTAGGAGATGCGTTATCTGTACTGAGACAAACAGTCGGCACCATTACCTTATGTCCTATCCCCACCACCCTACTAGGGTGAGGCGATAGATGTTGGCATGAAACACATGCTCTGATGCAAGCAACAGCTTAAGCATTGCCTGGTGCACACTTACTTAGCAGTTCAGTTTTAGCAGGGCCTAGCCAGCATGCTTAACCTGTCTGGCCACCACAGGTCCCTATGGCAAACAACAGCTACACCACAGTGCTTGAGTCACCACACTGCCTGGGCAGGAAGCTCCTGGGCAGGGGGGGCCTGGGAAGGGGAAGGGGTTGGGGGGCACCTCACGGCACCACATCAGGCCCTCCACGGGCTAACCATGCCTCCGGCTAACGTCAGTTCAACTATCATCTTCTAGCACACCTGGTGTGCGCACCTTTGATACTTCTGTCAGGGGTTCAGGCGATCAGAGAACCACAATGCCAGAGTTGCACATGCGGACAAGAAAATGCCAAGCTGACTGCCTTGTTTTTAGCAGCGAGCCCCGAGAAGATGAGCGAGCACTCCACGAACACAACAGTGAATAGCTATACCAAAAGCACAAGCTAAGATGGGTCTCACACACTAATCCAAAGGCAAACTGCAAACGCTATGAGGGACTGGCTGACGTGCCTGAGACACAGCCTGTCTTCAACACCTGTGCGCGCACACAAGGCTTCTTTGCTGATCATAATCATGCGTACCAAATGTGCTAAGCCAATCATCTGCATCACGCTAGGATGGGGCCAACAAGGGCTTGCGCATAAGCACGTAGGCATAGAGTATGCTTCAGGCCTTGGAGTGCCTACTGGTCGGGGGTGAGCCAGGTGGAAGCTGACCAAGGGCCAGTGGCCTGAACAATGCCCACTTGCAGTTGCTAGCACCAGTCTAGCCCCACCTCCAGCACCTGGTGGCAGCCAGCCTAACCGGCACCTCCTTGCAGGCCAACCAGGAGCACATTGCTGTCACCCTGTAGCGAGCGCTGGGGCAGTTATTTTCAAGAAAGTGAGGGTGGGTGGGGTTGGGCAGGCAGGCAGGCAGTGGGAGAGTAGTCGACAGGGCCATTCCTAACCTGCTGACACCATGTCAGCCACCATGTGTGCCTTGTGTGCATGACTGCAGCTGGAGGAGGAGATGACAGAGGTGTGCACGAAGCACTATGACTGCATCAAGCTGCTGGTGACGTTTCTCAATGCAGCTGGCATTGGCCCCGCGGAGGCTTGGGTGCTTAGGCGGTGCTGCGAGCCTGCTGCAAGGTGGTGCAGGCCCAAAGGCACAGATCAGCAGCGCGGCAGGGTGGTGCTAGTGAATAAGTTCTGGCACCAGCCAGGTTAGTGCAGCAGCCCTGTGAAAACAGGCCTGGAGGCAGGCTGGAAGCCCCGAGCAAGGCAGGTGCACCACCGGCTGCTGCAACAAGCATGGAGCCAGCAGCGTGACCAGCCAGTCCGGGGCTTGATGAGGTGCCCGGTAGTGGCCCCGCACATCCTGCCACAGCCCACATGCAGCCAGGCAACCCCACATTCAACAGCATCGGAGCCTGGGCCCATCACTCCCATGCCAGCCAAGCGCAGCAAGCGCACCAAGGCTCAGCAGGCAGCTGAGTCCATCCAGGACACTAAGGGCAAAGGCAAGGCTGCTCGGCCCAGCCCACCAGGACCGCAGCCAACCAGATGGGTACTGCAATACAGCCTTAGACATGCAGCGCAGTGGGGCGAGCCAATGGCGCTCGCTGGACTGGTGCTGGTGGCCAAAAGTGCCAGCTCTGCCAGCCATGGGCAAGGAGTACCCAGGCCCAGCAGCAGCAGCAGTCTGCTGTGGCACAGTAATGTGCCCCCTCTCTCGCGCTGTCATGACCTAACATCAGCGGATGCTTGTCATGCCAACTTTAGGCTATAGCCCTGGCACGGGGTTCAGGCAAGAGTGTAGGTGGAAGACGCCCATGCCATGAGTGGGGCGAAAATGAGATCCATTACACGATCCATTACACAATCCATTACACAACCCTATTAACGCAGCGGCAATGGGCAATGGGCAAATCATCCCTATGGACAATGGGCAAATCATCCCTATACAGACCCTCCAGGCAGGCAACATAATCTCATACAGGCAAGACACAACTCCGAATATGGGGGCCTCATCCTGCCTCATCCTGCCTTTGCGTTGTAGTTGTTTCATGCTGGGTTGACAATGGAGGTGGTGTATTGAAAGTACTTGGGGTGGGGTAGCATTGAGTGTGTCAAGAGCGTCAAGAGCAATATAAAAGAGTGCACTATCTGTCCTAAGTGATGGCCCTGTTGAAGTCTTATATAATCCAATACGACAAAACAGAGAGGTTCCGTACAGCTGTGCAATACTTAGCATTGAGGTTGACAACTTCAATCCGTATAACGTGAATGCTTGCAGTGAGAAAAGGTAAAGCAAGAACCGCGCAAAACATCGTAGATACTGGACATCATTGACTCCCTGTCAGCTGGGAACTCCTGAGTTGCAAGGTGTGAGGTGGGCAGGGAGGGGTCCAGTAGGCTGCCACATTGCCAGTTCATCTCAGCACAGGGCTGCGCCTGTGTACAACCGTCAAATGAAAGCATGACTGCAGTCGGGATGCATGGGGCTTCACATGCGCCACGTATCGACCCACCTACGCGTAGTTACACTGTTTTAGTGGCCTCTCACATTGCAATATGCAGTCCAGAAACTCCTTGTAAAGGCCCAGCACGACAATTGGGCCCCCGGCGGATGTTAGTGGCTACGCGAGGGGCGGGCTGCATTTGGCGTCCATCTGAACGGCCTCAGCTTTCCCATCTCCGCATAAGGTCCCAGCAGCATCCCACAAACGTGTTTTGGGCACTTGCAGCAGCGCAGCCTCTTGATGTGTGTGGCAGCATTAGTGCAGCTCCCCTGGAGCAGCACATTAGCGAGAAAGTGCAGTCAGCGTCTGCGTCAGCAACCAGTGGAGACGCTTCAGCAGCCGTGCCTGCAGCTTCAATCGTCAGCTCAGCAACTGCATCTGCGGCTGCTCCCAGCGCCCGCTTAGCAAAGCGGGTATTTTTTGGGCTAATGCTGGGCCTCGGCGGGGGCGCTGTTGTGCTGGCGGGCCAGCTGCCTTTTCTTGCCACCATCATTCTCGTCACCTACGGTGCCACACAAGAGTACTACGGGTTTATCACGTCCAAGGGAATGGCGCAGGGAATGGTGCCACCCCCACCTCTGGTCAGCTCCCTGACTACCGTGTTGTGCACGTCCATTGCCCTCTTGGCTTACTTCTATGGGCGGCGTAGTGGCACTGTGCTGGCAGTATCCTCAATCCTTCTGCTGGTCATGGAGGTGTTAACGATTCGGAAACCCAAGTTCTCACAGCTCACTTCTTGTGTTTTTGGATTGTTTTACTGTGGTGAGTCCTGCACGCTGCTGCTATGTCAGCCTGAGCATCAGAGGTCACTCCAGCCGGTTGCCTATTGGTGGGCCTCAACGGCAATGGGTATTGTTTTCATGCATCTTGATGTGCACAGGTTGGCTGCCAAGCTTCTGGGTTAAGCTGCGCATGCTGAATACAGTGGTAGCCAGCACACCTGTGACTGTGAGTCAGTGGCAGCAGAGTGTGAGGCAGCGGGATTGAAGGCATCATGGTGGCAGACTACCTGCATGAAGTCATTGTCAGTGTAGCGGTCAGTTTTTGCACATCTCTGCCAGTTGCGCATGTGGGTCACATGTTGTGTGCATGTGGGTCACACACTGATGTTGATGCCACTGCTTTGTTCTTTCTGTTGCAGCATCTGGGTGCTGACTCAAGCCTGCCTGCCTGTCCCTCCCAGGCCTGGTTGGCTGGAGTGACATCACTCACCGTGGGCCTCTTAGCCACACTGACCACTGTGGCTTGTGTGATTGCAGCCGACACTGGCGCCTACTTTGTGGGTGGGTGGCTGCCTGCTGTTGCCTGATCAGAACGTGTCTGTCATGAGCCCTGGCATGCATGTGGCATACGCCGGCAGCGTATCAGTAGGCACCCACAGCCATGTGACAGCGGCGGCTTGCACTCTGGCAAAGTGGATGCACAGCCTAGCGTAGCCTAGCACTTAGCCTGGCACACCACCCAATGCTTGCATGCAGGAGGTCGCTACAGGTCCTGCCAGGCTCCAGCAGGCAGTAGTAAGTCGTGATGTGTACTGGGCTGTGCCTGCAGGCAAGCGTTTGGGCCGCACCAAGCTGACGGAGATCAGCCCAAAGAAGACAGTGGAGGGGGCCTTGGGCGGGCTAGCCAGCAGCGTGGCTGTGGCATTAGGGTGCTGGAAAGTCAGCTCATGGCCGGCCACCCCGGCAGCAGCTGCTGTGTTGGGGGTAAGCTGCATGCAGCTCAACGGGAGAGGGCCAGGGTGGCTGGCAGATGAGCTGGGCAGGCTGTAGGCCAGGGCTGGGTGGGGGCAGTGAGTCAAGCAGTGTGGCAAGGCAGGCGGGCAGGCTGGCTGGCTGGCTGGCTGGCTGGCTGGCTGGCTGGCTGGCTGGCTGGCTGGCTGGCTGGCTGGCTGGCTGGCTGGCTGGCTGGCAGGGCAGGTGGGCGGGCAGGCAGGATTCTTGGCCCATTTCGCTAGCACACCCTGCCGTCCTCCGCTCAGCAACAGGCGTCCCATTGACAACCCTTCACATGCTGCTGCCTTGGCTGACACTCCATGGCAATCTGGCCAGCTCAGCACATCTGAACGCATGCTAGTCTTGGCAGATGTGGACCCTGGTAGTGACTGGGTGCTGCCCAGTCTGGCTTTAATAGGCTGCTCTGGCGCTGGCCCTGCAGGTTCTCGTGTTCTTCTCCAGCCTGTTTGGTGACTTGATTGAGTCAATCATGAAGCGGGATGCTGGCATGAAGGTGAGGTCCACCAGCTGCTTCCCAGGTCCTTCACCAGCCACCCTCACTGCCCATATGGCTGTGCCTGGTACCAAAGCATGGCCTATACCGATTAAAGTATAGAAGATGCGATAGATGTGTGTGTGTGCCAAGCGCTCCTGCCACATTCATGGAAGGGTTTAGGGTTGTCTTCACTACCAGCTCACTGTGTCAGTATGATACCGTAGTGATACGCCTCGTTGGTGATACGCTGATTTGGTGGAAACAAAAGAAACAGGCCCAAAGGCCTTATCCGCACATATTCGGTGACAGCTGTTAAGTGCATCACCTAGCAATAGCGCATTGTCCACACATGCATGTGTTCACTGCATGTGGGGCTGCCGCCTTCGCTTCCATCACAGCCTCATCATCCTCACTATCACTCTCGCCCTCACCGCTATCTGAGCTGCTGCTGGCTGAGCTGCTGGCACTGCTGCTGTCGCTTCCATCAGCCTCCACCGTGGCAGCAGCCCTCAAAGCTTGTGTGACGATGTCGTCCTCATCACTATGAGAAAGAGGGGGCAGGCCCTGCCCCTGCCCTTGCCCCTGCCCCTTGCCGCGGCCGCTCAAGCTTGCGACAGCTGCCTCTCGATCCGCAGCATCTATGGGCTGTTTCAACTTTGACGCCATCTACCATAAAGTTATGGTGAACTTGAGGGTCCTGATACAAATTTGGTGACAGCCGCATGCTCAAACAATTGGTAATACAATGTGGTGATGAATTGATTTGGTGAAATCACCAACAAGGCGTATGGTAGTCAGCTATGTTGTCATCATCATACTTACTTGGCACTTGCCTATAAGTTACATAAGCAAACACCGCCACCTGCGTCGCCTAAGCACATCGGTTCATGGACACAAATAGTCATGGTAGGGCTGGGCATAGCTAAACACGCCATGTTGTGTGGTTCTGGTATGACACGCACATATGCGCCACACCTATATGAGCCTGACACACAGACTGCTACCTAGGCGCAAGGCCTGCAGGGCTGTAGGCTTCAGCACCGAAACTCCGCACGTAGCTGGGTATTGCTCAGTGGTGGGTCCTCTTTCCACTAGTCCTCTTGTGTCCATAAGCACCCTCCACATGGACAACCCCAGTGTATAACCATGTTTGTAACTCACAGTGATGCCTGCTAGGCATTCACCAACTGCATGCTGTGAGCGCGTGATGGTTCACACTGCAAAGAATCACTCTTTAAACCGTATGCCAGGCGCTTGCGTCTCAAGTGCTCTGCCTAAACTATGCATCCCAGTGAAGTCCCTGCCTTGCCTTGGGCAGCCAGTCATACACCAGCTTGGAGCCCTGCAAGCTCGCTTTGAGGCAAACCGCCAACTGCCAGCCCTGAGGCAAACTGCCAACTGCTTGTGGAGGAGTTGACAGCTAACGATGGCATGCCTCAACACTGGGTTGACTAGTGGCAGCTATACTCTGTAATTGGCTGTTTGTAAGCAGAACAGCAGCTGCAGCTGTTGGTGCACATTTCTGAATCTTGACACTATCCTTGGCTGCTGCGGTGGGGTTCCCTAGGGGTGCTACAGAATTGCTCAAGTCCCCTAGTGCGCAGCAGCAGCAGGGCGCAGGGCTGTGGTAGTAGAGGCGGAGGCTGCCGGGGTAAGTATCACTTGACGCACCTCCTGCTACCTTTCTTGATGGCCACTGGGCACTCTCCCCAATGTGCTGGGTTGTGGGCCAGGCAGGCGCAGACTGGGCAGGTGGAGTGGCCTAGGCAATCACAGGGGCCAGGGGAGGGGAAGAAGGAAGGGTGGATGACTTCACATGGACCACTGGCCAGACATGGCTCCAGGCTGGGCATAGTAGCCACTGCTTTCCTTGCTTTTCTGCTGGGGCCTCACTGCAGGGGGCCTGCAGGCCTCAGCTAGTCTTGCTTGGCCATAGCACTGCCTGTACGCCTCCCCTTCACCACCTGCTGCTGCTGTTGCGTTGACCTGGAGCGGCTCCCTCCCTCCCTCACCCTCTAACCCCCAATGCTGCTGTAGATGCTCATGCAAATGCTGCTGGTGATGCTGCAGGACTCGGGTGACCTTATCCCAGGCCATGGAGGGCTGCTTGACCGTGTGGACAGCTACATGTTCACTGGAGCAGTCACGTTCTTCTACGTCGTCTTTGTGCTGCCCTACTTCTCGCTGTGAACCACCACCCTTCCCTGCTTGCCTGCTGAGCCTCAAGCCTCCCACCCCAATGCCTTCACCTACTCACTCAGTGGTTCAAATCCAGCAGGACAGCGGGGGTCCATGCAGCCAGGGCCTGCTGCTTAGCATTGATGGTGGTGAGGGCTGCCTCAAGCCTATGCTTGCCCCATGAGGGTAGTGGCAGCAGTAGCAGCGGACGCAGTGAAGAAGCAAAGGCAGCAGCAGCAGGCGAAGCAGCAGGGAGAGCTGCAGTGGGTACAGCGGTGCTGCTGCAGCAGGGGCATAACAGCCCCTGACAGCCCACCTAAGGAGGTGCCCTGACCCTGTTTGCCAGGAAGGAGGTCAGGATGGGAGGCCCGCAGAAGGCACACATGCCTGGCGACACATGCCTCCATCCCTCATCTCACACCCATTCCCCAGCCCTGCAGTGGGCACACCAGAGGGATGAGTCCTGCCAAGCCAAGCCAACCTAGTACTGGTGGTGCACATGGCGCCTCCCGCAGCATCCAACAGAGGCAGGCTTCAGGCTCCCAGACTGCCTGCCCAGGCTAAGAGACAGTGGCATGGCAAGGCAACTGGACAGCAGGCACCACCATCTGCTCCCAGATGACTAGGAAAGCCAGCCAGCTGTGGTGGAGCTGGCCTCACCCCTGCAGGGCAGAGTGGGGTGCTGAAGGGTAGCAGAAGTTTGCAAGTTGTGGCTGCTGTTTTTTATTATTTTACCAGATCAACATCTTGTATGAGTATTGTCAGTGTGACACCGATGCCCTGATCGGGCAGGTGCAAAGCTTCACGTGACAGGTGGGTGCCCAGCGAATGCGGCGTGTGCTGCATACCCATGCCGTTTACATGGTCGAACTCTACGGCATGGCTGTAGGTCTGTGTGAAGCCTTGCCTGCCATGTCTAAGTCGATCTGATGGCGTCCTGATGCGCCTTCCAGCACGGCCTCTCCGCCTGGATGGTGTTGCTGAACCCCTGTGATGCCGCCGAAAAGGAAACGCAAGCGCCCCGTCACCCCCGCACAGGGTGCAGCCGGTAAGCCACTAAGCTACTAAGCTCAACGAAAGGCTAGGCCCCTCTCACGACGCGACGCAGTGTGTACCACGCGGCATTGCGACTCCATGTAATGCAGGTCCCAGCGGCAGTGGGCAGCAAGAGGATGAGGGGCAGGGACAGGGTGAGCAGGAGGTGATTGCAGAGCGGCGCCAGGTTATCAAGGCGGCCTTTCGTGCCCTTGTGGAGGCAGCGCTGCCAGACCTCAGCCCAGCCCAAGTCGATGCAGTGTTGGCACAGGTCAACCAGCGCATGACCAGCGGCAGCATGCAGTGTTGCCTAGCATCGGTCATGTCGCTGACCATGCTGCTTCAGTCATTCCTTGGCCAGCCTACTCCAGGCTTCCCTGCAGCAGGCCCAGCCCCATGCCCCCCTCCCCCACCTGACCCAGCCTGCCCTCCCTACGCTCACCCCCGCCTTCCCACACGCTGCTCACCCCGCAGTGCAGCCCCCCCAGCCCAGCTGCCCCCCCCAGTTCAGCTGGATATCGAGGACCCCAACCTGCTGCCACAGATCAAGGCTGCCATGGACCTGCTCACCAACGCAAGTGTGCAGGAACACATGATGCGTGGCCCCCACCACAGCCGCATCAGGCTGCTGCCCGGTGAGGTGGCCATGTTTGAGCAGCCCAGCAGTGCCTGGCCAGTTGCCAAGCTCCAGCAGCTGGACCAGGTGCACCTGCAAGGCGACATCAACTCCCTAAATGCCAACGCCACCAAAATCATCACAAGCATCACAGAGTTCTACCGTCACCCGCAGCGCTTCATCAGCTGGTGGGCCAAGGCAGTCGGGGTGGTGGGGGGGGGGTTCAGCAAGGAGGCACAAAAGCACTTCCTCAAACTGGTGCTAGGTAGGCTTGACTACAGCCAGCCAGCCCAGGCCCAGCCCCCTCCCCCAGCCCAGGCCCAGCCCCCTCCCGCAGCCCAGCCCCCTCCCCCTGCCCAGCCCCCACCTGGCCCGGTACAGCGACCCCAGGCCCCCCCATGGGGCAGGTGGCTGGACCGGGACACCAACCCGTGCCTCAATTTCCAGCGCATTGGGGAGAGCAAGCAACGCCCCCTGGAGCTGTGCCGCTGGGATGATTTGGAGGCCCTGCCCCCCATTGGCAAGGAGTACCATCAGCGCTACAAGCTGGTCAATGACCGGCTGCCCAAGGTCAGGCAGAGGCTGCACCGGGCTGCAGAGTACCGGCGGGGTATTGATGGCCGGGCCCGCAACAATGCGTAGGCCCTAGTAGTTTGCACAGGCTGTTAGCCTTTCAAGCATTAAGCTGTTAGTTTTGATGAGGTGCCCAATGGTCATGGGGGTTGGCCCCCAGAACGTGCCATCGAGGTGGGGTTTGTAGTCATCAAGGGTGCGACCGAGGATGCTACTACTTGTAGCGGAGTGAGATTACCCACAGGCCGACATGTTGTTCCTTGTTGAATGAGTTTTGTTGGCCTGCCATGTCTAAGTACCAATGTCTAAGTACCATGTCTTGATAAGCTTGATAATGTAGTAAAACGGGTCAGCGAGCTCATTGATGTCAGCCTGTACAAGTCAGGCATCAGTCCAGTCGCTGTCTTCTCCAGCGATCCACCGTATCTACTGTGCAATGAGCTGACGCCTGGCACAGTGCACTGGTGCCCCTCCGCTGTATCTGCAGCAGCCTCCGCTGAGGTCTCCGCTGAGGTCTCATGTCTAAGTAAATATTGAAGCTTTCCCAACACCGAAGCTTGATCATGTAGTAAAACGGCATGCAGCACTTGAAGGCGTATCACGTCACTCACCCACGTCTGGAACCTATTCACCATCACCACGTCAAGCCCGCGCCCGGTGGTAAGCCCAATTCGCATCTACAGCACAAATTTCACCCTGTTTGGCCTATCAATAGTAAGTTATTCAACAGACTCACAATTCAACAGTACGTATTATTCTTGATAGGTGGCTTACACCGCTTAAGCCGTCAGCCGTTAGGCTGCCTGGCCGCCCTCCCCCTCCAGGGGTTCGGGACTTTCTGTAACGCACTCCACAGCAAGGTGCACAAACAAAGGTGCACATGGGCTCCAAATGAAGCCATGCAAGTTTTCATTACTGTCCTGGAAAGTCATGGCAAACTCCGCCTGCTGCCTAATGGAAGTCGTGGCAGAGCACTCAAAGGTGAAATGCATGGCGTCATCCACTACCCCCTCTGTGCATCTTGTGCATGTGCGATCAATGAAAGTTACCCCCTCAAACCGCGCCTTCTCCACCCCCAAACCGCTGTTGCCTAACCTGAACCTAGTCAAGCTCGTGCGGACCTCTGTAGAGAGCTGTCTATTCAGCAGGTGTGGTGCCATGTGATTGATGCCAATGCCGTCCCCATGCTTGAACCATGCAGCATACGAGCGTCTCTCCTGATGCACCGTCTCAGGCAGTCTAGGGTCTCCCTCAAACCCAACCCAACGCCTCCCCCACTTCTCGAGCCACTTGACTTCCATAGCCTTGGTGCCTAGGACCATGTCCGGGCTCAAAGTGAACTCACCCCCCATCAGCTCTCTGGCGGCCAACCTTACACCTCCTGCCTAACTCCACATCTGCCTTGATGACCCTCATTAGCAGGTCGCTGTGGGATAGTTTGGCAGTGTTCCAAAACTTGCATGCAACCCTAAGCCAGAAAAGCTGGAGGGGCAGCTGCCCTAAGTCATGCAGCACCATCAGGCCTGACACTGAACTACGTACCCAAGCAGCAAACTTGAGAAAGCTGAGCATAACGTACGAATAACTCATGAAACTGAAGCTCGCGTTAGGCAGGTGGAAGCACCTTGTATGGGTTTAAGATCCCGGTAGGGTCGAACATCTGTTTAAGTTGCCTCATCAACGCTACAGCCTCAGGTGGCTTGCTGTGTCCAATGTAGCTTGCTTTCAGCTGCCCCAGCCCATGCTCCGCGCTGATCTGCATTCCAGCGGGCCAACGCTCTACACTCGCATTCAGTCAACGTGATATCCGTGGCGCTGACATCCAGCTAGTAGAGACATTGCATGCTACACAAATTATAACAAGCTGCATGCACGGCACATTCTATCTACCAGCAGAGTCGGCTAAGCAGCCTAATGGCTGATGGCTCTAGCGGTGTATGCCATTACCATCGGCACGTGCGAGCTGTGTTTGTAGGTCAGCTTCGCCCCCAAACAATGCAGCTCCAAGCATGCCCAGGGAGTGGTGTCACTCACCGACCCACGTGCCGCAGCCACCCACTCGTACACAAACGGCTCAATCGCATCCTCCAGCTCCTTGCTGTACCTGGCATTGCGCAGTCATCGCCAGCAGGGCTATGCAGCTATGCTAGAGGTAGAAGGGTCAGCAGGGGTCAGGTAAGCAGCGATGGTGACAAGGAAAACAGCACAGCACAGCACAACAGCAGGCAGGCCCCTGCATATTGGCGATTACCATGTGATGATGATGGTGATGATGACAGTCTTATTTTAGAAATGTGCGTGGCCTATGCTCCAGCTTGTGCTCGTGGCTGCTTGCAGGTGTACAAGCTGTCTGGTACAGCCCATGCCTCCTTGCCCAACTCACATGCCACACTAACATAGTGTGACTCTACCGCCAGTGACAGGCCTGCAGTGGGGCCTAGCACAGCCAATGGGCAGGGTGGGCCCGTACACCTCAGGCACCGCAACCTGAGGAGCTGCCCACCCTCTACATACCAGGCAAAGCAGGTGGTTCACGCAAGAAATGATGTGATAGTTAAGGAAAGCTCAGTCAAACAAATAGTGTTTCTCTTGATGCTGAGGTATCAAGCAATGCTTATGAACAAACAACAGGGAAACAGTGTGATGCAGTGTGTGATGCAAGCATGCCACAGACAAGCAACATATGGCCCACCTGCTGGGCGGAGCAAGGAGCACTTGCCTTGCATGGCACACTAGCTGAACTCACTGCGGTGCGGAGACATTTAGGTGCAGGTTGCCGTCCCCCACATGGCCATAGCCCACCACCACCACTCTGTCACCAAAGTGAGCGAGCCTGCTCCGCATCTCCTCCACTAAATCGTACATGACCGCCGTGGGCAAGCTGACATCATACTTGAACACCGCCCCTGCGGCCACACAATATGCGTGGCATACAGTGCTGAATTGAAGAAAAGGAGGAAGACTGCTCCGGCAGAGCCATCGCGCATTAGGGGAGGAGTTTACAACTCGAGCGCGGCCTGCTCCTACCACCTACCCTAGATGGGGAGGAGCCTCCTCATCTTAGTGCTGGACTCTTACATGTCCCTCCCCACGGACAAGCTTGGGCTGGGGCATCCCATGACCTTGAGTGACTGCATGCTCTGAATGTTGTGAAGCATTGCCAATGAGGTGCAGGTGATGGCAATGAGGCAGGGGCGGAAGTGTAGTGGCAGTGTACTGCTGCAACTGGCAGTACAACCTAGTCAACATCTGGGAAAGCTGAGGCGGCCACATGATCTTTGAGGTGGTTGTGGGTTGGTTGGAGGGATGCGGGCTGGACTTACCTCTCTTACTGAGTGCCTCCGCCACACCTTCCCGCACCCGCCACACTGCAGCAGTGCGGCTGCTGTCTCTCGCCACCACAGCATCCAGGGCGTCACCACTCTCCAGGATGACCTGCAGCCCAGCACCGCTCAGTGTGCTCAAGGTATACCTGCCTACTTGATGACCCACCCTGCCCTGCCTGCCCTGCCTACCTGGCCTGCCTGGTCCGTCTAGTCGCACCCACAGCCACGACACACAGGGGCTGCACCGCCATCTGCCGCCTCCATGTTGCCTGGACTCCAACACGGTCCACGCCAAGCCTGCCTTGCGTCACAGTCCTTGACCTCTGCCACATCTTCCCCTTCTTCCTCCCCCTCACTCAGGCAGAGCACAGGTCTCATTCCCTTGCTCCTGCCAGCACCTCCTTTCCCCTCTTCTTTGGCTCCCAACCAGCCTGTATCCAAGGGCTGAGGGGAGGCAGGTCAGCAGGCTCTGCCTTAGCTTAGCGCCATACTCCCTAAGGTCAGCATGACTCTGCGGGGAGTTGTCATGGGCTTGGGAGTGACCGCCGCTTGCTCAAGAAAATGTGATAGTGCAAACTGGGAGCACGCACAAGTATGGCCATCTTACCATCATGGCTCTTCGCCCACCTGGATTGCTTCCACCCCCCTGCACTGCTGGGCTGCCCTGATGCAGTCCCTCCGGCCCCCTCCTGCCCTCATGTGCGCCCACAGCCCAGCAAGCACTACCCAACACCTGCTCCTCCCCTGCTGCCTGCTGGCTCCCCAGCTCACCTCACTCAGCCCTTCCAGCTTCTCCCTGTCGTGCGCCTCGCAGCTGCCGTGGGTCTCTAATAACACGTAGAAGGGGGATGCCGGCCACTCTGGCTGCGGCTTGAGGGGGTTTACCACTCCCTGCTGGCAACAGCGGCAGTGGCAGCAGTGTCAGCAGTGGCAGCAGCAGCAGCAGCAGCAGCACCAGCAGCAGCACCAGGTCTCAATGCAGCAGCTGGGGCAGTAGCCGAGGCGGCAGGCTACTTGGGGCAGGCCCTAGGAGGGGCCAACGGCAGCGCTATTGTCAGCAGTAACATGTGGACAGCCTGCAGACTGGCTGTACCGCTGAAAGTATTCAGAAGCTGTTGTAGCTGTGCACGGCTTGACAAGCACCTGAGCATGAGAGCAGACCATGTGCATGCTCTCCGCATCGAGGAACTCAAAGGCTGACAGCACCTCCCCCAGGCGAGCTCGGGCCACAGCCAGCACCTTGGTCACCTGCTCGAAGCTGGACACTGCGAGCAGCATCACCTGCACTGCCAGTGGTGACAACAGGGGCAGCAGCAGTGGGCAGCAGCAGGGAGGGGTGGGGAGCAAGGGCACAAGGCAGGCAGTTGTAAAGAATGCAAAGCAGGACCTAACTGACACCTTATCTGTGCACAACATAAGGCATGACAGCACATAGGTATATAGGAGGGGCAGGTCAGCTGCTGGAGCAGGGGATGACTCAATACGTGTCGCCCGCTAGGCTGATTAGAGAGCAGCTAGCTAAGCAAGGGTTGCAGGCTGTGGTTCAATGATTAAAAACATGGTTGAGTTCCTTGATGCAGTTGCAGTGGCAGCGATGGCAGCAGCAGCAGCATCAAGGCTTACAGCAGCAGTAAGGGCAGTAGCAGAGGCTGTGGTTGAGTTTAGGGTGGATGGAGTGGCAGGCAGCACTTCTGGTGTGCAAGGTGAGGGGCCTGAGGGCTGGGCAAGCAGCGTCAGGGTCAGGGTCACGGTCAGGGTCGGGGTCGGGGTCGGGGTCGGGGTCGGGGTCGGGGTCGGGGTCGGGGTCGGGGTCGGGGTCGGGGTCAGGGTCAGGGTCAGGGTCAGGGTCAGGGTCAGGGTCAGGGTCAGGGTCAGGGTCAGGGTCAGGGTCAGGGTCAGGGTCAGGGTCAGGGTCAGGGTCAGGGTCAGGGTCAGGGTCAGGGTCAGGGTCAGGGTCAGGGTCAGGGTCAGGGTCAGGGTCAGGGTCAGGGTCAGGGTCAGGGTCAGGGTCAGGGTCAGGGTCAGGGTCAGGGTCAGGGTCAGGGTCAGGGTCAGGGTCAGGGTCAGGGTCAGGGTCAGGGTCAGGGTCAGGGTCAGGGTCAGGGTCAGGGTCAGGGTCACCAGGAAGGTCAGGGGTGAGGGGTGGGAGAGAGTTGAGGGCAACAGGATGTAACCTACCTGCACAGACGCTGGCTTAGGTACACACTGTATCGCGACTGCTGTCACCACCCCTGCAGCAGCAGCAGCAGCAGCAGCAGCAGCAGCAGCAGCAGCAGCAGCAGCAGCAGCAGCAGCAGCAGCAGCAGCAGCAGCAGCAGCAGCAGCAGCAGCAGCAGCAGCAGCACCATACGAAAAACAACCCAATCAACCACAGTGGCAGCAGAATGCCATCAGCAGCAGCCTCAACATGAGCAGCAGTGGAAAGAACGGCAGCAACAGCAGCCGAAGGGTACCGCACCCCAGCCTCCTCAACTGCCTAGCCTTTACAGCTGCCCTAGGCAGGTTCTGTAGGCCAGGCGGCAGGCTCTTCCCCCTTGCCTCTGGAGTTAGTCAAATGACCTACTCCTGCCTGGGCTCCCAACCACACTCCACCACACCTCACATCTCACCTTTGACGACTGCTGCCTGTCCACCTTCCTTCACTCCCTACTACCCACCCTCCCACCTTCCCACCTTCCTACCCTCCCACCTTTCTACATCCCACCTCCCCACGCCTTAAGCCACAACCTTCAGACCCACCCACCCCCATACCCTTCTCACCCACCCTTTCACCCTCTTCACCCACCCTTCTCACCCACCTCTCATCCTTTTCCACCCCTCGTCTCACCCACCCTCTCACCCTTCCACTCACCCACCTACCTAAGGTGCCTTCAGCGCCTATGAACAGCTGCTTCAGGTCATAGCCAGTGTTGTCCTTGCGCAGGACCCTCAACAAGTCCAGCACCCGCCCGTCAGGCAGCGCCACCTCACAGCCCAGCACACTGCCGTGAAGGCTGCCATAGCGCAAGAGGCGCAGCCCACCTGCAGCCACACCCCACATGGTGATGCTCATGTCTATGCTCATGGCAAAGCACTCTGCCACAGCCCACATGCCGCCAGCCAGGCTGCCAGCCAGCCAGCCTCAACCCAGTGCTCCCACGCCAGCCAAGCGCAGCAAGCGTATTAAGGCTGAGCAGGCAGCTGAGCCCACCCAGCCCACTAAGGGCGCAGGCCAAGGCAAGGGCAAGGCTGCCAAAGCCAAACAAGAGGGTCAACAGCCAGGCAAGAGCGTCAAAAGGGACTGCAACGCAGCATTGAACATGCAGCGCATTGGGGAGAGCAAGTGAGGCTCACTTGAGCTGGGCTTGTGGCCAGAGCAAATGGAGCTGCCAGCCAAGGGGAGTGAGTTCCCAGGGCTGGGCTGCGACTGGTTACGAGATTGGCCACACAGGCCCAGCAGCAGCAGTCTGCTGTGGCACAGTGATGTGCCCTCTCTCTTGGGCTGTCATCCCCACACACAGGCTGGTGTGACCCCCACACAGGCTTACCATACCATCCACATCTCACCCATCACACTGACCATGGCACATTTATAGTTTGTCCATGGTTAGGGTTGGCCTGATCCGTATGTGACGGCTAGAACGACGGTATATACATACGTATTTACTGTATTCGTAGTTCCGTAGGGTCTTCCGTAGGGGCAGGGTCATCATTTTGCGAAAGTGAGTATGTAGTTTGGTGCACAACAACTATAGAAACGCCCGCTAGGGGTAAGCATGTTCAGAATCTCAACCAATTGCAGTGTCGTGACACATCTATATGCCAGCCAGCCATGCATGCCGTTAGCAATGTGCTCCTACTCTGTGCGCCAAGCATGTGTCCAAACCCCGGCAGCCGTGGGTGCAGTTGTGTAGTCAGCCATGGGCTCCTACTCGACCAATCATGTGTGCCACGCATGTGTGAACCATGTGTGCATGGTTAGATCCCCTCGTGCTAGCTTTCTCTACAACATCACCATTGGCACATTGGCGCATGCTTGTCATGCCAACTTTAGGCTATAACTCTGTCACAGGGGCCAGGCAATAGTGTAGGTGGAAGGCGCCCATGCCATGTGCATGGGAGCATAACAGCATGCAAACAATCCATCACTCCTGATGAGGAACCCTGATTGTACCTTTGCGTTGGTACTGGTTGCTGTGCTAGGCTGATGAGGGATGTGCTGTTTAACGCCCTGTCCAGGGCAGCTGCCATTTACAGTGACCCCGACACAGGCTTACCATACCATCCACATCTCATCCATCACACTGACCATGGCACATTTATAGTTTGTCCATGGTGCAATGGCATCTACATTGTGAGGTCACTTGGTGGTTGCCTGCTCATCCATCTGCCTGCTGGGCTGGCAGTAGGGTCACCCCACCCTCTGCCTGCCTGCAGGCCAGAGACGGGTCTGCCGTGCTCAAACAAGTCGAGCCCTGGCCTGACCCTACTGGTACCATGTTGACCCTAAGTTGTATTGAGGGCACTACACCGCCTGCATTGGCTGTGTGAGTATGGGATGTGTGTGGGGCAGCAACGTCAACAGGTGAATGCCACGTAATGCCATGTAAAGATGGTGCTGCTGCTGCTGATGATGATGATGCTGATGACCACCTGCATTGGTGCTGACGTTGCCGCCAATGTGGCAGCTCCCTTTGGCGCCCAGATCCAGTGGCAGTGCCCAGCCCTGCTTGCCCACCGCCTCATCCAGCGCTTGCAGCACGCAGCCAGCCTGAGCCACCAGCGCCCCACTGGCCTGCATGCCAGGGGCAGGGGCACCCATGACACCGAGACCCTGGCTGATGTTTGTTGCTGTAGGCAATCTGGGACTGAGGACGGCAGCTGTGGGTCGCCATGCTGCTGGACACACCACCTTCTTCAGAACCGATGGGTCGGGACTGCCTCTTTCATGTTCGCTTGAGCATGCCAGTCGAGTCACCGTCAGGCTCATGCAATGTAGTTGATTTTTCATGTTGCCTAGGTTGGTGCCTTGCGGTGCAGTGACTAGTAGTGTTTTATTTCACGTTTGGCGAGTTTCGAGTTTTATAGCGCAAAGTGACATGGCCCAGGCTCATACCCTCAATTTCATAGCTCGACCATACTTGGCTTCGTCCAAATTTTACGGCTCAGGTCCACAATTCAGCGAAATTTCAGCTAAAACGCCGGTCAAAGGTCGTTTTTCATAGCGCGAGCCTGATAGCGTTTCCCGTAAGCCTATCATTTCATAGCGCGAAACGGCCTCCCAAATAGTGCTTTTCATAGCGAACGCTATCAATAGCGCGAAAAAAAAACACTGGTGACTACGTGGGCCCATGTGCCTTCCCCCTACCCCTCACCCCTTCCCTCTCTCCCCTGCTCAATGGAACCTCCCTGCCGTCCTCACCCCTTCCCCTCCCCCCATTCTCCGGTAAGGACCCTCCTGATGACCCTTACCTTGTCAAAGGAAAGCACCTTGTTCATGCGCTGCATCTGCAGTATGACCTCGTCAAACACAGGAATCGAACCCCCGACCAGGCCAGTGTTCCCTCCCTGGGGCACAACAGCCAGGCGACGCTGGCTGCAGTGAGCGAGCACTGCGGCAACCTGCGGGTCAGGGCACCATGCTGCTGTGTGCATGCTGCTGCTGCTGCTGCTGCTGCTGCTGAGGCACGGAGATCACGACTATGCTCCACAAGCATTGGCCAGGTGCCCTGACCGTGCACATCTTGTGTGGCTGCAGCCTACTAGCATGACTCAGGGCTTGAGCCTGGCGTGCTCATGCAAGCGCCCTTGTAAGCGCTCATGCAAGTGCGGGGACCGCCTGCCAGCAGGGCATCCCCAGTTTGGCCTCTGATGTGAGACATGCCTCATGGCCTGTCTCTTGGGGTGGAGCCCGACGGGGCACCCTGCCCTGAGCTGGCCTGGGTCCTTGGCTGAAATACCACTCTGAACCATGCATTAGGCTATGACGCTGGATGACTGCTGAAAGTCAACGAAGGTGCTGCGTACACCTCTGCTGCTGGGTTGCTGGATGCCAGTGGCGCCAGTGGTGGCTCAGCATCCGTGCCTGCTGACCCCTGGCTGACCCCATGGCTGATGACTACTGCAAAGACTTGAAATGCTGGTGGTAGCTCTGCTGCTGCCCACTCTGATGTCTAGTCCAGCCTGCTGGGGCAACTGGGAATGACATAGGGCGGGGCCACCCTCTGCAAGCCCAGCCTGGCCTCTAGGCCCCTGGGCTTCTTATGGCGCTGCAGGTGGTGGTGGGTGGTGGTGGCGGCAGTAGTGGTGGTGTTAGAGGGCACTGCTAGTCAGGCCTGGCAACGGCTGCGCTGGGCGCTGTGCAGGGCACAACGAGGTCCGTCCTACTCCTATGCACACCACCTGGTCGCACTGGCCTGCTGGGTGCTGCTTGGCCGCAGCAGCAGGCGGCTGGAGCCAGTATAGCGCCCAGTCCAGTCCCTGGGTGGGCAGGGGGGGCTCGGTGGGGACACAGACAAGGTTGAGAACACCGCTGCGGTGTGCGTGACTGCACCTGTTCGCGCCGGCGAGCGCCGTAGAATCGTGTAGAACCGCGCTGTTGTCGCTTAAAAGCTCGCGGAAGCGATCAATGTCGCTTGTGTCCAACTGCGCGAACCGTGTGTCCCTGGTAAGCGAGTGAGCCGCGCGCCACTGCAGAGCGATGGCATCTCGGAGTCCTCCTCCCAGAGCACGCATACGCTCGGAGAGGGCTTATCCCCTCAGGTGGAGGGTGACTAATCGCTGGAGTTGAAGAAAGCTGGAGTTGCAAGCGATGTTGATCCCTACAGCCCTCATGCAACACCAAAGAAGTTGTAATTAGGGTACGCCCATCGAATTGTGGGTGGCTCGGATTCCTAGAAGAACCTTAAACTTTAGGCAAGAGGGACCTAGCAAAAATGGCTTGAAATGGCTTGGACCTTTGCCCCGGCCAGGGACACTGACTTCTTGAGTCTGCTAGCGAAGAGGAGCGTGAGCATGTTGCTGAAAGCTCTCTCCAGCTGCGTGCGGACGTACTCCACCATGTTCGTGTCCGAGTGGTAGCGCTGGATTGCTTCAAGGCGGGCGCGAAGGTCAGGGTGCGCAGCCAGCACAACAGCCAGTGCTGCGCTTAGCCGTCTGTTCGCGCCGGATCCGGGCAAGCCGCGGCACAGCTTCATGCACAGATTCTTGCAGCTCAGGTCCGGGATGGCTGCCAAGGAGACTGGGATGTCTGTGTACACGGGCTGGCCGTGTAGGCTGAGTGGGTCGGCTACGTGAATGGTACACAAGCCGCGCACGAGGAAGCCCAGCAGCATGCTAGCTATCACCACCCGCTCGTTGCAGGCCTTCACTCGTGGCTGCACGGCGTCGGCCAGGAAGGCATCCCAAAGCTCTTGCGGGAGGTGGCCGGTGAGGTGGGCTAACTTGCATTTCCTGCCGTGGTAAGTGTTGTCCCTATCGCGGGCAGCGCGGGCCTCTCCGGAAGCCTTTCTAATGCGCTCCGCTTCGGTCAGGTCTGGCTGTAGTGCCTCATCGCGGTCCAATCGGGTGCAATGTAGTAGTGCACTAGTGACTAGTGCAGTACTACACCATGAAAAGCAAACAACATTCTAAGGAACAACAATCTCCAAAAATATAAAAAATTAACAATGAATTACCAACATAACTACTTAATTACATCACAAAACTACTACACTGTATAAAGCCATAGAAATCAGCAACGTGATCACAAGTACTAGGAATTGTTGGTTTTGTTTGTTTGCATTAACGCATTTTGCAATTTTCGCAGAAAAGAACCTGCTACGCCAGGTCGACCAGTTGCTGCAGTCATGACAACTACTAGGAATTGGTAGTTTTGTTTGTTTGCATCTAAAAGATGACAATCGTCGCTCACAACCCTGGTACTGCCACGCACTGCCGGGCATCCTGACTACACCAGAGATGAGTTAACAGCAGGCGGGGCGAGGCGGCGAGGCGAGACGGCGAGGTTTCCATGTCCCTATAACCGCCCCCCAACCGAGCCACATGGAGCCTCGTCTCGCGCCCTTATTTGCGGCAGGAAACAATGCAGAGCGACAAGCAAGATGACAGCGCTCAGCCCGCATGCTATGCGGACGAAGCCACCCCTGATCGAGGCCAAGGCTCACTGCCCTTCACAACCCTCGGCCCTTTCAAAAGAGTAAAAGAGGACAAGGCAGCCAAAGCAGCTCGTGTAAAAGCTCAAAAAACAGCCAAGGCAAGACCCCCCCCCTTCCCCCCCCTTCACACATGTTTGCATTGCCACACTCCTTACTCCTCTCCTACACTCTTTTCAGCCCATAAGTTTGAACCAGTACGACCTGCCTGTTTTGCTTATTTGCGCGCCCCAAGGCTGCTGATTACCACTGCCACCAGGCAACATTTGCAAGCTTGCAATCTAGCACATCACCTTGCACCTCTGCACCCAAACTGTCAGCTGGCACTCGTTGTGTCCCTGAGAGCTGTGTGCCATCAGCCGCCCACCCAGCACACGCTGGGCTGATGGTGTGGTGTGGTCTGTGGTCAAGTGTGATCTGTTTGATCTGCTGGATGTGTGTGATCTGTGTGATGCGACCAATACCTGCGATGGGGCGCTGAAGCAGGCCGCTTGCAACCAGGCTAGGAGTGCTATAACACCTGGCACTGAGCTGCGCACCACTTCATGTAGCAGATGGGGGCAGCAGGCTACATGACGTGCACACTCCTCTCTAAAACAACTGCTCTCTTCACACGCTCCTCTCTTCACAAACTGCATCCCTCACACATTCCTCTCTTCACAAACTGCATCCCTCACACATCCTCTCTTCACAAACTGCATCCCTCACACATTCCTCTCTTCGCACACTACATCCCTCACATACTATTCTCTGCACAAACTGCTCTCTTTGCACACAGTGTCCTACTGGTGCATGCTGAACCTCACACTGTCACCCACACCCAGGATGCATCTTCCCTGCTGCTGGCTTGCCAACTGGCAAGAAGCTGCTGATGCTCGACTCCCCCTGGGTGCAGGCTCAGCAGGAGCTGGTGGAGGCGCAGTGGCTGCTGACTCAGCTGCAGACTGCAGTGGCAGGCCCCCCGCTCCCTGAGCCGGTTGCCCTGGGGGCTCCTGGTGATCCTCCTGGCTCCGCAGCCGCAAAGGGCAGTCCAGTCCCTGCCGCCTGCCCTGCACAGCCGGGCAGCTGCCAGCCATCTGGCCTCCCCTCCCATGCACCCCACCCCAGTGAGTCAGCTGCCGCCTCACCCCCAGCTCAGCAGCTGCTGCTGCGCCTGCTGCCGCACCACGCCCTGCTGAGTCAGCGGCTTCAGGGCGATGGCAGAGCCACTTCTATGACTCTCACAATGAAAAAATCAGCCAGGGTGCTGCCCCCGCCAGGGTTAGAAGCGGGGTCCTCTGCAGGGGGGCGGCCAGGCGACAGTGGCCAGGCACCGCCGGCCCTCACTAAGCTACTTAGACCAAGCCGGCCTGGATGTGCGCTGCTCAGCATCGACCTGGAATGGTAAGTTTGCCCTCAGCCTAACACCCCGGCACTGCGTGAGGGTGCCACCCACAGCCCAACACCATGCATGCTTAGGATGCATGGTTGAGAAGGAGAGCCCAACTCACATGCACTAGAAGTATTTTGTGGGCTTTTGGATTGTGGGCAACCAGGCATGAAACAGCCTTTGTTGTTGCATCAAGAGCTTGAGCAATTGCGAGCTATGTCAATAACCACGGGGCAGCCTATCAGTACTGACGATCCCATGCATGTATGCCCATGCATGTATGCCCATGCATGCACCTCCTCAAGCACCTGCCATGTTTGCTTACCTGCCTGCTGTCTGGTGCGTCTGCAGGTGGGAGCGTGACCACAGCTTGCTGCTGGAGCTGGGATGGTCAGTCTGTCGCATGAGCTGCCTGTCTCTAACCTCCTGCCCTCCCACCCATCTCCACTTCCTCCCTTTCTGCTGCCAATGCAGGTCAATCTGGGACTCGGTCAAGCGATGCCACCACACCAGGTACCGAGTAGTGCCACCCGACTCAGCTGCGCTGCGCTGCCAAGCTGGGCCGGTGTTTAGTTCATTGCACCACTTCCACCACCATTGACTCCCTGGGGCTGTGTACCTGGGTTCATATCCTGCGGGTCAGAGGCTAGCAAGTCCACACCAAGCAGGTCCACACTCAAGCCCACACCTAACATGCTCACCCGCACAATGAGGGGCCAGCAGCCCCGGCCCCAGCCCGACATTACACTCCCACCCACCCTCTCTTCACTTGCAGCACTAGCAGGCGCAGCAGCCACCACCACCAGCATACCCTGAAGGGGACGGTCCCCCTACAGGCTAGGGCGACCAACTTGGAAACGGAGCTGGGCAAGGTCTGGGTCGTGCAGGCACTGGATTGTTGAGGAGGGGCTGCACCGCCACAATGGACGCTATGTGCCAGATGCACGCAATGCCTTCAGGTGAGCACCCCTCCCAGCCTGGGCCCAGCCACCAGCACCTCCCTGACTGCGCGCCTTAGGTGAGCACTGGTGTAGCTTCCAGCATAATGGCCACCCTCCCCAGCCTTCAGGTAGTCTCTGCTCTGCCTGCTCTCTCACTATCACGCATGCCTATGTCCGTGCCCCACTTGCAATAACTGATCATGTCCACCAAAACCATTGCACCCCAACCCCGACCCTGGCCCCGACCCTGACCCCGACCCCGACCCCGGCCCCGGCCCCGACCCCGACCCCGACCCCGACCCCGACCCCGACCCCGGCCCCGGCCCCGGCCCCGACCCCGACCCCGACCCCGACCCCGACCCCGACCCCGACCCCGACCCCGACCCCGACCCCGACCCCGACCCCGACCCCGACCCCAACCCCGACCCCGACCCCGACCCCGACCGCCCATCAACGTTTCCCTCCCCTGCAGCGGCTTCCACAGCCCCAGCCTGTGGTCCAGACAAGGTCAAACCGCTGGAATGCAGGCCGGAGTACGGGCAAAGCGAGACTGGCAGTTTGGCTGACGGCCTGGCTGCCTTACAGGTGAGCACCTCCTGGCAGCTCCAGCGGCTGGGTGTGTGACTGCTGCCTGGTGTCAGAGGGATGAGTACGGCCTTGGCCCTTGGTGCGTGCAGTGGGGACCCAGCAACACACAGCCTGGCCCAAGCGCAGGGAGTGTAGGGCCCGCTTCCTTCTCCGCTGCGAATGTACACCTGCCGCTGCACCTTCGAATGCTGCTGCTCCTGCTGCTGCCGCCGCCGCTGCCTCTGCTGCGGCTGCTGCTGCTGCTGCTGCTGCTGCTGTTGCTCATGTTGCTGCTGGGTTTGCCTGTCTGCACACCAGTTTTTTTTTCATTTGGCCTCTTTCCAATTTCATAGCACAAAGTGTCATGGCTCAGATTAGGACTGTCATGTTCATAGGCCGAATCAAAGGCGGTAGCGCCCACGCACAGCAGCGTCATCCAGCCACATAGAATTGCGAAGACACGGGCACACACATTCAAGTGGCACTCCTGCAGCCTGTTGCGGGTGTCATCTTTGAGGTATGCCATGGCTGAGAACATGCGCTCCTCCTCCACTGAGCTTGGTGTCATGACCAGTGCAAGCTCTGCCAGCTTGATGTACTCCGAGATGTAAGCCTTGGTGATGGGATGGCCAGCCAGGTAGCGCCACAGCTTGGTGATCTCCTCGGCTGGGTTGGCTGCTGCTGAGCTTAGCTCCACACGATGCTCAGCTTGGCGGCGCATGACTTCCGCAAATGCTAAATGCTGGGCAGATAGCTTGTGCTGGTCCAACAAGGCTGGCGCTCGTTGGCCGTTGGCCAGGGTCGCTTCCATGCAGTACCGGGCCTTGACAATGGCCAGGTGCTCAAGGAAGTCTTCATCGCTGGGCTGCTTGTCCCAGTAGTGGGCGTACACAACAGCCAGTCCTTTGGCATGCTTCGGTGGGAGGAAGCGGCTGTGTAAGTCACGTACCACAGCAACTGCTGTGGCTGCAAGCTCCTGCCTGGCACTGTCGACATGCTGCTGGAAGTCACTGGCTGGCACCAGAGAAGCCCAGCGCCCTCTTGCGGGGATGGCGTACAGCTCTACCAGCTCACTGCCTAGCTCACTGCCTTCCTCCTCCTCCTCCTCCTCAAGCTCCCCAAACGCCGTCTCCATGTCTGCTGCTGCCTGCCTGCTGCCTACCTCCTCATTCTCACTGTCACTGTCAGCCTCATCTGCTTGCCCTGCCACACTGCCATTCCCATGCGGCTGCAAAGCCAAGTGGCCAGAAGCGTTGTACACCACCTAGCCTACTGCACTGACCTCCAGGAGCATGTTGCGCCTTTCATCACGTTGACGTCTTGTGATGGTGATGGCATCAACCAGCTGACGTTTGTTAGACTGCAGCCTATGGAAGCGCTCCATTGCGGTCTTGTGGGCAAAGGTATCCTCATGGGTCTTGATGGTATGCAAATTGCAGTTCAAGCTCTTGTTGCAGCGTTCGCAACGGGCCTTGTACTGGTTTGAGGCATCAAGCCCTTGGTTTGTAAGCCACAGTGGGCGATCGCCAGTGAGCCAGGTGTCCTGAAACTTGTTGCTGTTACCGTGTGCCCTGGCTTGTAAGTAGGCACCATCGCTATACCCTCGGGGGGCACGGTCCTCAGCCATCGGGACTGCGGCTCTCAGCTGAATTGCGGCTCTTAGCCGAGTTGCGGCTGCAACACAAAGTTCACTTTGAATCACGCGATCTGTTATAGCACGGTCCGCAAGGGGTCCAGTCCATAGCGCACGGAGCCCTCTGAAATGTCGCTTTTTATAGCGATTGCTATATTTAATGCGAAAAAAACACTGCTGCACACCTGGCACAAGGCCTTGAAGCAGCTGTTGCCCAAGACTGCGCTGTATGCAGCTGGCTTAGGGTACCTTAACCGCATGAGCTGCCTGTCTCTATCCACCTTCCTGCCCACCCACCTCACCCCCACCCCCTCCCCTGTTGCCGACGCAGGCCGACCTGGACCAAGCCCTGTTGTGCCGCTACCAACACCCTCTGACAATGACTGCTGCTGGCAACGTGCAAAGCATTGGCCAGGCTGCTGGGGCATCCCCAGACCAGCAGGGGTCACTGGGTGGCTGGCAAGAAGCTGACCAGGGGGCCAACAGTGATGGCTGGTTCATGGGGCTGGTGGGACACGGCATGAGGGTGAGTGCAAGACCTGTTGCCTAGTTTGGCATCAGGGTGAGTGCATGACATGTTGCCTAGTTTGGCAGGAGGGTGTCCTACAGTTACCTTATCCCACCTCAACTGAGTGTGACAACCTCAATCTCAGGCTAACCTTTGCACATCCGCCTTTTCATTCCTGTGCTTCCCCTGCTGGCACCTGAATGTTGAGAAGGGCCACCCACAGCATTTTGGTCACATGATTTGGGTCACACCCACATGATTTTGGTCACACAACCACCAAAGCTGTACCCCCTTGAAGCCCAACCACCATGGTTTTGTTGCTCTCCTTGCATGTGTAGGAGGACATACGGCAGCTGCATGCAGCTGGCGTGAAGCTGCCACCAGGTATGGCTGCATGCGGATGCATGGTCATAAAAGCCAGCCAGCCCACCTGCACCTGCTAGACCCATCTCACAGGTTATCGAATACCGTCCTACTACAGTGAATTCATGACACCCGGCATGTCACACCCGGCATGTCACACTTGACATGTCACACCCGGCATGTCATACTTGGCGTAGCAGGGCCATAGTGGGCACCCACCCAAGAGGCATTCAATATGTACATGAATCAAATAGGTACGTGGCGTCTATGACAATGTGTTTTGCAGCCACACTGACAGGCAAATGCCATGTGCTGCTGCTGATAATGATGACACCTCCTCAGCTGCATGACCCATTGCAGTCGCACATATGGTTTCCCTGTACCACATGGCAGCTTGTCATACACTGACACGTGCCCCACACAGAACCTCAGGCTCCCCTGTCCCAAATCATCTTCAAGGATTTCAGTTTCGGTTATAAGTTAACAAAACAAACTCGAAAACGTGCGTGCATTATACCTGTGGTTCATCTGCTAGGCTAGGCTAGGCTAGGCTTGGCGCGTTGTTGCACACGAGCCGACCCTAAGACTGTTTTGCTGGGTAGAAATGTGGGGAGAAACTTGGGGAAACTTGAGGAGCCTGGGGAGAAATGTGCCGAGTAGTCGGCCACAAGCTCTCGCTGAACCCACCCCGGACAGCTGGCCCTGGCGAGTTCAGTGGGTTGTGGTGTGGCTGTGCAGGGCTGGTGCAGGTTGACACGCAGGAGCTCCTGCACGCGGTGCTGGGCTGCCGGTCGCAGGCTCAGATGTCCCTGGCCTCCCTGCTGCGGTGGCTGCAGGTAGAGTGACTTACTGCCTGTGGGGCTTGGTAGCAGAAGGCTTGCAGGAGGCAGCAGCAACCGTGCCACAGCACTCATAAACTGTGTGCGCATTTTGCTTTGTTGATGCAGCCATGCAACGAGTAGGACATTGCAGTGTCCACCAGTGGCACCAGGCGGCAGCCTTTACTTAGTTGATGGCTGCGTGGATGAAGCAACAACAAAAACGACGACAACAACAGCACTGGGCCTTGCAGTAGGGCAATGCTGTGTCTGGCTGGAGCGACCCCTCCCACACATACTCAATGAGGTGCCTCATGTGATTAGTGTCTGGCGCACTGCAGCATACACCAACAACACTCATACTTGGCAGTTAGTGCAGCTGACAGCTGTGGGGCCCGTCATCATCTGCGGGGGAGCCTGCTAGGGGGCTTCCAGCTGCCTGAGGCTGACTGTTGCTGGCTGCCTTCCAATGCTCATTACCATCACCATCACTATCACCATCCCTATCACCATCCCTATCACCATCACCATCACCATCACCATCACCATCACCATCACCATCACCATCACCATCACCATCACCATCATCACCATCACCATCATCACCATCACCATCACCATCACCACCATCACCATCACCATCACCATCACCATCACCATCACCATCACCATCACCATCACCATCACCATCACCATCACCATCACCATCACCATCACCATCACCATCACCATCACCATCACCATCACCATCACCATCACCATCACCATCACCATCACCATCACCATCATCAACACATGGCATTCACTGACATGCAGTTCACTTAAATACCGCTGGCGTTGCTGCAGCAATACCCCTTGATGCTGGGTGCTGCTGGCCGGTGGTGCCCGCTCCCCTCTGCCAGCACCTGGCTGCTGCCCCGTCGTGTGGGTCACCCGTGCCTCACTCCATGGCCTTAGCTGATGAGGTGTGGGTGAACGCCTTGTCTCAGGTGCCTGGGGTGCGTGGACTCCACAATGCAGGCAACGATGCAAGGTGACCATGCTGGGCCTCAGCTGCTGCAGTCAGCCCTGTCCTGCCTGCTGTCCATGCGCTGGCGCTGTGCACATGCAGGTTGACCATGGAGGCTTGTTTGAGGTTGGCGACCACAGCAGGCAGTGCGTGAAGCTGCCCGGCAGGTGGAGTGGGTCATACTTGTGCCAGACATTAAGCTGCCCATCACCTCCCTCGTTGGCCCGCAAAGGCAGAATCAAGTGTCTTGTCTGTATTTAGTCCCATGCGCATGGCGCTGCTTGGGTGCCGCCTGGCGCTGCTTCCCACCTGCCTTTCAACAGGTTGTAAACCTTTGTAGCATAAAGCTAGTAGTTTTGGTGAGGTGCCCAGTGGTCTAGGGGGAAAGAGTGCCACCGGTGTGGGGTTGGTAGTCATCAGGGGTGCGACAGAGGATGCTTCTACTTGTTTGGAGTAGCTGAGTACGATTACCCACAGTCTAACATGTTGCTCCATGTTGAACGAGTTTTGTTTATCTGGCCGGCAGTGGTTAGTAACACACTGAACTTGACATCGACACAAGGAGTCACAAGCGCGATACATGGATCAATGGCTTAGGCAGATGTGAGTGCGAGCATAAACCTGGCCCGGCCACCTGCACGCGGAATACTTGAGAGGGTTTGGATGCTTCTCGCCCAAGGATGATGTTTTTGAATTTAAACTGTCAGAAAGGCAGCTTAGCCTCGGAGCTTCGCCAATATGTGTATCTGCCTACCAAAGCCGACATCCAGTTCACCCGAGCTTCCTGTGTCGCCCTCGCAAGGGTTGGCGTAAAGAACTAGCCTCGGACTGTTATGGACGCCGCAGTACTGGCGGCACTGGACTCCCTAGAGCCGGAGTCAGGTCCACCACCACACAGCGTAAACGAGGCCAACATCCCAGCCTGGTGCCTGCCACCTGAGGAGGTGACGCGCACTGGCAGGACCAGTGGTCGCGCTTCCAAGCGGGGGAGCGCCGCGCAGCAGGTGGGAGAGAAGCGCCTCGGGTCGTTGGCCCGGGGATGTTGGCTGCATGGTGGCTGGCCGATCACTGCTGCTCAAGTGTATGTGAGCTGTGCGCAAGCACAGGTGACAGACAGTGTTAAGAAGCAAAGGAAGCAAGGAGAGTTGGACGAAGAATTTGCTGAATTCCAGGTGGGCGGTGTTAGCCTGCCTGCCTGCTGCACCAATGGTGAGTGACAGACTCATTTTCTCATGCTGAGGCCCATGAAAAACACACGTCACAGACTTGAAGCCTGCCTGCAGCGAACCATGTTTGTTTGCATGTGATGCATCGACGAGCATGATGCTGCCTGTGCAGATTGTGAACAGCTCTGAGCCATGCAGTGGTGCATTCAACATGCCCTCATTAACCTCTGTCAAACGAAAGAGTGGGACCACGTCAAAGCGCCCAAGTGGCCATGCAAAGGTAAGTGCATCCTTGCGCATTTGCATGCAAGGTAGTGTTGGCAATGGGTCCGATGTGTAAGACCAGCTTCATGCTTGCTTGTAGTTGCACAAGTCAGCCCAGCTCCACATCATCTCCAGCGCCCCTCTTGCTGGGCAGGGGCTGCTGGGCCAGGGGGTGCTGGGCAGGCCCTGTTGCTGTGCATGTGCCACGCCTCTGTTGTGGTGGGCACAGGTCATAGCAGTGCAGGCCTGCCCTGCTGACGCTGTTGCTGTCGCTGAGGGCAACGCTCCGGCTGCCTGCCCCTTGAAGCACTGTTTCCTTGACTCACCCACATGTTCTCACACCAGTAATGTGCACTGCATGCATGTGTATGGAGATGATGGTTTCAACATCAATGTAAAGCATCAGCCTGGAATGGCAGCTCACCAGCCTTGCTCATCAGCAATGTGGACACGAACATCAGCGTTGTGCACTGCTTGCGTTTCCAGCAGGACGCCCGGCCATCTGGTGCTGTCAAGTCTACCCGGCCTAGCAAAGCCAGCGTTGCCGCCGTCTCGGAGCCAGCCCCAGGACCTGAACTGCTGCAAGAGCCACCCTCCACCCTGTCTGGGGCAGGCGCTGACACCTCAGTCCACTGCACTGTCAGGTCTCTCGCACAGGGCAGCGAGGGCAGCGAGGCAGACCAGGGTGGGGAGGGTGAGCCGCCAGCCCTTGCTGCTGATACAAAGATCAGGAGCAGTGGGGGGGGTCCAGCTGGCAAGCGAGCCAGCAAGCTGAGTGGAGGGAGCAGAGCTGCACAGCAGCAGCAGCAGCAGCAGCAGCAGCAGCAGCAGCAGCAGCAGCAGCAGTCACCACAGCAGTGCCACCAGGGATCACCAGCAGCAGCAGTACCCGGGCCCAGCATCAGCACCGGCACGGCCGCACCTACCACTCGATCTGGCAGCACCCTGGCGGAGCCTATTCAGGCAACGCTGGCGTCAGGCGCACATGAGCTGGCTAGCGCAACAAGCAACATGGCAGCCTCCCCTCTGCGGGAGGGGGTGGTAGAGGGCCGTCCCCTGGGGGCAGGGGAGGGGGCTGCTGCTGCTGGGTTGCAGGCGGCTGGTGACGGGGGCCTACTGGGTGGGTCAGGGCAGCCAGGGCAGCTTCCCAGGGGAGAAGGGCTGGGCGGTGGCATGGCAGGAGCACGGTCTGGTGGGCGCAGGAGTGGGGGAGGAGGGCGGGCCAAGTCCTCGGGTCGGGCTGCAGGCCGAGCTGCAGTCTCTGGACAGCCCAGCACTCAGCCTGCCCCTGCTGCTGCTGGTGCGTGTGTGCTGCTGCACGCTCATGATGGCGAGGGGAGCACCCTGCTGACCAGGACAGGCGACCATGCAGCAGCCACAGCAGCCATAGCTGGCCCAACAGGAGCGGTTGTGGACGCGCCTGGCGAAAGCATCAATGGCGTGTCAGAGGCGGACCTGCCAGCTCCAGTACCGCCAGGTCGTGCCGAGGCCGTCAAGGTGGAGGAGGAGAGGAGAGATATGAAGCAGGAGCAGGAGGAAGAAAAGGAGCACGAGGGAGAGGGCAAGGAGGAGTGCCTAAGGGAATGTAAGGAGGAGGAGGAGGAGGAGGTGCTGCCCTTCTCCACCCCCCGCCCTGCCCCCCTCCACCACCCCTCCGGCGCAGCAGCATTGCCTACGCACCTGGCCACCCCCACCCATGGCACCCCAGCCGAGTTTCCCACACCGGGGAGACGCAGCCAGCTGGCCCATGGTAAGGCAGCCATGCAGTCCCCACCCCCTGCACCCTCCCCAGCCACGCCAGCCGGCCCCCCGACCTGCCTGCACCCCACAGCTCCTCAACGCACCCCAGGCACAGCAGCGGGGGTGGCTCCGTGCCCCTCCCCAGCCCACCACCCTCCCCCCGTCCACCACCACCAGCACCCTGGCCACACAGAGCCCCCTGGCCTCTCCCCAGCTGCCCTGGCCGCCACTGCAGCAGCCCGGCACCCACTGCCTGCCTACAGCCCTGCCAGGCCCGGCGCCGTGGGCACACCCACCACTGCAGCGGCTCGTCTCGGGGCAGGAGGCAACGCCCGCGGGGGGGGAGCAGCAGGCACCCCCAGGCTGGGGGGCTTCGGGACCCCCCGCAGGGCAGAGTCAGGGGAAAGGATGTCAGGCGCCTCTCCGGCAGCCATGGCCCCCCGCCGGTTGAGCACCTCCCCCGCCGCCCTGGTCCCCCGCCGGCTGTCCGCCTCCCCTGCTGCTGCAGTGCCCTGCAGGCTAGCTGCCTCCCCTGCTTCGATGACGCCATGCAGGCTGGCTGGTTTGTCGGCGGTGGGGGGGCTGGGCAGGCAGGGGGGTGAGGTGCCTGGAGGGGTGGAGGGGGGTCTTGCACAGCCCCAGGCAGGGGCAATGGGGCAGGGGTCCCTTGGTGAGGGGCAGGGACAGCAGGTCCCCTCTGGTCTGGCAGCAGGCAGGGAGGGTGGGGGGCTTGTCACTGCAGCATTTGCAGCAGAAGGGAGGGTGGAGGATGTAAAGATAGGGGGGGAGGTGATGGCACTGCAGCAGCAGCAGCAGCAGCAGCAGCCATCTCAAGCTGCAGCTCATGCAGCTGTCACGAGTTTGGAGCTGGAGGTGACGGTGGCAGCAGCAGGCGATGGTCGGGCTGAGGCTGGGGCGTATAGGCCGACTGGCGAAGTTGCTGGGGGGCTGGGTGAGGCGGGGCCTACACAAGCTGGTCGGAAGTCGGGGCGAGGGCTGCCACAAGGCTGGGCCAGCGGCAAGGTGAGGCGGGGCTGTGAGCACCCTGAGAGCCTGGCTGCTAGGCAGCGCTTGCTCTTGTCGGCTGGATGGAATGTTAATGAAAAGAAGTTGATTTTCACATGTAGCAGACGTTTCCTTGTCTGCTATATGTAGAAGTTGAAATGTAGAAGTTGCAATTCAGTGAAGAGGCAGGGCTTGGGTGTAAACCCCACGAAGGAAGTTGAACGGAAAGGAAAGAAAGCTCTACATCGCATGGGTCATGGACCTCATGTTGTAAGCAGTTTGGTGCTGTGGCTTGCATGCTTGCATCGTCTTTCAGCCTTGCCTGCTCACCCACCTGCCTGCTTGGTTGTCAATAGGGTCGCCCTACTCTCTGTCTGCCTGCAGGCCAGAAGTGGGTCTGCGGTGCTGGCCAACCGTGTTGCTGCAGCCCCCAACCACCTTGAGGAGGAGCAGCTGGGTGATGCAGGTGAGCCTGATGACCTGGACAGGCAAGGTAGACCTTCCAGAGCCAGGAGCCACAGACAGTCAAAGCAGGGAGAAGAGGCACACTGGTAGCAGCAGGGAGCAGGGAACAAGGGGAAAGTGAGGTGGGATGCAGACGTGTAGAAAGAGCATACGGGGGTGCCACCAATTACAGGTGGTAGGAAGAAAGGATGCTCCTCTTCACATCTGACCCCACTGCTTGGTATTGTGCCTACGCTCCTGCAACACCTTCTGCTGCTGCTGTTGCTGCTGCTGCTGCTGCTGTGCTGCAATGCAGCCACCCCCCCTCAGCGCCACTCCCAGCACCAGCTGATGCAGTCGGCCTATGTAGAGCTCGACCCCTTCGAACCGCCTGTCGGGCAGTCACGAAGGAGTTGCGACGTGGGCAGCTGGGGTGTGGAGGCGAGGACCGAGCCCAGCAATGCCAGGACAGCTGCCCGGTTTCAAAGCACTCCCGGAGCGGCGGGCAGCAGTGGCGGCGCGGCCGGCCCAGTCTCCGGCACGCTGAACTCTTCGCCCGAAGCCGCACCTGCCATTATCCTGCCTCACTCTGGTCACGCTTTGAGCACTCCGGACGGCCGCCGCAGCTCGGGGGCTGCCGGGCACGACGGCGAGGTATCGGAGTCTCAGGCAACGGGCTCTGGCGGTCTGTTAGCGCTCGGGGGAGCGGACGAAGGCGCCGGGCTGCTGCAAGCGAGTCCCGGGCTGGGACCCACTGCCGGCCCCTCGCGGCCCGCACCTTGCTTCAGCCCCGGCCTGACTAGCCCCGCACCCAACGCCGCGTTTGCCAAGCCGTTGTACGGCCGCCTGCCAGGGCTGAGCAAACGTGGTGGACTGGTCATGGGAGGCTTGACAGCTGTGAAGCCAGGAGCCAGCACCACGCCATTGGTCAGGCAGATGGTGGTGGCCAGGCCAGCCGCCCAGGCTGCGGCGGTGGGTGCCGGAGGTACATCAGCCAGGCCTGTGGGCGGTCAGGCAAAGCAGGTGGCGGGTCTGGAAGGCGAGGGAGGGGTGTCTGGGGCGTGTGTCACAGACTTTGTCACAGCTGGCCAGCTCAGCGGTTGTGTGGACAGTGACAGCTATTGGAACGAGGAAACCTCGGCAACATTGCTTGCTGGGGGAGGCCGGCAGGCAGCAGTGCATGGGCAAGGAGACCAGGCAGGCAGGGCGGAGGCTGGCAGAGCAGCGGCACCCAGCGGGGGTGCGGTGAGTGGGCCAGGTGCTTGCGGAGGCATGTTTGCTGCCAGCAAAGCTCAAGGCCTCGCCGTGTTCAAGGTGCCAGGGTTGCGGAAGACCAAGGGCATCACAAAAAAGGTCAACATAGTATGAGGAGTGATGTCACATGTGACACATTGGTGGGCACGCATCAGCTTGGCGATGGTCATGATAAAGGCTTCGGGGGGGCTTGGGGAGAGGGCAGGTGTGGCGAAGCTGGGTGTAGGGCAGGTGTGGGCGGTGGGAGCAGCGGCAGTTGTAGCAGCGTGTGGGCAGGTGGGACGGTTAGGGCCGTGGTCTATGGGCGGAGATTTGCGAGCCTGGCTGCAGAGGAGGGTGGTGGTGGTGGTAGTGGTGGTGGTGGTGGCTGCCAAGGGTACAGGCGGATCCAGGGTGTCATTCATGGGGCTATAGGCACTTGCTCAACATCATTAAGAGGCTAGGAACTTCAGTCAACATCAATCAATGTGTGGGAACTTCAGTCAACATCAATCAATGTGTGGGAGCTTGTGCTCATGGTTTGAGCTGGATTTATGTACATAGCTAGCCTGTTATGCATATAAACATCAGACCAAAAATCACACCCTGCACACCCTGCACACCCTGCATGGTCCAATCTTTGCACATTAGCTGGGGTACTTGTTTAGAGTATCCTAATGGCCCTATCTTTAAGTTGTGCCTCCATTGCAATATTTGATTTGCCCGCCTATTCCCCGCCCGTGATTGTCGGTGAGTTGCCTGCTGATAAATTGGCGTGTTTTCACAGTGTATGTCTAAAGACAGCTTTATGTCAGGCTGCTAACGCACACAATGCCACGAAGCTTGATAGAGTAAGCAGCGTATGTAAACACTAGCCACCTTCACATGTCCGAGGCAGTAAGTTGGTTAGCATTCACTAGGACTCGTGGGTGTGTTGCCCTCATGCCTTGGCGCAAGAAGTCTTAATTTGTAAATGCGAAATACAAAACTAACCCAAAAAAGAGAATAAACAGACCTCACCGAAGCGGAGCGCAATAGAAAGGCTTCTGAAGCAGCCTGCGCTGCCCGCGATGTGGACAACACATACCACGGCAGGAAATGCAAGTTAGCCCATCTCACCGGCCACCTCCCGCAAGAGTTTTGGGATGCCTTCCTGGCCGACGCTGTGCTGCCACGAGTGAAGGCCAGCAGCGAGCGGGCGGTGATAGCCAGCCTGCTGCTGGGCTTCCTCGCGCGCGGCTTGTGTACCATTCATGTAGCCGACCCGCTCGGCCTGCACGGCCAGCCCGTGTTAGAAAATGTTGGAATAGTCCAAATTGAAGGATGTTGAAGTAGTTGTAGTCGCGTAGCGTTGGTACCGGTTATGACGAGCAAGGAAAAACGTACAGGTGTGGGTGGACCTGCGCCCGTGCCGGAAGAATTCGACATCGACCTAGTAAAGTTTACGGCCGTTCTCGACCGTCAAGGACATTTCCGACCGCGAGGCACAACAGCCAGAGCTTAGCCTGGCGCAACTCAGTAGAAAGGCTGGCGGAGAGGCCCGCGATGCCCGCGACAGAGATAACAGTTATCACGCAAGGAAATGCAAGCTAGGCCTCCTCACCGGGCACCCCCGGCAAGAGCGGTGGGAAGCATTCCTGGTCGCGGTGCAGACTTGCAGCGAGCGGGCAGTGCTCGGCAGCATGCTGCTGGGGTTGCTTGTGCGCCACTTGTTCACCTTCACCATTCAGCTCGACGAGCACGGCCAGCTCATTCACACAGACCTGCCGGACCTAAAGTTGCAGGAACCTGCAGCTGTGCCGCGGCTTGCCTGGAGCCGATAAGCAAGCTCAGCCAAGCGCAGCAGTCGCTGCCGTGCTGGCCGCGCACCCCGACCTCCGCGCCTACCTGAAAGCGGGCCCACGCTAGCTAATGGACAGCAACATGGTGGACAATGCTGGCACGCATGTAGAGACAGCATCTAGAAATACGCCCAGGCTCCTCTTCGCTGGCAGGCTCAAGAATTCAGTGTCCCTGGCCGGGGCAAAGGTCCTGATGGGCACTCAGGAGCACCAACGCAGATTTAGGGTGAGGGGGCTGGGTGGTGGGCCCCTGCCACCGTGGTCCAAGCGCCAGTGCACATATGTGGTTCTATGTCTGGGACAGCGTGTAGCCGCGCTCACCATTCGCCGCCATGGAGTCGGCCCAGGGCCACGTCCCACTGAGGCTGTGCAGATGGGATGGCCGCCCAGCCATGCCAAACCCAGGCTGGCCAGGCCAGGACTGGGTGAACGTGCGTGACAAGGCTGTTTCGCGAGTGGCAGCGCAAGTGGCGACGAGAGCCAGCAACATAGAATCAAACCCACCAGAGCATACTAAACCCCTCACAAAGGGGATGTGTGTGAGCATGAGCTGTAGGAGCTACTCATGGAGGCGCACACACCAGATGGGCGGAGCTAAAGTGGGCATAAGGCATGCTAGCAGCAGCCTTTATAATGAGCTCGCAGCCTGTGTTCACTTAAGACACTTGTTGTGCTTCGCATTAGCAAGAGGGCTGTACGGTTCGAAGGTTGCTGAAGGACCACACTATTGCTGAGGTTGTACAAGTCATCGTGCGGTAACATGCATCAAGGTTTTTGGGACATGCACTCCATGATTAAAACAGCTTTCGACATCACATGTTACCGCCTTGTACTGCACCCGCTTCCACTCCCCGCCACCAAAGCAGCATGCGCAAAAATGGAGCCCACGGCAAAGTATACATCCACTGCCTGCTTTGCACCTTGCAATGATACCATAAAGCTTCAAAGGTGGTCCCCATTGCATGGCTGATGCGTTGCAAGGCGCCTGGCATAATCATGATCAACATGTCAGGGCCAGGCATGTGCACATGTGTGTGCATGTATGTTTGTGTGTGAGAGCGCGATGAGAGTGCATCAAATTCATGTGGTGAAGGTGTGAGATGAACATAATCCGGCTCCATGAAAGCATAGCCAGGTGTTGCTGCTGCTGCTGCTGCTGCACCTTGTGACAACTGCGAGGCTCCCCTGGCAGCAAGTGATCATCATGGCCAAGCGATGCATCAGCCGAGAACCCCCTCTGCCACCTCGCACAACAAAGGCAGGGAGCCCCTGTCTGGCCCCGCCTGCTTTGCCTCCTGCCTCTCCAACACCCTAAGACCCTGGCTGGGGTGCTCCACCATCCTCCCTGGCTGCCTCATGTTTCACAACGTCAGCCAAATGATACCACTCCAGCCAGCAGCAGCAGCTACTCAGCAGCTGACATCCTGCACTGTGACCCTGAACGTAATGCTCTGAGTGAGATAGTGTGATGTCCTCTTCCTCGCGGCGCAAGGCCGCATGCGTCCATCTCAGGCAGTTCATGGCTGAAACGCTTTGGCACATTAACTACTACCATCGTTCAATGCTGCAGCTGTTACCACCACCACTACTACCACCTGCCCGCGCACTGCCTAACCTACTCACCGCCAAGACCAGGCATCCTAGGTCTCCTTCAAAGAGCCTTCTACTTACTTTCCCGCATGTGTGATAGTGCGCTGTCAAGCAGGTGGTGGCACAGAGTGATGAATATGACAAGGGCTCAGGGGTGAGGGATTGCATATCATAGGCATCAACTGACGAGCTGACAACCCAACTGTGCAAGCCAGTCCCGTCGGTCACACAAGCAAGGGAAATGTCTGCACAGTGGCAGGCAGCTATTGACAGGTACACGACCCTGCTATGCTGAACTTGCTGCTGCTGCTGCTGCTGCTACTGGTACTGCCATCAATGCTGTTCCTGCTGTTGTTGCCAGTTTCCTGATCCTGCTACAGCTGCCGCTGCCGCTGGAGCTTCAGCTGCTCCTTCAGCTGTTCCCTCTGTTGCTGCAGCCGTAGGCGCTGGAGCAGGGCAGACCCGGCATCCATCCCATCTGCACCCCTGCCCCGGGACCCAGCACGGCTGCGCCCCGCTGCGGCTGAGCTGGACAGCTCCAACTGTGCCAGCAGCTCAGACCCTGACAGCTGTGCTGTGACACCCGCCCCATCACCTGTGCCGGCCCACTGCTGGCTGCTATGACTCCTCTCCTCCTCAGCGCCCGCCTGACTGTGCCTCAGACGCTTGGCAGGGGCGCTAGAATGGGCAGCAGCTGACTGCAGCGGGCCCGCACTAACCACTGCCCCGGCGCTCCCGCTGGCACCCTGGCTGCCACCGCTGGTTCCGCTCCCAGCGCTGCTGCCCTCCAGGGCAGCGGCCATGGCCAGCAGCTCCATGCGGGATTGGCGCGGCTGGCGCCCCCCATCCCCCCCATGCTGCTGCTGCTGCTCCTCCTCCTGCTGCTGCTGGGTAGGCAGCACGCCGGCCTGCTGCCCCACACCGTGCAGTGCACCTCCCAGGCCGCCTGGGTGCCAGCCTGCTTGCTGTGATGGGGCGGGGGCGGCAGGCCAGACCTGGCCAAGAATGTCAGCCTCGCCAGCTTGTCTGGGCCTAAAGGGGCCAGGGCCAGGGCCAGGGCCTGCAGGGAGGGTCCAGGGGCCAGGCTGATGGAAGCTGGCTGACAAGCTGGGTGCTGCAGGCCCCTGCAGGTGGGTCAGGCTGCGGGTGGGTGGCTGCTGGCTGGATGGCAGGGCGCCCAGTGTGCCTCCGGGGATGGGAGGCAGGGAGGTGAAGTGCGGGGGGGTGGAGTTGTAGAGGCGGGAGGGCTGGGAGGTGAGCGTGGCTGCGGAGAGGGGTTGCTGGGGTTGCTGGGGGGGCAGCTGGGGGAGCATGTGGGGGGCGGAGGTGTGCCCAGCAGGGCTTGACCAAGACAGCCCCAGGGGAGGCTGCCATGAACCCTGCCCCTGAACCTTCACTGCCTCACCCTGCCTCTGCCCCTGCGGCCCCGGCCCCTGTCCTACCAGCTGTTGCTCCTGCTGGCTGGTCCCCCCTCCTGCTGCTCTTACCATGCCAGGCATCAGCTCTGCAAGGCCTGGCGGGGTGTCCTCATGAGACAGGCGCAGCAGCTGGGACAGCAGCTGGGGTGGCACAGGGATGAACTGGGCCACTGCTAACTGGGGCTGCAGCGGTTGCAGGGCTGGCCCCCCCTCAGGCCCCCCTGAGCCGGCCCTAGGCAGGTCTGGTGGGAACAGATCATCCTCCGTCAGCCCCAGGGCCTCCAGGAGCACCACCCGGCCATCAGGCAGCCTGGCCACCTTCACCTGGCCTGCCTCCACAGGAGCCTCCTGCTCCATGCCTTCCTGGCTGAAGGCCGCCGCAGCTGCCTCGGCTGCCAAGGGGCCTGTCACAGGCAACACAGGGGCACCTGCACCATGGCTGGCACCCATGGGGGCACTAGGGCCGAGGGCTGCTGCTGGTAGGCTGAGCAGGGTTCCAGCAGGCAGCTGGGCTGGTTGCGGCTGCTGGGAGGTGGCGGCGGGGTGGCTGGGGGCAAACTGCATGGGCGGCCAACCTGAAGCCATGCCCGCCCTCCCTCCACCACCTATGCCTCGTGCGCTGCCAGTCATGGTGCCGTGCGGCGCCGCAGAGGCCTGCAGCAGGTCGGGCTGGCGTTGTGGTGCAGTGCGTGGCCGCAGTGGCAGGTGCGAGCCAGAACTCTGACTGCCGTGCCCTCCGCTGTCATGGGACAGTGACTCTGTAGCCAGCTCTGCTGTATGCTGCTGCTGCTGGGGCTGCTGGGGCTGCTGCTGCTGCTGCTGCTGCTGCTGCTGCTGCTGCTTGTCCTGCTGTGGCTGCTGGTGGGGCTGCAGCTGGTGGGGCTGCTGCTTGGGCTCCTGCTTTGATGACTGTGATCCTAGCGACTGCTGCTGCTGCTGTTGCTGCAGGGAGATGAGTTGTTGTTGCTGCTGCTGCATGAGCTGCAGCAGCTGGATGTTTTGTTGCACCAGCTGCTGCTGCTGCTGCAGTTGTAGGTCGGGCATGAGGGATTGAGACTGCTGTGAAAGCATTTGAATGGGTGGCTGAGTCAGGTGTTGAGTCAGGTGCTGGGCCTGCTGGACATGCAACGATGACAGCGGCAGAGGCTGGTGAGCTTGCAGCTGGGCAGCCAGCCCTGGCACCTGACCCCGGGCACCAGTATGCTCCTCTTTAACTTGGGTTGCCGTGCTGCTCACAGCAAGGGGGCCCTGGCTGCTGGAGGAACTAGTAGCCGCCAGCAGCTGCACCAGCTGTTCCAGGCTCATAGGTTGCAGCTGCGCCGCGGCACTGCTGCCAGTTGTGATGTACACTAATGACCCTGGGGGAAGATTGGCAGGCAAAGAATATGGCTGCTGTTGCTGCTGCACAGCCTGTGGTGGCGGCGGCAGCTGCTGCTGCTGCTGCACAGCCTGTGGTGGCTGCTGCTGCTGCTGTAGTTGCTGCTGCAGTTGCAATTGCTGCTGCAGTTGCTGTCTGCTGAAGGAGGGCTCGTGTCCTGCTGCAGCTCCCAATTCCTGCGACGCTGGGGTGTCTTCAGCTGCACCGGCGTTTTGATCATCCTTCATCGCGAGCTGAAGCACTGCGGATGCTCAAAAGCGAAATGTGTGCAACATCCTGCTAAGGAAGGCGGCTGGTAGAAGAAATCGCTTGAAAATGAAGCTCACCGTGAGAGCTGTAAGCGCCCGCTTATTCCCGGAAGCGCTCGATGGATGGAGAATGTATTCTAGTGGCCTGACTGCTCTGCAGCCGCTGCACGCACGAGAGGCAAGGAGAGCCGCTGAACCCCGTGCAGGCCAACGTCATCTTTTCTGGCCCTGGACTATAGCCCAACAGCAAATCGCCGTACGACTCGGGCACCAGCCAGCATCATACGGTGCAAATTGTCATACAAAGAATGCAGAAGTGGCGTACTTAGGCTGTGGATGTCTATAGCCAGCTTTGATGTCCACGGGCTGGGAATGCCAATGGCTCTTCAAAGGCCTGAACAGGAACGTTTTCATGCTATAGGCTCAATTACATCGTTTTTGGGAGAACGGCGCTGTACAATGTACATATCAAATCAGTAGGGTCTAATAAGTAGGGCTGTACATAGCTAATACGTAACCCTACTAAGTACTACCCAACTAGCTAGCCTAGCTAGCCTAGCAGTTGGCGGCGCAAGTGGCGACGACATCCAGCTACAGTGAGCCAACCACAGCATAAAACACTGAACCACGCACGAAGGGGATGTGTTTGAGCATGCGGTATACCGTATAGGAGCTTGAGCTAGTCATGTTGGCACAGACACCACATGTCTGTGCCTACACGGAGCTGAACTGTGCATTAGGCACGCTAGCAGTTGCCTGTAAAGTAACGAGCTCGCAGCCTGTGTTAGATCACAACTCTTGCTTTGTTTTGGAGTAGCAAGAGGGTCTTATAGGTTGCAGGGTCTTATAGGTTGCCCTCCCACTGCACTCATGTATGTACGTTCTGGAGGTACATAACTACTCATGTTATTACATGTAAATACGTTCTAGAGGTACATTGCTACAAGATGGCGTCTCTAGCTGGCTCACTGAAGAAATCAGTGCTTCAGGACTCTGCCCGAGTGCATCAGGATGCCCGTTTGTTCTCCTCAGAGTACACCTCGAACTACCCGAAGCCGCAGGAAAAGGTTCGCCAGTGGGTCTGAACCTCGTATGCAGTCCGCACATGCCTGCCATGCTGATATGCTGGCAGTGTAGCCCGCTGCTGTTACTGAAGTTAGTGCTCGACATGTCATTTCAGGATTACTGGACATGGAAGGACTTGCCCGACTTGCCCTACAAGGACATTGGACACACAGTTACTCTACATCAATCATCACCAGACATGTTTGCACGTCTGGAAAGGTGGGTCTGGATCAGGCCCTGCAGCGAGGGCACGTCGAGACAGACTGGGAACCAGCAAAATGCATAGGCCCTAGTAGTTTGCACAGGCTGTTAGCCTTTCAAGCGTTAAGCTGCTAGTTTTAATGAGGTGCCCAGTGGTCATGGGGTTTGCCCACGAACGTGCCACCAGTGTGGGGTTTGCAGTCGTCAAGGGTGCGACCGAGGATGCTACAACATGTTTGTAGTAGCTGAGTGAGATTACCCGCAGTCAAACATGTTGCTCCTTGTTGAACGAGTTTTGTTTGTCAGGGAGGTATGTGTAACTTGTGCATAGTGCAAGTTGCATTTGCACTGATTAATGAGGTATGGGCTATCAAACATCAGGGCCGTACCTGGTAGCGATGGAGCTGACAATTCACACACATACCTCCCAGGCACTCAACACAAGCGCACACCTACAATATTTTGACGCTATTGGTCTGTCATCAGTCTTAACTCTGCAATCATCCACAGCTCAGGCTTGCTTGTTGCAGGCTCCCTGCCTGTGTCTTGCCTGAGCTGCTTCTGTGCCCCTGTCCTGTGTGTTCAACGTGTCAGCACTCCCCAAGGCGTCATTCAAAAGCTCGCACCTGCTCTGCCCCGCATCCAGGAGGCTCTTGAGGTGTGTGTGGAGGCCTGCAGGCCCGGTCATTGTGGTCTGTCAGCTGAGGGTCAGCTAAGGGTCATGCCAATGTCACTCCCTCTCTCACAGGGATGACAACTGGTTTGACATGGAACAAGATGTCGTCTGTGGGTAACCTTACTCAGCTACAATACAACTGTAGCGTCATCGGTCACACAATCTCACTGGCATTGCAAGCGGTTTTGATGAGGTGCCCAGTGGTCTAGGGGGAAAGAGTGCCACCGGAGTGGGGTTGGTAGTCATCAAAGGTGCGACCGAGGATGCTTCAACTTGTTTGGAGTAGCTGAGTGAGATTATCCACAGTCAAACATGTTGTTCCAAGTTGAATGAGTTTTGTTTGCCTGTCCTCCCCTTTGTTCAGTTAGGTGTTACGTACGCAAGTGATACTTTTGTTTTGCAATGCTATGGTCATTCGATAAAGGCAACAAGATAAGCCAGCCAGGGTGTGCTAGCCAGGCTCTGTTGAACCCCTTTCTGGCTCTGTTGTTCACCATCTCCAGACCCAGACAAGTCCTTGGCACAAGTCTGTAGTCGCGCCGGAAGCTGAGCAATGGCTGTAGCTGCAAAGACAAATGACCACCTATGAATCTGCAGCTATGTACCGCTAGCAAATGAAGCTGTGTGCAGGCTGTGTGGCCCTGGCGATGAGCGGCTAGGGTTGAGAATGCCATGCTGGTCACAAGCCATGAGCTGCCTGAACTCACCACGCACCGCCCCCTCCATCCTGCTGCTGCTACCATTGATGACCTCAGGAGGTGGACCCGCAAGGCTCTGGGTACGTGCACCAGGAGCAGCTGGTGACGAGCCTGCGCAGCACAGGCATCTTCCTCTCAGGTAGGACGCATGCCTGCCAGGCCTAGCGCAGCGAAGGCACGAGCATTAGCACCCGCACCACCAGCTGCATGGCTCCAGCAGCAGCGCTTACAGGCTGTTGGGTGTTGTCGTATGAGCTCAGGCCCTTCTCCTTGACCTAGCCAGCCTTGTCCTTGGCTACTGATGAATTGAGACCTGACCCACCAGCTTGTGGGCAGCAGCAGCAGCGCTTGCCTCTAGCACCTAGCCTTGAGAGCCCTTACCCTTCCATGAAGATAGGCGCATGGTCATAGCGCATGTGGGTCTGCCACACTGGAGCGCCTGGAACTCTGTGAGCAGCCAACCGGCTTGCTCACGACTAGATGGATGCACTGTCAAAGATGCAGCAGGTACTGCGCTATCACCAGCCAGCGGCGTGTTCTTGAGCTGGTCCAGCCATGCCACAGCTTGCTGCTGCGCTGGCACACCCCAGCGGCGCAGCACCCTAGCGCAGCACCAAGGCCCAGCGGCACAGCACCTTAAATGTTGCATCCGCACATTGAGTACAAGACCATCAGCTGCCCTGGTTCTGCCTCCAAAGCCCCATGACAGAGCCTGTAGCATTTGGCCCTGAGTCACCATGGTCAAACCACCCAGGCCATGGGGGTCACAGGGTCCAGGTAGCAGCCCCCCACCACTCCAACCCCATGTCGCCCCATCCTCATGCCCATTCTTTGCATGCATTTCATACTTTTGTGTCCTAGTGCATGGAATGATGGTGAGTGTGAGAAGTAGTAAACACTGACAGGCTGCGCTGCTGTGGTCTCCTGTGGCATGCTGACGCCACTTAAGGCCTGCTGCATGCTGCGGCGGCAGGGGTGGAGCTGCAGAGCCTGCTGCGAGTGGTTCCACGTGACCCACATGGGCTGTGCAGCCTGGCAGGCCTGGAGAAGCTGCTGGAGGGCACAGGTGGGTTGCCCCTGGCATAGCCCCTGGCCCTGACACCTGGCCCAGACACCTGGCCCTGACCCTGACCCCTGGCTTGGCTCTTAATCTGCGGTGGCCATGCTCCCTGGCTAGCCTGGGTGCACAGGCCTCTGCAGCTGCGCTGTGAGCACTGCAGCTGCCTAGCTAGGTACCTGCAGCCAGGCTAGTAGCTGTCGAGGCCGTGCTGCCAGCATGCTGCCAACACGACCCAGCATCAGCTCACCAGGCTCACGTTCCCAGGACCCCTCTGCTACGCCCTAAGCAGCGCTGCTGCAGGGATGATCTGTGTGTGCTCACTAGCATCAACATCATCACTACATGGTATTCACGATCTGCTGTCCAATCCCCAGGCTTCCTGAATGTGCCTATCCTGGTGCCAGCTGGGCCTATTTAAGCAGTTGAGCCTGTATAGCTGCCAGCTGAGCGCCTTCATGCAACCCTACCTCACCGACTGTGGCTCTGAGCTTACTGCATGACCTGGTGTCCAGGAGCCCCTGATGCAGGCTGCCAAGGGGGAGGCCATGGCACAGGCCCCAGCAACACCCAGGGGCGCCCCAGCTTGCCTCCCTCAGTGTCATGGCCAGATGGCCAGGAGTTTCCAGTGCAGCTGCGCAAGCGGCCAGGCAGCCAGCCTTTCGTCGTCAGTGCCAGTTTAATGTCAAGGTTTGCTACGCTGGCTGATCGGCTGGTGAGGTGAGTGTGGGGCGGGCGGGCCCAGCACACTGAAGGGTGCGGGGGAGGTCAGAGGCTGGGTGAGACAGTGTGTGGTTGCTGCAGAGGGCCACTCCGGGTGACCCCATGGGCTGTGCAGCCTGCCTAGCCAACCCCCTACAGCCAGGGCACACACAGCCATGCAGGAACACCATTTGCTGCTGTGCCCTGTCCACTGTGGGTCAGCTCCAGGGCATGAGGCCTAGACTGAAATTCCACATTCTTTCACACACCCTGTGGCTGCTTAACAAGTCTGGCTGCCATGAAACTCCTTGCCCATCACTATGCTCACGCACTTGGCCCATGCAATGGGAGGTGGTGTGGCACATGAGCCTTTGCACGTATGGGCGGCTATACACGTGCCTGTGCCCAACACCACCTCTCCTTGCGAGTAGTGTATTGGCCTGCCGGCATCAGTGTTGCCAACCACGCCCCTGCCACACACACTCTCTCCAGCAGCACCTGCGGCCTTTGCGTACCCCGATTCCACATTGGCACATGAGTATGAGATGCACTGAGAGGCGGCTATAGGAGTCTGTGCCTACCACACTGTCCTCAATTGCTGCCTTCCGCCCATGCAGCAGACACTCAACTGCCCCAGTTGCGCTGTGGCGTGCCATGGGGCATACCCATGGGGCGCAGCAATAAGACGAGATGCATGTGCCATGTTGCATGTGTCGTGGAGGGGAGGTGTGGCCATCTTTGCGTAGCGCACAAGAGGTGTGAGGACAGGGTATTCTGGAGCAGCTCTGCACATTGCGGTGCAGCATCACCCACACAGCAAAGGCAACCAGCCTGGACCTTGGCCTGGGGCCAGCAGGTTGTGCCTCCCACCACCTTCCAATACAACACGTTTCACTCTGTGCCTCTGTCACCGGCAGCAGGCAAGGGTCAGAAGATTGAAGCATGAAAGCGTCCACAGACAACTCCCCGAGTGAAGCACGGAACAGGGTGCTGCTCGTGCTTGATCTTCCTCCACTGCAGCCTTCCTGGCCTCAGCTTCCTAGGTGCATCCTTGGTGACTACAAACCCCGTCCCTGGTGGCACCTCCCCTTCCTGACCACTGGGCTCCTTAAACAAACTAACAGCTTGATGCTTATAAGGCTGACGACCTGCTTAACTACTAGGCCCTAGGGGTGGTTGTGGGCCCAGACCTCCTTCTAGCTGCTGCCCTGTGTGACCGCTGCCTGGCCTCAGGCAGCTGGTTATGGAGCAGCTTGTAGCTCTTGCCAGGGGCAGACAGAGCCTTTAGACCCTTCTAGATGCACATCTCCAGGGGGCGCTGCACGCTCTCCCCAATGCACTTAACACTACCAGGGTCATCAGCGCTCTGTGTGACTTGTTAAGGGACATCATGGCACATTATGGCGACCCTATCGACGCAGACACCCGCACACAGTGTCACATGGTGATGTTCATGGCAGGGGCTGGCAGAGCTAAAGGCAAGGGCAGGCTGCCAACCTGTACCTGGGCTGGACGTGTTGGGGGCTGGTGCTGCGGCTGTGCCTGGACCCCGGCTGCACCCAGCACTTGTGTATTTTTGCCTGGCAAGCTAGCTAACAGCCTGCAGTGTGACCCTGATTACCATGCAGCGCATAGGTTCCACAGGGTCCAGGTGGCAGCCCTCCACCACTCCAACCCCATACCGCCCTGTCCCCATGCCCGTTCTTCACCTACAACTTGTAAGCTTATGTCCCAGTGTACTGAGTGATAAATAGTGTGGCAAGTCCCACCAGCTGACGAGCCTCACCAGGACACATGGCTGAGGCCTAGTTTGGACACAAGTCCCTCTTTGGCACCAACCACAGGACAATCCCAGGGGTTGGCCACAGCTAGAAGCGGTGCTGCTGTGCCGGCACCAGCCCACACCCTGATGCCCCGCAGGCAGGAGCAGGACCCTGAGAAGGTGCATGCCCTCCTGCGGCATGAGATGCTGCGTAGCCTGCTGCTGGAACCTGGGCGCCAGGGCCAGCCTGACTTGAGCTTTCGTGACTGGCTGGCTGCGCATGGTGCCCTCTCATGCACCATGCGCCAGCAGCCAGGGCCTGTCCCCCCTGAGGTAGGCCCTGCTCTTGCCCTGCCTTGCCCTGCTCTTGCCCTGCCTTGCCCTGCTCTTGCCCTGCCTTGCCATGCCTTGCCCTGCCCTGCTCTTGGCCTGCCTTGCCCTGCTTTTGCCCTGCCTTGCCATGCTCTTGCCCTGCTTTTGCCCTGCCTTGCCCTGCTCTTGCCCTGCCTTGCCCTGCTTTTGCCCTGCCTTGCCCTGCTCTTGCCCTGCCTTGCCCTGCTCTTGCCCTGCCTTGCCCTGCCTTGCCTTGCCCTGCCCTGCCTTGCCCTGCCTTGCCCTGCCCTGCCTTGCCCTGCTGCTGCCCTGCCTTGCCCTGCCTTGCCCTGCCCTGCCTTGTCCTGCCCTGCCCTGCCTCGCCCAGAACTGAACTGAATTGAACTGAACTGCAGGTGTATGACCTGTTCGACCAGATCGTGTACCAGGCCCTATCCATCCCGCCCATCACTCCTCTCACTCAGGCCAGTGCCTCAGCTCTTGGTTGTTCCAAATCATGTTCAAATGATAGCTTACCTCAGGCTGATGCGTGGGGGCTGCCGCAGCACTTGTGTATTTTCACACAACCGTGTATTTTTCACTTTTCTGCTAGTGGCTGTTAGTGGCTGCTAGTAGGTACTTCTGTTAGTGCTGCTAGTAGGGCTCAAATGGAGGCCCTAGTGAGGGACAAGGGGGCTGCCGCAGCACTCACTAAATTTTACATTTATTTTACATTTTACTTACGTGGCAACGGTGCAGAAGAGTGTCACACTGGACTGACCCCCTCCACCTCCCTCGTCAGTCCAGCGAGCAGCAACCACCAACGCAAAAGCAGAATGATAGGACTCCTGCGCTATGGGGTCATCGTGAGCACGGTTTATGGCCACATGAGCATGTAGCGACTACCATGGTACAGTCACCATGATCTGTAAGCTCCCTTGCCAACTGCATGGCAAGGATGGCAAACACCTCCAGCATGGCACCTCCATGGCCCATGCCTTCAGCAGGCGCCACCTAGGGGCTAGGGCACAGGCACAGAGGGGGCTGGTAGGCAGAGGAGGGGGAGGCGTGCAATGGGGTTCATGGGGGGAGGTCCCACGGGGTGCAGGGCAGTGCAGGGTGGCGCCACATCACTGATGTCAGCAGGTCTGACAATGTCACCAGGCCTCACAGGCAAACCAGGCCTGACAGGCAAATGCAACATGGAACAGGCCTGACAGTGTGGAGGCGCCACGCTGCTGGCTCCAGGCTGGGCGCAGCAGGCAGTGCTGCAGCCGCCCTGCTGGGGGCCCCCAGTCCTCAAGCCTGGGCTTGCTGCGGGCCACCTGCTGCTCACAGGGCTGTGGGGGCTCTGCTGAGCAAACCTGCACCCATCTACCAGCACCAGCATGGCTGACTGCCTGTCTCACCCCTTGCACTTACTGGGTCTGATTGCCACCTCCCGCCAGTCCCCCAGCACATCACCTTGACCTCGACCATTCACCCATCCTCTCTAATGTCATTGGGGCCAGGGAAGCCCACCAGCAGCTGCATTGCGCCAAGCACTGTTGGGACACTGCAGTCACCCTCCTGCTCCAGCTGCATGCATGGCATGCACACCAAGCACCCAGCAAAGGCACCCAGCCTGGACCTTGGCTTGGGGCCAGCAGGTTGTGCGTCCCACCATCTTCCAATACAACACCTTTCACTCTTCGTCACACTTGCCTGTGCCCCACCCAACCCTGCCCAGCCCTCGCCCTTGCAAGCAGTATAGCGGCCTGCCGGCATCAGTGTTGCCAACCACGTACTGCTGTAGTGTGTGATCCCTCTGTGTTTGGGCACTCTCAGGGCTGTGAGTACCAAACCTATGACCTCGCCTGCCTGTGGTGCCTGCCTTCTGACCTTGCCCTGCCCGCAGACGCCCACAGCTATGGGAGGCTCCATGAAGCGCACCGACATGCTGCAGCCTGTTACGGCTCGCGACTCGGGTGGACTGCCTCTGAGGCACCCGTGAAGAGCTAGGAGGCAGTGCTACTCAGTTACATAAGCATCAAGCTTGCATGCCTTTGTGCAGACATGCTCTGCGACAAGGAGGGGCGGCTGAGCTAAGCTCAGCTCCATCGGTGCACCCTCAGTGACTGCAACCCCCATCCCTGTCGGCACATTGTCCTAAGCAACGCTTCATAGGCAACGGCCTTGCACATGTCCCCGTCTTGGTTCAGGCTCTTATCTAACCCCTACTATTGATACCGCCTTGCCAATACTTGGGCCACATCCTGTCATTGCTGCCAACTGGTGCGGCTAATGCCAGCTACATAGCTAAGCCAGCGTCCCAGCGCAGCATCAGGGTTAGGGTTGAGGTTCATCTACAGAGGACAGCAGTAGGACGAGCCCATATGCGTTGACGGCAGGGCAGATCGGCAATAGGGTGCAACGTGTGCATGCGAAGGTGCATGATGAATGACGTGGCAGCCATGTAGTTGGTGATGCGGTCGTGAATGCTTGATGAGGCCTGACACTGCTGTTCTTACTCTCAAAGTCTATAATTTGATGGCATCACGCGCATCGTCACCGCAGGGCTCATATAGGTGCGCGATACTGATTTAATGTTTGCTTGCTTGTTTGCTTTTTTCATCATGACATGCCGAACAAAAGTTGATGCCAAAGCTTGGTGGACGGGTTGCGAAAGTTGCTCTAGTTCAACTCTCAAAGACTCCCAAACAGCCTGCAAGCAATGTTCCCCTCCCGTGCTCTGGTGCGTGCCCTAGACTGCGCTACGCTATAGCGCGGTCTAATCCCACGCAACATTCAGCTGAAGTGATCAGCGCTCGTGACGAGTCCTTGCTCCTTTGGGATGCAGCTGCAAGCCATGGGTCCCAGCGGCCTGAGGCCGTACCAGTGGCACGACATCACCAACCCAGCGTGGGTGGATCCCGGCACTGACTTGCGGAACTTCACGGAAGGGCTAGTCATTGTGTCTAGCGCTGCGCCGTGTGCAGGTACAATGGCTTCTTCCATGGCATCTTGCCAAAAGCTACTCTTGCCTTTACACTTGGAGGCACTGCGTATGCGTCTTTCCTTCTGATGACCCAGCCTGCACAGCGATGAGCGGTGGCCATTGGTGGGGGCGAGAATGCATTGGAATTGCGTAATGAGGACCATAGGGCGGTTTGTAAGGACCTCTGTACAAGACTGGTGATGGCCAAGGGTTACAGCACAATAGCAAGGGTTGTGCCTAACTGCTGACCACACATGTAGCAGTGCTGACCCTGTGGCCAGGCCATATCAGCAGAGAGAGCAGCAGGTTAGAACAATGGGAGCAGAAACAGCGTTGTGAGCAGCCCTGTGAGCAGCAGGTGGCCTGCAGCAAGCCCAGGCCTGGGGACTGGGTGCCATCAGCAGGGCGGCTGTAGAACTGCCTGCTGCGTCCAGCCCGGAGCCAGACGCAGGCATGGCGTCTCCACACTGTTAGGCCTGGTGCCGAAAGCTATCAGTTTGCTACGCACGTTCCCTCCTGAGACACTGGACTTTCATCAAAACCAACATGTAACCTAGCCCTAGCTTCAAGTTCTGACAAAGTGCCACAAGTAAGTTTTGGAATGACATCACTTCCGGCCCACTCCCGTTGCCGGCACTCCGGCTGATGATGTGGCTTACACCGCTTAAGCCGTCAGCCGTTAGGCTGCTAGGCCGCCCTCCCCCTCTAGGGGTTCGGGACTTTCTGTAACGCACTTCAAAGCAAGGTGCACAAACAGAGGTGCACATGGGCTCAACATGAAGTCATGCAAGTTCTCATTATTGTTCTGTAAAGTCATGGCAAACTCCGGCTGCTCCCTGATGGAACTCGTGGCAGTGCACTCAAAGATGAAATGCATGGCGTCATCCACTACCCCCTCTGTGCATCTGGTGCATGTGCGATCAATGAAAGTTACCCCCTCAAACCGAGCCTTCTCCACCCCCAGACCGCTGTTGCCTAACCTGAACCTAGTCAGGCTCGTGCGAACTTCTGTAGAGAGCTGTCTGAAGCAAGATGATGAGGGGCAGGGACAGGGTGAGCAGGAAGTGATTTGGTCAGCGTCATCAAGGCTGCCCTGCGTGGCCTTGTAAAGGCAGCCCGGCCTGATCTTAGCCCAGCTCAAGTTGACGCAGAGTTGACGCAAGTTGGCGGAGATCAACAAGCGCATTACCATGGGCGGCAAGCAGTGCTGCCTGGCAGCGGTCAATGCTGCTCCAGTCCTTCCTAGGCCAGCCCACTCGAGGCTTCCCAGCAGCAGGTCCAGCCCCATGCCCCCCTCCCCCACCTGACCCAGCCTGCCCTCCCTACTCTCACCCCAGCCTCCCCACACGCTGCTCACCCCGCTGTGCAGCCCCCCCAGCCCAGCTGCCTCCCCCAGTTCAACTAAACATCGGGGATCCCAACCTGCTGCCACAAACTAAGGCTGTTATGGACCTGCTCACCAATGCAAGTGTGCAGGAGCACCTGATGCGTGGCCCCCACCACCGCGGCATCAGGCTGCTGCCCGGTGAGGTGGCCGTATTCAAGCAGCCCAGCAGTGCCTAGCCAGTTGCCAAGCTCCAGGAACTGGACGAGGTGCACATGCAAGGTGACATCAACTCCCTCAATGCCAATGCAACCAAAACCAGCACAAGCATCACGGAGTACTACCGGCACCCACAACACTTCATCACGTGGTGGGTCAAGCAGTCGGGGTGGTGGAGGGGGGGTTAGCAAGGATGCACAGAAGCACTTCCCCCAACTGGTGCTAGGTAGGCTTGACTACAGCCAGCCAGACCGGGAGCACAAGTGGCGCTTGCCACCCAACAGTGTGCTACACCAGCCAGGTGGCGGGAAGAGGTAGTCAGGCACAGGGGGCTGCTGGGGCTGGCGGCCGAGTGGGAGGCGGGAGTAGAGCCGATAGGGAAGGGGGGTGCAGGCTGGCTGCCCCTAGAGAACAGGGTGCAGTATGTCCTGTTTGTGAACCGCAAGTGAACTAAGTGATATGTGTAATGGATCTCACTTCCGCCTCATTCCGGTTGCCGTCACTCCGGTTGGATGGCGACCTGATGCACCACCCAGCACGGCTACTGCGCTCCGATGGTGTTGCTCAGTCCTTGTGATGTCCCCGAAAAGGAACTGCAAGCGCCCCGTCTCCCCAGCACCCTCCGCAGCCGGTAAGCCGCAGAGCTTGAGGAAAGGCCCCGAAGCTAACTGACGACGCGGCGCAGTGTGCCCCACGCGACATTGCGACCTCGGGCATCAAGTCCTGCCGTGCGTGTGCTGTGCTTTCCCGTGTCTGCAGGCGCCAGTGGCAGTGGGCAGCAAGTCCAGGGACAGGGGCAGGGGCAGGCTGCCAAGGTAGTGATTGCAGAGAGGCGCCAGGTCATCAAGGCTGGCCTGCGTGGCCTTGTGAAGGCAGCCCTGCCTGATCTCAGCCCCACACAAGTCGACGCCATTGTGGCTGAGATTAACAAGCGCATGACCATGGAGTGCCACCGGAGTGGGGTTTGCAGTCATCAAGGGTGCGACCGATGATGCTACAACATGTTTGTAGTAGCTGAGTGAGATTACCCACAGACCGACATGTTGTTCCTTGTTGAATGAGTTTTGTTGGCCTGTTTGTGAACCGCAGCCTAGAGGCCTGGCAGACAGCCCCCCATGCCAAACCCCATGGCAACAGCCACCGCCGCCGCACCTGCCCGCGCTCCTTCACCATGCTCCTTCACCATGCTATGGTGGGGGTGCGGGCCCAGCACTTTGTCATCGATCACAGGGTGCTACGTGGCCTGCTGGCTGACCTGGGCCAGGACACCCTGAAGGCTGACAGTTTGAGGCTGACAGCCTGCCCCACTAGCAGCGGTTTATCCAGTACAGCCCATTTATCCAGTCCAGACTTTGCCCGTAGGGTGAAGACGGATGGGGTCAGCCTTAGAGTTCACTTTGTGCGCAGCCAGGCAGTCCATGAGCCAGTGGAGCTGCCCTTCATAGGGCGTGAGCTCACAGCCACGAGTGACGACAGCCCAGCTACCCACATAGCCGTGGGGTTGGACCCCGGTGTCACCCAGGCCATCAAGGCTGCGCATGCACAGCGGCACCCAATCACAGGTCAGGTGCTTAGGCAGTGTGAGTGGGAGCTGACCAAGGGGCAGCTTAAGCATGATAGCGGGCTTACCAAAGCCAAGCAGGACACAGCCCGTTGGTCAGCTGACATCCAGCCACAGCTGCAGCAGCTGGCAGCTGCTACCCCAGCTGGCACCACCCTGGACGGCCTCCAGGCCCACATTTTGGCCCTCAAAGCCGCCTGTGACCCGCTGTGGGAGGTGTACCTCAAGCCACGCTGGCGCCGGCAGCGGTTGGCGCTGTACCATGCCCAGCAGCGCATCATAGAGGGCTTCTGCAAGAACGCCCCGCCCCGCCCCGCCCCGCCCCGCCCCGCCCCGCCCCGCCCCGCCCCGCCCCGCCCCGCCCCGCCCCGCCCCGCCCCGCCCCGCCCCGCCCCGCCCCGCCCCGCCCCGCCCCGCCCCGCCCCGCCCCGCCCCGCCCCGCCCCGCCCCGCCCCGCCCCGCCCCGCCCCGCCCCGCCCCGCCCCGCCCCGCCCCGCCCCGCCCCGCCCCGCCCCGCCCCGCCCCGCCCCGCCCCGCCCCGCCCCGCCCCGCCCCGCCCCGCCCCGCCCCGCCCCGCCCCGCCCCGCCCCGCCCCGCCCCGCCCCGCCCCGCCCCGCCCCGCCCCGCCCCGCCCCGCCCCGCCCCGCCCCGCCCCGCCCCGCCCCGCCCCGCCCCGCCCCGCCCCGCCCCGCCCCGCCCCGCCCCGCCCCGCCCCGCCCCGCCCCGCCCCGCCCCGCCCCGCCCCGCCCCGCCCCGCCCCGCCCCGCCCCGCCCCGCCCCGCCCCGCCCCGCCCCGCCCCGCCCCGCCCCGCCCCGCCCCGCCCCGCCCCGCCCCGCCCCGCCCCGCCCCGCCCCGCCCCGCCCCGCCCCGCCCCGCCCCGCCCCGCCCCGCCCCGCCCCGCCCCGCCCCGCCCCGCCCCGCCCCGCCCCGCCCCGCCCCGCCCCGCCCCGCCCCGCCCCGCCCCGCCCCGCCCCGCCCCGCCCCGCCCCGCCCCGCCCCGCCCCGCCCCGCCCCGCCCCGCCCCGCCCCGCCCCGCCCCGCCCCGCCCCGCCCCGCCCCGCCCCGCCCCGCCCCGCCCCGCCCCGCCCCGCCCCGCCCCGCCCCGCCCCGCCCCGCCCCGCCCCGCCCCGCCCCGCCCCGCCCCGCCCCGCCCCGCCCCGCCCCGCCCCGCCCCGCCCCGCCCCGCCCCGCCCCGCCCCGCCCCGCCCCGCCCCGCCCCGCCCCGCCCCGCCCCGCCCCGCCCCGCCCCGCCCCGCCCCGCCCCGCCCCGCCCCGCCCCGCCCCGCCCCGCCCCGCCCCGCCCCGCCCCGCCCCGCCCCGCCCCGCCCCGCCCCGCCCCGCCCCGCCCCGCCCCGCCCCGCCCCGCCCCGCCCCGCCCCGCCCCGCCCCGCCCCGCCCCGCCCCGCCCCGCCCCGCCCCGCCCCGCCCCGCCCCGCCCCGCCCCGCCCCGCCCCGCCCCGCCCCGCCCCGCCCCGCCCCGCCCCGCCCCGCCCCGCCCCGCCCCGCCCCGCCCCGCCCCGCCCCGCCCCGCCCCGCCCCGCCCCGCCCCGCCCCGCCCCGCCCCGCCCCGCCCCGCCCCGCCCCGCCCCGCCCCGCCCCGCCCCGCCCCGCCCCGCCCCGCCCCGCCCCGCCCCGCCCCGCCCCGCCCCGCCCCGCCCCGCCCCGCCCCGCCCCGCCCCGCCCCGCCCCGCCCCGCCCCGCCCCGCCCCGCCCCGCCCCGCCCCGCCCCGCCCCGCCCCGCCCCGCCCCGCCCCGCCCCGCCCCGCCCCGCCCCGCCCCGCCCCGCCCCGCCCCGCCCCGCCCCGCCCCGCCCCGCCCCGCCCCGCCCCGCCCCGCCCCGCCCCGCCCCGCCCCGCCCCGCCCCGCCCCGCCCCGCCCCGCCCCGCCCCGCCCCGCCCCGCCCCGCCCCGCCCCGCCCCGCCCCGCCCCGCCCCGCCCCGCCCCGCCCCGCCCCGCCCCGCCCCGCCCCGCCCCGCCCCGCCCCGCCCCGCCCCGCCCCGCCCCGCCCCGCCCCGCCCCGCCCCGCCCCGCCCCGCCCCGCCCCGCCCCGCCCCGCCCCGCCCCGCCCCGCCCCGCCCCGCCCCGCCCCGCCCCGCCCCGCCCCGCCCCGCCCCGCCCCGCCCCGCCCCGCCCCGCCCCGCCCCGCCCCGCCCCGCCCCGCCCCGCCCCGCCCCGCCCCGCCCCGCCCCGCCCCGCCCCGCCCCGCCCCGCCCCGCCCCGCCCCGCCCCGCCCCGCCCCGCCCCGCCCCGCCCCGCCCCGCCCCGCCCCGCCCCGCCCCGCCCCGCCCCGCCCCGCCCCGCCCCGCCCCGCCCCGCCCCGCCCCGCCCCGCCCCGCCCCGCCCCGCCCCGCCCCGCCCCGCCCCGCCCCGCCCCGCCCCGCCCCGCCCCGCCCCGCCCCGCCCCGCCCCGCCCCGCCCCGCCCCGCCCCGCCCCGCCCCGCCCCGCCCCGCCCCGCCCCGCCCCGCCCCGCCCCGCCCCGCCCCGCCCCGCCCCGCCCCGCCCCGCCCCGCCCCGCCCCGCCCCGCCCCGCCCCGCCCCGCCCCGCCCCGCCCCGCCCCGCCCCGCCCCGCCCCGCCCCGCCCCGCCCCGCCCCGCCCCGCCCCGCCCCGCCCCGCCCCGCCCCGCCCCGCCCCGCCCCGCCCCGCCCCGCCCCGCCCCGCCCCGCCCCGCCCCGCCCCGCCCCGCCCCGCCCCGCCCCGCCCCGCCCCGCCCCGCCCCGCCCCGCCCCGCCCCGCCCCGCCCCGCCCCGCCCCGCCCCGCCCCGCCCCGCCCCGCCCCGCCCCGCCCCGCCCCGCCCCGCCCCGCCCCGCCCCGCCCCGCCCCGCCCCGCCCCGCCCCGCCCCGCCCCGCCCCGCCCCGCCCCGCCCCGCCCCGCCCCGCCCCGCCCCGCCCCGCCCCGCCCCGCCCCGCCCCGCCCCGCCCCGCCCCGCCCCGCCCCGCCCCGCCCCGCCCCGCCCCGCCCCGCCCCGCCCCGCCCCGCCCCGCCCCGCCCCGCCCCGCCCCGCCCCGCCCCGCCCCGCCCCGCCCCGCCCCGCCCCGCCCCGCCCCGCCCCGCCCCGCCCCGCCCCGCCCCGCCCCGCCCCGCCCCGCCCCGCCCCGCCCCGCCCCGCCCCGCCCCGCCCCGCCCCGCCCCGCCCCGCCCCGCCCCGCCCCGCCCCGCCCCGCCCCGCCCCGCCCCGCCCCGCCCCGCCCCGCCCCGCCCCGCCCCGCCCCGCCCCGCCCCGCCCCGCCCCGCCCCGCCCCGCCCCGCCCCGCCCCGCCCCGCCCCGCCCCGCCCCGCCCCGCCCCGCCCCGCCCCGCCCCGCCCCGCCCCGCCCCGCCCCGCCCCGCCCCGCCCCGCCCCGCCCCGCCCCGCCCCGCCCCGCCCCGCCCCGCCCCGCCCCGCCCCGCCCCGCCCCGCCCCGCCCCGCCCCGCCCCGCCCCGCCCCGCCCCGCCCCGCCCCGCCCCGCCCCGCCCCGCCCCGCCCCGCGAGGTTGAGGTTCCGCCTAACCCCCCTTCCTCTCCCCTTGCCCAGGACCCCCCTCCCCATGCCCAGGACCCCCCTCCCCATGCCTAGGACTCCCCAGCCCAGGACCAGCCCCCTGCCCAGCCCCCACCTGGCCCAGTCCCACCACCCCTAATGGGGCAGGTGGCTGAAATGGGACACCAACGGGTGCTTGAACCTCCAGCACGTTGGAGAGAGCAAGCAGCGCCCCCTGGAGCTGTGCAACTATGAGGGCTTGGAGGCCCTGCCCCCCATTGGCAAGAAGTACCATCAGCGCTACAAGCTGGTCAATGACCGGCTGCCCAAGGTTAGGCAGAGGCTGCACCGGGCTGCAGGGCATGGATGGCCAGGCCCGCAACAATGCGTAGGCCCTAGTAGTTTGCACAGGCTGTTAGCCTTTTAAGCATTAAGCTGTTAGTTTTGATGAGGTGCCCAGTGGTCATGGGGGATTAGCCCCAGAACGTGCCATCTACGTGGGGTTTGCAGTCATCAAGGGTGCGACCGAGGATGCTACAACATGTTTGTAGTAGCTGAGTGAGGTTACCCGCAGTCAAACATGTTATTCCTTGTTGAATGAGTTTTGTTCGACTGGAAGGGCCTAGTTGTAGTAGTGTGCCTAAGCCAGTGTAGTAGTAGTAGTGAAGTAGTAGTGTGCCTAAGCCAGTGCCGGAGGACCCAGACTGTGACATTTTGGACCGCGACGAGGCACTACAGCCAGACCTCACCGAAGCGGAGCGCAATAGAAAGGCTTCCGGAGACGCCCGCGCTGCCCGCGATAGGGATAACACATACCGCGGCAGGAAGTGCAAGTTAGCCCACCTCACCGGCCACCTCCCGCAAGAGCTTTGGGATGCCTTTCTGGCCGACGCTGTGCTGCCACGAGTGAAGGCCTGCAGCGACCGGGCGGTAATAGCCAGCCTGCTGCTGGGCTTCCTCGTGCGCGGCTTGTGTACCATTCACGTAGCCGACCCGTTTTGTTTGACTGGAAGGGCCTAGTTGTAGTAGTGTGCCTGAGCTTCACGGTTTCATTGCAAGGTGCAGATTTTGCAGCAAATGTATACATTGTCATTGGCTCCATTGTCATCCATGCTGTTGTTCCATGCTGCTACTTTGTATGCTTGCTAGTGCTTTGCCTCGTCATGCACCCTCGGGCTTTGTCACATCATACGTTCCAGGGTTGACTCTGCGGGGCGGATAATCAGTTTGGTTCAATGAACTTACACAAATGTATGCTGACACAGCTGAAGACAAGGCACACCCTATTGTACCAGAACAGGCTCCTGCTGCTACTGTTCCTTGGGGGGCGGTCTTGCAGTCGCTTGTAGCTCAGTCATGAGTATTCCCTGCCCTTGCATGGCAGCTTCAGCGGATCTGGCCACCAGCACAGCTCTAGTGACCGCCACTTGCTCTCCCCAAAGCGCTTCATGTCCAATGCTGCATTGCAATCCCGGGTCTACCCACCTGTCACCCAACACGTCCAGGGACTGGTTGGCAGCCTTGCCCTTGCCTTGGCCTGTGCCCTTGGTGGGCTGGGTGGGTTCAGCTGCCCGCTCAGCCTTGACATGCTTGGTGCGCTGAGTTGGTGGGCGGGCAAGAAGCCCGGGCTCAAAGGCAGCTGGCTGGCTGTGCTGTCGGTGATACCCCCCTGGCAAGGAGTACCAGCAGGGCTACGAGCTGGTGAACATCTGGTCGCAGGCTGACCAAGCAGAGTCCGCACCGAGCTGCAGAGTACTCCCTCTTTCACAGAGATGACAACTGATTCAACATGGAACAAGATGTCGTCTGTGGGTAACCTCACTCAGCTACAATACAAATGTAGCGTCATTGGCCACACAACCGCACTGGCACTGCAAGCGGCTGCCGGCATGGCCAAGGAGGCCTCTCACTCTAGGCTCTGCCATGCAGCTTCAGAGAAAGCTTTGGTACGCTGTCGCAACTGCTCCGTCAGTTCATCACGGAGAAACTGCCGTGCCTCAGGGGACAGCAGATGTTGCGCTGGCACCTCAGCTGCATCAGGAGCTGCTAACGGTAAGCATGGGACCTCCTCCGCATGTGCTATGCACTGTGCTGCCCTGCATGCTGCCGGTAGACTTGCAGGTGGCTGGGTGGACTGCAGCTGCCAGATGGTACTTGCAACTCCGCCTGGAAGTTCTAATGCATTGGTACCTTGGTCACAGGTAGCACCTGGTGTAGAGGGGCGGTTGGTCGTATGATCCTGTGCCACCCGAATGTGGACGACTGGGTCTTGTGGGGATGATGTGAGACATGGTGCGATGCGGTTGTTGAATGGCGCATTGAGCTTGGCTCGCGTGAGATACGACACATGGTGTAAACAGCCCTGCTGGCTGTGCAACAGCATTAAACTTGAGGGGGTCAGGGATTGAACTCGAGAGAGGGTTGTCAGCTCCATCCCTACCAGCTACCGCCTGTATAACACAATGCCACTATATTCAGCCATCGTGTTTTTCTTGAGGCGTTCTGCCTCAGGTTTTCATATTTCAAAGACCAACTACCAAACCGCCAAAGCAACCAACCTGATAGATCAATCTAAACCTTGTACCAATACAATCTTAGGAAACAACGACAGTCTTACACAGCTCGCTTCTCGCCTTCGCTTTTCTTTTCCTTACCGTTTGAAAACAGTCGAATAAACATTCGGCGAGCCTCGTCTTCGAAGCCAGACTTGCAACAGCAGAACATTAGCAGCTGCTGACCTGCGCACAGTTGAATGGGCGCCGAGGCTTCGAGGCAGTATGCGGAGGATGTCAATGGGGGAGGCATTGCGGACCACCAGGTTCGCACGCAGGTTGCGCGCGTGAAGGCTATCGTCGGAGGCGGGGGCGGACCAGCTGGGGCTCGTAGCCATGTTCCTAAGATGAACGGGAAGACACCGGAGGGCAAGGAGCATGAAGCCATCGTCGTAAGCCGGCGCATAGTTATCGCACTTGGAAATCCAAGGTGGCCTCTTGAAGTGCCATGCCATCTTGCCCTGCCTTTCTTCACAGACGGCGTTGCAGCAGCTGCTCTTGTTCAACAACCTGGACAAGCCCACCCAGCGAAAGATTGTGTCTGAGATGTATGAGAAGCCTGTTGTGGCTGGGGAGATCTTGATCCAACAGGGCGAAATGGGGCTCAGTGCCTCGCAGCTCTATGTTGTCAAGAGTGGCAAGTTTGAAGTAAGTGGCTTTGAAGCCCCATGCCCAAGCTTCAGCACCCTAACATTAGCCTGGTTCCATCCATGATGGGGGCACCTGGTGAGCAGGTCTTGGAGAAAAGGAAGAACGTAATGTTCAAAGTCAATACGAAGGCAGCTGGTGATTGCTTTGGCGAGATCAGTCTCATGTACAACTGTCCAAGATCAGCTACAGTGGCGGCCACCACAGATGCCATTGTGTGGGTCCTTGATCGAGACACCTTCAGGTGTGGCCACACACATGCAGTCCATGCTTGCAAGGCTGCATTAAAGGCTGTGAGCCATATGCACACCCTCTCGCACTTCCTTGGGTGGACATCGCTGTGCTGCTCCTTTTGCTGGCAGGCACTATGTACAAGCAGCTGCAGAGGACAGCTTTGGACAGGTGGAGCTCTTCATGAACAGGTGTGTGACTGGGGTCTGCAACATTCTTTAGCATCTGTGAAGGAAGACATGTTCTGGCCCAAGCCCTTGACGTTGCTAATCCATACCTGCCTGGCTGCTCTTATCTCCCAGTGTACCTCTGCTCAATGGCTTGTCACGCGAGCAGAAGCTGCAGCTGGTGGACGCGTTCAGCGAGGAAGTGTTTGAACGTAAGCCGCATCAGAGTGCAGCTTCACATCAATCTACTACCAAATATGCCAGCCAACACACATGTTAGGGGGCAAGGCATCTTATGCATAGGGAGCAGCCCTGAGCAGGGTTCAGGCATGATATGTTCAAAATGAGCAGTTATGTGGCAGTTATGCCACGGCTCTCACGCCAGTGCGTGGGTGCCCATGCCCAGTGTGGCGCCCGTGGCAATACAAGTTGTCAGACGCATGATGCAATGTGTTTATGCACTGCTTGCATGCCCACAGCTGGTGCTCCAGTCATCCGTGAGGGGGAAGCTGGCGACAAGTTTTACATTGTCAAGGAGGTCAGTAACACGGCTAGAGCTGCCACAGGACCATCCTGCATAGCCTTCTTGATACCATAGTGTCCTGCCACCTGCTTGAACACTTTCAGGGTGAGGCAGTGGTTGTGTCTAACGACAAGGAGGTGAATCGGCTGTTCAAGGCAGACTTCTTCGGAGAGCAGGCCCTCCTCAATGATGAACCAAGGTGTGCAAAGGCCACCTCCTCAGTTGAGCTCGCCCAAAGCCTGGTTGTGAACGAGGCAGTAAGCAGACCTGTGTTGATCAAGACAAAAGCGTAATTACTCCAACCTAAGTGTGGTGTTCTGTGTACTGCGGTGAACGCTGTGTACTGAGGCTGCTTGTCATGCTGGTCTATGCGTCCTGACATGCCCGTGTCAACATGCTGGGTGGGTCACTCCTGGCACCCTTGGAGCTCCCCAGCCGTTAGCCAGTACTGCTGCCTTGGTGCCACGTGTGCAGGAAAGCCAACGTGAGGGCCAGTGGGCTGGGCCGCCTGACAGTCCTGTCCCTGGACCGCACCACATTCGTGAACGTGTTGGGGCCGCTGCAAGACATCATGGCCAAGGAGAAGAGCGCCGAGGTGCCTGTGGCAGCTGCCTGACTCTTCAGCCATGCTCACAGGCCTTTAGGGACTCCCAAACACCAGACAAAGGATCAGTGCGGGGAGCCTACCTGCGGGGAGTTCTAGGCTTGTGCTGCACATGCCCTCACCCCTGACTGGTGCCTGTGCCTGTCTTTTCCACTTGTTAGGGTGTGGGTTCAGCCTAAGTCAGTGTCCCCACTGCCCTGCAGCGGCACTGGCCCTGGCATGGGCTCATCACTAACCACGTTAGCATCACTGTACTCAACCTGCGCCCAGCACCACCACCATGGGAGGGTTCATGCAGTCTGCAGCACATGCCTTGCAGCGCATGCCTTGCAGCGCACGCCACCCTAGCCTGACGGGCGGCAGCGATGCGATTGGTGTTGCTTTGCTGGCGCAGACAGTGAACCAGCGTATGGCCAAGCTGAAACCAAAGAGCAGTGCTGCGCTGAGGCGACCAGCGGCCAAAGTTCACGTCAGGTTGGTTTGCCTGACACCAAGGCAGCTGCAGCCAGGGTCATGCAGCCAGGGTGCCAGGGTGCAGGGGACTGGTGGTATGGGCACTGGAGCGAATGGAGGCCCCTGCAGGTAGAGTGAGCAACCCACTGGACGCATCAGTGAAGAACTATACCCGAAGCACACAGCTAATAGGGGTCTCACGGAGGTCTCACACTCAGGTCTCACACTCAGGTCGAGACAAATGTGCAAACTCTACCGGGGCCTGGCTGGCAGGGTGTGCTGGCAGGCATACATGATGCCCCTAGGCTGAGCGTAGTTCCCTGCTGGTGGAGTACCCTTCAAGGCCTGTGTCCTCCTTGCTTGCTTGTCTAGTGTCTAAAGGCACGGATGGTCATCGTCATCACAAAAACGTCACCACCACCATCATGGCAAGTGGCATCATCATCATGATCATCACCACCATCACCACCACCTAGTATACATCAGCCTACATGGGCTCTAAGTGACCATTCCATGATGGTGGGTTTTGGTGCAGGTACACTGTGGACGGGGAGACAAAGACAGTCGTGGCACTGGGCCACCTGGACGAGGTGCAGGAGCTGAAGCGGGGAGGCTCCAAGATCACAGGTTGGCTGCCTGCCTTGCACAGTGACGAGTGCCCTGGTAACAGCGGTCAACCCGCCTTCCAACCCTGTCCTTGGCCCGCCTTGTTCCACGACACACTCCCTTGCCAGCACCCTCCTTCGGCTCAGCCGCAATCCCTCCTCCACTTGCTTACCCTCTGTAAATCCTGTGCGAGCTCTGCCCTGTGGCCTGCGCTGCAGAGGTTGCGGAGGACGACAACAGCCTTGTTATCGCTGAGGGGGCTGTGTTGGGCGAGGGCGCGTTTAGTCGGGTGGTCAAGGTATGGGTGTAGCACCCTAGACTGCTGCACTGCTCTGTCCGCCATGCCGGCCCTCCCTGCAATTCCCTCTGCCTGGGACGCACCCGCCCCTGGCAGTGCCAAGATCAGTAGCTGCTTGCCCACTCTTTCCTCATCATGAACTCCTCATGACATTTAGCACTGTGTGGCATAGCTGGGCACCGCTGGACACAGATTAAAAACAATGCTGCTGCCTGCCGCTTAAGCCTGTTGCCCCTGGTGCCACTGCGTGCAGGCCAGCGAGGAAACCACTGGCCGTCAGTTCGCCATGAAGCGCATGACCAAGTCAGCGGCCCTGCAGTGCCCTGAGCACGTGTACTGTGAGCAGATCATCACTCGCAACATGGCCCACCCCTTCTGCATCCGCCAGTATGCAAGTTTTCAGGTTCGTGTCGCACAGTGCAAGGCCAAAGAGGCCTGAGGCAAAAGCTGCAAGGCTGGGGTCAGGGTCGCAAGGCTGGGCCAAGGTTGCCAGGCTGTGGCCAAGGTGGCCAGGCTGGGCTTTGCTAAGGGTGACAGGCACGTCTATGCCTAACCCTGTGTCCATGTCACATCACCCTGCCACCGTGTGGTCCTTGCCTTGCAGGATTCGCACCACTTGTACTTTTTGTTTGATCTGATGCCGGGCGGAGACCTGATGGATGTGTTGGTAAGCTCCACCGTACCTTGGGGCATACAGACTAGACCAGGAGAATGCCACCGTATGTACACCCTCACCCTGACCTGACCCCTTGTCCCTCACTAGGACTCTCACTCTAACAGCCCCCTTGTCCCTCACTAGGGCCTCCATTTGAGCCGGATCAGAAGTACCTATTAGCAGCCACTAGCAGCCACTAACTAGATCCGACTCAAACAGTGTTATTGGGCTGTGTGGAGTAAACCCAGTGCACATGGCACATGAGCTGCCTACCACCTACATTATTGCCTGACCACGAGGGCAATGTGTAGAGTTGGCATGCCTTTTCAAGCAACTTGGGTTTCCCGTGAAAAATACACGGTTGTGAAAATACACAATTGCTGCGCCTGCTCACTCTGACAGTCTGTTCTCAAACAGTGGGTCGACGCCGTGATAGCTGCCACTTATGCTGTCACTCACTCCTCAGCCCTTTGACAGCCACTTGAAAGTTCAAAGCTGCTAAGCAGCGACTTCTCACTTCCATGCCAGCATGCGGTGACCCACAACAGTCACAACAGCAGCAGTGGGGCACCGGCTGTTGCATTGAGTGGAATGGTGCACTGTCAGTCAACATTCAATAAAGCAGCTGCCAACCAGTTTAGCGTTCGCCTGCCATCCAATGGCCTTGCAGAAAGCTCACACTGCAGTTATTAATTCACCATCCTTTATTGCTGTCAATGCTGCCAGGTGGCAGAGGCCAAGGTCATCAAGTACCCCATGCCAGAAGAAGGAAGCCTGCGCCAAGGCTGCCTGGCTCAGAAGGTCAAGATGTGGCAGGTCCGTGTGCTGCATGCCCAGCACGCCCTGCTTGCCCAGCACGCCCTGCATGCCCTGCACGTGCCCTGCATGCAGCTTGCAAAACAGGCAGAAGGACAAGCAACATGCACCCTGTTTGGGCCGCCGCCTGCTTGCACACTGGTCTTGGTTGCCAATGCAGGGGTTCAGTGAAGAGCTGGCCAGGTTCTATGTCGCCTCAGTGGTGCTGGCGCTGGAGTACCTGCATGAGAACCATTACGTGTTCCGTGACCTGAAGCCAGAGAACGTGCTGATTGATGCACAAGGGTGCGGCAGCCACCCAACACTGGCTACGATCTTACTTGACTAGGATCTGTTCTATAATTCGTACACCTTGATCAGTGTTTCCAAACATGACAAGCACTGGCCTTGCCTTCCAGTCCAGCAGCATCAGCATGCTTCAGGATGTTGCCCTCAGCAGCAGCGGCGCCTGCAGCAACATCACAGCATTCAACACGTATGCTCAGAGAAGTAGTGTGTCAGGCTTGCTAGAGGCGGGCACGCCATACCTCAAGGCTCTCACCCGTGGCTAGCTTTAGGGCACCAAGCGATCGAATGACTTCCAGCACGAGGTGTTGATACTCGACTCATGCGCCAAGTCAATCAAACAAGCTGGCACACATGGCAACCCCAGGTTATATGCCTGGTCCTAGACAAGGCTGTGTGAGGGTGCCCAGCCATCCTGGCTTGTGCATGTGACATCCCTGCCTGTGCCTGTGCCTGTTGAGCGCGCAGGTATGCTAAGCTAGGTGACTTTGGGTTTGCCAAGCAAGTGGAGTTGGGAGGCAGGACCTACACCTTCTGTGGCACCCCAGGCTATGGTGGGTGGCTGCACACCGGTTCAGCGATGACCTGTACATGGAATGTGACATTAGTGCAGGCCATGGTAGCCCACCTACCAACAGAGGCAGCAACAGAGGCAGTAGAGGCAGCAGCAGCAGCAGCCCCACTACTGCTGTATCTGAATTGAAGGAAGTATATCCACGCGTGCTTGACGCCTAGCAGTGCTATACATAGCGCTGGCGGCTGCCCTGCTGTGGTTGGCTGCAGTGGCGCCTGAGAACATCATGGGCAGAGGCTATGGCCACAGTGTTGATTGGTGGACGCTGGGCGTCCTCATGTGGGTGCCTAATCAGGCCTGGGCCAGGAGCTCATGTGCTGGCTCACCCAGACTCCTTGCTACCTTGCTGACCCCCCTCCACTGCTCAACTCATGGGCTGACCTGGGTGGGCACATCTGCGGCTCCTCATACCCCACATCGCACTGCACCAACACATCACAGCTAGTCATGTGCAAGCACGACGGCCCACAGCTCAAACAGGACCCAGATTGCAGTGTGTCCACAGTAGCTGGCAGCAGACAGATGACAAGGGGTAGGGATGATGGCCAAGGCCTACTGTACAGGATGCTGTACCACCTGATGCTCCATGCATGGGATATGTTGTACATGGTCGCACCCAATGGCTCATGCACCCACCCACCCACCCACCCACCAGCATATGCTAGCTATATGTACGTGCCCACCTGTAGATGTGCCTGTTGTGCTGGGCGTGCGATAGGTACGTGCTGCTGACCGCACGGCAACCGTTCACCAGCCCCAAGACCCAGGACCCCATGGAGGTGATGCGCCGCATCGTGGATGAGCGCTGGCCAGTCCGCTACCCTCCCTACATGAGCACAGAGGCGCGGGTCAGTGGTGGGCACCTCAGATGCTCCAGGGCTGGTGTGTTCCACAACCATGACCAGTCCAGCCCAGCCCAGTCCAGTCCAGTCAGGTGCTGCAGCTGGCTGTACCTCCAGGAGCCTAGGCAGAGGAGGGTGTGAGCAGCAACACCATGGCAGGGATAGGTGCACACGAGGGAGACGAGTCTCCAGGAGGAGAACAGCGTCTACACAGAGTATTGACTTCAGCCTGTAGAGTTCGCACAGAGCTCAGAGTTCACGTGTGGTGCTAGCACAGCCAGATGATGCTGAGCTGTGGAGGTGCCTGGGACCTTGTGTGGTGGCAGCCAATGAGCTGAACTGGCGGTTTCTGGCCTGGGTGCTTCTCCAGGACTTGATCAGCCGCCTGCTTGAGCGCAAGCCCGTACGCCGCCTGGGCTGCCTGCAAGCACGTGCACGGGATGTGAAGGCCCACCCCTGGTTCAAGGTGCGTAGTTCAGCACCCTGGGGCTGCTGGGAGCCCTGGGTTCAGTGACCCCCCTGCTGGCACCCCCCTGATGGCAATGTGCAGCTCAGGCCTTCTGGCAGCCTGGGGATGGCATGTCCTGATGTGCTGCCCAGCTGTGGCCTGGCATTGATGCTACAGAGCGCAGTAGCTCAGCTTCCTTGTCCTGCTGGTGGTCTTGTGAAATGAGCTGTCATAGCCAGGCAGTGCCCACACTCTGCACCTGTCTGTTGAGTCTGTTAAGTCCCCCCTTGGGTCAGATTCTGCAAAGCACGCTGGGCTTACAGGCTACAGGCTGCCACACAGCCAGGGCACAGTGCCATGCAGGAAATACATGTGCTGCTGTGCCCTGTCAATTGTGGGTTGACTCCAGGGCATGCAACCTGGTCCACACTTCTACCTCTTTCCCACACCCTGTGGCAGCTGCCTGACCCACCCTGACTCATAGCAGGCCTGCGGGGTAACACACCGCCATGCCTAACAAGCCTCCTGCAGGCTAGCAAACTGTGGGTAGGTTGTGGGATGCACTATAGCTGACTCACAGAGCTCGAGATGCACATCCCAAGGAGGTAGTGGCATGACGTGGCTGCTTTGCTGTGTGCTGCATGCAGGGTTTTGACTGGGATGCCTTGTCTAGCCGCCGCATGCCCCCTCCACGCCGGCCCAAGGTCGGATGCAGGGCGTTTCTGGGGGTTGGAGTTATTGAACTGAGCACTCATTGAACTGCCACACACCCTCTCTGCATGATATGCAGCGTCACACCTATGGTGTTACACCCAGCTCCATGTTGTGTCTCCAGCACCGCACCATATCGCACTGCGTCAGGCACAGCCACCTGTCTGTGTGGTAAGCGCAGGACGAGGACAGCAGCAAGCGCAAGTCGGAGTTGGAGACGAGCTATAAAGCTGACGAGCGCTGCCCGGCCGTGACCCCGGAGGAGAAGGCGGAGTGGGAGCGCGTATTCCGCGACTTTTAGACGAGTACCTGGGCATCGCGCACCTGCAAAGACACAAGCAGCCTCGCGGCCGATTGACGCGGTTGGGAAATCGACGTGGTGCCGCGGGCGTTCCATATGTTGGGATAGCAAGCGCCGCCTCTATCAGAAGAGGCGCACTCGGTTTCTAAGGATTTGAAGCAGCGCATGACGGTGAAGCACACGTCGAGGGCATCATGCATACCGCCAGCATCAGCAGCGGTCGACGCTGGGACTTTGCCTCGCATCATGATGATCAATGTCATCACAATAGTGCGCTGTGAGCTAGCAGCTGTGGATGTGTGACTAGTGCAAACCGTTTTGATCCAAATGCATTCCAAAGCACGCCACACTGGCACATGCAAGGTTGGGCCTGCTACAACTTGACAAGAGTAAGCCATACGAGGAAACAAGCATGATTGTTTACAGTAGATGTATGTCTCAGCCATCTCAGCAACTCTCCAAACAGACGCCGAGAAACATCTCACAGTCGTGAAACTCGCGGGACAAGTTAGTAAACAAGTTATCTTTCTTGCTAGACGATGGACTGGCCTATTTACAGGATGCGAAAGGCCCTGCCCGAACAATGCATGCAACAACGGGCCATGCTGGGCAATGAAGGGACGTGCTTGCACCTCTTGATATCCCTCGCATCTTGTCAGGGTGTAGGGTGACGGTTGTCATCATCACTCTCCATGAATCGTTTCTCTCAGACTGGGACTGAACAGTGGGCATGCGGGTTGCCTTTTGGTTATGGTTTGCTCTTTCTCCCACCGCCCAGGATCAATGCAAGCAACACCCGGCCGGCCACATGCAGATGAGCCTAGTTCGTGGACCCTGCCGTGTCCATGTCCACAAGCCCCTTGTAGATGCCTGCTGTTGACCTTTTGCACCTGCTGTGACAGGAGGTTTCCCGCTTACAGCAGTCCGCGCACTCTGTGATCGCATACTCTTCTACGCTTTGCACAACACGTCGTCCTCCCTGAGCACGACGTACTTGGTGCCGTCAGGGGTCTCCATGTTGTCCCCAGCGTACTTGAAATACAAGATGCGGTCTCCCTCCTTCAGCTGCACAGTAGGGTGCATGACACAGGGCAGCACAGGGCATCAGCTCACTGCAACATGCTGACTCTGATGAAAAGGCAACACACTGAGTTCAAGGTGAGGAGCAACACCACCAGCAGCAGCCAGCATCTGAGCTAGTGGCACGCCATGAGCCTGCAGTGCCACACCATGTTTAAACCTCACGCAAAATGAGTGACGTGCCATGCTTCCCATTCAGCCAGGCTTCCCGCTTAGCAAGGCACCAACATGGCCAAGATGAGATGTGTGGGTTCCTATGCAGAACTGAGTCAGCTGAGGAGTCCCTGGTGGAGTGTGTTTGGGCCAGCATGCCTCTTTCCACAGCGCCATACGACACAGCTGAAGCCATTGGAACGCATCACCCACCACCATAGCCTTGCGCTTGCCCTCTGCCGCTGCATCGTACTTGCCGGGTCCCACTGCCACCACGGTGCCACTGAGCGGCCTCTCCTTAGCAGACTCAGGCAGCACCACGCCGCCCACCGTCATGTCGGCTGTGGGCTCCACCTGAGGCAGCCACAGCCATCAGCAGGAGCACAGCAAGGGTGCTGCACCAGGGCAAACCAGGGGCGTCAGAGTCATGTCGAAAGGAATCAAGGCACATTGCAGGGTCAAGAGTAGGGCCAGGGCCAGGGCTGCAGCGGTGGAGTGGGGAGGGGAGGGTGTAAGGAGGGTGCGCCCTTGGGCCCACATGTGAAGCAGGTGTCAGGTTGCATGCTGTCACTGACACAGGGGCTGGGGAGCTGGTTGCTGTGTCAGCACTCCCACAGGATAGTGAATGGAAGAGCCTGGTGACACAAGTCATGCAAAGTGGTACCGTGATGGGGGGTTGCTAGGCAGCAACACGGCAACAAGGCGAATCACAGCAACGGCAACTAAGTGTCACAGCGTGTCAGCATGCCAGCATGTCACATCACAGCAATGGCCCAAGGTGTCACACAACATGCTCCTATGAGATATCCGTTGCCTTGGTACAGCTAGGATATAGGGTTTGGGCCAGGGTCAGGGTTAGGGTGCTCCTATGGGATGCTCCCATGAACATCAGTTGCCTTGGTACAAGCATGCAGACTCAGCCCAGGGCTGGGTTACCTTGATGAGCACCCGGTCAGCCATGGGCTTCATGTCTGGGATGTCTTCTGCTTGTGCACCTGCGCAGCATGTTGCCGCAGGCTGCCACCCTCTGAGCCAGGCAATGTCCCAGCAGTGAAGTCCCAGCAGCACATGCACCTCTCGTGCATGGAGTGCAGCACAGCTTGGCTCACAAACACCAAGCCATAGGGGGAGAAAGCAGTGTGGGTTGAAGGGCTGGGTGGGGGCTGGAAGAGGGCTGCATGTGGCCTGTGCAGGGGCTCCTGCACCTTAACCTACCCGATCTAGGCATGATGCCAATGACGTCTTCCTCCCTGATAAGGATGTAGTCTTGCCCTGACAGCTTCAAGTCAGTGTACATGAAGCCAAACTTGGAGTAGAGAACCTGAAGCAGTGCAGCCACCCCGCTGATGCTAGCTGCAGCTGTTGAAAGGAGAGTAACTCCTTCAGCCTCTGCCACACTCTGCATTAGCACCACCCTGCTCTACCCTGCACTACCCTGCACCACCCCGCTGCACCTGGCTGCTGTGGGGCATTTTAGACCGCCTTGCAACTAAAGAGGGGAGGGCTGATAGCTGGTGCTGGCCCTAGTGAGCACTACCAGCTCGCCAGCGTGATCCCTCTCACCACCACCTGACAACCTGCACATGCTGGTGGTTGCATGCACTGCTGGCACGGAGGGGAGCTGGCAGCTGCAGCCGTAGCTGGGGTTGGCTCCCACCGTGTCGCCTGGCTTCAACACAAAGGGTCGGGTCTCAGTGCCCACCCGCCCATCCCCCAGCTCAACAACGTCTCCTGCACCACACGCCGTGCATGCAGCCAGCCTGGGTTGCAGCCCCTTGTAGCACCCTTCATACCAAATACAAGGTCATGGCGGTCATGGCAGTCATTGCAAAGTGTACAACCACTGTGCATGGGGCCGCTTGTGAGCAGGGGCCTAAACACACTGCCCACATGTTGTGGCCTGGATGCATGCATCAGTCTGAAGGACAGCTTACTTAGGTGTAGCTGTGAGCTCACCTGATGTGGGCTTCTTCACAGCTGACGAAGGGAGCAGGATGCCGCCTCGCGTCTTTGTTTCCTCTTCTGCCACTTTCACAAGCAACCGGTCACCGCGTGGGCTGACCTGCATTGGTGTGGCGCGTGGTGTCCGGAAGAGTGCACTGGCCGGGCTTCTCGAACCTTGTCCACCAACCGCGGTATAGCCATCAGGGATGACGACTGCCTCAGCACGGATGCGCAGGCTCTTACGAGCCACTCCTGGTCTTCTTGACGCACATCGCGCGCTTGCGCAATGTCGGCTACCTACTGACGACTGCATTCTTATCCCGATTGAAAGGAAGCTGGCTCTTCCAAGTCTTCACACGCGCAGCGACCTACGGAGGACTATTGGTTCATGGACTATTCATGGACTATCTGGCCATTTAGCCATTTACACCATAGATCGTGTAATTGAGGAGCGTCCCGGTCCATCTACTGCTAGATGCTAGACACGACAGATAGACTGGGGTTCAATTGAAATGCCGAGGCATGGTCCAGCCATGTGTACGTGTTGGAACACTTGGACACCCCCACCTCAGTCAGGTGTTCCCAACTAACAGAAAATGACAGGAAACCGACCCTTGGCAGTAGGACGGCTGTAACTCTGCACTCACTGAGCCAAATATTATGCTAGATGATTCACAGTGTAGCCAACCCGGCCAGCTACCTTTCACCCATCCAAAATTGATATACACTGAGTGGGCCGTGCACAACAAAGCGTCAAAGTTAGTGATTCAAATTTGAGCGGTAGCGGAGCATGCAGTCATCGCTGCGACCGCCCGCGTCGCTTAGGCTGCTCAACATGAGCATGCGCGTCGGCGGCAGCAGTCGGATCGAAAATCGGTTGCAGCGATGTGGCACTGAGCCCACCTCCTCCCCATACCTGGAGGGCAATGCCACAGCTCGACCATTGGGACTTACAGCATGCTACTTACTATGTTACGCTTCTTTTAGACATTGTTACACACGCTCATACTCAGATATGTCAATAGCTCACTTTGGTCTGTGACCCCCAACTCCCTTAGCCGATCTCAGGACCAGGGCCATGCAGTCAGTCGCACAACTCCACACCATGACCGAGTTTGGACTCGGCTCCTCTGAGAGTTACACTCCCCTACATGCCATCCACCTGCGTGCAAAGTTTCATAGCTCAACTGCCACCCCACAGCCCCGTGGCCCTAATTCTGCTTGGAGAACATGATGTAACTTTGAAAGTGTTGAACTGATTGAGGCCTGGGCTGTTAAATGTGCAGTTTGTTTCAATAGATGGGCCAATGGGTTAAGAACAAGGTCTTTGTATCGATTTCCCTTTAGGTGCAGCGGGTGCAACACAGTGGAGGACACAGTTGAGGAGGGGGGGGTGTAAGCCGGTGATACCTTAGTGTGCGCCGACCGAAATGATGTATTCGGCGGAAGCGAATACAACCAGATGTTTTAGTTGCCCCGTCTAGGCGCCCTGCACGCCCGGCAGACATCGCGTTGGGTGTTGGCCGGACATTCCATTTGTGCACAACCAGCTCACTACGCTAGGTAGACGGGGTCACAGCGATGTGGCTCACCGTGCCAAGGAGACCCGTCTCGCCGATGTGATTTGTTCGCGGGCACATGTGGCAGTACGCGAGCAAAGACTCCAATGTCGTGCGCTGATGGTCAGATGACGCGCATTGGTTTGCAGCTACCAATGTGCCAAACGCTATCGAAAACGATGCAGTATTTAGAGAGTACTTGCATGCATATTACCAACCCCATGTTGGGGGCGCCTGACCCCACCACACACTACAATATCCCAGGCAAACATAACTCATTGAACATGGAACAACATGTTTGACTGTGGGTAATCTCACTCAGCTACTCCAAACAAGTTGAAGCATCCTCGGTCACACCCTTGATGACTGCTAACCCCACACCGATGGCACATTCCCCCTAGACCACTGAGCACCTCATCAAACCCAACAGCTTAATGCTCAAAGGTTGGGATAGCAGACAGTAGCCGACCGAACTCGACTCTTCATTACAAACCAAGGCAGTTCTAGTGAACTGCGGCCCGCGGCGGCACAATGTACATGCAACCTCCAAATCCTAGTCTGCACCAACGCTCCTACTCACGCACCACATCTCCCTGCGGGGTGTTCACCCTCGACTTCACCCTCCACTTCAACATTGCGACATCCATGGGGCACCCTGACAGCTACAACCCCCATCTCCGTGGCCCTCACTCTGCCACTCCAGCATGGCAACTGCTGCAAGTGCTGGTGTTCTGCATGCCCTTCCATGCAGAGCAGAATATGTAAGGAGTGCTGGGCCTTGCTGTTTCATGATGATGACTCTTGCTGTGTCAACAGATCAAGCAGGAGGGCGGTGGGATGTGCTGGGCCCTGAGCATCTGGCTGATGAGCCCCACCTGGTGCTTGCGCCAAGCTGCCTCATCATTGCTGACGTTGGCAAGGCGCCTGTATAGGTATAGGTATGCAGATATAGCAGGTCACCACCCTCAATAATTGATTCATCGAACGACTTGACTTGACCTCACGAGAATATAGTAGTGCGAGCACGATTGGCCACCCAAACAATTCAGTCAGTGCCCCCGGGCCACCCATAAGCTTACCCCCACTCCCTCCCTGCTATCCCGTATCCCAGCTTGCCTTCCCTCAGACTCATCTGCCCTGCCATCATCATCTGCTGGGGGCGGCAGGTAGCAGAGGCAGCTTAGTGACGAAAGGGAGGGGCATAGCGGTGGTGGACAGAGTCCTGGTGGGGCCCCTGGCTGCCGCCTTGCCTGCCTGCCGCTGCCCCGTCACTGGGCTACCTCCTGCCCCTGAGCTGCCCCCCTTTTGCCAATCCCCACCGCCTGCCCCTGACAGTGCCCCGCCTGACATGGCAGGTAACATCGCCCCAGGCCGGGCCAGGGCAGGCAACTCGACATCACCCAGCTGGACATTTGTGATGGTGGCAGTGACCCCGGGATCTATCCCTGCCGGGGGCAGGAAGCAAATTTCTTGCCGGGATGGTTGGGCGTGCAAAGGGCGCCGTGGAGCCCGTGCGGCAGGGAGCTGAGGCAGGGCGAGGCAGGTGACCAGGGGTGGTGGCGGGAGGGGTGGGAGGGCAGGTGCGGAGTTCCCGTACCCCTGCTGCTGCTGCTGCTGTTGCTCATGATGTGGCTGGTGCTTGTGCTGTTGTTCCTCAGCTTGCTGGGGCAGTGCCTCGCAGCTGAAGGGTGCTGCCAGGGAGGGGGGTTCAGGCAGCCACCCCCCTGTGGAGCCAGCGGCCACCCACCCGCTGACGCCAGCAACGTCTTTTCCTTGTTGGTATGCCTGCTGCTGTGCCTGTGCTTTGCTGCTGCTCCCACTGCTGCTACTACCTGCATTGCCACCACTGCTGCTTCTGTCTCTGCTGTTTTGTTCCTGTCCTCGCTGCTGCGCAGCTGCTTTGCCAAGCTCTGGCAGTTGCTTCTGTTGGTGCCGCCTAGTAGCAGCTGCCGCGTGGTCTTCCTTGTACCCAGAGGGCTGAGGCGGTTGAGGCGGTCTAGGTGGATGGCTGAGAGGCAAAGCTGGAGGTGGGGCACCAACCGCTGCCTTGCACTCCTCCTGGCGAGCGGCTAGAGCCCGGTGCTGCTGGTGGTGCACATAGCGGCTGACCATGTCATGAGCATGGGCAGGGGGGCGAGGGGAGGTGGCGTCTGACTCCGCCCCTGCTGCCCCTGCTACTGCCGCTGCCCCTGCTGCCCCTGCTGCTGCCGCTGCTGCCCCTGCTGCCCCTGCTGCTGCTGCCCCTGCTGCCCCTGCTGCACCTGCTGCTCCTGCTTGAGAGCTGGCAGCAATGTGAGCAGTATCGTCTGCGCCCAGGGCTCCAGTGTGCAGCAGGCTGGGGGCAGCTAGGGGCAGGCCGTTTGGGATGAGGGGCAGAGGGATCAGGGCGGATGGGGAGGCGCCCTCCCCAGTGGGGTCAGGCTGAGGCAAGGAGCTGGCTTGAGGAGGGTGTGGCGGCAGAGCTGCTGGCTGTGCGGGCTGCTGCTGTGGGGGCCGGGCCTGATGGAGGGGCAGGGGTGCTGCACCCTCAGTGCCTGAGTCACTGGCTGCCCCAATGGCGTGTGGAGGTTCAGCAGCAGCACCAACAGCAGCAGCAGCAGGAGGGCCATCCCCAGGCACTTGTTCCACGTTAGGTGTAGCCAAAGTGTCACTGGCTGGCTGGCGGAGGAGCAGTGGGGGTAGGTGGGTGGGAGCCTGGGGCTGTGGAGGCAGGCGGGGTGCAGCAGCAGCAGCTGCAGGGTCGCCACTCAACTGCAGCAAATAAGGGCAGGGCAGGGCAGTGAGGAGGGCAGCGGGCAGGCTGGGAGGCTGGGTCCAGGGGAGTGGCTGTAGTGACAGCAGGTCGGGAACTGGGTGGCCCCACCACAGCCAGGCTGTGGGGCATGGGCCATAACCAGTGGCAACAAGGAACATGGTCTATGGTTGCTGCCACAGGGCATAGGCAATGGCTCATGAAAGGGTAGGGAATGTATCAATGTATCAATACACAGGCATATATGTATATATATGTATACTTGTACTATGTATATTACACATGCGTGCATCCACTGCATGTTGTGCAGACATGTATTTACTCACCCTGCCATCAGCCATAACCATGTTCTGCCAGCTCGCCTGCCAGCTGCGTGGCCTAGGAGCATGACATCAGGGAGCCCCGCCCCTCCAGCAACAACTGCAGCTCTGGGCACTCGACCACGGCAACTGCCCCACCCACTCTTGCACCTTCTCACCTTGCCAAGCAGCCCGTTGACCAGGTTGCGTGTCTTGTTGATCCAGCTGGCGTCGTTGTCGTTCACCATGGATGCCATGGACTTGATGCTTTGCCGGTTGGAGGAGGCTGCTCTGGAGTACACCTGCGGGCAAGAGCAGGGCCAAGGGCAGGGCCAGGGCAGCAGGGCAGCAGCTGGGGCAGAGGTCAGGGCCATGGTGTGGGGCCCAGCCATGGTGGCAAGAGCGGGAGATGCAAGACGAAGAAGACGAGGAGGAAGACGAAGAAGAAGACGAAGAAGAAGAAGAAGACGAAGCAGAGAGAAGAAGAAGAAGAAGAAGCAGAGAGAAGAAGAAGAAGACTTCTCCGGCAGCAGCGGCGGGCGTGAAGGGAGGAGCTAACCCCTGGAGGGCCCGAGGCCTGCTCCCACCACCTAGCTTAGCTATCAGTGTGGGTGCAACATTGCTGGTTAGGCTTACGGTGGGCCCTGGGCTCTGCAGGTGGCACTGGTTGCTGATCAGGGGTTCTGCTGGACGACAGGTCAAGGGGAGTGGCTGTAGGGACAGCCGGCCGGGCATTGGGTGGGCCCACCACAGCCAGGTTGCATGGCCTGAGCCTGAGGGAGGCTGGGCAGCAGAAGGTGGAAGCTGCTACCAGGGTTGGCCTGGCTGTGCAGCAGGGTCGTATACTCATGGGCGGCATCAGGTCCTAGGTCGAGCCATGGTGGAGTCATAGGGCAGGAGGGTTTGCGAGAACCCCTTATGCTGCTGGAACTAGACTTTACCGCCCAGGGACGGGGGCAGGGGCAGGGTCTGGGCCAGCAGGGTCAGGGGTCCGGCTGCTGCCTGGCACTGACCCTTTCTCAAACCTTTGCCAAACCTCGCCCATGTCTGCACTCACTGAGCTGCTGGCAGTGCTGCTGGTGCCGTACACCCAGCGCTGGCTCCCCCTGCAGCAGGTGCCCAGAGCAGGCATGCAGCTGGGCTAGAGGCAAAGGTCAGACCTCAGGCAAGTGAGAGCAAGCAAGCAGGCAGGCAAGCAGGCAAGCAAGCAGGCAAACAAGCAGGCAAGCAAGCAGGCAGGCAAGCAGGCAAGCAAGGCAGGCAGGCAAGCAGGCAAGCAAGCAGGCAAGCAGATAGGCAAGCAGGCAGGCAAGCAGGCAGGCAAGCAGGCAAGCAAGCAGGCAAGCAGACAGGCAAGCAAGCAGGCAGGCAGGCAAGCAGTCAGGTCAGGACAAACAGCCAATCGGCAGCGTTGTCTCCCCCACCCGGGTTATCTTCTGCCTTCCAGGCCTGCCACCGCCTCCCTGCCCTCTTCAACCCACCTTCCTGACTTCTTCTCCAGCTCCGGATGCGGCCTGTCCAGCCAATCCTTATCATCCCCGCCTGCATCGTTGCTGTTGTAGGCTGCCAGCAGGGCTTGAAGTCTGCTGCTTGGCGGCGGTGGGGCCTGAAACTTGACGGATGAGCGGCCATGGCTTGCTGCCTGAAGTTCGGCTGTGGCGGGGAAGCCTGCAGGGCTGAGGGTGGGGGCTGAGGGGCTGGGGTTGACCAGGGCGGGAGGGGGAAGGCGTGCGAAGCTGGTGCCAGCCGCCAGCATTTTGCTGCTGAGCATCTGCAGCCAGGCGCCACCTTGCTGCTCAGCATCAGCCACTGAGGTCTTATCTCATCCCACCAACCATTGAAAACACGCCTGAAGGGAATGCGCCATAGCAGTGCCAGTGCATCCTGCCCTTCACCCTTCACCCCTGCCCTGCAACCTCCTGCCCTGCCACCTCTGCTGCAACCCGGCCTGCCCACCTGGTGCTTGCGCCAGGCTGCCTCGTCCTTGCTGACATTGGCAAGGCGCCGCGCAATGGATGCCTGGCTGGTCATCTTCTGCTGACAAGGCCAGGCAGCGAGCCGCAGCAGGCTGGGGCAGCAGGGGCCAGCAGGTTGGTGGTATGCGTAGGGAGGCAGCAGGCAGTGGGCAAGAAGCAGGAGCCACACACGCCTGATGTCTGTGCTGGCACGTGCCTCATTGCGCCGATACCAGCTAACCCTACTCTAGCTGGGAGCATGCATGGAGGTGCCCTTTGGAGGTGCGAGAGTGCTGCTGTCCTCTAAAGGTGCCCTTTGGAGGTGCGAGAGTGATTGACATCGCCTCCTGGGTATAAGTAGGTATGAGCAGGTATGAGCAGGTATGAGCCTAGTGGCGCAATGCCTCCGAGGAAGCGGCCCAGTAGCGCGGAGCAAGAGCCGCATTTGACTGCATGTTTGTCATGCTAACTCTGCATCATAGCCCTCCGGGGTCAGGCAATAGTGTAGGTGAGGGCGGGAGCAGCAGCAGGGAGGGGCCGGGCCTTGTTGTTGCCGCCACCCTGCCTGGCAAGCCTCACACACAGCCCTCCTGGCTCGAGGCCCAGGTGACGTATCCGAGATATGGAAACAGGGGGTCAGGGGCCCCACCACAGGCTGACCAGGGTGCTGGGAGGTGGTGGTCGCGGCTGAGGGGGCTGAGGGCCAGGCTCCAGTGACCTGCTGGCTTGCAGAACCCTGTACCTTGCTTGCTGCTCACCCCGGCCCGCTGCAGCCCCGGGGCCCCTCACACCTCACAGAGGCGTGCTGTTCCTGCTGCCCTGCCCTGCGCCTTCCTCATTGACTTGCGCTGTCACTGCGTCTCAACTGTCGCTGTGTTCCTGCCCTTCCCTTACCTCGGCTGCCCCTCCCTTCAAAAAACTGCCTGACTGCTGCCTGACCTGTGGTGCCTGCGCCCTAAGGCTCCTGCACCCTCTGCCAGTACCCGCCTTGTTGCAATCAGACATGCTGCGCTGCTCCTGTCCACGCTGCTCCTGTTTGCTCAGCTGGAGAGGTCAGCTGCTCAGCTCGGCTGCCGCTGCGGCTGTGCTGCTGTGCGGCCTGACAGACGCACTGCCCGTCCAGCAGCAGCCCGCACCTTCTTCTGACGGGCCTGGATGTCTTGGTGCAGCTGGTCGTCACGCTGCTTGCCATCCTGTACAACAGACACTAATGGGCGGTGGGGGAGGCAGGGAGCGGCCCAGGTGGCTGAGGGGCCAGCCGAGACTCACACAAAAGCTAGTTTTCTGGAGCTGGCTGCACATGCATGCTGGTGCTTGCGCCAGGCTGCCTCGTCTTCTACCTTGGCTGGACGTGTTGGGGGCTGATGCTGCGGCTGTGCCTGGACCCCGGCTCCACCCAGCACTTGTGTATTTTCACACAACCGTGTATTTTTCACTGGAAACCCAAGTTGCTTGAAAAGGCATGCCAACTCTACATCATAGCCCTCGTGGTCAGGCAATAATGTAGGTGGTAGGCGGCTCATGTGCCATGTGCACTGGGTTTACTCCACACAGCCCAATAACACTGTTTAAGTCGGATCTAGTTAGTGGCTGCTAGTGGCTGCTAGTAGGTACTTCGGCTCAAATGGAGGCCCTAGTGAGGGACAAGGGGGCTGCACATGCATGCAGCCCAGCAGTGAAAGGCCAGCAGGTAGTGGGCGGCGCAGTACCCCTATCACAAAGAGGAGATGGGGAGCAGCAAACTTCCCTGGTGATGGCTGCAGGGTGCCCTATGGCGTCTTACCTCCAATTGGAAGGCCACGTGGTGGTCATACTCCTCGTACTCCTGTCACACCCACGCCAGCATGTGAGCAAACAGCCTTCTGGTCGCTTGACCAACACCAGCTGCTTGGTGAACATCAGCCCCAACTGCTACACTGGCCCTTACCAGCGCCATGCCAACAGTGGATATGACTTGCTGCTGCACCTGTGGACCACCAGTAGCAGCAGGGAGGAAGCTTTCATGACAGGCCGCATGCGAGGTGTCTGTGCACCTGAACACTGGGTTTGCACTAGGATTGTGCCTGACTAACGAATAACACATTGCCCAAGCACCCTTCCCTTACAATGTGCCGCCTGTCTTATGGGTGCTGCTGCTGCTGTCCATGGTCAGCGCAAAGTTAACAGCGCAGTGCAGGTGCATTGGTACTGTCTCTCCAATTGTAGGTGGCGTGCATTCGATTGATCACCCATGCATCCAGAATAGTGTCTGATCTCAGTGCTGGTTACTGAATTACCCTAAGAGCAGTGGCAAAGCGATGTTTGTCGTGGGTAGCCATCTTGTCAAAGAAGCTGCCCTGCGGTTATGGCCAGAGCCAGACAGGACGATAACAAATAGTATGCTGCTTGTCTTGAAGCCACACGGCGGATGTCAGCTCTTACCAGCTTGTCCTGCAAGCACTCAGCAAATGCAGTACTTGAGCACAATTCAGATGTTCACACCTAGTCTTCCTGCGCACCTTGAGAGCATTGGGGGGAGGCTGGGCGTCCTGCTTGTCGCCAAGGCCAAGGCTCAACCTCTTCCACATTTCGCTCTAGAATTGAGAGCAATGAATCGGAGCGGTAAGGAAGCTAAGTTGTAACCGCGAAGATCGCTTAATCCCCTTTGTGTGAGCGCATTCTGGATCACAAGGATCCGGCTCTTGTCACATTGATTTCCCCTCGCGATGCCCCTCGCGATGTACAATGCTATAGCGCGTCAGTTCAAGGTGCTTCCATTGGTTTGTTCGCGTCTCCCACCAGACATAGCTGAGCATCTACTATGCGAAATGATGACAGCGGACGCGGGAAAGCACGTCGGAGTGCGTATTGTTGGGCAGTTGGGCTTGCGTCAGTTGGGCTTGGCACACCGCCGGGCCTGGAAGGACTAGGCTGCACGTAAGGCAGCTGGGAATCCACCCACACTCCGGGACAAGCAGTTGCAAGGACAAGTGGTGAAAGCTGCGCGGTCGAAGGCAGAGAAGAGACCGAAGTCAGCGTGCTATGGGCTTGATGAGCTAGGCAATGGGCCTGGTTTGGTGGGATATCTGGACACTTTGCCGGGGTGGATCGGCGCTTAAGCAGTGACATGTTCCTGGTCTCCCTGTGTTCCTGTCTCGCTATAGTGACTAGGTATATCTGGTGTAAGATGGTTTTCTCGGTGGTGTACAATGTATGCTGTGCTCTATGCCGGGCGCGAGCATCATGAAAATTATCCAGGATATCACGAGTGTCGCTTCAGCGACCTCTCAAGCCGAGTGCAGCCGGTGCCTGGAAGCGACTGCCTGATACGAATAGTCTTGTGGTAATGAAATGCATGAGGTAGTGGAATGCATAATCCCTACAGCCCTCATGCAACAACAAAATAAAGCATGATCAAACACAGGTTGCGAGATCGCTGTTGTAAAGGCTACTGCTGTTGTGCCTACTGGCCACTTCAGGTCACCCTTCTGGTGTGTGTGCCTCCAGGTCAGCCTTCTGGTGCGTGTGCCTCGTGTCAGAGTGGTAGCGTGGGATTGCTTCGAGGCGGGCACGGAGGGCATGGTGCGCGGCCAGCACGGCAGCCACTGCCGCGCTTGGCTGAGTGTTCGCGCCGGCTCCGGGCAAGCCGCGGTACAGCTGTTGGAACAGGTTCCTGCAGCTCAGATCCGGGATGGCTGCCTGGGAGACTGGGATGTCTGTGTACACGGGCTGGCCGTGCAGGCCGAGCGGGTCGGCTACGTGAATGGTACACAAGCCGCGCACGAGGAAGCCCAGCAGCAGGCTGGCTATTACCGCCCGGTCGCTGCAGGCCTTCACTCGTGGCAGCACAGCGTCGGCCAGAAAGGCTTCCCAAAGCTCTTGCGGGAGGTGGCCGGTGAGGTGGGCTAACTTGCACTTCCTGCCGTGGTAAGTGTTGTCCCTATCGCGGGCAGCGCGGGCGTCTCCGGAAGCCTTTCTATTGCGCTCCGCTTCGGTGAGGTCTGGCCAAAATGTCGCGGTCCAAAATGTCACAGTCTGGGTCCTCCGGCACTGGCTTAGGCACACTACTACTTCACTACTACTACTACACTGGTTTAGGCACACTACTACAACTAGGCCCTTCCAGTCAAACAAAACTCGTTCAACAAGGAATAACATGTTTGACTGCGGGTAACCTCCCTCAGCTACTACAAACATGTTGTAGCATCCTCGGTCGCACCCTTGATGACTGCAAACCCCACGTAGATGGCACGTTCTGGGGCTATTCCCCCATGACCACTGGGCACCTCATCAAAACTATCAGCTTAATGCTTGAAAGGCTAACAGCCTGTGCAAACTATTAGGGCCTACGCATTGTTGCGGGCCTGGCCATCAATGCCCCGCCCGGGACTCTGCAGCCCGGTGCAGCCTCTGCCTCACCTTGGGCAGCCGGTCATTGACCAGCTTGTAGCGCTGATGGTACTCCTTGCCAATGGGGGGCAGGGCCGCCAGGTCCTTCCAGCTGCACAGCTCCAGGGGGCGCTGCTTGCTCTCCCCAATGCGCTGGAAATTGAGGCACGGGTTGGTGTCCCGGTCCAGCCACCTGCCCCATGGGGGGGCCTGGGGTCGCTGTACTGGGCCAGGTGGGGGCTGGGCAGGGGGCTGGTCCTGGGCTGCGGGAGGGGGCTGGGCCTGGGCTGGGGGAGGGTCCTGGGCGGCATCGCAGGGATTCAGCAGCATAGTTGAACCGGAGTGGCCATGCTGGGGGGAGCATCAGGTCGCCATCCAACTGGAGCAAATCCTCTCCAGCCAACCACTAACGCATGGCAACTGCTGCAATTGCTGGTGTTCTGCATGCCCTTCCATGCAGAGCAGAATATGTAAGGAGTGCTGGGCCTTGCTGTTTCATGATGATGACTCTTTCTGTGTCAACAGATCAAGCTGGAGGGCGGTGTGATGTGCTGGGCCCTGAACATCTGGCTGATGAGCTGATAGGTATGCAGATATAGCAGGTCACCACCCTCAGTGATTGATTCATTGGACGACTTGACTGGACCTCGCGAGAATATAGTAGTGCGAGCACGATTGGAACTAGGCCCTTCCAGCCGCATCTCTCGATAGGGCGCCGGATGCTACCAGCCTGCCGACCATGCTGCATCATTAAGAACGTAGGTGTTTAGTAGGAGGAAACGCACTTGCCGTTCAACTGTCAAGAGGCACCTCGCGAGTGCCTGCTTAGGTCCTACAATCCTCGAGTGCGATGCTCTGTGCCTTATGACAGTAAAGGATGCTCGTCATAGCATTCTGCAGTGTCATGCTCATGGGTGCGTTGGGTTCGTTCGGGCTATCTGTTGCTCGATGCACTTACAGTTGACGTAGATGGGACGCTTCCTACAAGTGCGTGCTCACTCATTTGCACACCTGGGCACATCTACGCAAAGCTGGCATACTTGCCTCAGGCCCCTTCCCCTCCCCCTCCCTCCTACCAAACCCTCCCTTCACTCCATTCCGCTGCACATGATGTCCGATGTCTCAGGTTGAAGTTCAGCCATGGGCCAGCCGCTGCTCCATGCTGGCCACCTGGTCGGCTGCCAAGCATCCTGCCATCAGCCCCTGTATGGCTGCCGCCAGCTCAGCCCTGAGGCCCTGCCTCACCCACCTGTCCCGTCCGTTGCCACCCAGGCTCCTGCTGCCTGCTGCAGCCGCTGCCACCAGCCACTGCCCATGCAGAGGTGCACTGCCCCCCGCAGCCCCACTAGCTGCTGCCTGGTTGGGTGGCGCTTCTGGCCCACCTGCATGCGGCCTACCATGCCCTGGTGCCTGATCAGGGCATGGTGAAATGGCAGCCCATGGCTGCATGGGTGGCTGGCCAACATGAGCATACAGTTGCTGCAGCGTCACGGTGTGCCCAACTGTCTGAGGGGCAGTGGTGCCATACGTGAAGGCCGCCACCACCCCCTGGTGGCGCAGCTGCTGCACAGCTTGCAGAGCTGGCTTCAGGGAAGGGGAGCGAGGAGGGGTGGAGTGTGCTGGGAGGGAACCTTGACCCTCCTTGTTCCACACTTGCCCAGTCTCACTTCGTGCTAGGGAATGCTGGTGCTGCTGCTGCTGCAGTCCTTGCTGCTGCTGCTGTTCTTGCTGCTGCTGCTGCTGCTGCTGCAGACTGGGGCAGGACTGGTGAAGTGCTTGTCTCACCACCAGGCTGAGCTGTGCCACCAGCTGCTGGCTGTAGCATGAGTGCTGCCATATTGGAGCATGGGCATACAGCATCACCCTCACTCCCCCCCACACCCCTAGAGCCTTGCCCACAGCAGATGCAGCTTCACCAGCAGCTGCTGCTGCTGATGCTGCCCCTGCCGCTGCCCCTGTTGGTGCCAGGGATGGCATGGGCGTGGGCACCCCTTGAGCTGCTGCTGCTGCTGCTGCTGCTGTTGCCGCTATTTTTACTTTACGTTGTCGCGTCACTTGCTTTCTGCTGCCAACATCACTGTCACTGCCACTGCTACCCCAGCTGCTGCTGCTGCTGCTGCCAGCCTCATCAGGCGGAGCCGGAGTCGCCTTGACGGTGGTGGCCAAGCCTGACATCAGAGTCCCGCGGTGCAGCACCACCAGCTGCTGCAGCACCTCAGTCGCGGCCTCCCACACACATGTGGCCAGGGTCTTCCATGCCTGGGCCTCCAGCCGCAGCGGCAGCACAGCGCACATGTCCAGATAGCGAGCGGCTGCTTCAGCAGCAGCTTGGCGGCACAGCCCACAATGGCCTGCCTGGCGCCACAGCCCTGAGGGGCGCAGGCAGCAGGCACCGGGTGGTGGGAGCAGGCCGCAGGCACGGGGTGGTGGGCGCAGGCAGCAGGCACCGGGTGGTGGGAGCAGGCCGCCCCCCAGGCAGTAGCTCATCCCTGATTGCACGCCGGTGGATACCAGCGTAGTCTTCTTTTCTTTTCCTTCTTTTTCTTCTACTTTATCTTCTTCTAGCAGGCACCGGTGTGCCACTGCCGAGTGCTCCGCAGCGAGCTGGGTGCAGCTGCTAGCCAGCACCATGCACCAGGCAGCTGGGGGCAGGGCAGGCTGCTGAGCTTGCTGCAGTCAATGCTTCTGTAATACCCTTCAAGTCGCAAACCACCGCTGCTGCTGAGCTGGGTTCAAAGGAGTGCGGTTATGCAGCAGGCATGCAGGCAAATGTCAATCAGCTTCTAGATTTCACCAGCCCAACTGTTATGTGCATGTGTGTGCATGAAATGAAGGGCCCTGTGCAGGGGAGCCAGATCAGGTAGCGCTGGTTAGTGACTGCGAGGCACTGAGTTAAATCGCCCACCTGCCAGCGCCTCCTCACACACTGGGTCACTCTTCACCACCTCCAGCAAATGCCCTGCGGCTGCATGCCAGCCCTGCACGTCATCCTGCTCACTCAGCTCCCTTGTACTCAAGCAGGGCTGCACAGCCAGCAGGACCTGGAAGCGCACCGGGCCACACAGCCCCTGCACCGCCCCCTGCCACCGCCTCCTGTCCACGTCAAGCCTGGCTGCAGCTGCTGCTGCCAGCTCCTCCACTACTGCTCCCTCCCCCTGCAGCGTTGCTTGCTCCTCCCCACCCTCCTGTACAGCCTGCTGCTCCCCCTCCCCCTCCCCACCCTCCTCATCCCTCACCCCCTCACCCTCCCTCTCTTGCTCCGCTCCCCGGCTGACACCCCTCTGTGGGGTGTGACCCATGAGGTGTAGGTGTGACCCAGGACCTGCCTCCCCCTCGCCATGCTCGTGGTCACGGTCAGCTGCATCGTCGGCCATCTGGTGCAGCAGGGCGCACATCATGTGGGCGTCAGGGCTGGCGGGGGAGGCGGCTGCGGCAGCCTGGGCTGTAGCCAGGGCAGCATCCAGGCGCCCGGCCACCAGGTATGTGTGGCACAGGAGGAGGGACACTGCGGTACAACTGGGGTGCAGGACTAGGGCGGCCTGGGAAGGGCAGGGGCGGCAGCAGGGCATTGGGGGGATGGGGTGGGAGGTAGGAGGAGGACGAGGGCTCGGGGACGGAGAGGTGGAAGATGGGAGGTGCAGGGTGGAAGATGGGAGGTGGAGGGTGGGAGGTGAAGGGTGGCAGGTGGAGGGTGGCTAGAGGGGTTGAAGGCCATGGGCGTTATGCCGGTCACGAAGGTGGGTGAGTTAGGGGCGTAAGCGGAAGACGGGTAAGGGGGCCACAGGTACAGGGGCTGGGTCACAATACAATTCAGCAGCTGAGGCAGGCAGGGACAGGAGGCGTAGGAGACGATCCACACACAGGGGGGCCGGGCATGCGGGCGGGGGGGTGTCACACCTTGAGTGCCATCTCACACTCCCGCCATGCCTCCCGCAGCTGCCGGTCCCCTTGTAAAGCCAGCCACTGACGGCGGTCAAAAGCACACAAGTTGGCCGGCCATGACCCTTGCTCCCTGGGCTGGCGTGCCCCCTGCTGTTGATGAGCGCTTGGCGCATGGGTCAGCAGCTGCAGGTCACGTAGGGCGAGGGCCCTGGGCATGTCAGGGTAGGATGGTGGAGGGCTGGAGACTTGTCGGGTGGCCAGTGCAGAGATGGATTGTTTAAGTGTATGGGACGAGGACGGGGTTGAAGCAGAGGGAGCCAAGGGCCCCAGGGTGAGGGTTGGGTGAGGGTGGCCAGGGTCAGAAAGGTGGGAGGAATGAAAAAGGCAGAGATAGGGGAGGGTGGGCAGGGGCAAGTGAGGCAGTCAGGGAGAGTCAAGGCAGCTAAGGCTAGGTGAGGGGAGGCATCTTAGTGGGCCTTGTCAGCCCTTGTCCCAGCCCGTCACCCACCACTTCATGTGGCAGAGTAGTGCAGAGTAGGTGGCCCTGAGGATGGGCTGCTCATACAGGTAAGTATGGGAGGCGTTGGCTCGGGCTGACAGCAGGCGGTGAGCACCCTCCACATCCCCCTGAAGCCAGGCTGGACAGCAGGGGGCAGAGTCAGGTCAGGCCAGACAAGGCCAGACAAGGTGAGGTGAGATGAGGTGAGGTTGATCCAGGTGGAAGTGGCTCATGTCAGATCAGATGGTTCAGCATGCAGCATGTCCCAAACTGCATGCCCCTTGCACGCAGTGTCACAGTACGGGCTGGGGTCCACAGAAGGGGTGGTAGCTTGCAGTGCTTCTTTTCATATATCAAAGCATTTCCAGGCTTTCCTTCAGTAACTCGACCTTTCTTGAAGAAAAAGCTGAGGTAAAAACATTGCAAAAGTATGCAAAACCGCAGGTTAGAGGGTCATTTTTAAAAGCGCGATGCCCGGTAGTGCAGCTCACAAAGCGACCATTTCATAGCGCAGAACGACCTCTAAAACATGGCATTTCATAGCGAACGCTATGTATAGCGCAAAAAAAAGGTAACTGGTAGGCTGGCTGGGCTATGCGCAGGGCAGCAACAGGAACCCCCTTCAATGTAGCCTGCCTGGAAAAGCTTTCATGACCAGCAGCGGCCCCAATGGCAGCAGTCACAGCTGAGCCTCATCAGAGGTCAGGCAGACAGCAGGAGTGGCAGCAGCAACATTGGCACCTGGCCGCCTGCTCAGCCACCCACAGACCTCATACTAGTAGTCCTGCCTCACACACCTGCTGCAGGTCATGCAGCGCAAGGTCTATGCTGGCTGCCTCCATGCCAGTGTGTGTAGGGTGCGTGTTAGCCAGCTGGTGCAGCCGCCGCCGCTTCTGCAGGCAGGCAGGCAGGGTGGCAGGTAGGATAAGCTACCTACTAATCTGATGCGCAGGGCCAACCTCAATGCTTTTTAGACACACAAGCGCTATACTTGTTAGCTTGGTTGGCTGCTTAGCACACTTGCACATAAAGTACTAGCAAGCTCACAAGTGGCGCACACTACTCAATTGGCAGTGCTTGGCAGTGCTTGGCAGTGCCTGGCAGTGCTTGGCAGCGCTTGTCAGTGCTTGGGGTACAGGGCTTGGGGCGCAGGGCTTGGCAGCACAGCCACCAGACACCGCAGCCAGCGCGCTGCCTGGCACTTCTGGACCACCTACTGGTTTTGTGCCTGCTGCGACTCTAGCAAGCCGCTCCTTTGCCCCATACCTCCCCGCCTTACTCAAGCTTGCTACCGCCCTCCCTGGCCCACCCCCTGCCCCCCATGGGCTCGCTGCCACCCCCTCTGTCCCAACCCCTGCCCCCTTGTGGTTCTGAACCATCGCTCAACACCACCTTCAACATTCCTCCCCCAACCACCTCGGGGGGTGCCAGGTCCTGGGTCTTCAGGGTCTCTGCCAGGACCCACAGCGCTTGGGTCAGTACATGGTGGGCGCTGCTGAGCCCTAGCTGCTCTGACTTGCGCAGACTCTCACTCGACTCCTTGCCGCTGTCCTGTGCGAAAGGCGTCACAGTCAAGGTGCTTAAACTGCTTCAACCGCTTCAGGATAGTTAGGCAATGGCGTGGCCAGCGCATCTACACATACACCCACTGGCCCTCACCCTCACGCCACAATCAAGGCCTGAGATACGTACTGCATGCTTGACTGACGGTGCAGCTCGCTACAGGTAACAGGGCTTTGCAGGCTGGCACGCACCAGCAGCTCCAACACCAATGCGCACACTGCTTGTGCAAGCTGGGGGTTGCCGCTGCCCAGGCATTCGTGTGCGAGCCCAAGCAGGTTCAGTCGGTGCTGTCGCCGCACAGCAGCCCAGTTGCTGCACTGCTCGGGTGGCAGCACCCGTAGCGCCAAGTTGTGCGACGCCTCATACACAGCGGAGCCGGGCATCGTGCTCTTGGGCGGCTGTGTCGAACAGCCGAGCGAGCAAGAGTCACACACGTACAAGGAGTGGGAGCCGTGAGGTCGAACATGCGGGCATCCATGCGGCATATCCAAAGGCATGTCACCATGGCACCATCGCGTCTCGTACGTGCCTGCCGAGGGGCCGACTGCTTCACACCACACAGCGCCCCTCAACCCTTGCTGAGTTGCTTAATCCAGCAGCCTTCCCGCGGAGGGAGCCAGGGACCCAACATCGGATACACACGGCACTCACTAGCCCGCTCCAGGTAGCACCAAACACAGCCCTAAACACCCTCTAAGTCACACATCCCTTCCCACTCATTCAACATGGAAACTCACTGAGCTGCAATGCAACTGTAGCGTCCTCGGTCGCACCCTTGATGACCACAAAATAACAGCCTGATGCGTATGAGGTTAGCAGCCTGTTCAAACTGCTAGGCCCTATGGGTTGTTGCGGGCCCGGCCATTGATACCCCGCCGGTACTCTGCAGACCGGTGCATCCTCTGCCTGACCTTGGGCAGCCGGTCATCAACCAGCTTGTAGCGCCGCTGGTACTCCTTGCCCATGGGGTAGAGCCTCCAGGTCATCCCAGCTGCACAGCTCCAGGGGGTGTTGTACGCTCTCCCCAAAGCATTGGAAGTTGAGGCAGGCGTTGGTGTCCCGGTCCAGCCATCTGCCCCATGGAGGGGCTTGGGCCCCAAGTTGGGGTGGTGGGATTGGACCAGGTGCAGCAGGTGGACGGTCCTAGGCTAGGGGAGGTGGCGCCTGAGCAAGGGGAGGAGGTGGCCCCTAGGCAGGAGTCTGAGCAAGGGGAGGTGCCTCCTGGGCAGGAGGAGTCTGGGCAAGGGGGGGAGGTGGCTCCTGGGCTCCTGGGCAGGAGGAGTCTGGGCAAGGGGGGGTGGCTCCTGGGCAGGGGGAGGGGGGTTGGGCTGCATCTCATTGCACCACATCAGGCCCCGCCAGGACTTACTATGCCGCTGGCTCAAGGCTGGGCACTCTAGCCGCTGGATCACTTGGCCTGCTGGGGGTATCCATTTTTCTGGCCTAGGCTGGTCCCGTGGCAGGTGCAGCTCACAAGGCTGGGGGGCATGCACAGCTGAGCTGACACGGCTGGTGCTGAACTCATCAACGATGTCCAACCAAGGCGGGACGGGTCTAGGTGGTGAGGCTGGGAGGTGGTGAGGCTAGGAGGGGGTGGTGGCCCATGGTGCTAGTCAGGGTGAGGCAAGGCCAAGCCATCGTGTGTGCATGCAGATCATTTGCGTCAAGCCATAGAAAACCACCTGCAGTTCGACGGCTGCACATGCAAGGGGCAAGCACTAGGCAGGTGTGGATCTCGGTGTGCCGGGGCCGTGGTAGTGTTGCGTTCGTGGCAATGGTGTTCCAAGTGTGCCTACACAGATCAGGGCGTAGTCCATCTGCCTGGGTATCGAACCCAGCCTCAGAACACCTCACCACTCACACATTTCTCACAGGGGACTTGTCATGTCACTTGAGACCTTTCAGATATTCGGCCGCATGCGATCTTACTCAGCATGGTCACGTAACAGGTAGTAATGTGAAGCATCAAGAGGGTTCTTACACAGATCCGTCATACAATTGTAAATCACGGCTAGCTTGTCCGGCTACCTTTTTGAGATATCACCATACCATTGCAAAACACCACTATCATATGGGTACATTAACACCTAACTGAAGTGTAAACAGGGGGGGCAGCCAAGCAGCCTGACACCATCTGGCCAGCTGGTCCACACCCTCCCTAACCATCACACATCCGTTGAATCCCACTATGGGTCCGTCCCATCTCACCCATCACCCATACGGTTAGACAAACAGCGGGTAGCAAGTGGTTCAGGTAAGCAGTATGAGCAGCCTTGGCACATCTGACCTGGCAGCAGTTTATGAGGGCACAAGGGGTACAACAGGTCCGTGAGGTCACGTTTATAATGGAGCAGGGGTGTTGACGCCCTTGGCCAACAGCTTGGGGGCGGGGCATGCAACCTTGACGTTTGCCTGAATGTCGGCGGTCACGTTGTTGTTGCACAGGGCAGCGCCAGGGACCAGCGCCACCTGGCCGACCGTGAGGATGCTGTTCGACTGCACCAAGCTCAGGGCGGTGTTCAGGTAGCCAAACAGCTCGGAGGGGTCCACTGCAACCAGCAAGCAAACAGACAAGGTCAGCACCACCTCCAGGGCATCTGCATCCCCTCACTATGACATTGCGTCACACCAGTCATTAACTGCCAGCATGAGGCATGCAGGGACTGGATAACCAGCAGCCGCCGCACCTGTCTGCCTGGAGGTGCCGCCAGCGGCCTTGGTCTCTGCGCTGAGCTTGACCAGGGTGGAGTTCATGGAGCTGAGCTGGGATGTGGTGAGCTGCGGGAGGAGGCTGGCGTTGGCTGCCCGGGCATAGGTCAGCAGGCTGGCACGGTAGTTGTCAAAGATGGACACAGCTGTTGCTGAGACCTGGTCCTCGTAGTAGACTTGGTGCAGGCCTGAGACACGGCTGGGGGTGTAGACGCCCTGGAGTAAACGCACACCAGCATAAGTGGCAACAAAGTTGGTTAGGGGGTTTAGAATTAGGGTTTAGGGTTTGGCTTAGATGTCCTACAGTGGTAGATGACTGGCCAAGCAGGCTGACGTAAAGCACTTTGCAGGAGCAGGGTGATGGCAGCGAGTGCAGCTGCCCTCTGCAGCCCTGTGAGCAGCACTGACCTGGGCAAACAGTGCCGCGGTGCCTAGGCCGGCGATGAACAGGGTGGCGATCCATGAGCTGAACTGGCGGGCGAAGAACAGCCAGTTCACGCCCAGCTTGCCCTCCAGCATGCCCACGCCAATAATTCCTCCCGTGATGCATTGTCTGCATGCACCAGCCAGCCAAGGGTCAGGGCAAGAAAGGCCCTGCATGTGGGCACCGAGACTTCTCTCTCCCTGAGACCATGCCCTGACAATGTTTCACAACTGCAGCAGGCAACTCACGATGATGATGTAGGCAGGCCATACTGCGAAGCGATCATGATGACGAGGGCAGTGGCCAGCTCGGCGCAGAAGCCACGAGTAGGGGACAGCTTGGCTAGACGCACTCCCATGGCCCTGGTCACCTTATAGCCGTCTGCAGTAAGGCAGCGGACACACCTGATACAAAATCTAGCTCTGAGCCATCAGGGTTGGTTGACCCAAGGGAGTGGGGTGACCAGCTGATCCAGCACAGTGCAAGGTGCCCCTCTCTGGCAGAGCACTCACATGTGGCAAGGCCGATGACCAGTCCAATGGCACCAATCAGCACCACCCAGGCGGGAGCAGTCACGTTCTTGGTCAGCTTGCCCTCAGTGTACCCCGACCAGATGGTGGCCAAGGGCCCTGCCATGTAGCCCACCTCACCGGCACCATGGGAAAACACGACGCAGATGGCAGAGAATACCTGTGCACAACAGAGGGGCGGGCCTGGGCTGCGTGCTTGGGCCACCAGCTGGGCTTTGCTGGGCACCACCCAGCCTGTTGGATGAGCTAGGCAGACGCAGAGCAGAGCAGAGCAAGGCAGACGCAGAGCAGAGCAGAGCAGAGCTGGAGCAGAGCCCACCTGCAAGTACTGGAAGGCGTACTCGACCTTGGGGTCAAAAACCTCGGCGTTGGCATGCAGTGCACCGACCAGCTCGTCCTCCTGGAGCAAGGCAGGCACAGTACAAATCAGCGCAGTGCAACAGAGGCTCCGGCTCCCAGCGTGTCCTGACAGCGTGTCGTGTCAAACGTCTATCGCCCTTTGACATGTCAGCTATGCAGAGTGCACTGCCCCAGCTGATGGGGTTGGGCACAAAGCCGACCAGTGTTTGCAAATAGATGCACTGAGTGTATGTGTCGCTGCCAGGCCCCTGGCACAATCCCAGCAGGAGGGGCGCGTGCTGTCCACTTACTTCTACAATCTCGTGAATGTCCACACTGGTGCCGTGGGTGGCAGCCTCCACTGCCTTGCGGTACGTGTTCCTCAAGCTGGTCTTCCACTTGGGCTCGTTGGGGTCCACTACCATGGCCACCTCGGCTTGCTTTGCAGCTTTCTCAGCTCCCTTCTCCGCATCAGCCGCTGCTTCTACAGCCTTGCCTTCCCTACAAAAACATGGACACAGGCACCAACATCAGGCCACAGGCCACCAACATCAGCACCAACAGACCCAGTCAAGGCACAGGACTGGCATGCAGGATCTGTCACAGGCCCCAGAAGCTGACAAGGGTACATCCGGCAGCAGTATGCTCTGCTGGGCAACTCATCGAGTGCGTGGCATGGCTGCTGGCGTATCTACTGTGCAATGAGCTGACGCCTGGCACAGGAACTCAGGCAACAAACAACCAGGCATGAGCTGCAGCCTTTGCATGCACGAGCACTGTGCCCAGCTGTGGACAGTCAGGTCATGGGTGCCCAGTGGTCTGTCGGGAAAGTGCCATCTACGTGGGGGCTGCAGTCATCAAGGGTGCGACCGAGGATGCTACAACATGTTTGTAGTAGCTGAGTGAGATTATCCACAGGCCGACATGTCGTTCCTTGTTGAATGAGTTTTGTTGGGCTGACAAGGGTACAGGGGTGTGTAAATCACGGCTAGCTTGGGAGGTGTAGTCAAGGTTCAGAAATCCAGGCAAGGAGCTAGCAACTGGGCTGCTCTACCCACTCACTCGCTGAACTTGGCATTGGCGCGGTAGCGCATGATGGGCAGCATGACTGTGACCACCAGCAGGCAGACACCAGCTGACACGCAGGCAGCAATCCAGGCGGCCTTGCCATCAGTCCAGTCGCTGTCTTCTCCAGCGATCGTCTTCTTGGCACCCTGCAGCGGTAGCCAGGCCCAACCACCATGGTGAGCGGTGTGGTGTGCTAGGGGTCGGGCCGGCCTGCCACATGGAGCACCAAGCCAAGGTTCTCTCAACAGTGTTCATGAGGGCATGTATAGCATGCCAAAGGTCTACACTCCGGGAGGCATAATGGAGCAGGTCAACAGGGAACAGATCGCAAAACAGCTCTGCTCCAGATGGTGCTTCAACATGTTGGAAATGATGAATGACGAATGAAAGCAGAACAACTTCCAAGCAGCCAGACCAGATGGTGGCCAAGGGCCCGGCCATGTAGCCCCCTTTCCCGTGCCCCACTCTGTGCATTTGTGATGCAGCGGTGCTGCAGCAAGCAATGGTGCCTTACGCTGACACACCTTGGTGAACACGAAGTAGATGCAGATGAAGACAGTGAGGGTCACGGCAGGGGGCAGCACCCAGAAGGACAGCTGGTAGGCGTTAGTGCGACGCAGCACAAGCGTACGGATGCACAGGAAGAAGAAGCCAGAGACGAGAGCGGTGAAGACGGGGGAGAAGAACCAGGAGACGATGATGGGGACCACACCCTGTGGGTGAGCAAGGCGAGTGGCAGCGAAGTGAGTGGCCACAACCTGCCACTAACCACTAGTCCTGTCACACATGTTCGCTTTTTGTGGACAGGCTGCATGCAGGCAACCTGGGCCCCTGTTTACCTTGTAGGGGGGGAAGGAGGAGGGGTCGTCCACCTTCCACAACACCGCATTGTTGCCATCGTAGATGAGGCCAAAACCAATGATGGCACCAATGATGGAGTGGGTGGAGCTGACGTTCAGCTCAAAATACGAGGCAACAATTTGCCAGACACCACACACGGCCAGTGCGCACACCATGCCGTACATGAACATCTCTGGCTCACGCAGGAAGGCATTGATGTCGGCAATGCCGCCAGCAATGGTAGAGGTGGACACGCGTCCCAGCACCATGGCACCAGTAAACTCGAACAAGGCGGCAATCTGCATGGCAATCAGGCAAGCAAAACAGGCAGCTCGCTCCCTGGTAGCCCATACATGGCAGGCCACCCATACCAGTGAGGGCACTCCACATAGCACATGTAAATGCATCCTCTACAGCACGACAGGCCAAGAAGTGCTAACGACCCTATGCTTGCATGCGCGGGACTCACGATAACTGCCTGCCGCAATGTCAGTGTCTTGGCACCCACGGAGGTGCCAAAGGCGTTGGCTACATCGTTGGAGCCTGCGCATTATCAGCCGGCATGCATGCTTGCAGGCTCGCAGTTGGCGGACTTGCATCTTTGTAGTGCGTGCGTAATCCTTGGCGGCTAGACTGACAGTAGCACTCACCAGTTCCGTACCCAAAGAGGAACGACGCGAACGCCCTGTACAGCAGTATGGCGATAATTGAGTTCGCATACTGCTTCCTTCGAGGGATATGTTCCGGAAGCCCCTCATGCTGTGCGCCTTACCCGACGACGACGAGCCACAGGTACTCGTGCAGCACTGGGTCCGCGAGCGACATCATGGTTTAGTGAAGCACGGAGTGGCCTCCTATGCCTATTCCTCGGCTAATGCGGCAGGTGTAGGCTTGCGGATGGGATGTCGAAGTTATGTGAGTCTCAATGTTTAAGATGCAGGATTGGGGTAAAATTCAATCTACACCGGAAGGTAGATGGAATCTTTTCTTTTTAATGAATCGAGCCGCGGCTTACGGAATGGTGCGGTGGACGCAAACGTAAGCAGGGGAGGAGGACTGGGCTGGTGGCGGCTCATGCCTGGATGCCGCGCGGGTGCCTTATAGATAGGATTAGCACGGAAGCCACAGCGGCTCGGCCACCGTTGCAAGGTGGGGCGATAGATGTTGGCCTGACACACATGCTCTGATGCAAGCAACAGGTTAAGCATTGCCTAGGGCACACATGCTACTGTGCTACAGGCTGCTGGGCTTGGGCCTTGGGGGCTCGGTTTCGCAACTTCTTGAAGCCCAGGCCAGGGTACTCCTTGCTTCTGGCAGGAGCCGCTCCTCGGTGTTGCCACCTTCACAACTCCAGTGGGTGCCTGTTGCTATTCCCAGCCCGCTGGAGGTGGAGGGCTGCGCTGCAGTCCCTGCCCACCCATTGGCCAATGTTCCCAGGGGTGGCCTGGTCCAAGTTTGGGCACCACATGACGCCCCACACTGGTGCTACAAACCTCTTGCTCCAGGCTGACCGCAACACGCGGTGCTGCACCTGGCCTGCTGGGGGCTTCCAACGCCCAGGCCTGGTGGGCTCACTGCAATCTAGCCCCTCCTCACAGGGCTGGGGGCTGTTCATAGCTGAGCTGACCCTGCTGGTGCGGATCTCATCCACCGTCACCACCTTGCCTGGCAGCTTGTCTGTTGGCTTGCCGCTATTGGGCCTCTACACCACCTTGCGACAGGCCTGCAGCACGGCCTTGGCCCCCCACCCACCCCGTGTGCCAATGTCAGCGTTGCCAAAAAGCACCACTAGCTGCTTGCGTGTCACCCACCGCTGGTGGGACACCATGGCTGCCTTCTCCTCCAGCTGCATGGCACACAAGGCACACAATGTGCATGGCATCCTTGGAAGGACTGGGACCTAGCAATGAATAAGGCATGGCACAATGAATGTGACAGCATGCAAGTAGCCCATGCACAACGCAATGCAAGCATGAACACCTGCTGCTATGGCCCTGCATCTAGTATGTTGATGCTCATTGCCATCACAAGCTGTGTGTCTTGCCTGTCATCACGCCTGCAGACTGGGCCGGCGCACTGTCACACCTTCAAGACATGCTGAGACTCATGGGAAGCTTAGGGTGCCACAGTCAATCTGCAGCTGGGTTTGCATGGAGCTATCAGCTTCATTTGGCAGCGGCCTTGGCCTGCAACAGCCCAGACAGCACACTAGGGTGGGAGGGCAGCATGGGGCTGACCCCTGCTTGAAATCAACCCATGTCAAGGACCCAGACCAGCCAGCCATCTGCCACCCAGCACACACCGCGGCGGCGAAGCACTGGCGTAGGGCAGCAAACTCCTTGGCACACATGCCTCGCTCCACCTGCCAGCCAAGCCGGCATTCACAATCATTGCAGGTCACACGGGGGTAAGTTATCAGCCTCTGGCTCTGCCCCTCCCTCACGTTAGTCAATTAATCCTTCAGCGCCTTCCCTTGTGGCGTGACAGGGCCCATCCAGCCCAACTTAAAGTCACCCGCACCGATTGTCATCCGCTTCCCTGCTTGGGCTTGAGCTTGGGCTGCTTGGGCTTGGGCTGCCTGGGCTTGGGCTCATCCGCGCCCTTGCGCTTCGAGCCCTTCACTGCGCCGACATCAGCTACCCTCATCGCATCAGGTGCCCTTTGGAGGTGCCCTTTGGAGAGTGAGTGACATCGCCTGGGTATGAGTAGGTGTGAGCAGGTGTTAGCAGATATGAGCCTAGTGGCGCAATGCCTCCGAGGAAGCGGCCTAGTAGCGCGGAGCCAGAGCCGCATCCGATTGAAAGCCCGCGAAAACAAGGTTCGTCGTAGTCGTGGTGTGGTCCGCTGCAACTGTGCAGTCCGGTGAGCTCCGCGCTGCTCACATCGCTGCTGTTCATGCCAGCGCAGGTCCTAACACCCCTTCAGGCAAACAACGCGAGGAGCGAAGGGCTGAATGGAAGACCCAACGACAACAGGTACTCACCCGCCCCCGCCTTGTATGTAGGGTGCGGTATACCTAATTAGATCTAATATCTTTTTTTTTTTCACCCTCACCTCCCACCCCTCGCTGCCCCACCCCCACACCCCCTGGTGCGCTGCTGCTGCTGCCCTGTGATGCTGACCTAACTGAGTAGGGGGGGGGGGGCTGGGGGGGGTGGGACAGCAGAGGGTGCCCCACACCCACACCCCCTACCCCACCCCTCCCCCCCACCATGTAATGCAGGTTTAGCCGCACAGGGCAGCAGCAGCATCGCCTGCGCAGTGGCAGCGCACCCAGCAGGAGCAGGGCTGCCCCAATCATTGCTGTTGCTGCCCCGCACCCGCGGCCCATAGTTCATGGTTGCCCATAGTCAGGCACCCACTGCCCCCCCACCCCCACCCCAGCAGGTGAGCAGCACAGGACAGCTGCGGCAGCGCACCCTCAACAGGGCAGCTGCCCCACATGCCCCCCCCCCCCCCCCCTCTGCCCCACCCCCAGCCCCACCCCCATGCAGGTCAGCTGCAGCAGCAGCGCACAGTAGCATGGCAGCATCAGGCCACCCCAGGGCTTCATGCCCCTGGCAGCTGCCGCCTCTCACCCCCATGTTGCTGCACCCCCCCCCCCCCCCACGGCCCATGCACTGCCACCGGCTGCCCCACCCGTTGCTGTTGCTGCCCCCTTGCACCACCCTTACTCAGGCGCCGCTGCCCCCCCCCCCCCTAACCCTACACCAGCAGGGCAAGACAGCGGTGCATCACCATCGCAGGCCGGCAGGACCCTGACCTGTTTGGGATGTGAGGTTGAGTAGAGTTGATGGTAATGTTGGTGTAACAATTGACAGTCCAGACTCTCAGCTAGGATGAATGGTAGGTTTGTGTTTCTTTTCTCCATGCAAGATCCTATGAGATTTGATTTGCCTTTTACTTATGATGAGATCTTGCAGAGTTGGGGGGACTTCTTGGGAGGGCTTCTAAAGGTTCCTAGACTTCTTAGAGGACTATGATAGGACGCAACCTATTTTGAATGCAATGCTTGCAATGACTACTCTTCTCTTGATGGATTAGTTCTTTACGACGTCTTCACGATGTAAGTACACTGCACTACCCACTGCGCGACTCGGAGGCTGTCGATGAGTATGTAGACAGCCGCAGCGGCAGCGATAGCCGCACAAGTCAGCATGCTCGACGGCTGCAAGCCGGCACTTAAGCCTCAGCCGACCATGCATCCTGATCGCACAAACACTACTGTTACATAATCAGTCGGTTCAAGTATATCAGTCCGGTCAATCTGAGACGGTTTTACTTTGTACACCACCCCACAGCCCCCCACCTGTTGCGTTAGCGGCTATAGTGTTCTGAGGTATCCAGCGTAGATCAGGGCGTAGTCCATCTACCTGAGAATCAGGTGTCCCCAACATGGGGTTGGTAATCTTCATGCAAGTACTCGCTACAAAGTGCACCGATTTCGGTAGCGTTTGTTGCATTGGCACCTGCGAATTACTCCGCATCTACTGGCAAGCGGCGAGTTAATCCTTGCATCAGAGTCCGTGCCGGCGCAAGCGAGCACGGACACACCTCAGCTGCTCACAACCGATTGTTCTAGTGGTATGTAACGGCATCAGTGATGGATCTGCGCCTGCTATCGAGCCAGAAGTACAATCTAAATTCAGCCCGCCAGGCTTGCTCCGCGAGCCTTTCATTGCTGCAGGCGGTGTCGGAAGACCGTCGTGGGGCTAGTGATGACTGGATATTGCATCAAACGCGCAGGGTTATGTGGGAGGTGCGTTCCTCTCTCACGCCAGTCACACACAAAAGTACCTCCTTGCACAAATCGGCATGTTGTAAGCTGACAACTGCGACTTTCTGAAATTTCGAGTCATTAAACTGTTCGCAACTCTACGACACAGCTGCTGGAAAAGAAAGCACGGCAATTCATCAATCAGGCCCGCCGTAATTGACTTTGGCGTGACCCGACTCTGCCTTGCAGAGTTGACTAGCCTACTCCGACCGCCTGGACCCTGCCCCCTCGCACCCCCTTGCAGCCCCACCACCTCCCAGCCCCTGCAGAAGCCTGCCAGCCCCTCCCACCCCCTCCCAGCCCCCTCACTGCCCCGCCACCCCCTCCCACCCCCTCCCACCCCTTCCCACCCCTTCCCACCCCTTCCCAGCCCCTCCCACCCCCCACCCACCCCCTCCCACCTCCTCCCAGCCTCCCCATCCCCCACCCACCCCCTCCCACCTCCCAGCCCCTCCCACCCCCTCCTAAGCCACTCACTGCCCCGCCAACCCTTCCCACCTCCTCCCAGCCCCTCCCAACTCCTAGCCCCTCCCACCCCCTCCACCCCCTCCCACCCCCTCCCACCCCTTCCCACCCCCTCCCAGCCCCTCTCAACCCCGCCACCCCCACCCCACCCCCCTTGGCCCTAGCAAGTCATTGCAAGACGCAAACCCATGGGTCGAAGCAAGCGGGGGGCGGGCGGGAGGGATCGGACCCAACATGTCGAGGAAGGTAACAGAGCAATAGCCTACACACCTTGTCGGGTTTTGTAGAGTGGCCAAGTCATCAGTACTGCTCACGAACGGGTCAAGCATCGCAGCAACCTTGTATATTTCATGCATGGCCGAAGGGGCTTTGTTACATCGGTTTGGCATGCCATGTGAATCGTTTTGACTGCGGCGACTGTGCCGCACTGTGCGCAGGTGCTCCTGGGCCACGTCGGTCGCGGCGGTCGGTCGCGGCGAGGCCCGCATGAGCAAAACTGGCATGAATTTGAATGTCAAGATTTGAGCCCCAATAAAACTCGGCACACTGCACAATGGCCAGCACGAGTACATCCAGCATTGACATCAGCCAGGGGAGCTGCTCAGCAGCCCAAATGGAGACAGCGAGGGGCGGTCGGATTCGTCGGTTTGTGCACTTTAACAATGTTGCCCGCATGTGCAATGGTTAACCTGCCCTACATTCTTCATCATTCTAGCCTCCTTTTCGCCGCGTTTGAACTTATGCTAGAATGATGTAGAATGTCGGGTCAGTTGATTCTGGTGAAGGCATCTTTCAAGTAGGGAGCGGTTTCTTAATTAAGTTTAATTAAGCGTCATATTAAGTATTAGGTCGCTTACTTAACCACTTAACCATTTAATATTAAGCGCTGGTAACTCTCTTTTTCTAGCCCTCTCGCTCTACCCTTCGTGGCTCTACCCCTTGCTTGATGTAACCCCACTGCGGGCCCGCGGCGTGGTCCTGCCTAAAAAGTGCATCGACCCCTTTACTGGGTACGCGATAGCTATTCCTCACTACACGCTTAAGCACACATTCGTTTAGTGTTTGCTCGCGGTATTACCATTTGTGCACTACTAGAGAGCAACTTTGCTCAACTCGCATTGTTTGTGCTTAAGAACCACACCATTGGCCTTTGCTGGGTACGCAGATGC
>JASKMD010000003.1:16475921-16596146 GCA_030144725.1 Haematococcus lacustris
CACTCACCCCCTTGCACTCACCCCCTTGCACTCACTTGCTCTCAGGCCCTCCCCCTCCCCCTCCCCCTCCCCCTCCCCCTCCCCCTCCCCCTCCCCCTCCCCCTCCCCCTCCCCCTCCCCCTCCCCCTCCCCCTCCCCCTCCCCTCCCCCTCCCCCTCCCCCTCCCCCTCCCCCTCCCCCTCCCCCTCCCCCTCCCCCTCCCCCTCCCCCTCCCCCTCCCCCTCCCCCTCCCCCTCCCCCTCCCCCACCTGTTCATCAATTTCCAGTCTGCCCCACCCCTTTCCCACTCCAGTGGTCCAACACTGATGCCCTGCAGGCCCTCATGCAAGCAAGCAAGGAAGCATCTGCTGCGGCATCTGCCCCCCCCCCCTCCCCCCCTCCTGCAACAACTGCCCACTCTGCATCCTCCTCTTCAAGCCGTCCAGGGTCACTACCCCTACCCACAGCAGCTGAGCCCACCACTCCCTTCTCTGGTGCCAGTGCCACCAGGGCAGGAGGAGGGAGGGAGGGGGCCTTGGCTGCGTCTGGGGTGCCCCCCGGTGCAGGGGCCAGCAGCTCTCAAGGCGGCAATGGCACCCTGGGCCCGACTGACACTGACACCAAGGTAAGCACACTGGAGGGAAGGCAGCTGGTGGACAGTGGGGTGGACCTGCCCAGCCTATGTATAATGTATAGGCTTTACCGTAGTCTTCCGTAAGCTTTACCGTAGTCTTCCTCCAAAACTATAATATTATATTATTATATACCAAAATTATAATGATGTAAAGTAAAACCCCTGATGGCCAAAGTACGCCTGAGGACGTCTTCGTGCAATAAAATAATCAAGCCTCCCACCCATCTCGCATCAAAATCATATGATCCACACTGTCAACTGTCGTGGTCTCTCTTCAAGTGGCCTTATCACCTGACCACGTCACATGGGGCACTGAACCTCACTCATAAAGTCGTGATTCTGCTGCCGCTGCTGGCAGTGTCTGCATATCTCATCATCTGCCTCAGAGCATTCAAACATGCGTGCTCCTGCAGCCACCCATGCTGCTGCCTTGGCCAAAGCAAGCACCCCGCCTTGGCTGGCTGCCTGTGTATGACCGGCCGCCTCTCCCCTCACCATGGTTGCCAGCCTGGTTGCCACCCTTGCCTGTCCTGTGACCCCAGCCTTTGCCCCAGCCTGGCCTATTACCCATTCTCAACTGATTCTGTGCTGACCCACTGACCCACCGACCCACTTTCCTGTCTCCTTATAGCCGCATTGGGCCCCACCCCACCCCACCCCACCCCACCCCACCCCACCCCACCCCACCCCACCCCACCCCACCCCACCCCACCCCACCCCACCCCACCCCACCCCACCCCACCCCACCCCACCCCACCCCACCCCACCCCACCCCACCCACCCCCACCCCACCCCACCCCACCCCACCCCACCCCACCCCACCCCACCCCACCCCACCCCACCCCACCCCACCCCACCCCACCCCACCCCACCCCACCCCACCCCACCCCACCCCACCCCACCCCACCCCACCCCACCCCACCCCACCCCACCCCACCCCACCCCACCCCACCCCACCCCACCCCACCCCACCCCATCCCACCCCACCCCACCTCACCCCACCCCTGCCCCACCCTCCTCCCACTGCTGCCCCACCCTCCATCCATGTCCTCCATGCCCACCAGGTGACCAGCAGCGCCAGGCCCGCCTGCCTGCTGCTTCCCGCACTACAGGCCCAGCGCGCCGCCCGCCTGCTGTCTCTGGGCCTGCGGGCTGATGATGAGCCAGACCAGGAGCTGTACCTCAAGGCCATCAACATGCTGAACGCGGAGCACCCCTCATACCTGCACCCCACTACCGGGGCCTTCTTACCAGAGGTCCAGGAGCAGGTGGCGCAGCTGTGCATGGTGCTGCGGGCAGCAGAGCCACACACATACAGCCCGGTGCGCACCCACCCCCAGCCCCAGCCTCCCCTGTCGTCACCGCCACCACCACCGCCATCAACGCCACCTCATGGCAGGCTCTGTGATGCGCACCAAGCAAGACCAGGGACCCAGCCAGGGAGGCCGGACCAGCCTGCAGTGGGCAGTGGAGCGGGGCCAGGGCAGACGCCTGCTGCCCCTCATCAGGCGGGCAAGAGTATAGGGCCAGGGGCAGGGCCAGGACCAGGGCCAGGAGCAGGACCAGGGCCAGGGCCAGGGCCAGGGCGGGGTGGGCATATGGTGGTGGACCACCCCAGGGGGGCGTCTGGCCCGTCCCCTGCTCAGCACACCGCTGCCCTGGTAGCGCCCCGTGAGCCCCCTGCAGCCGGACCCAGCACCCGCCATGGCCCAGGCCACACTGTGAGGGCCGGGTCAGGGGGAGAGCAGCAGAGTGCCGACCCAGAGCCGCCAGGGGCGCCTCCCCCGCCTAGTCAGGCAACCCTCCAGCCCGACCTGCTCCCTGCTCCCCGCGCTCCCCCCTCTCCCCCTGCTGCCCCAGCCCTTGGGCCAAGCTCTGCGGGCCAGGGGCAGCAGGGGCTGCGGCCGGGGCCAGGCCACAGCGCAGGCAGTCCAGGCACCATGCAAGTGCTGCAAGGTGCGATTGGCCTCAGCCCGGACGCCCCTGCCTGGCAGGGCCGAGGAGGGGTCCCTCGCCAGCCGGGCCCAGGACCTGGCCAGGGGGGAGGTCAGCAGGGGGGACAAGAGCCTGGTGCTGAGGCCGGAGGGAGGGGCCAGGTGGCCGGGCAGAGGCAGATGGAAGGGGATGGTAGAGGGAAGAAGAAAGGAAAGGAGGGGGGGGATGGCAAACGAGGAGGGGATGGGAAAGGCGGGAGAAGGGGTGAGGAGGGGGCTGGCAAAGGGGGGGAGGAGGGGGAGGGCAGCTCAGCAGGGAGGAGGGGTGGAGAGGGGGGGAGGTGGGAGGGGGCACAGGAGGGTACTGAAAGACCCGTCAGAGGTGGGGGGGAAACCCATATGGGGTCCAATGGGGGGGGAGCCCCAGGTCAGGGTCAGGGTCAGCGTCAGGGCCAGCGTCAGGCTCAGGGTCAAGGCCAGGGTCAGGGTCAAAGCCAGGGTCAGGGCCAGCGTCTTCAAGGTCGGGGTCAGGGTCAGGGCCAGGGCCAGGGCCAGGGTCAGGGTCAGGGTCAGGGTCAGGGTCAGGGTCAGGGTCCTGGGGGCACGAGGGACTCTGCTGTTCCTGGGGAGAGCTACGAGGAGGGGGAGGGGGAGGGGCAAGGCCCAAGCAAGCCTGGCAAAAAGAAGAAAAAGAAGGGCAAGGGAGGAGGTCAGAGGGCGGCGGAGGCAGAGCAGCACCAGCAGGAGGGGCTGCAGCCCTGGCAGCAACAGGGGCAGCAGCAGCAGCCATGGCAGCGGCAGGGGCAGCAGCAGCAGCAGCAGCAGCAGCCATGGCAGCAGCAGGGGCAGCAGCAGGGGCAGCCATGGCAGCAGCAGCAGCAGCAGCAGCAGCCATGGCCGCAGCAGGGGCAGCAGCAGCAGCAGCAGCAGCCATGGCAGCAGCAGGGGCAGCAGCAGGGGACACAGATCCCTGGAGAAGGTCAGTGGGTGGGGGATGGCCCCTGGGCCCCCCCCACCCCCCTACCCCACACGCCTCATCCACCAGAGCCACCAGGACGTTCGAACCAGCCAGCACCCCACCCCTCTCTCCCCCCCTGAGTACTGGGAGCAGCAGGTGCATGAGGAGGGGAGGAGGGTCTGGAGCCAAGGATCCGCTCCTGGTCCTCGCCCCCTCCCCACAAACTGGGAGGCTGGCGGTGAGCCGTTGACAGGCTGGTCCCACCCCACCCCCTCCCCACCTCAAACCCACCCCAGCCACCTGGACCACCTCCACCACCCCAGCCTCATGGAGCGTGTAGATCACGGCTCGCAGCCCATTGGACCGCCAGGCTGGCAGCCACCGACAGCCCAGGCTGTGCACGAGGGGGAGGGCTGGGGAGGAGGCGGGCAGCAGGCTGCAGCTGGCCACCTACAGCGCTACCCCCCAGGTCCAGGGCCAGAGAGCTGGCAGGGGGCGGGGCCAGCGGCAGCGGCAACGGCAGCAGCAGGGGCAGGGGCGGGTCTGGCTGGCCTCCCCACCAACCAGGCGTTTGAGGGAGGTGCGGGCGCACTGGGTATCCTGCACAGGCAGCTGCACCCCTGGCCTGCAGCTCCAACAGCAGCAGCAGCAGCAGCAGCAGCAGCAGCAGCAGCAGTAGCAGCTCCCACAGCAGCAGCAGCAGCAGCAGCAGCAGCACCTGGGAGCGCCTACGCAGCCTGGGCTGGCAGGCCAGCCACTAGCAGCTCGCAGCCTCCCCACCCACCCCTTGACCGTGGGGCAGGGCCGAGCAGTGTGAGGGTGCTGGAGGGGCTGCCGCAGCCGCCCCTGACTGCTGCCCCAGCGCTGTGGGTCACCCCCCAGGGGGCGCTGGGGTCAGGGGGGCCGGGTGCGGGGCCACCTCACTGGGGCCAGGGCTGGGGCGCGAGCCCAGCTGCTGCCGCCGGGCCCCTGGCCCCTGGCCCTGCCCCTGTGGCTGCAGTGACGGTGCAGGCTGATGCCAGGGTGGTGGGCGCGGGGCTGGGGCTGGAGCTGGAGGAGGCTGGGGGTCTGGAGGAGGACAAGGAAGATGATGATGTGGGTTGTGTAGCAGATGCTCCTCCTCCTCTCCTCTTCTGCATGCTACTGTTTCTTTTGCCTCCTGCTCCTCCTCCTCCTCCTCCTCCTCCTCCTCCTCCTCCTTCTCCTCCTCCTTCTCCTCCTCCTCCTTCTCCTTCTCCTTCTCCTTCTCCTTCTCCTTCTCCTTCTCCTTCTCCTTCTCCTTCTCCTTCTCCTTCTCCTTCTCCTTCTCCTTCTCCTTCTCCTTCTCCTTCTCCTTCTCCTTCTCCTTCTCCTTCTCCTTCTCCTTCTCCTTCTCCTTCTCCTTCTCCTTTGTGTGCTGGATTATGCAGCTGCAACCGTCCAGCCTTGCGCCTGTGGGACACCGCCCTGCCCTCCCCTCACCCCTCACATGATGATGCCCCGCCGACTCACAGCTTCTCCCCTGTTGCCCTGCAGCTCATGGACCTGCTGGTAGGCAATGGCGAAGAACCCGCCCCTGCTCCCCGCCCTGCGGCCCCCGCCCCTGTGGCCCCTACCATGGCATCGCACCAGCCAGGCTTCACCAGGCCAGTGGCGGCTGGGCCCACCCTGCCTGGCCCCTGGGGTCAAGGACCACCTCAGCTCTCCCTGCATCAACCACCTCAACCGCAGCAACCTCCACTCCAACCTGGGCAACCACCCTCACACTGGCCACAGGGTGGAAGACACACAACTGAAACACAGCAGCAGCAGCAGCAGCAGCAGCAGCAGCAGCAGCAGGGCCAGCAGCAGCTGCCTGCGTGGGCAGCTGGAGGGGCCTCACAGGTAGGGCTTGGCTGTCTGCTGCTGCTGCTGCTGCTGCTGCTGCTGCTGCTGCTGCTGTGTTGTGCTGGTGGTGGAGCTGCTGGTCGTGCCTTTGATGTTTGCTGCTGGTGTTGCTGCCAGCTGCTGGGTTGTGGCTCACTGCTGCTGGTGGGGTGTAGGTGGCAGACACGAGGCAGAGGAGCTCCTCCAACACCCTGGACGCTGACGCCTTCCCCTCCCTAGTCAGTGCCCTGGCCACCTGACACGGACACTGATACCTGCCACAAACCGCATATCCAGCAGCACTAGGCCGCCTTCAGTCTGCCCCCCTTCAGGTTGCTCAGCCTCACAGGAAGCTAGCAACCAAATGGCTAGTGGCTACTAGTTTCTGCTGGGCAGCGAGCACCACAGGAGCGACCCGACCCGACCCGACCCGACCCGACCCAGCCCGGCTGCCGATGCTGCATTGCAGCCTAGTTTGCTCCTGCTGCATTGCAGTCTACCCTGCGCTCCCCTTCACCTGCCTGTCCAGTCATCTTTGGTCATTTGCGTTGTTGCCAACAGGCTGTGGCCAAGGCAGTGCCCATCGCTCGCACCCCAGTCAGTGCTTGGAACAGTGGCAGAGTCGCCAGCAGCCTGCGGGCGGTGGCTGCCACTCAGGCACATAGCTTGCCGGCTCCGGAGCCGCAGGCGGCGGAAAGTGAGCGAGGGCGGGAGCCACGGCCGGGGTGTGACCAAAGATGTGATCCCCGAGTGCCCATGACTGCGACTTCGCGGTTTGACTCGAGCTTTGACTGCGGTTCGACCGCAGGTGGCGAAGTGGAAGGCGACGAGAGTCAGTTCGAGGCGGAGCTGCAGCGCGCGCTGGAAGAGTCCATTCGCGATGTGGGCAGCGGCGGGGCCAATGGCGCGGGGTATTCGGGGGCCAGCGGGGCGGAGGTCCGTCGAGAGGCACCCACCGGCATCGAGGCTCAGGTGTCAGGCGCTGGCTTGGTCAACAAAGCAGGTGAGCATTGGATGATGACTTTCTCGACCAAGGGAGGCTGCAGTGTCAGTCAATGGTTAGATGCACATGTGGCAAGTTGTTTTGATTATTGCCGATCGCCGTCCCATTCAAACAGCTACGTCCATGGCACCAAACCACTGCGTCGCATGTCAAGACCCTTGCTGGCTGCAGTCTCCCCTACTGCCACCCCCCTGCTGCTCCTTAACCAGCCTGACCTTCCCTTACCTTGTCAGCCCCTACCCACTGATGCTGACCCCCCCTGCCTCCAAACCCCTGCTGCTCCATGCCGTGCCATACCAGTCTGCTGCTCTATGCTGCCCTGCGGCTCCATGCCGCCTGACTGACCCCCCCTGCTGCTACATACCTGACCTAGCCCTGCAGCCGCCTTGCCTCCAGTCTTCACAGCCCTGGGCCCCTGGCCTCCTGCACACCTGTTGCCCCTGACCTGACCTGACCTGACCTGACCTGACCTGACCTGACCTGACCTGACCTGACCTGACCTGACCTGACCTGACCTGACCTGACCTGACCTGACCTGACCTGACCTGACCTGACCTGACCTGACCTGACCTGACCTGACCTGACCTGACCTGACCTGACCTGACCTGACCTGACCTGACCTGACCTGACCTGACCTGACCTGACCTGACCTGACCTGACCTGACCTGACCTGACCTGACCTGACCTGACCTGACCTGACCTGACCTGACCTGACCTGACCTGACCTGACCTGACCTGACCTGACCTGACCTGACCTGACCTGACCTGACCTGACCTGACCTGACCTGACCTGACCTGACCTGACCTGACCTGACCTGACCTGACCTGACCTGACCTGACCTGACCTGACCTGACCTGACCTGACCTGACCTGACCTGACCAGTTATTACCTCAGCCTCTAGCCTGCCCTGCCCTGCCCTGCCCTGCCCTCAGGGGAGTACAACTGCTTCCTCAACGTCATCATCCAGTGTCTGTGGAATTGCAGCAGCCTGCGCTTGCAGCTGCAGCGCCACCTGGCCCAGTGGGAGACATACGCTGCGGGCCCACACCAGGTGGTGGCGGCCCTGCTGCGCCTCTTCCACCAGCTGCAGCAGGCACACAGCACCTATGAGCCCGGCAAGCACAGGCGAGTGCCGTGTTCAGGGGGGCACTGTAGCCTATGTATATAGGGGGAGGGGGGAGGGGGGAGGGGGGAGGGGGGAGGGGGAGGGGGGAGGGGGAGGGGGGCCAAGGCGGTGTTGGGGGCAGATTGGGGGCAGCCCCACAAGCCAAAGGGTAGGGACAGGATCACAAGGCAGGAAGGGCATGATGGGTTCAGGGCTGAGAGCTTGGGCAGGAGCGGTAAGGGGGTGAGGGGCCACTGGCTAGCAGGGGCTGTGGAGTGTGCCGCCTCCTGCCTGCCCTCCCACCCCTTGTGCTTATCAGCCTCCAAGCCGCCTGCCCAGCTGCATGTCAGGCCGCCTGCTTTGGTGTTGGAAGCTGCCCGCTCAGCCCTTCTGTCATCGCCTGGCCAGCTGCCCCAGCAGTTGTTTCCTGGTCAGCTGCCCTGCTTGTTACAGCCTGGCCAGCTGCTCTGCCTGGTGCCGCCTGGTGGTGCTGCTGGTGGTGTAGGGTGCTGATCAACCCCAGTGACCTGAGGGAGGCGCTGGACCAGCTGCCGGGCCGCAGCTTCCACCTGGGGCAGATGAACGACCCTACAGAGGTCCTGGACGCGCTGTTCGTGTGCTTGGCTGCTCCAGGCATCCTGCACCAGCTGAAGGATGGGAGGGGCAGGTGCTGGGGAGTGGAGGGGGGCGGGTCGGGTGGCAGGACTGCTCAGGGGATGTGGGTCGGGGAAGGGGACAAGAATGCAGCAACAGCTGCATGCTGGATTAATGCGCATTAAGTGGGTGACAGCAGCATGCTGGGCGGCAAAAGGTGCCAGTTCGAGTGCCTGCCTGCCTGCCTGCCTGCCTGCCTGCCTGCCTGCCTGCCTGCCTGCCTGCCTGCCCGCCCGCCTGCCTGCCTCATCACCCAATGACTGTGTTGTGTCCAGGTCAAGGAGCGTGGTGGATTACGTGTTCGGCACTCACGTGCGCAGCCAGGTGCGGGAGCTAGGGTGTCCACTGTCAAGGGCCGTGGCCCAGCCTCCCCCCTAAAGCCTGCCCCGGTCCCTTTCCCCTTTCCCCAGGGCCTCCCTCCCCCCACTACCCACCCCACGCCCCCTGTTCAATCCCAGGCTTGTCTCCTACCAACTGCCAGGCTGCTGCTGGCTGCAGGTGGAGTGCCCGGCCTGCAGGCATACCACTCACCGGGTGGCCTCTCACCTGGAGTACTTCACGGTCATCTACGTAGCAGACCTCAGCTTGCTGCGTGAGTGGACTGGACCCTGACCCTGACCCTGACCCTGACCCTGACCCTGACCCTGACCCTGACCCTGACCCTGACCCTGACCCTGACCCTGACCCTGACCCTGACCCTGACCCTGACCCTGACATGGGGTTTGGGCTCCACCCCCATTGAACCTCATTGAACCCCATGAGTTCCCCTCCACCTTTGCTGAGACTTTCAGTTCCCTGCTTTGCCCCGCTAATCCTGACCTCCTGAGGGTGAGCTGCCTGTGATGCTGGTGCCCCCACCCCCTGGGCCTCTGCCCTGTTTCCCTAGCCCTGCCATCCCCCCTTGGCCCTGGCCCTGACCCTGACCCTGACCCTGCCATCCCCCCTTGGCCCAGCAGAGTCCGACACGCTGGGCAGGGCGCTGCACGAGGCGCGGGCGCAGGAGACCAAGTCGTGTGACAAAGACGCTGGGGGCTGCAACCGGCCTGGGCTGACCCCCCGCCGCTGCCTCACCGCCATGCCCCAGGGTGGGGCGCCTGCCACCACAGCACACCTTGCACAGATACTTGTCTGCTTCCACTGCCCTCTCCCCTCACTTGCTGGCTACATCCCACAGCTGCAACCAATGCTATCCATTACCATCGTCCTCCTCATCCTCCTCATCCTCCCCATCCTCCTCATCCTCTTCCTCCGACTCCACCCCATCCTCATCCTCCTCATACTCCTCATACTCCTCATCCCCACGGCCACTGCTCTGCCCCCTCCTGCCTGCTCCCCTCACCCTGCAGTGTTTAGTGTGATCCTGGCCTGGGACGCTCATGTCACTCCAGAGATGATCCGGGAAGGGCTGTCCAAGGTGCGCCTCAGGGCAGGGCCAGGGGCAGGGCCAGGGGCAGGGCCAGGGGCAGGGCCAGGGGCAGGGCCAGGGGCTGGGCCAGGGGCAGAGGCCCTGAGGAGCAAGGCTTCAGGGCCAGAGGCAGTTTGCAGTGCTTGGTGGTGCCATGGCTGTGCCCGCCCCTGCTGCTGCTCATGAGCCTGCTGCTGCCGCTGCTGCTGCTGCCGCTGCTGCCGCTGCTGCCGCTGCTGCTGCTGCTGCAGGTGGAGGCGAAGCTGCGGCTATCTGATGTGTTTCAGGGCGGCCTGGGAGAGTTCACGGAGCAGCATCCAGACCAGGACCCCACCACCGAGTTCACACTCAGCTCCATGTTCTGCTACTACGGCCAGCACTACTTCGCCTTCATCTTCAAGCCTGAGGTCAGCAAGGGGGGTGGGAGAGGGACATGCCGGGGCAGGAGACCCGGGCAGGCAGGAAGGCAGGGGAGGAGGGCTGAAGACGAGCATCAACTGGTGTGTGTCCTGTGCTGTCAGCAGAGGTTGCGGAGTGTATTGAAACATGTGAGGCAGGCCAGTGATACAGTCAGGCTGGCTGCTCGTCGGCTCAGCGGGTGGCAGCATATCGCCATGGGAGTAGAGCTATGGGGTTCGCTTTGGCAGGCTGGCATCCGTGCAGTGAGCGAGGTTGAGAGGCACGGGGCTCGCATCGCGCAGGTCGGCCAGTGGGTCATGTTCGACGACACCACCATCACCACTGTGGGCGACTGGGCGGCCGTGTTGAGCAAGTGCGAGCGCGGTCGCATTCAGCCGTGCCTCCTGTTCTTTGAACGACGCTGAAACTCCGCCGGCGGAGACGCCTGCGATGGCGTGAGTGCGAATGTCCCTGGATCGCGGGGTTTTGCGATTCAAATTGGCAGCATCCCGCTTGGTTCGTAGTGTTCCTCTGGCTGCGCTTTATTTTCGTATGCGCGATGTTGCATTGGCACGACCACATGTCCCGCAGGCACGGCAGTTGACTCAGTGACCGGTAGAGTCAGGGCTACAGCCAAAGCAGACAAAGTTAGCTAGGCGCAGCTGCAGCCATCATGGTCCGTTGCAATGGGACAATGACTGTAATCCTTGGCGGTGTGAGCACGTTGACATAGTACACCCCTCAGACAACCAACTGCCAAGCCGCTGTGCCGCAATCCCCTCCCATTGCTAGGCGCACATGAACTGTTAAATGATGCATGCAAGCATTGATCAACATCACATCTATACGATCACTCCCGCCGCTCCACTCGAAGAGCATGAGCCGCTCCCCCACTCAGCCTGTCTCAACAAACAGAGAACCTACCCCTGGTAATTAAAACAACGCCGCGTCTCAGCTGCGTGGTTTTGATTTGTGTGTCGCACATCCCCAGATAGAGGACTCAGTCAGCTATGCGGCGAAACATGTATCATTAAGTACTGTGCAGTGTGCTGAGTGCAATGGCGGCTCAAATCTTGACATTCAGATTCATGCCAGTTTTGCTCATGCGGGCCTCGTCGCGAGAGACCGCCGCGACCGACCTGGCCCAGGAGCACCTGGACACAGTGAGGGACAGTCGCCGCAAAATCGACTCACATGGCATGCCAAACGGATGTAACCAGGCTTGTGAAAATTGCAGATTTTCATTCAGATTTTCAATGAAAATTTTCATCTAAAAATCTGAACGTTTTCACTGCACATCTGAAAGTCAGACCCTCCCAACTCTGATAAAACCTTTTGCACAACCATGTCATGGACATTCCGGCGCCGGGAACTGTGCGATTGGCGTAGCACCGTGCGGCATGCGATGAACGCTTAGTCTGCTATACGCCCGTAATGCCAGGAACTCCGTAAACGAAAAAAGTGCGCCCACCAATCAGCCGGTCGCTCTCAAGACATCGCGCAGCGCAAGTCAGCTATGGGAGTGCTTCGCAATACCGTGGTTGCCTCCTAACGCTCTAAAGGCAAGTACAGCCGGCGCTTGTGATTCCTCCCGCCTCAATCAACCCGACAGTGTTTCCTGGATGTAGACGCGCACCCAGTTCTACTTCTGTGAATGCTTACTCGTTGATGGGCCTAACGCTTAGATATACCTTCCACTTCAAGGTAAACACTGACTGTGCAAGCATGTCCAGCCTACAACAAGCTTGCTATGTTGCTGTTGATGAGTATGCCATATGAAGGAGAATGACTTGCCCTTGCTACCGCTCTCAATGTAGACAAAGCATAGGTAACCAGGCAGTTATCCACTTCGTGCATAGCTACCCCCATCACCATCTTTGGCTATTGTTGCAGGAGCCCTCTTACTAGCAACACCACCACCACCACTACCACCTCCACCACTACCTCCTAGCCTACCACCACCACCCAGCCCAGCCCTCCTACTTCCCCCCCTCCCTCCACCCCCCCTTGACATAGCAGCCCTCTCCCTACACTACCCAGCAGCCAAGAGCAAGCCCCCTCTCCCTGCTACAACCTGCTAGTAAGTTACTTTAACGCAGCATCGCTTTGCCCAAACCTGCCCTGCCCTGCACCATGTGCCTACCACCACCCCCTCCTAGTCTCTACACCCATGATGGCATCCTCAGCCTTCAGTCCCAGCCTTATAGTTACAACCATAGAGTTATCCACCGTATGCATAGCTACACCCCTACACCATTGTTGCCAACTGTTGCCAACTTATCCAATCTCAGCCGCTACCACCACCACCACGATCACCACCACCTCCTAGCCTGCCTCCACCTACCGCTCCAGCTCAGCCAGCCATCCTATGGGTGGTCTCAGCAAACGCACCAAGGCCGGTAGGGCCAACCGTGCTCTGGGGCATGCTCTTGCTGCAGCAGCTCAGCAACAGCAAACTCTCATGTCTGCTGCCACAGAGGCAGCTGCTGCCACAGAGGCAGAACTTGAAGAGGCCAGATCTCAGCTTCGCTCATGCCAGAGTGTCAACATGTGCACCGCCACCGACCTGCAAGTGTGCCAAGAGCGATTGCACCAGTCCCAGCAAGCGTTGCAGCAGTCTGAGCACGAGGTGCTTGCCTTGCAAGTGTCTCTGCATCGCTACCGATCAGAACTTTCAGCTGCAAAACAAGAGCTGGCAGCATGTAAGAGCAAGGTCAGGAGCATGGGGACCCAGCTGGCAGCCATGCGGGCCCAGCTAGCAACAGCGAAGAGGGCCATGCCCAAGGACGTGCGTGACAAAATGTCCTGGCTGCAACGCAATGAGGTGTCACTCTACACCTTGAAGCGCTGGCATGCCATGTGGGGGGCACCGCCATGCACACAAGCAGCCAGCCCAGCAACAGCCTTGCCGGTCCGCCCCCCCCCTTGCCACAAGGAGCGTGATACTGTGACGGGAGCCTACACTGCAGCCTATGCATGCAGCAATGCGGCGTTGTTGACTTTGCCCAACGTGTCATGCCAACAGCTTGGACTCCTGCGCACAGCTGCGGCGGCTGCAGAGTTCCCTGCTGCCCTACCTCAACCTCAAGCTGGGCCTTCCACAGTACGTCGCCACCAGCTGATGCTCACTTGCGACATCCAACGCACATTCGAGGGTGAGTACCATGGGATGTTGCCATGTGGTGTTACCATGTTCCATAGTGTAACCTTGCTGTTGTTCAATATTGTTCATATCATACTCCTTTCATGGTGTTTATTATGTTAAATTTGAGGTGGAGTTCAGCTGAAATGTGTGTGTGTGTATGTGTGTGCGCATGCGCAGGCCTATTGAGACAAGCGCCAGCAATCCATATCCAGATGGATGGTTGCACCATCACCAGTGGCAAAGTGGTGTTGTATTGTGCAAGTGCAGCCATCCCTGCTGCTGGCCCCCGCCTGCCCACCTTGGCTGCTGACCCCCCTACGCCCGCCCAGATCCTAGCACATGGCCAAGAGCCGTCCAGGATCTTGTGTCGAGTGCTTGCTATCCGCAAGTGCCGCGATAGCACCGCTGCAGCACAAGCCCAAGACTTGGAGCAGCTACTCACAGAGGCCAACCTGTGGGGGTTGCTTGCCAGTGTCACAGTGGATAGTGCCGCAAGCAATGTCGGGAGGACGGGTGGGATTGTCGCCCTCGTCAACGTTTCTCGCAGACGTCAGGGTTTGGCCCCCATCATGTTCTGGCCTTGCCTCAGCCATCTCTACCACAATGTTTTGCACCAGGGCCTGACAGCATGGGGCAAGGCAGAGGACCGTGGGCGGCAAGGGTTGTCTGCGGAGGTCGCCTTTGGAATTGAGCGGCTTTGCAGCCTCATCATGGGGCATTGGGATGGACTGCCAACCATGGGGGTGTGGCACATTGAGCAGCGTACCAAAGCAGCTCTTTCCTTTGGCCCAGGGGGTGTTGCCTAAGGTCATGTTATGTGATGCCTGGTGCTTGCTTGTGTAGCCTGGTCAAGCTATGGCAGCCATGTGCCATATTGTGCCATATTGTGTTGCGCCATGAGGTGGTGTGGTGTGGTGGTACGGGAGGGAGTGCAGTTGGACATCAAGTATATGTTGCTCATCTATTGTACCCAACCATTGTGGTATGCACGTCGTGGCATGCATGACACAAGCAGTCGTTACAGCAAAGGCTCCTGCATGTTTACACATCCTTGGCTGCCCCCGCCTCCACTGCCTCTAACCATGCTAGTACAGGGACGTCTAAATGAGAGGGCAATGGCTTTGGCAGTGGCACCTAGGCCATAGCATCTTGGTATAGGCGCATGCAAGTAGTCAACGTGGATGTGACAAGCGGTGTTACTAGGGGGCTTTGCTATGGAGTGTAGAGGCCTTGCCTTGCCATGGGGTGCGAGTCGGGCCAGGTGGGGGGGCACATGGTGGGCGAGGTTGTGCATTTGAGGGTGTTAGCACCGTGGACCGAACCCATGGTGGCGACAGAACGAAGACTGCGCATCTGCACACATGCTCTAGTTACTACGAATACGGGGCGTAGACATCGAAACGAGCAGAAAAGGCTTGAGTATGAAGAGTCCCGAGGTCAGTTTGACTATCAGGTCAGATAGTCTACTATAATCAAAGGTGAAGGGTGCACATAGTGTATTGTTGAACCGCTAGAGCATACAACTACTCCGTCTTACGCGTGACAGCGCGAGCGACACAAAGCTAATTGATGCTAAGAAGTATGCAGCTGTCCTAATCGCAGCATTAGCAGTGGTGTGGGTGCGTTAAAGAAGCATTTCAGCTTCTTAGGTTTCAAACTCGCGGTTCCGGCCATCGCAACACAAAGCGCGATTGCACACATGCTTGCGTATGCGTCACGGCATCATTAGGAAGGTCGAGGGTGGAGGAGGCGTGCATGGTGATATCTGCGCACAAAATGTAGGCCAGGTTCACGCCCAGGTAGTGCATCATGTACAAATTTAATAGAGCTGAGGACAGGCATTCCGTGTAGCCAAGCGAGTCCTCTACACACTGGTGTGCTTCGATGCTCAATCGGCATCCTGAGCGAGAAATAAACCTCGTGTAAAGGACACACCCTCTTTTCAAGAGAGTTGGGAGGCTCTGACTGAAAGTGCCGGGTGCTGCCCCCGGTCAGATCGCAGATCGGGTGTTGCAGAGTGATTGGCTTGGCTGTGATAGGCTTGGCTGGCGCGAGCGCGCTACAGCCACAGCGGAAGAAGCGCGAGCCAGAAATCCACGGACAGCATGGACGGCTTGCATCTTTTAACTGATTTGCATGTCTGACCTTTGGCAAACTAAGTATTTCTGCATTTCAAACATTGCAGGCCTACAGACAAGCCGCGATCAAAAGGATAGGCTGACAACCAGCGGTATCCGCTCAACTTCACTGACGATGAAACTCTTTCAGTTTTTCATGAAAATCTGAAAGTTTTCATTGTGAAAATGACAATCTGAAGATCTGAAAATCTGAAGATTCACAAGCCTGGATGTAACAACGCCCCTCTACCCATGCACGGAATTACACGGCGCTGGAGCGTTGCTTGACCCCTTAATGATTTGGTCACTTTGCAAGGCAACTGAGCTCCCGCTTGCTGCTGTGGCAGCCTCTCTTACATCTGAGCAGGATGAGAGAGCACATGCGATTATTTGCAACTCACTTGACCCCAACAAGTACAGGGCTTTGTGCAACAGGCACGAGTCAGCCGGGGCTTTGTGGCAGGCCCTGCACAGCATGCACACCCAGCAGGTGCATGCCAGTCGGCAGCAGCTCATTATTATAGCTGGCAGGCAGAGCATGCAGCCGGGACGGACAGTGCAAGAGTAATGGACTGAGGCCCAAGACCTGCACGAGCGCATAAACACGACCGGCGCGTATTTTGATACTCTCTATTAAGCCCTGCTGGGCTTGCCGGTTGATGATCACCAGCTGGTACAGGCTGTTTCTTGAGCTGCCCATTGATGAGCAACCTACCTATGAGCAACTCATCCCTAAACTGCTCCTAAGGGAGCCGCTGTTGCAAACCAGTCAGCCCCGCTCGGTCGCTCTTGCAGCCCGGTCAGCCGGGAGCAGAAGTAGGCCAGGGGATGGTAGCTAGGGGCGGGGCCGGGATCAGGCGAGGGCGGGCGTGGTTTTAGGGGGAGTGCTGGCAGTGCCACCAGAGGGGGCACCAAGCGCACCAGTGCCTGAACTGCCCTATCAGCCCTGTGCCGCGCTCGCCTTCGCCATCATGGCGTGGGGCCCCTTCTTCCCTCTCGGGCGGGGCAGTCAGGCCTCCCACCCCGGGGTTTGGGGGGGGCACTGCGTTTGGTGGGGCCAGCTCGGCCCGTGGCCGGGACTCAAGCTCTGCCAGCCGGCACCCCGGCAGCGTGTCACGCAGCAACATTGCCCTCTCCGTTGTCACCAATCCACTGCTCTTTGGGGAGTGGGTGGTAGACTCTTTGGTGGGAGCAGGCCGCGCCCCAGGCGGTAGCTCCTCCCTTAATGCACGCCGGTGAATACCGGAGTAGTCTTCTTCTTCTTCTTCTTCTAGTAGACTCTGGGTGCTCGCGGCACCTCACGCCACACCGCGAGTTGTTGCACGACTACCAGCCCCTGCATGAGCCGCACCACATCATTGTGGCCAATGGCGGCTGGATCGAGGCAAAGGGGCAAGGGGCGTGGCACCAGCAGCAATCCTGCGGAAATGTCCACGAGGGTCTGCTACAATGGCGGTGAGCCAGGCCACTGCCAGGCAGACTGTCCTAGACCGCAGCGCACCAGCGGCAACCACACGCCGGTTGCACGCAGCCATGGTGTCCATCGAGCTAGTACTCCCCCAGCTCGCAGCAGCAGCCCCAGCAGCACTCCTGTCCATCGTGTGCACCTGGCAAGTAGCTCCCGCACTACTGCCTTCACGGGTGTGTGTGCAGCAACAATAGATCAGCTGCAAGGCATGTGGCTGATTGGCTCAGCCTGCAACAAGCACACGTGATGAGCTGCTCCATGATGATCAGCTGCTGCAACCACCACATCAGATCTTGTGTGCCAACAACAACGTCATGGCAGCGCAGAGGCATGGCACAGGCAGGTTCAAGACAGAGGATGGGAAGCTCCAGCTGCAACATGTGTTGCATGTGCCCGGGGCTTCCTCCAGCCTGCTGTCCCTTGGCAGGGCTGTGAGGGCTGGCATCACGCCAAGGTTCAGCAAGACGGGCTGTGAACTCACTGCTACCCATAGGGCACCTCTGACCAGCAGGCTGCAAGGCGGGTCTCTTTGTCATCGACCAGCAGCCCATTCCAATGCTAGACAACCCTGGCAGCCTGTGCATGGCTGCACGAATGGCACAGTCACCCGGTTGCTGTGGCACTTTCGCTTTGCCCACTCCAGCTGCCGCAGGCTGGCCAATATGGTCAGGCACAACATGGTGCTTGGCATTGACGTCAGCGCAGCTGAGTTTGAACAACATGCCAACAACAGCACATTGTGCGAACTATGCATTATGGGCAAGCAACATATGTGGTTGGAGCCGCAACATGCGGGTCTCAACAGGCCTGCGCAGCAGGTGCATGAGCTCGTGCACTCAGATGTGTGCGGGCCAATGGAGGTGGCTGCACTTGACGGCAACATGTACTACGTCAGCCTGTTAGTTGATTTAAACAAGCGCCTAGCAGTGACGCTAATCAAGCAGAAGTTAGACGCAGCCGCTGCCATCATTGACATGGTGACAGCTTTGGAGCGGCAGACTGGCAGCCAACTGAAAGCGTTAAGGTCAGACAGGGGAGGAGAGTACACAGGGGCAGAGCTGCAGCGCTGGATGCGCACGCAGGGGGTCGTGCATCGGCTGACAGCACCGTACAACCCTGAGATGAGTGGCAGCGCCGATCGCATTAATAGCACAGTGCCCAACATGGTTAGGGCTATGATGGATGCAGTAGCAGCACCGAAGCCTCTTTGGGGAGAAGCAGCCAAGGCAGCGGCTATGATACACAACGTCACCTCAGTGGCAGGGCAACCCAACACCCCGTGGGAGATGGTCTTCAAGGTCAAGTCGGATGTGACACACCTCAGGGTGTGGGGTGCCCCCGCCTACACCACGAGCCAGATCAGTTGCGCCGTAAGCTAGACAGCAAGGCAGCTAAGGGCATCTTAGTGGGGTATGAGGTGGGGTACAAGAGCTGCAGGGTGCTGGTAGAGGGCAGGATCCGAGTCAGCAAGAGTGTGGTGGTGGATGAAGCAGTTGTGCTCCCTCTCACGGCACCGGCAGCCGCAATGGATGATGAGCATGAGGCACCAGCTGAGGTGGTTGCGCCCACTCACTTTGGTGCAGCTAGTGGGGGAACAGGTGCTGGTGCTAGTGGGGGTGCAACCCCGCTGTCCTAGTAGCAGCCAATGGGGGTGCAGCCCTCGCTGACGCGGCAGTAGCAAGGACAGCCAGCAAGGCTGTTGTTCCAGCAACACCAACAGCACCACCAGCACCAGCAACCCGTCACCTGCGGGCTGCCGCTAAAGCGATTGTCAAGCAGTTTACTCCCTTCCGCAGAAATGCTGGTGCCACTCAGCAGCTGGTACGGTTGCTAAGGAACCAGCCTGGCATGCAGGCGGCACTCAGCCATGTGGCAACGTCAGCCAAGCACCAGGTCGGTGTCATGGAGCTGCAGGCAGGGACCTGCGGCCTGGCTGGGGGCCAGACCCTGGGCAACATGCAGGCCAAGGCAGTGCTAGCCTCCATCGTCCCTCCAGAGTTGCGGGAGCACAGGTTGCTCAGAGCATTCAGCAAGTTTACAGGGTGCCCCAGGGACTGGGTGAGGGATGCAGCAGCTCGCAACGCTGCCCCAGCCCCCCTCCACAGCAGCGGCCGCGCCGTCCATTTTGACAGCGCCAAGCGGAGAGACCGTCGTGGCAACCAAGGCATCAGCCAGTCAGACTTTGACGCAGTGCGCACATTTCTGCACAACCACAGCAAGCCATCCCCCAGCCGGAAGGACCTAAGGACTTGGCGAAGCGTCATCATGACTGCAACCCAATTCCATGGGTGAGACTAGAAGGAAAAGTTGACAGGAGTTGTGTTGGGGACATGAGTGTTGGGGGACATGAGTGTTGGGGGACATGAGTGTTGGGGGACATGAGCAAGGGCAAGGGTGGCCACTTGCTGTGTTTTTGTGCTGCCGTGTGCGCAGGAAGGAGGAGCCTACCAACACTGTGACAGACACCAAGCGACTTACAGACTGCTCTGTCCCCGACTTGCATCGCATGTACATGCAAGAGCAGGCATCTGCAGGGCAGCCTTCCGTATCTCTCCACACTTTCATGGCCCTCATGCCTCCCTGGATCGCGCGTCTCTCAGCAGCTCAGCGGCAGGTGTGTGTGTGCAAAACCTGTTGCAACGTCAAGCTCGTGCTGACAGTTTTGGCACAACATAAAGCCGGCCTTGCACTTGAGTTGCCTGGCCCAGCCCCTGGAGCAATAGTCCCCTTTCCCGCTGGCCCAGATCCTGGCACCGCAGCCCCCCCACCTCGTGCCCCTAGGGGCTGCTGGGGAGGATGGGATTGGAGACACAGCACACTTGCTAGCTGCTGACTCACCTTTTGTGGACCCCAATGCCGAATTTGAGCACCACCACCCTGACCACCACCTCCCAGTCCCACATCCTTTCGTTGCTGCTTCCCCCACCCACTTGAGTGCCACCACTGTTCGTGGCCTCTACATGTGTCCTTGTGGCCCTGATGCTCCCCACCAAGCACGTTGCTGTCACCGCACGTGTTCTGACTGCAAGGACAAGTGCATGAGGCTGAAGCCAGATGTGGATGGCTCTATCATGCTCTCTGTCAAGCAGTATGCACCAGTCAAGCAGAAGGAGGGGCCAGCTAGGATTGAGTTGCAACAGTTTAAGCTGAGCCTGCGTGAGGTGGTGGACAAGCTAAACGAGCAGATGCCCTCCTACATTTGGCACCACTTTGTAGCTCATCATCAGCTAGCTGTGTTCCGCCGGCAGCAGCAGGCTGTGCAGGAGAAGGGTGATCATGGGAGGGTGGTCATTTCATGTGATTGGTCAGAGCGCCTGACTGTAGAGCGGCCAACGGAGATCCAGTCTGATCACTGGCACCATCACAATGTGGGCATCTTTGTAGCATGTGCATACTTTAGGAATGACAGAGATGAGTACCGGGAGGAGACTGTGTACATATTGACAGATGGGAAGGATCAGTCAGCAGCTGTGACACAGGCAGCTTTGCATCAGGTGCTTGATTATTTACAGGGTGAGCGGTGCATGGTCATGAAGCAGTTGTGCATGTGGTCAGATGGGTGCGCAGCCCAGTTCAAGGGCACACCGGCATTGCAGCTGCACCGGCGCATGGCCATGAGGTACAAGGTGCCAGTGTGGTGGTCGTATGGGGCCACATCTCATTTCAAGGGCCGCCATGACTCTGAGGGTGGGGTATTCAAGCACAGCATGGCAGCCAGAGTCTTGGCTGATCACCCAGATCTCAGTGCAGAGTGCAAGGCTCAGCAGTTGGCAGGTGTGCATAATGTAGAGTGCGTGGTGCCTGCTGCACAACTAGCTGCCAGTGTTGCGCATCAGACTAGGGGGAGCGTGCAGCGACGGTGGTGTTTGGTGCTAAAGGATGAGGAGGTTGAGCAGTGTGCTGAGCCTGACCCTGATGCCCACAGGCTGCTTCGCACCATCTCTGGGTCGCGGGACATGCATGCAATGTTCTTCCCTGCAGATGGGGTTGCGCCCATGTGGTCTGAGACTGCATGTGCGTGTGTGAGGCACATGGGCAGCAAGCCACAACAGTGCATGTGTCATGGAGCATCTACCCTGAGCAGCATCCCCATGTTTGGGCGTGTGACACTGGAAAGTGACAAGAAGGAAGATGCTGAGTGCTTGAAACTTCTGCATGCACGAGCACCACACATTGCAAGCTCCCACATGACCTTGAATGTGCATCTGGTGAAGGAGTATGCACGGGAGTGCTTGGGCTGGAAGGGCAAGAGGTTAACGCAGAAGAAGCCATTGCTCAGGGCTGACATCTTGGAACATTTGAGGTGGGAGCAAGAGATGGAGGAGGATCAGTTGGCTGAAGTGGGGGTTGACGAGGCAGATGACATGTAAGGCCAAACACCTTCGATTAAAACCAGCAGCAGCAACTGAGCTAGAATACCACAAACTGTGCCGATAGAGAAACTGAGCCAATAGAGGAAGTGAGCCAATAGACCATAAAAAATCAACAGTGCCATGCACCCAACTTGCACCGACGGCGTGGCGTGACTCGGTCTCGTGGTGTAATGACATGGCTCGGTGACATGGCGCACTGCGATGGCCTACTGCGCAGTACTGCGAGGCTGCCTCTTTAGTGCGAACTTTGCTACGGACGCCACGGAGCGCCTCGCCACCCTTCTCTTGTAGGTGGGTCGCTGCTTGTTTGCGCTATATCAGTTTCGAGCTGGTGGCGGGCGGAGTGATCTGGGAGGCTTCAGTCTCAAACGCGAGTTTTAGCGCGAGAGACTTACCGCGATAGCCTCAGCTACCCTTCGCCAGCGCGTGGTGTGAGCGTCAGGCCTGTCACGGATTGGCATGGCCAATGGCCGGGGTGACCCCCTTCCCAGACTCCCCTTTCTCAGGCCCAGATCTGGGGTTGCTGCTAGTGTGGCTAGCTGGCTGCGTGGGGAGCTGTGGGAGCTGATGTGTGACAGCAAGGTGGGGCACCAAGTCAGGACGCAGACTGACTGGTCCCACGGCTAGTTCCTTGCTGACTGCTCAGTGGCCCTGACTTGAACCATGTTCTAAGGATTACCTTCTGTGCGCAATTGCAACGCAGCATGCACATGCAGCATGCAGGCCCATGGAGCCCAACACTGTGTTGGCAACGAAAACGGGTCCATCGCCAAAAATGGCACTGGATGCATTGTCAGCAGTAATCCCTACTGTCAGCAGTAATCCCTAAGACAGCCGGCACTAATACCTAAAACACCCATACCTAAAACAGCCCTCTTGTCCCTCACTAGGGCCTCCATTTAAGTACCTACTAACAGCCACTAGCAGCCACTAGCAGCCACTAACTAGATCCGACTCAAACAGTGTTATTGGGCTGTGTGGAGTAAACCCAGTGCACATGGCACATGAGCCCGCCTACCACCTACACTATTGCCTGACCCGAGGGCTATGATGTAGAGTTGGCATGACAATGCATGCACTAATTGTAAGCTCAACAAAGGGGGCACACATTACTGTGCCTCAGCAGGCTGCTGCTGCTCCTGGGCCTTGGGTGGCTTGTCTCGCAGACGCTTGTACCCCAGGCCAGGGTACTCCTTGCCCTTGGCTGGCAGAGCTCCCTGGTCTGGTCAGTAGCACAGCTCCAGCGGGCGCCACCTACTCTCCCCAATGCGCTGCATGTTCAATGCCGCATTGCAGTCCCGGTCTAGCCACCTGCCTGGCCGTGGGGCAGGCTTGGCCTTGGCAGCCTTGCCCTTGCCCTTGGTGGGCTCAGCTGCTGGCTTGCTGCGCTTGGCTGGTGGGGGAGTGCTGGGCCCTGGTTCTGAGGCTGCTGGCTGTGTGGCTGCCTGGCTGCTGCGTGGGGCCTGTGGGGGCTTGCGGGGGGGCAGTACTGGGCACCACATCAGGCCCCGCACTGGCTGGCCACGCTCCTGGCTCCAGGCTGGTCGCACCAGGCGCTGTTCCACTTGCCCTGCTGGTGGCTTCCAGCCTGCAGGCCTTGTGGCACTGAGTTTGAGACGGACCCACACCTGACGTCGACGCGTGGTGCAACCATCTCGACGATCCTGTCGTTGCTTGCCTTGAGAGGAACGAGACACTGCGATGAAACCAACAGGAGCGACGGGTTATCTCACAGCGCGTAACTCACGTCTAGGGCTCACGTCACGGCTGGGGACACGAACCTTTATGTTTCTTGTCGCTACCCTTCCGCTTCTTCTTAGCCATCACGCGATGCGCAGTCCGACGGGCGGTGGCATTTTCTAGCAATTTGGGTTTCCCGTGAAAATAACACCGTGAAAATAACACCGTGAAATTAACCCGTGAAAAATAAACTGGCACAGTGATGTGACCAGTCTATTGCCTAGGAGGCTTGCATGGCTCACGTTGCTTCACCAGGACTGCTGCTGAGTGCATTGCTCACACAGGACTGCCCTAGACTGCATGCGTGGGCCCTGTTGGCTGGCTCACTTGGGTGCTGTCACACTTGGGTGTTGTCACTGGGGGCTCACTTGGGTGCTGTCACACTTGGGCCCTATACCTAAAACAGCCAGCACTAATACCTAACTTCCTACCCCCACCCCCTTGCGAGGGTGGGGCGATAGATGTTGGCCTGACACACATGCTCTGATGCAAGCAACAGGTTAAGCATTGCCTAGGGCACACATGCTACTGTGCTACAGGCTGCTGGGCTTGGGCCTTGGGGGCTCGGTTTCGCAATTTCTTGAAGCCCAGGCCAGAGTACTCCTTGCTTCTGGCAGGAGCCGCTCCTCGGTGTTGCCACCTGCACAACTCTAGTGGGCACCACGGCGCGTCCCCAATGCGCTGGAGATTGAGGGCTGTGTTGCAGTCCCTGTCCACCCATCTGCCAATGTACCCAGGGGTGACCTAGTCCAGCTTGGGGCACCACATGAGGCCCCGCATTGGCGCCTCAAACCTCTTGCTCCAGGCTGACCGCAACAAGCCTTCAGGCCTGGTGGGCTTGCTGCGGTTCAGCTGGCTTTCACAAAGCGTGGGGCTGTTCATAGCTGAGCTGACCCTGCCGGTGTGCAACTCATCCACTGTCACCACCTTGCCTGGTAGCCTATCTGTTGGCTGGCCGCTATTGGCCTCTCCACCACCGTGCGGCAGGCCTGCCGCACGGTCTTGGCCCCCCACCCACCCCGTGTGCCGATGCCAGCATTGCCAAAGAACACCACTGGCTGCTTGCGTGTCACCCACCGCTGTTGGGACACCATGACTGCCTCCTCCTCCAGCTGCATGGCACACAAGGCATACAACGCGCATGACATCCTTGGAAGGACTGGGGACATGGCACCTAGCAATGAATAAGGCATGGCACAATGAATGTGACAGCATGCAAGTAGCCCATGCACAACGCAATGCAAGCATGAACACCTGCTGCTATGGCCCTGCATCTAGTATGTTGATGCTCATTGCCATCACAAGCTGTGTGTCTTGCCTGTCATCACGCCTGCAGACTGGGCCGGCGCACTGTCAGCCATTAGGCCAGGCCAGCTGAGCCGCTAGGCCCTACCGATCAACCCTATGCCAGTACCCCCTGCTCCTTTGCTGCCCTGCTCTATACCCCGCCTTTCCTGGACACCCGGAAGCAACACATCCCAGCCACTGCCCACCTTCAAGACATGCTGAGACGCATGGGAAGCTTAGGGTGCCACAGTCAATCTGCAGCTGGGTTTGCATGGAGCTATCAGCTTCATTTGGCAGCGGCCTTGGCCTGCAACAGCCCAGACAGCACACTAGGGTGGGAGGGCAGCATGGGGCTGACCCCTGCTTGAAATCAACCCATGTCAAGGACCCAGACCAGCCAGCCATCTGCCACCCAGCACACACCGCGGCGGCGAAGCACTGGCGTAGGGCAGCAAACTCCTTGGCACACATGCCTCGCTCCACCTGCCAGCCAAGCCGGCATTCACAATCGATTCATTCCCACAGGAGCGTCTCAAACATGCTAAATAGTGCACATGCTAAATAGTGCTGAAGAGTGCACCTCGGGCAGCGAAGCCTTCAGGCATGCTCCATAGGCAGCGGCCTGCTCCGCGCACGTGGTCAGCGAGGCGCCGTAGCGAGCGAGACCACTCCGAGGCCGTGTCATGGCCGTGTCATGGCCGTGTCATGCCACTGATAGCGGGACAAACAGTGGAAGTGATTAGGTCTGCGGCAGCAGCATTGGTTATATGCAAGCAACAAGGTGGTTGGTGGTTAAATGCTCAGAACTGGCGTGTAACATGCTAATCAAGTGTCTCTACATCTGGCTTGTTGTATCATTGTTTCATATTGTTGGGCACATCTGGGCGAGCTGTAGAGCTTGGTAGAGGATGCAGCGAAACAGGCAGCGTAGACGTAATCGTGATGAGGGGTGTGTGCGCTGCTGGTTTGGAGGCGGGAGCGGTGGTGGCGTCCGAAGTGGTCGAGGCGCGGCTCGTCACGCAAATCGAGGCTTGGGTGGAGGCCTGCAGCATGAGAGTCTGCATCATCGGCATCACGGAACACTCCAGGGAGTCCAAGGTCTGGATGGCCGGCATCAAGCCTCAGCAGGATGAGCTGCCGCGAGTGACCAACTACACCGCCTCGCTGCAGCGGTACCGGGAGTACGCTGCCACGACGCTGTCGACCTGGCCGGCCATGTGGGGCCGAGCTGTCCAAGCGGCGCTGGTCCAACGCCAGATTCCGGCTGTACGGAGGCAAACAGGGCATGGTGGCCAAGTTCTGGGCTAAGGTGAGTAGGGCGTGCCGGGTCTTAAGACCCGCCTGATGTTTTGGGTCCTAAAGGTCTTAAGACCGGACTAGAGGTCTTAAGTAGTAGATAGTGGAAGCGCCGGTAGTTTTAGGCGCCCTAAAAACGCGAGGCCGAGGCGCTGGAGCGTAACAGCTCGAGACCGAAGCCAGCAGCCGCGGAGCGTAGCGACGCGGCTGCTGGCTGAGGTCGAGAGCTGTTACGCGACAGCGCCGAGGCCGAGTGTTTTTGGGGGCCTAAAACGCCCCGGGCGCTTCCACTATCTGATTTAGTTCCGTTTTAGGTGCGTTGTGGCTACATTCTGTGCGGCGAAGCCGCACTTCTGGAGCAACACTTTGTTTTGGAGCGAAGGGCGGGGCGTGGTAGCACCATACGCGACTTGCAACGGTAGCCAGTTTGAACCAGCTATGCACTTTTTTAAAATGGTCCGCGTCCCGCGTTTTTAAGAGCATAATAGGGAACTAAGTCTCTTAAACAGCAGGCTATTAACTATTATAACGCATGAAAACGGAACTAAGACCTGAAAGTGGCACTTATGCGAGAGGTCCCTAGATCGATTCCTGTCAGGGTCGGGTATGCTCACCTTCGGAGTGATAGAATGAAGTATCGTTAGTGGCTTGGGCCAGTCTATCGGGGTTACAGGGGTAGGGATTACAACAGTGGCAGAGCCCGCAACGGCGGCTTGTGCAACATGCAACACACAATTTTACTGACGGTCGAGTGTGAGGGAGTGAGGGAGCTTGCGGCCTGACGCTGTGGCGCCCGTTCTTTGTAGAAACGGCATCATCGCGCTGCGCTGAACAGGATGGGCGCCACAGCTCGGATCATGGCCGAGTTTACGGCCTGGTCACTCGCTTACTGTGAGAGCAACCTTGAAGCAAGGCGTGACTCATAGGTACTCATTTGTACTTTTAGGTCCAGCGAGCTTCGGCTGGAGGATGAGTGTCTTCGGTGTCGGGCGGTGTAAGTCAGGCGTTCCCAACTACCTGAAAACCACCCCCCTGTGATAGGAAGCCCGTATCTCCGCAGCCAACCAGTCAAAAATACATGTAAACAGTGCTTTAAACAGAGGAGACTCAAAGCTACGAGATGGCCGACGCAGCAAAAACTATCTCGCTCTCAGCGGTGCTCAGTGCCTGCCCAAAGATCGACATTTGAATTCATGCGATTTTGCCTCATGCGAGGCGCGCCACACTAGCACGCTTCGCCACACCGTTGTTGCTGGCACCTGCAACGCGCAGCAGCAGTCGGAACATGATTTGATTTTGGCATGTGGACGCGACGACGGCAGTCGTGACGACTGGATACCACTATTAGCATTTGGAGCTGCTGTTGGCGCTGGTGCATTCCCGGCTGCTCTACTACGCTTAACAAGGTGCTAGGTGCAGTACGTGGTGTTGTCTCACCTTGCTTTGCTGCCCTCGACTTGTTAGCTGCAGGTGCCTCACGCTTCCGTGACGTGCTTGCCGCTGCCAGCTGTTGCTGCTGCTGAGGGGGTGCACCAGCAGGCACAGCCAGCTCAGGGATGGTGCCTGCAGGTGTCAGCTGCTGCTGAGGGGGCGCAGCTGCGGCGACCTTCCCACGGATGTGGGTGCACACGTGGCTCTGTAGCCTTGGTACCCTCCAGCTCGTGTGTACCTCCTGCTTGTGAAACTGGAGGTATGACTGAAGCTGCTTTCCTGTCATCTTCATTGCCTCCTCGACAGTTGTGTGGCCATAATCACGCCCCCCAAAGGCAAGGGCATGGGCCGCTGCAAGCCGCTCTTGGCACGCATGGTCACCCACATTAATCACAACCCTCCCCACCTTGTGCGCTGCATCTGTGATCTGGCGCTCTGCCTTTGCTGACCGCTGTGCTGCAGCTGCGGCATCCTCCTTACGCCGCACATCAGCACGGAGCTGACCCATATGCTGTTGCAAATCATGAACATCCACAGTCTTCACCGCCTCCTTGCATGTGCGCAGGGACATCAACTGCAGCAGAGCTGGCAGCTCCATGTACCTGCCACCACCATGCTTCAGCAGCTGCAACAAGGACTCCACTGGGGCATTGGAGATGGGGCTGGCAAGGTAGTACTGTTCGAGGTTCGCATGGACACCGTTGAGCTGATGTAGCTGGCCCAGCGGGTGTCGCACGGCACTTGGGGCTTGGCGCCCCATGCTCCCATGCCGAGCGGCACCCAATACTGGCCAGCAAGCTGGCAATGGATTCGATGGCTGGGCGGATGTCACTACCCAATGCAGCTAGCCCAGTCAGCAGTGTGTTGTGTATGCCGTGGCTATAGCCGTGGCGGAGTGGTAAGCCAAGCTCGGTCGGCTCCTGGTGCACCTGTAGCCATCAGCATGTGTACCTTGTAAGCGGTATAACTTGTCACATACAAACCCAATGATTGAGTTGCATAGTACCACGGACGCGTTAGTGAGTATGCTATAAAAAATCTGTGTGAGGTCAGGCTGTTTGTTCAATGGTCCAAAACATAAAGCGGATCATAGCTGGAGGGGGTGACTACTCCCTACTGTGCCGCCCACCATTACAGCGATACAGCGCTGCCACACACAGTTTCGAGTTTCTTCACATCCTCGCCAAGCGGCCTGCACCATCAAGAAGCTCGCGCAGCCATGTTTGCCGGACTTCGGTGGTGTGCGCCACCAACATGTCGTGCATCGCTAACGGATAGCCAAGGACGTAGCTTACCAATGTAGCTAACCACGGTCTGCGACTGGGACACATCCGGGGTCACATGTGGCTGCCCGCATCGAAAGACTCCGATGGCAATTCCAGTCGAACGTTAAACGCGCAATATCGCATTGCAGCAGACGCAGCAAACGTTACATCAAATGATGGAGTAGATGGGCCGCAGTTGCATGAAGATTACCAACCCCATGTTGGGAACGCCTGAGTGTAAGACTGACAGGCGTAGTCATAGCGCTAGTGGCGCTGATGTGTGCCGCCGGTGGGCCGGTGGGGTCTTAAGACCCCGTTCAAAATCCTCAGGGTCTTAAGACCCGGGTCATAATAGGACCTGGCCGGGAACGCCCTAAAGGTGAGTAGGCCATACCCAGCCAGGTGAGTAGGCCATACCCAGCCAGTCTGTGTGCTAGTGTATGTGCTCACAATGCTAGTCTTTGCCATGACCTGACCTAAGCTCACAATCTGTCCCTCCTTGTGTGCCCTGGCTGCAGACTGCCAAGGGTGCCAAGGTACGCTGTAACTCGGCTGCCACAGGTCGCCCCCTGGCCCGAGCCTATGGGGCAGCAGGCTTCAGCGGCATCGGCAGCATTGGAAGCAGGGGTGTGCCTGTCAAGCAGATGCTCAGGGAAGCATGCAAGCAGTTTCCCGGGCGTGTGGTGTTGGTGCATGAGTTTCGTATTAGCCGGCTGCCCGCACCAACGTGGTGGTAGGCCATGCAGAGTCCTTCAGGTGAGAGACCCCAGGTGCATTGTAGGAGTGGAATCATTACATAGCTGTATAATAGCCTCACACACCAGCTTAGACTGTGCCCCGCACCGTTTAGACCGTTTGGCAATCTTACAAATGTGCAATGATCTATGTCGCCTTGCAGGTGGCTGCACCCGGTGCGCAGCATGGCGATGCGGTCCCGGATCCGGGGCTTGATGTGCTCAACAAGCAATGTCATCAAGCGCAGGTTCTACGACCGGGACGTGTCAGCCGCGCTGAACATCCGCCGGATTGCAGCCGGGCCAGGCCGCCCACGCGAGCTCAGCAGCTGGCTGGGCCGCCCCGCCATGCCTAACCCAGGCAGAGTGGGCCAGGAGTGGGTGCTCGTGCGCGACGGAGGCCTGCTGCGGCAGCGGCGGCACCAGCGGCAGCGATAGTGACATGTGTATCATGCCATGAGTCAAACAAACAAACAAACAGCCAGGTTGCCCCTTACAAAGGGGATGTGTGTGCGCTAGAGTGTGCATCGGGTGGGGCTCTAGCGAATAGGTTAGGGACACGTAGGTTAGGTCCCAAATCCTAGGTTAAGGACACACACCGTTCTCTAACTGCTGTGGGGAAGTATAGGGTCAAAATACAATCATGGTGCTAGTATCCTCGGGAGCAGTAGCCAGCCAAACAGTTTAGCTACCATCTCTCGTTGGGCATGCGAGCAAAAGGAGCCTGCGTTAACCTGCTGGAGAACCCCCTATTCCTTATGGCCACCTAGCCATTGGACTCAGCTTTTGATCTGCTCGACGTGATGCTTCCAAAGTTCGACTCGCAGTATTGTGTTGTCACAGGGTTTGACTATTGTACTTTCTGCTGCTGAACAGCAGTATGCACATCGATTGCAACATTCCCATGTTGGGAACGCCTGACTTTGTACTGATGTCGCATACGATGTGCTTCACATTATGACACAGCAGCCAGATCTGCTGATCTGCACAGGTGATTGGCTGATGGGAGGAGCAGCGCCCGAAGCAAACCTGCCCGACACTCACTCTAGCATTGGTGCAGTTGTGCAGTCATCTTCTCTGTAGCAGCAAACCCAAAGTGGGCAAGCTAGCAATATGTGTTGCACTGTCGATGCCAGTTTGAAGGTACTAGATCCAACGCGACAGCAGCAACACAGGCATCACTAGGTTGGGGGAGCCCACAGCTCTCTTCAGCCTAAGATCCAGATTGTTATGTTTGAACTGTGTATTGTTGTGTTGCCCCTCGGTCACAGTTGTTAGCCTCTGGTCGGACTGGCCTGTACACCCTTATGAAGCCTAGCAGCGCTGCCCTAGTGCACACACCCACAATAGACCAAGGCCCTTTGCAAGGGTACGGATTTGTTGTGGTTCACCACACAAACCATGCACATGCCCAAGCGGATGGCAACAGCGTGCTCACCGTGTGTCAGCTGTCAGGCTGGGGCCAGCTTCAGATGCGTGACGATGAGGTCTTTCAGCTGAGCCGACACCTGGGGGGCCTGGCTGCTGACAGTGACCCGGAACTGAGCCATGTTCTGAGGGTTGCCTTCTATGCGCACCTGCAACACATGCACATGCACATGCAGCATGCAGGCCTATGCAGCCCGGCACTGGCAATGAGTACAGCGGCATTCAGGAATGCACTTGGCCGTCCCATAGTCCCTGAGAGTGGGTTGTGGTCGTGGGTTTGCAGCCTAGCAACCCAGCCCCCTGCACTCGCAACTTGCCAGCTGCAAGGCTGGAGAGCACGGCACGGCACAGGACCTCAGCACCTCGCATGGGGTGTGGTGGTGGTGATGTCATGCGGCGGCTGGGGACTTGAGTGCGGGTGTTTCAATGCGGCTTACACTGTGCTGTGGAGTTCACAGGCACCGGGCCAGGCACCAGGTCAGACCTGGCCAACCCCTGTGTCATGCAGGGGCTAGGAAGCCGTGTAGGGATCAAGGTGCAGGTCACAAGGTGCAGCACACAGGCACATGGTCACAGTGCGATCTTTGTCACTCACAAAATCTACACATACCCATGCTCTCCATGCATACACATCACCCACAACCCATGTGTGCACATGGGAGACCATGCTCATCCCCCTGCTGGTGCAAGCCCCCCCGCCAGCCCCCCCGCCCCCCCACCCCCCATCATGACCCCCCACCCACCATGACCAGCAGGCTCTGCTCGCCCCCTGGGGTGGCATAGCAGAAGTATCCCGCCCCAGCCTCATTGTAGGGCGAGGGGTCCAGGTAGCCGTGCTCCACCCCCAGGCCTGCCAGGCGGGCCACTGCGCCCACGGCTGCTATGCTGGCGGGGCTGGCGCGCTCCACCATCTCCTGGCACTTGTAGGGCGGGGAGCTGTGCAGCAGACAGCAGGCAGCAGGAGCTACAGCAGGAGCTACAGCAGGAGGTGGGAGGGGCTGACAGCGGGCGGGAGGCAGTGAGGCAGTTCAGCGGGCAACCGGGCGGGGGTTGTGGCTGGCTCTGCGCCAGCTGGGTAGGAGGTGAGGGGGCGGAGGGGTGGTTTGGTTGCTGCTGACTGGCATCAACGGGCGTCATACTTGCTGTCAGGCCTTCAGCTGATGGTTAGGCAGGGCTTGGTGGGGCCGGGGCAGGGCAGGGCAGGGGCCATCAGGGTAGGAGGTGGAGGGCCAGGGCACGTGCAGGCATCACGATGAATGCGCCGCACTGCCTGCCGCCCACCATGTTTCAAGCCAAGGTTGTGCTGTGGTGGAGGCTGAGGCAGGTCAGTGCTCAGGTGCGGGTCGTGTGAAGTGAGGTTTGCTGGCTGCCGTTTACCCAATGGCAGCGGCAGCAGGCAGCGTGTTTGGTATAGCAAGTGAGCAGGGCCCAGAGCGCAGCATTGTGTGCAGCATGGCATGCAAAATGCCAGGAGTGGCAGGAGGGTGTGACGTAGGTGAAAGTAGAGGCAGGTGTGAGCCTGGCATGCAAGCTGCTGGGGATGCGCTGTCAAGGAGTAGGGGCACTAGAGGCATGAAACACTGCGTAGCAATTGTGCAGATGCAAGGGGCAGGCCCACGCCCTGCTCCCTGCAGCTGTAGCCCCCTCCCCTGCCCCCTGGCCCCCTGCAGCTGTGGCCCCCTCCCCTGCCCCCTGCAGCTGTGGCCCCCTCCCCTGCCCCCTGCAGCTGTGGCCCCCTCCCCTGCCCCCTGCCCCCTGCCCCCTGCAGCAGCGCCCACCTGCTGGCCTTCCACTGCTCAAAGAACAGGTCTCTAGGGATGGCTGGCTCAGGCACCACGAACTTGTGTGCCAGCACCGGCAGCCGCAGGTCCACTGCCACGGCGGTGGTGGCGGCCACTGAGTAGGCCAGGTGCAGACTGGGCGGCCCCTGGAAGGGCGCATGCGCCACCAGCTGTAGAACAACCTGCAGTGGCAGCAGCGGCAGCAGCAGCAGCAGTGGCTGCAGTGGCAGCTGCAGTGGCAGCAGCGGCAGCGGCAGCGGCAGTGGCAGCAGCACTGGCAGCAGCACTGGCAGCAGCACTGGCAGCAGCAGTGGCAGCAGCACTGGCAGCAGCACTGGCAGCAGCACTGGCAGCAGCACTGGCAGCAGCACTGGCAGCAGCACTGGCAGCAGCACTGGCAGCAGCACTGGCAGCAGCACTGGCAGCAGCACTGGCAGCAGCACTGGCAGCAGCAGTGGCAGCAGCAGTGGCAGCAGCAGTGGCAGCAGCAGTGGCAGCAGCACTGGCAGCAGCACTGGCAGCAGCACTGGCAGCAGCACTGGCAGCAGCACTGGCAGCAGCACTGGCAGCAGCACTGGCAGCAGCACTGGCAGCAGCACTGGCAGCAGCACTGGCAGCAGCACTGGCAGCAGCACTGGCAGCAGCACTGGCAGCAGCACTGGCAGCACTGGCAGCAGCACTGGCAGCAGCACTGGCAGCAGCACTGGCAGCAGCACTGGCAGCAGCACTGGCAGCAGCACTGGCAGCAGCACTGGCAGCAGCACTGGCAGCAGCACTGGCAGCAGCACTGGCAGCAGCACTGGCAGCAGCACTGGCAGCAGCACTGGCAGCAGCACTGGCAGCAGCACTGGCAGCAGCACTGGCAGCAGCACTGGCAGCAGCACTGGCAGCAGCACTGGCAGCAGCACTGGCAGCAGCACTGGCAGCAGCACTGGCAGCAGCACTGGCAGCAGCACTGGCAGCAGCACTGGCAGCAGCACTGGCAGCAGCACTGGCAGCAGCACTGGCAGCAGCACTGGCAGCAGCACTGGCAGCAGCACTGGCAGCAGCACTGGCAGCAGCACTGGCAGCAGCACTGGCAGCAGCACTGGCAGCAGCACTGGCAGCAGCACTGGCAGCAGCAGCAGCAGCAGCACTGGCAGCAGCAGCAGCAGCAGCAGCAGCAGCAGCAGCAGCAGCAGCAGCAGCAGCAGCAGCAGCAGCAGCAGCAGCAGCAGCAGCAGCAGCAGCAGCAGCAGCAGCAGCAGCAGCAGCAGCAGCAGCAGCAGCAGCAGCAGCAGCAGCAGCAGCAGCAGCAGCAGCAGCAGCAGCAGCAGCAGCAGCAGCAGCAGCACTGGCAGCAGCAGCAGCAGCAGCAGCAGCAGCAGCAGCAGCAGCAGCAGCAGCAGCAGCAGCAGCAGCAGCAGCAGCAGCAGCAGCAGCAGCAGCAGCAGCAGCAGCAGCAGCAGCAGCAGCAGCAGCAGCAGCAGTGGCAGCAGCAGTGGCAGCAGCACTGGCAGCAGCACTGGCAGCAGCACTGGCAGCAGCAGTGGCAGCAGCACTGGCAGCAGCACTGGCAGCAGCACTGGCAGCAGCACTGGCAGCAGCACTGGCAGCAGCACTGGCAGCAGCACTGGCAGCAGCACTGGCAGCAGCACTGGCAGCAGCACTGGCAGCAGCACTGGCAGCAGCACTGGCAGCAGCAGCAGCAGCAGCAGCAGCAGCAGCAGCAGCAGCAGCAGCAGCAGCAGCAGCAGCAGCAGCAGCAGCAGCAGCAGCAGCAGCAGCAGTGGCAGCAGCAGCAGCAGCAGCAGCAGCAGCAGCAGCAGCAGTGGCAGCAGCAGCAGCAGCAGCAGCAGCAGCAGCAGCAGCAGCAGCAGCAGCAGCAGCAGTGGCAGCAGCAGCAGCAGCAGCAGCAGCAGCAGCAGCAGCAGCAGCAGCAGCAGCAGCAGCAGCAGTGGCAGCAGCAGCAGCAGCAGCAGCAGCAGCAGCAGCAGCAGCAGCAGCAGCAGCAGCAGTGGCAGCAGCAGCAGCAGCAGCAGTGGCAGCAGCACTGGCAGCAGCACTGGCAGCAGCACTGGCAGCAGCACTGGCAGCAGCAGTGGCAGCAGCAGTGGCAGCAGCACTGGCAGCAGCACTGGCAGCAGCACTGGCAGCAGCACTGGCAGCAGCACTGGCAGCAGCACTGGCAGCAGCACTGGCAGCAGCACTGGCAGCAGCACTGGCAGCAGCAGCAGCAGCAGCAGCAGCAGCAGCAGCAGCAGCAGCAGCAGCAGCAGCAGCAGCAGCAGCAGCAGCAGCAGCAGCAGCAGCAGCAGCAGCAGCAGCAGCAGCAGCAGCAGCAGCAGCAGCAGCAGCAGCAGCAGCAGCAGCAGCAGCAGCACTGGCAGCAGCACTGGCAGCAGCACTGGCAGCAGCAGCAGCAGCAGCAGCAGCAGCAGCAGCAGCAGCAGCAGCAGCAGCAGCAGCAGCAGCAGCAGCAGCAGCAGCAGCAGCAGCAGCAGCAGCACTGGCAGCAGCACTGGCAGCAGCACTGGCAGCAGCAGCAGCAGCAGCAGCAGCAGCAGCAGCAGCAGCAGCAGCAGCAGCAGCAGCAGCAGCAGCAGCAGCAGCAGCAGCAGCAGCAGCAGCAGCAGCAGCAGCAGCAGCAGCAGCAGCAGCAGCAGCAGTGGCAGCAGCAGCAGCAGCAGCAGCAGCAGCAGCAGCAGTGGCAGCAGCAGCAGCAGCAGCAGCAGCAGTGGCAGCAGCAGCAGCAGTGGCAGCAGCTGTAGAATAACCTCACCAATCCTTGGGACTGTGCTCCCTCTAACCACCTGGCCACCCCTGAAGCCTCACTACACCCTACACACGTTTGGTAGACACACAGCCACACCCAGGCGGGATGCTCGCCCCAGCCCCTCCGCTCACCAGGCCCCTGCCACTCTCTTCTCACGCCTCCTCAAGCCATGCTGCTGGTACTGCCCCCCACCGTGGTCCCCCCTGCCTCCCCCCTGCCTCCCCCCCTCCCCCCCTGGCATTGCCCTGCAGCCCTGCAGCTGAGCCGCAGTGTAGCCCTGCAGCCCACCTGGACCTGCTGCTTGGGGGCCAGGCTGGGGGGGGCGGGGCCCACCACCACGTCCAGGCCTGGCACCAGGCCGGACAGCAGCAGCTGGAGGTGCAGCAGGCTGGCCTCTGCATGCTTGTTGCCCAGGAACAGCACCAGCTGGCCCGAGGAGCGTACATACCTGGTCAGGGCAGGGCAGGGAAAGAAGAGGAAGAGGAAGAGGCTGATGAAGAGGCTGATGTAGGGAGAGGAACAGGTCAGGGCAAGGCTGGTCACTTAGTGTGGAACCTGGAAGCTGGCTGCCCAGCCCCAACCTGGCTGCTGTCCCCCCCCACAATGCCTCCTCGCCCTGCACACCCCATGGCTGCTGCACCCAGCCTCACCACACCTGTCATCTGCCTGCACATGCTTTGTCCCTGGCTGCGGCTCTCCAAAATGCCGCACCTGCTCCCCCTCCCCCACCTCCCCCTCCCCCCAGGCCCACCCTGCCCCGCAACCCCGCCTGCTTCCACCGCCTGCCCTTTGGCCCCATCCCCCCCCGGCCACCCACCCATCCTCCCAATGTCCTGCACACCTATCACCAGACGGCATCCCTACTCAGTGCCTGCCAGCACACCTGTTCTGAACACCGATCTGCAGGTAGGGTTAGGGTTAGGGTTACCTGTTCTGCACACCAATCTGCAGGTACTGGTCCTCATACAGGATGCCTCGCTCCTTCACCAGCAGGTTGGCGTACCACTGCTCCACAGAGCCCACAGGCCGGGCGCCCTCATACATCACTCCTGGAGCGGCAGCGGCGTCACACATCACACTGCTGAGGTCACCAGGACGCATGTCACACCAGCCCCTGCCCCAGCCCCTGCCCCAGCCCCTGCCCCAGCCCCTGCCCCAGCCCCTGCCCCAGCCCCTGCCCCTGCCCCTGCCCCTGCCCCAGCCCCTGCCCCTGCCCCTGCCCCTGCCAGGTCATGGTCCCCCCCTACAGACTGCACCTGAGGAAGTTGAGATGCCAGCCAGCACACCAGGAGCTGCTCCACTGCTGCCTGTGGGCTGTGGGCTGGGGGCAGTGGCGCTGGGCAGAGGAGCAGGCTGGGGCTGGGGCTGGGGCTGGATGGTGGAGGGAGCAGGCTGGGTCTGGGCTGGGTAGCTGGGCAGGGGGGCTGGAGCGGGTGCCCCAGGGATGGGGTGGGACATGGGCTGCTGCGCCCCCTGCTGCTGCTGTGGTTGCGCTGGGTATGGCTGGAGTGAAGGAGGGGGCTGACTGGGCAGGGTGGGTCCCTGGTGGCCTGACTGGGGTGGGGGTGGGGGGTAGGTGCTCACTGGGGCTGCTGCTGCTGCTGCCATGGCTGATGAGGCGAATGGGTTGCTGCCGGTGGTTTGGGGGGTGGGGTAGGCAGGGGGCTGCGAGGGCTGGGGCAGGTGCTGCTGTTGCGGTGGCTGAGGGGCCTGAGGGTACTGGGGGGGGTGGGGGAAAGGGGACCTGGGGCTGGGCAGTGTATTGAGGAGGGGGGTAGGGGGGTGCTCCTGCTGCTGCTGTAGGGTGGGGGTGCCCACTGGGTGCTGTCTGTCCAGGCTGGGGTGGGGGGGGGCCTGGCGGCTGCTGCTGCTGGGGGCCGGGCCCCAGGCCTGCCCCTGTGGGAGCAGCTGCGGGGAAGGAGGGCCCAAGGGTGGAGGACGCCAGGGCCGGGCTGGGGGCCTGGGTGGGGGTGGGGGTGGGGGGTGGGGCGGGGGCGATGACAGCATCCGCCAGCAGTTCAGCCAAGAGATCCACTGGGTTTGTGGGCTTGCTGGGCCCAGCGGGGGCTGGGGGTGGGGCGGGTTCAGAGCTGGTGAAGGCGGAGTCCATGAGTCCATCACCTGAGCAGGGACACGCCCATGAACAGGAGACGTATGAGACAAGGCGATGGCATGGCATGGCATGGCATGGCATGACTCTTTGCACATCCAACTAGGTAGGGCATTGCCCAGTGTGACCCTCACGTGACCCTGAATGCATGCATGCATGCCCCTGCCCTGCTTGCCTCCCCCTGTTAGGGGTGCCCTGCTACAGCAGCGGGTTAGGGTGAGGGTTAGGGTGTTCTCCCCCCACCCCACTGCCCCACCCCCACTGCCCCCACCCCTTCGCCCCTCCCATTCCCACTGTCACAAGTTGGGGTTAGGGTCCTGCTTCCAGGAGCACAGGAGCCATGGACGCATGGGCATGCACACAGGTCAGGGGCATTATGGGTGCTGCATGAACGCATGAACTTGGACACATGGGCATGCACACAGCGGCACACCCAGCCGCCTTCCGCCAGGCAGCCAGCCCTGCACAGCGCTGCGAATGCTGGCGGCAGACAGACACAACTCGAGCAAAAGAGCCCTGGAGGAGGCTGAGGGGCAGGGGCAGAGGCCAGGAAGCAGGCAGCAGCCAGGGTGGGTGGTGGGGCTGGGCTGAAGGCATCTGACCTGGGGCGGCAGCAAGGGGGGACATGCTGGAGTCAGAGCCCAGCAGCAGGTCCCTGACGGGCGGGGGGGCGGCTGCAGCCGGGCTGCTCATCACCAGGCGGGGGCTGGTGGAGGGGAGTGAGCCTGGGCAGGCGGCAGGGTAGGGGGGGCAGAGGGGGAAGGGGGGGGGGGGTGGCGGCAGGGGTGTGCAGGACATGCGGTCAGGGGGGAGTGAGGGTGGGGTGTTGGAGTTCTGAGGCTGTGGCTATGGCCATGTTAAGGCAGTTGAGGCATGCCCCTGTCCCTGTGTTGAGGCATCCTGTGGGGAATGCGGGGGTGCAGGCCCGGTCACACGCTGTCAGAGCAGGCAGCTGCCCGTCTGAGCGTAGCAACAGGCAGCCTGCAGCCGCCCCACCTTGCCTTGCGCCCAGGGTGTGTCACCCACCTTCACATCCACAGCACCTAGCCCTGACCTAGCTGACCTGACCTGACCCATGGCTTGCAAGCTGTAGCAGCCCTGACACATACTTCATATCTCCTGCTGCACTCCCACCTTCCTCCCACCCTCCTCCCACCCTCCTCCCACCCTCCTCCCACCTTCCTCCCACCCTCCTCCCACCCTCCTCCCACCTTCCTCCCACCTTCCTCCCACCTTCCTCCCACCTTCCTCCCACCCTCGTCCCACCCTCGTCCCACCTTCCTCCCACCCTCCTCCCACCCTCCTCCCACCTTCTTCCACCCTCCTCCCACCCTCCTCCCACCCTCCTCCCACCCTCCTCCCACCTTCTTCCACCCTCCTCCCACCCTCCTCCCACCCTCCTCCCACCTTCTTCCACCCTCCTCCCACCTTCCTCCCACCCTCGTCCCACCCTCGTCCCACCCTCCACCCACCCTTATCCTGTTTAATCTTCACATGATGAAGCAAGCCTACTCCCTCCTCTGGCCATCCTCCCCCCCCCCTCCATGTGGCACCTGCCCCTCACTCCCCTCACCTGCAGCCTGGGGTGTGCCAGCACTGGCCTGGGCACCCAGCGTCCCCGCCTCCCCCGCCTGCCTGCGGCCCCCGCCCAGGGCAGGCAGGGCCCCTGGGGTAGCGCCGCCATCACCGCCATTGTTGTGCTGCAGGCGGCGCAGCAGGCTGGACTCCCGCTCCTGCCACTTGGGCATGGGCATCACGTACTGGGCGGAGGTGGCAGCGGGGGCCGCAGCCAGGCGCTGCGCACAGCAGCCAGCACCGCAGCAAGCACCCCCCCTCAGCAGCAGGATTTACACCAATGACTGGTGGGTGGCGACTCGGGGAGGGGGAGGGGGAGGGGGAGGGGGAGGGGGAGGGGGAGGGGGAGGGGGAGGGGGAGGGGGAGGGGGAGGGGGAGGGGGAGGGGGAGGGGGAGGGGGAGGGGGAGGGGGAGGGGGAGGGGGAGGGGGAGGGGGAGGGGGAGGGGGAGGGGGAGGGGGAGGGGGAGGGGGAGGGGGAGGGGGAGGGGGAGGGGGAGGGGGAGGGGGAGGGGGCCTCTCCAGGCACTGACCAGGTACTCTGAAGCGCGCTGCTGCAGCTCTGCATCCATGAACTTCTGGTAGCGCTCAAACAGGCCCATCACCTCCCTGTGTAGCGCTGCGTCGCCGGGGTCTGCCAGGTGCAGCTTGATGTACGCTGTCATCAGCAGGCCCTGCGTATGTGGGGGCGGCAGGGGAGGGCAGGCAGGGGAGGGCAGGCGGGGGAGGGCAGGCAGAAGAAGGCAGGCAGGGGAAGGCATGCAGGGAAGGGCAGGCAGGGCTTGGCGGGGGGCAAGTGAGGGTGGGGGGCAAGTAGGGTGGGGGCAAGTGAGGGCGGGGGGCAAGTAGGGTGGGGGCAGGCATCCCTGCCAGCCATCGCCCAGCTATAAGGCTGCAGACTGGCACTTGCCTTGGTTGTTTGTGAGGCTGGGGGGAACAGCGCGTGCAGCAGCCTGAACTGCTCCAGGACAGGGACCTGGTCGGCCACCAGGCGCCCAAACTCGCCCAGCAGGTAGGCGGCGGTGCACACTAGCGACTCGTGGGCAGCGCCTCGGCGCAACATCTGGCAGGGGGGAGCGCAGTGCCGGGAGGGTGCAGCAGCCAGGTTGGGGGGCAGCAGCCAGGTGAGAGGAGCAGCAAGGTTGGGGTGCAGCAGCCAGGGGTTGGGGCAGCAGCCAGGGGTGAAGGCAGTGGACAGGGGTGAGGGCAGGGGGTGGGGGGGTTCATGGCTCTGCAGCCCCCGGTCAGTGAGCTGCCTGTCTGCCAGGGCCTGTGCCAGCCTGATGTACAGGGGCATGTGAGGGGGCCATGGCTCAACTAGGCTGCCCTGATGACCTGAATCCAGCACCAGGAAGCCCACTCACACCCTGCAACAACCACATGCAGCTCAGGCAGCGGAGGCAAGCTGGTAGGGCTGTGCATGTCCCTTGCAACAATCTCCTCCTTCCGTGCAAACCCCGGGCTGGCCATGTCAGGCAGCAGCCACTCCTGGTACTCCTGGTGTCATGTGGCTGCAGGCTGACAGGCTGCTGGCAAGCTGGGCAAGGGAGGATCAGGGTCAGGGTCAGGGTCAGGGTCAGGGTCAGGGTCAGGGTCAGGGTAGGTGTAGAGTAGGGTGTTGTGTGGGTATGGTGGATGGGTGAGCCTAGCGTCAGGGTCAAAGATCTGGATGAGTAGCGGGACGTCCGCACAGAGCATGGAGCAAGGAGCAAGGAGCATGGCCCGTCATTGCAGGTCACTCCAGCAAAGAAGGATGAGTAGCTGTGGAGCAGTGTGACCAAGGCTCCTGGGCTGCTCACACCACCTCGGCCACTGGGCTGGCACGGCTCCCTCCCCGCCCTGCCTGCACTGCCCTGTGCAGCCAGCGGGGTCGGCCCCCTCCCTGCCTCCCCTGCTCCCGCCTCCCCTGCTCCCTGCCTCCCCTGCTCCCGCCTCCCCTGCTCCCGCCTCCCCTGCTCCCGCCTCCCCTGCTCCCGCCTCCCCTGCTCCCGCCTCCCCTGCTCACCTCCACAGTGCTGCTGGCCGCGTATTGCTGCATGGTGGGGTTGTTGGTGACCAGCTGCACCACACGGTGCCAGATGTCATCGCTCACAAAGTCACCGGCCTTCTCCAGCAGCTGCAGCGCCACGTCTACGTACCTGTATGCGGCATAATCCTCATCCTCACCCTCATCCTCATCACGGTCGACTTCCAACCATGATTGACACCAGCCCAGCCCAGCCCAGCCCAGCCCAGCCAGTCCTGTCAGCCACCCACCATTGGACGCTGGGTGCAAACTTCTCTGCCAGGATGGCAATCTTGAGCACCAGCTCCTCCCTCATGCTGAAGTCTGCCACCACCAGGTACTGCAGCAGCTCGGCCACCAGGGACTCGGTGCAGCTGGCGTCGCACATGGTGAACAGCAGGTCCATGGCACGCTTGCGGATGGATATGTCAGCGTCCTGTATCACAAGGGCAGGGCAGTGGCAGAGGCAGTATCATCGTCACCATCACCATTATCACCGCCATCATCATCACCCTCACCCTCAGAACATAGCACTAGGGCACAGGGTTCGACCCCCCGTACGGGGCCCGTACTTTTGCCCCATTTTGGCCAGGGCCCCCGTAACTGGGCCGAAGGCCCAGTACGGGGGCCCGTGATTTTCAAATTTTTGGTTACGGGGGGAAGTTCACGGGCTATCTACGGGCGCGTGTTATCCTTAGTTCCGCCCGTACATTTCTGCCATATCACAAGCCTAACTCACGGCTGCGTTATCACATCATATCGGAAAGTCAGGCAGAGAGTAAGGCAGACTCTATCGGACCAACGGCAGATGACGGTTCAAATCGCGCTTGGTGGGTTGCGTTGTTGACATCTCCGAGGTTGACATGTAGACGCGTTGACATGGGCTTACTTCTTGAACCGCGCACACCACGCAACCCGCAATCCCGCCTTTCCCGACGAAACTGGCCATGTCAGCCCAATGCGCCCACCTTCCAGCCCAGCCTCTTCAGCCCCCTGATGCAGCAACTTGATAGTGCCTAGTCCCCCAAGTGGCAGGGCAGGTGTGAAGCTTTTGCCAAGCCATCGGGTGTCACACTGCTGAATTTCCCCATCTTCAATTGCACTAAGTGGCAAGGTTTGGCAGGGTGCAATGTGTCAGTGTGCTTGTAGCCAACTACCACACTCTCCTCCGCTTCCTCATCCTTCACCCTGAGTGGGCACTGGGCAGGAGCTTGTTGACCAGGCTGCAGAAGTTCCGCACCCTTGCTGGTGTGCATTTGTTACATGACATGATGCAACCACTTGAGAAGTTAAGCATGATCTTACAAAGTGATGCTCTAGAGCCCCACATGCTTGCCTCTGAGTGCTGGTGCATGGGCTGTCAACGGTGTTCAGTAAGAGTAGGTCCCAGCTTAATGTGCCTGCCTGCCTGCCTGCCTGCTGTGCCACGCTCCTATGTTGCATGGCTGTTGCAGAGTTGGTTGCTTATGGCCAGCAAGAGCTGCAAGAGCTGGTCAAACACTGAGCTGGTCTCAATCTAACTTTGTTCAAGCGTGAGATGTAGAGGGTGTCCAGGCCAATCGTGTCACATTGCAATCAGCATAGCAGCTGATGGAGCCAATGTATGTGCACTTTCCAGTGTTGATGCACTTAGCCCAGGTCATGCTCCTTGCGCCATTGTGCCATAGACCTAGAATGCCATTGTGCCATTGTGCCGTAGACCAAGAAGGGGCCATGGAGGAGGTAGAATCTCTATGGGGGAAAGGTTAGGTGATGAAGTGGTTGAGGCCTTGTTTGACACAGAGGCAGGGTGTGTCACGGAGGACACCGTGTTAGATTCTGTATGGTAACATGCCCTATCCAAGCCGGCCGCAGGCCGGCGATTTTTTTGGGGGGTACATTCAGTGTATAGGGTCCCCGTAGTTTAACCTGACATCGGTTAAGGGCGCCCTTAGATCAGGTATCACCAACTGTCGAACCCTAGTAGGGCATCAGGCGGTGGGTATGAAGTGGGGGGTCATGGTTGCATCAGCTGGCTGGTTGGAGTGGTCCACCCCCCTCACCCTCCTGCTCCCCAACACCAACACAGCAATGCGTTGGCCTGCTGGCCTGTTGGCCTGTTGGCCTGTTGGCCTGTTGGCCTGTTGGCCGCAACACACACAGAGCCACAGCAGGCCTCAGCAGACCACAGCATGGGCCACAGCATGGGCCACGATGCAAAGCAGCCTTCAGGCCTTGAGAGATGGTGCAAACTAGTGCTGCCCTGAGTGCCAGCAAAGCTGGCTGAGGGTGCACCTGTTCAGGAGGAGCCGCTTGTGAGCAGTGGTGCGCCCCTGCCCCCTCCACAGGCCCCTGACCAGCCCCCTCAGGCAGCCCACCTTCAGGCTGGCCAGCACAGTGACCTGGTGATGGCGTATGGCATCCAGGACGTCCGGCAGCAGGGCCAGGCGGGACAGCGTCTCCAGGGCCAGGTAGCGCACGTTGGGGTCCTGCACCCGCACGGCTGCCCCTGGCTGTCACCCAGCTGCCATCATCAGCACCATTGCATGCCATGTGGGACATGGGGGCAATGCAGCCCCACGCAGCTGTATCTAGCTACACACACTTGCTGTCCCATGACACACACTTGGGGAGACACACACTTGGGGAGACACACACTTGGGGAGACACACACTTGGGGAGACAGCGGCTGTCAACGGCTGCAATGTCTGATGATCGCACCAGCAGCGGGGCACGTTGCAACGGCGCTGGCAAAGGACTGACACAAGCGGCTGCTACACGAACAGCAGCAGCAGAGATTGCAGTGACAGCAGGCGAGGAGGCGTCCCTCACGCAGCGGCAATGCCGCTGGGCCGCAGCAGCACCAGCCATGGCAGCATGATGAGGGATGGGACGGGACGAGGTCTGAGGACCGGGTCAGGGCCATGGTTGATGGATTTGCCTGAACCCCTGACCCTGCCTCCCTAGCCCCTGCAGCCCCTTACCTTGACAGACAGGAAGCGGCCCAGTGCTGCTACACAGCTTGTGAGCATGGTCCCCTCGATCTCCAGGTGCAGTGCCACTGAGATGGCCTCAAACAGGATGGCATGCAGCGCGTTGGCCTTGTTGGGGTTGGCGCCCTTGGCGGCCTCACCCACACCCACTGCGACGATGCACGAGGAGTTAAGGGAGTGAGGGAGTGAGGGGATGAGGGGATGAGGGGGTGAGGGAGTGAGGGGGTGAGAGGGTGAGGGAGTGAGGGGGTGAGAGGGTGAGGGGGCCAGGCAGGCAGGGTTAGGTTGAACTGACACAGCCTGCTCGTCACTTGCCTGTGTCAACGATGCCATGCAGGATGCTGGTCAGGGCCGCTCGCTCAGCAGGCGTCTCAGGTGAGGCGAAGAATTGGAGCACTCGCAGGCACTTGCACTGCATTAACATCAATCGACATGCAGCTGCATGCCGACATGCACCAAGACTCCGTGCATCGCCAACATCGCCAAGATCATCAGCAATAGCACCTTGCAAACCAACGACACCCACACATGCAAGACGCATCACCACTACGCAGCATTCAGCTGTCAGACACACCATGCTTGATGCGGACACACCATGCCTCACAGCTCTGGCATATGGCCAGCCACTGTTACAAACCAAGGCCTACAGCCTGCTCTGATGGGCTGACACATCACCCACAGGCCTGCCCAGCACCCTGCCTGCCTGTCCAACCTGCCCAACCTGCCCAACCTGCCCAACCACCCCATGGGTCCTGTGGCAAACAAAAGCTGTTTATGATGCCATGTGCGGGCATGCCAGTGACGTGAGCCAGCCCGCACAGCCAGTGCTCTGCCTCGTGCGCTCACACAAGTGAGACTGGCAGCGGGTGTGCAAACCAGGCCCCTCAAGGGGGGCCTGCTGCAGGCGGGGCTGCTGCCCAGCAATCCCTCCTCCTTGCCATCCTGCCTCACAATCCCTACACACTGCTGTCAGCCGTCTAGGTGTCAGGGTGGTGGGTGCCTGAGGTGTGGCTTGGCTTGCTGACCTGCAGCCAGGGTGAAGGGATGCCGTAGTAGAGGTACTCTGCCGGCACCTCCCGCTCACGTTGCAGGGTCAGCCGCTCCAATAGCTTGATGAGGCGCAGCTGTGCGCCCTCATAGCCCGCTGCAGCCGCATGAGGCGAGGCGAGGCGAGGCGAGGCGAGGCGAGGCGAGGCGAGGCGAGGCGAGGCGAGGCGAGGCGAGGCGAGGCGAGGCGAGGCGAGGCGAGGTGAGGTGAGGTGAGGTGAGGTGAGGTGAGGTGAGGTGAGGTGAGGTGAGGTGAGGTGAGGTGAGGTGAGGTGAGGTGAGGTGAGGTGAGGTGAGGTGAGGTGAGGTGAGGTGAGGTGAGGTGAGGTGAGGTGAGGTGAGGTGAGGTGAGGTGAGGTGAGGTGAGGTGAGGTGAGGTGAGGTGAGGTGAGGTGAGGTGAGGTGAGGTGAGGTGAGGTGAGGTGAGGTGAGGTGAGGTGAGGTGAGGTGAGGTGAGGTGAGGTGAGGTGAGGTGAGGTGAGGTGAGGTGAGGTGAGGCAGCTGTGCCGCAACAAGGCACAGGCCTTGTGCAATTCTTGGCATCTTCACCCAACAGCAGATGGGGTGGGCTGGTGATGCATGCGGGCAGGACAGCGGCGAGTTAGTCATCTGCGCTGCAGAGGACACACACGCTGCTGAGTGTAGGTGCCTGCGTGGCTGCACCTGCCCAAGCGGTAGCGCACCTGGTCCATTCCGTGCACAGAGTCCATGCAGCAAGGTTGTGACTGACATGAGGAGGCCCATGTCACGCTCCTCCAGCAGGGTGTTGATGACGGGGGAGAAGACGTCAGACGTCACCACCTGCTGCTCAGGGTTGGTCTTGCGAATCAAGCGCAGCAGGGCCAGGGCGGCGCGCTTCTTCACCACTGGGCGAGCGGCGCCACTGGACTGCAGGCGCATGCAGGTCAAGCTGTTAGGGTCGCGCTGGGCTGGGCTGGGCTGGGCTGGGCTGGGCTGGGCTGGGCTGGGCTGGGCTGGGCTGGGCTGGGCTGGGCTGGGCTGGGCTGGGCTGGGCTGGGCTGGGCTGGGCTGGGCTGGGCTGGGCTGGGCATGATGGCTTGGCAGGCAGCCCAGCAGGGCTAGGCTGTGGTAGGCCCAGTTTGCATGATATCCCACCAGTAGCTTGATGACGTCCTGGGTCAGAGCTTCCGCCATTTCTGACCCACCCACTGCGAGCACACACAGCATCCCCTTGGCCAGTATGCATGGCACTGGCTATAGTGAGTGCGCGCACCCACCGTTGCCGATGAAGGACAGCGCCAGCGTTTCAAACGCCTCATTGCGGCTTGTGAGGTCCATGTGGATGGCGTTCAATGTCAGACGCAAAAACTCATCGTTCTGCAATGCAGCATATGCGCCGAGGTGTCCAGCACAACACATTCTTTGCATCTAACATCCTGGAGTGACACAGCATACACCTACCTCTTGCAACAGAAGAGAGCAGGCCATGTACCCAACTTGCTTGTCCTTGTATCTGCATGCAGTATGGTATAGCTGCATCGTGAGTAAGAAGCAGCCATGTTTGGGTCTGCAGCATCTGAGTGCCCACTTCTGCTGGGGGATAAGGTCGGCAGCCTGCTTATGCCCGAACTCAATGTCATAGCCCAGCATGTAGATGTAGAGCAGCTTCCACACATACTTTCTCCTGTCATAGCCTGCAGTGCAGGAAGTGCCAATGTAAGTCTGGCAGGTCGGTATAACGTACATGTCCAAGACTACTGCGAACGCGGCACCTACTAGACAGCGCCTTGTCGTCAGAAAACCTTTCTCGGATCTTAGCTAGCTCCTTGTCTACACGTCGTTGCTCCTGTTCTTTGTTTTGAGCTGACCGGATATCTGTGATGAAATTCTGCGGGCCGAGTCAACCGGGCCTGACTTTAGATCGATCATTGCTCGATGCCAGTTTGTATCAACCTACCTGCAAGCCGCGCATATACGCGGTTTTTGACATCGTGCCAAAACTTAAGAAACAATTGATTAACTGTGCGAATACTTGTCAGGCATCGCTAAGGGTCGCTACACTTATTGATGGCACAGAACGTTATGTGCATGGGCAGAGTTCTAGGGAATGCGAAGTTGAGGCTACACATGCCGGTGATCACGGGCAGGATATAAGGTTACGGTCAGGAGGATGACTGAGAAGATGCAGGGGGATTTTGAAGTATACAATTTTTACTCAGCTGAGTATATACTCAGCTGAGTAACGAAAGTATATACTGTCACATTTCGTTTTTGCTGCTGTCTGGATAATGGTGCATGTAACGGCAGCCAGTGTTCAGCACACTGCTTGTTATCGACAGTGACATCTGACGATGACTTGATGACATGCGGGTTCTCAAAACATGTAAGTGTATGTTTTCTTAAAGTGCCATACACTTCCTACTCGTGTCAAGTTGATGCGGTCATCTGCGCAGCTGTTGTGCGTCATAGTTGGTTTGTTGGGAGTTGCCGGGCATTTGGTGCAGTCGGGCACATCAGCTACACACCAACCCTCGGTAGCCCTCGGAGGCGTAGCCATCCCAGTTAGCGGTGCGGCTGAAACGTGTGTGTGCTAGCCCGCACCATGGGGCTGATGCACCCAGTCCACTGCCCCGTTGTCGTGCTGGCACATGGCGCCTTCTCTCTGGTTCCTGTTCGTGAAGCTGGGAGTACCATATGCCTCATGTGCTCAAGCAGCCACTGCTAGTTGCTTGCCCAGCAGCCTTTCCGTGCCGCACTATCCAGCAATGCCTGCCTCCTCTCTCCCCTCCCTCCCCCACTCCTTCCCTTGACCACCACCACCCTGCAGACTGGTACTTTGTGATCCGGTTGAGCCTGGGCTGGCTAACACGCAAGTCGCCCTACTGTGGCATAGACCCTGACCCCAGCAGCTCTGAGCTGCTGCTGACATGCAACCGCAAGAGCGTGCCATATGCCAGCCTCTTCACCTTTGTCACCGCACCGGAGGCGGTGAGCGCCTTGCTGCAGCCCGGCTGCTGCACAGCAAAAGCAGCGCCAGCAGCAAGGGCAGGGGCACATGAGCAGCAGCAGCAGCAAGGGCAGCAGCAAAGGCAGCAGCAAGAGCAGCAGCAAGGGCAGCGGCACAGTGTTAAGAGGCACACCAGGAGTTAGACAGCTGCTGACATTGTTATGCTTCAAGCCACAGTCCAGCACTGGCAGCCGCACACCCTCTACTTGCGACCTGCCCTCAGCCTGCCCCTGCTACCACCCACAGGTGGGTCCTGTGGTGACCGGGCAGCCCCTCATGCTGCTGTCACGCACCAGTGGGCTGTGTGACGACGGTGCACTGAGCCGTGGCGTAGGGACTGTTGGCCTCCCCCCTCCTGGCACTCTGCTGCAGGGGGGGCCGGCGGCTGCAGGCCAGCAGGGCAGGTCCAGTCACAGGCAGCAGGCCAGCCAGGCTGTGGGATTGTGGCTCGGGGCAGCCAGCAGTGATGGAGGGGCGGGGGCAGGGGGCGGCTGGGTCCCGATGAGGGAGCCAGGGGTGCTCACGGGCATCACGTGCAAGCAGTCACACTCCCAGCTGCCAAGCAGCTTCAGCCTGTGGAACAGCCTGCTGCTGCCCGGCTTGCCCCTGAACCTCACGGCTGGGGGCGATAGCTTGTATATGATGCAAGGCGAGAGGTAAGGTGAGGGGGAAGGGGAGGGAGGAGGGAGGAGGGAGGAGGGAGGAGGGAGGAGGGAGGAGGGAGGAGGGAGGAGGGAGGAGGGAGGAGGGAGGAGGGAGGAGGGAGGAGGGAGGAGGGAGGAGGGAGGAGGGAGGAGGGAGGAGGGAGTGCAGTGGCACATGCATCATAGCAGCGGAGCAGGTCTTGCCACCACACGGCCCACGCCCCTGCCCACTGCCCCTTGCCGCGTACCCCCACCCCTGCCCCTGCCCCTCCCCCCTGCTGCCCTCAGGTACTGTGGGGTGCGCACGGTGGGGCCACATGACGTGGTGGTATGCGACCTGCCCTCCTCCTCTGGTGCCGCCCGCTTCAACTTCCAGCCCACAGGCTTCCCCTTCGCTGGGCTGGACGCCTTTGCTACCCAGCAGCCCTGTGGCGCCCGTTCCCTGCTGGCCCCCCCGCCCCATGACATGCAGTGTGCAAACACACCAGGCAGGGGGGAGCAGCAGGGAGCAGGGCAGCGGGCAGGGAGGGTGAGGGTAGGGCAGGGAGCGGCTGGGACGCAGCCTGAACAGCGGATGGTGCAGCACGTGGCAGATAGTGGCAGCAGCATGGGCAGGGGCTTTGGCAGAAGCAGTGCGACCAAGGGGGGAAGCACTAGCACTAACAGCAGCAGCAGCAGCAGCAGCAGCAGCAGCAGCAGGGGGGGCAATCATGTTAAAAGCAGGGGGGCGACTGCTAGAGGAGGTGTGGTTGCAGTAGCGGGGGAGGCAGGAGTGCATGGGGCCAGGCTGGGTGGCAGCTCCCCTGTTGGACCCAGGTCAGGGGGCCAGGGGGCTGTGGCTGGGCTTCACCACCAGCGCCTGGCACTGCAGCAGCCGCAGGAGGGGCAGGCTCATGTCAGCTTGCGGTGGTGGCAGCACAGGGATGGGCAGGGGGGCCTGGGTCAAGATCAGGGGCAGGGGGCCAACAGTGAGCAGCAGCAGCAGCAGCAGCAGCAGCAGCGTGTTGGACCGGTGGCCAGCATGGCTGTGGCAGAGGAGGTGGAGGAGGATAGCCGGTACTACTGCCTGACGCTGCTGCTGCAAACCCCTGGCAGCCGCCTGGTGTCAGGCATCACAATCGGTGCGCCGCAGCCGGGGGGGAGGGGTGGTCGGCAGGGCACTCTGGCAGGACCCCACAGCCGTCACATGGGGCACATTGCATGGCATGGCTTGCAGAGGAACAGCTGGGCGGCAGGAGGGCAGGCGGGCGGTGGGGGGGCGAGTGCACGGCTGGAGGGTTTGTTCAAGTGGGTGTAGGGCGGCATCGGGGTGAGGGGTTGACTGCAAGCCACTATCATGCCACGCTGGCTGGCTGCACTGCCATCATGCCCGGCTGGCTTCAATGTGCCTTCCAGGCTTCGTGACATACTCGGAGGGCCTGGTGGGCTTCCCCCTGCAGCAGTGCTGCCCTCTGCCTGATTCGCCGCACGTCATTGACTGTGGCGTGGCGCAGAGTGACCCCATGCCCGCTGAGTGCTGGTTCAACCTGATGAAGGTAGGACCTCCCAGTGTATGACGGCCAGGCTGTTGTGCTGGTGCATGGCCATTGCCGCGTGGACGCCATGCGCTTCTTGTGCTTGTAACACAGATGTCTCACAATGAGCGTGCTGCATGATGGCATCAGGGTAATGCAGGGTTGCAGCAACCACTTAGCCCGCATCCTCCGTTTCTCCTTCTTCTTTCCTTGCCCTCCTGCTACAGGATGAGCTTGAGGCGACCCTGGCACTCTCATGGCTGCATGGCCTCATACTCCAGATGGCTGCATGGCCTCACACCCCACATGGCTGCATGGCCTCATACATGCGACATAGCCCCACACAGCCTCATACCCTGTATGGTTGCAACCTGGTTTGCATCCAGTGGTTGGGTACCCCTCTCTCCTTGTCGTGCTTGTCACGAGTCATCATCGCAGTATGTGCATTTGCCCTCCAGCACATGCCCGGTTGCTTTGTGGTGGTCTTAATGTAGGTGGACGCCAAGTCTGGCACCCCCTTGGAGGACGGTGACCTGATCATGCTGCAGAGCAAAGCTTTCGGCCGCTACTGCAGCATCAGCGTAGATGGCACGCTGCTGTGTGTTTCAGCCTCGCCCAGCAATGCCAGCCGTAACCTCTTCACGCTCCGGCTTAGTAGAGGACGGCTGCAGTTTCCTCTGTAACGAATACAGAAGCTAGGAGTAGAGAAGGCTGGATTGAAGGTCGCTCCTGTAGGGATGGGAAGGCACCCACCCTCGCGCCCCTACCTGTTCCCTGGCCTACCGTCCCTCTGCTAGTGGCAGGCACACCCTGCCAGCACCACCCTCGCGCCCTTCAAGCTGCCCAGCGGCGGCACGTAAGGGCCTAGATCTGACAATGAATTTGGGAGCAACTGGGGAGGGGACGAAAAGACACCCAGCACTTGTGTATTTTCACACAACCGTATACCGTATAACCGTATACCGTAATAGTGTAGGTGGTAGGCGGGCTCATGTGCCATGTGCACTGGGTTTACTCCACACAGCCCAATAACACTGATTTAGTCGGATCTAGTTAGTGGCTGCTAGTGGCTGCTAGCTGCTAGTTCAGCTGTGACACCTGTGAGAAAAAGTTCGAATGGGCCAGCATGGGCCAACCAGGCCACCTCGTGCCGCGATTTTTGCACCCGCTTGCTGCATAAGTCTAGTCAGGGCTGTCCCTTGGTTATTCCTTGCGCCCGCCAAAGTGGACCCCTCGAAGCAAAGCTTGTTTGGGTCATAGCTGGAAGTTTAGAGGTGCAGTGGTGAGCCCCACGTAGCCCCGTGCTCGAGTTGTGACCTTTTGCCGAACACATGTCGTCGGCCGTCTTGCTGGGTTAGCTGTCAGTAAGAACATTCCGCATTTGTTCCGATGCGTAGCTGCAGAAATGAGCGCGTGAGCTTAACTAACCGTGGCCCCGACTGCGACCATGCAGGGCTGCTGCAAACCCGGCCCCCGGTCCAGCCTGGGCGAGTTCTGACTTGAAACTACACAATCAGCTCCACTTTAGCATAAGGTACGCGATGGGTTAAGCTGCACCACAATGCTTTCAGTGAGTGCACAATGGCAGGGATTCATATCATGTCACACACTATGAGGTGTCACATGGCACATGTGTAACCAGTAGGCCTGGAACTTGTGTGGTGTGCTGACAGTGCTTATATCAACTCCCTGCCGTGATTTCATCTAAAGGTAAAATTGCAGGCAATTACAGCATAGTTATAACCGCAGACTGCAATGCCATAGATGATGTCATTGCCCAACAATACATCCCATGCATCACTTGCTGTGTGTGCTCTGCAGGTGCATGCCTACGTTCCCACATCCTCTTAAAGGCCGGTCCGTGCTGCTTGAGGGCATTGTGGTGAAGTTAGACCGATGCGTTCTTTGCACGGTGTCGACTGCACCATGCGTGATAGGCAGATGGCAAGCATGGACAGCTTTATGCGTGGCACCTAATGTGGAGGGGACAGACGCTATCTGGGAAGTACATGATGCTTCTAAACTTAGCGGCCCAGCGCGTGGTGATGCCCTAGGGCCAGCCACCCTTGTGGACAGCACACTCCGAGTTGGGTGTGAGGCAATGCGCCTCTCCCTTGTGGCCCACTACAAGTGTGTGCAACGGTTGAGGGTGGAGGCTAGCATTTGCCCACACTCACCGGGCAACAACAGCAGCAGCAGCAGCAGCAGGGGTGGTGGTGGGGAGGGGGCAGGAGGGCGATGGTGGTAGAAGCTGACCGGCACTTCAGAGTGTTGCGCACACCAGATAACAGAGCTCTCCCCTCTTTGCATCATCTCATTTCCAACTGGCAGCCATCACCTGTCCGCCCAGCCCCATCAGCACAGGGCAGCAGTGGTGCCACACCTGTCCGCTTAGTCAGCCCAGCCCCATCACCACCGGGCAGCCGTGGTGTTGCGCCTGTCAGCCCAGCCCCATCACCACCGGGCAGCCGTGGTGCCGCAGCTGTCAGCCCAGCCCCACATGAAAGGTACGTGAAGAAGGTACTTACATCTTAGCTTAACCAACATACCAACTGCATTTTCACCTCCTCATCTTTGCAATATCTACAGCTTTCTGCATACAACCATCTACCATCTTTGCATGCATGCATGCATGCATGTCATGCACACAAGTCGTATGCAACACATGCAAAAATGTTCCCATGTGTGCATTGCATGTGTTGACAGTGTACCCACCGCTGATGTCAACCTATCCTCGCACACCCATCAAGGTTCTCAGGCAGTCCCTACCCCACCCACCCCACCCTCCGACCTCCACCACCTCCCAAAACCGTCATCACAGTCCTCTTGTGACCCGACACCCGCCCCGCCCATCCCAAGCACACGCGTGGACGCACTGCAGCGGGAGGTCATCAGGCTCAAGAAGCAGCTTGTCAGGGCAAAAGCCATGCGGTTACCACCTGTGGCCAGACTCGCCCTAGCCTACGTGCGCAATGAGTACCAAATGAGGCAGATCTTGCGCTCAGCGGGGCTCATGGCTGAGGGGCGTGGGCAGGAGGGGACCCAGGGCAAGGATCATGAGCCACCAACGCCCCCTATGCGCGGCCAGGTTGTGCACCTTGAGGAACCTCGAAGGGGTGTTGGCCCAAGGGGCAGGGTTGACCATGCACATTACCTGAGAGCCCTCGAGATGCAGGTGGACACCGGGCTGTCCTTCAACGCAATACCCAAGGCCTTGAAGGGCAGCTTTGCTGTCATGGCACCTGGGCAGCAGCTGGAGGTGTCTATCCCATGCGCCAGAAGTTACGGCAGAGCCTCTGAAGACATTGCCTTGACAGTCACCGAAGGCCAAGCATGATGTTGATAGGATACACATGCAGGATGCTTATGTGCATTGTGGTGTGCAGGTGAGGCCAGAGGTACTGGCTACTGTGCCCTTGCATGGGATGGCAAAGCAAGGAGAGGGCAGGAGCTGCTTGTACTGAAATGTTCCGTGGCCCTCCGGGCCCAGCCTCCAGCCCCCTCCTCTGCCCAGCCGGCTGCTGCAGCCCACCCAACCCAGCCTCCAGCCCCCTCCTCTGCCCAGCCGGCTACTGCAGCCCACCCTACCCACCCTCCAGCCCCCTCCGCCCAGCCGGCTACTGCAGCCCACCCTACCCACCCTCCAGCCCCTCCCGCCCAGCCGGCTGCTGCAGCCCACCCAACCCACCCTCCTACCCAGCCACCCCCGGCCACACCTTTTGCTACAGTCCGTAACACAGCCGCGCTTCGTTCTCGTATTGCATCCGCTGTCTTTGCTCGTGCACCAAAGAGGACCCATGCCCGCCTCAAAGCTGCTGCTCGAACTCGTTATGCGTCCATGGCTCACCCCCCTGCCCCTGCTGCTCCAATGGCTGCTGCTCCAAAGGCTGCTGCTCCAATGGCTGCTGCTCCGTTGGTTGCTGCTCCAATGGCTGCCCCTGCTGCTCCAATGGCTGCTGATCCAATGGAGTTCACTGTGGGATGCTTCCACCCTAAAGCACAAGATTCCTATCATGTAGCAATGGCCATTAAATCACACATGGAAAAAGTGGGGTTATGGGGTGTGAAGGTGTTGTTCGTCACGGTGGACAGTTGTAGCACTAACGTGGGCGCTAACAACAGTGTAGTGACCCACTTATCTCACATGTTGCAGGTTGATGGAATCCAGCAACACCCTGTGTACCCAGTCCATTGCTGCTGCCACATCCTCCACAACACAGCCAAGCATGGTTTTGAGGTTGCAGGGAAAAGCAAATTGTACAATAGGGCAGGCTACAACACCGACTTGTATTGGGTGGCTCACGGTGGCTCACATATGGCAGGATAGCTCTCTACTGTTGTGAGCACCACAGTAGCCTTGTCGCTGCCCTTGACAGGCGCATATCTACCTCTGCAACCAGCACATGGAATACACCCTCCCATACTAACCTGATGGCACTTCAATTAATGTTGACGCATGCCCCCCCAACACCGCAGGCCCTTTGCTCTTAGCTGCTACCGGAGGTGCCGAAACCCCCAACCCCTCTCATGCAACCAGGGTTGCAGCACAAGCTGGCAGTACACGCAAGCTACAAGAGCAAAAAAGGCGAGAGAAGCGAGCTGCAGCGGAGCTGTCCATCACCATGGAGTTTGCATCTACAGATACTCGACAGCAGTACCAGGCCGCAGCTGTGGAGCAACAGCAGGCTGCAAAAGAGCAAGCAAGCAATCGGGCAAGGATGGCAAAGCAGCAAATCCAAGCCATAGCCATGTACCGTTCTACAATACAGCCATTGCCTGAGAAAACAGTGAAGCTCAGCTTAGATCAATTGAGGCAGTTGTGGGGTGTAGTAGGCCGGGGTCCTCCAGCAAAGACAGTCTGTGGGCTGCTGGATGCACTGGATGCACATGCACTGTGACCAAGGTTGAATGGTGCTCTGACCTGTGGATATTACACGACCTCCACCTGCACGAGGTTGTTGAAATACGGAAACGCAGGATATGCACCTGCAATGTACACACAGCAGGTGCTGCATGTGGTGTGTTGTTGGGCAACGACATCATCCATAACAATGGAGTCTGCGGTTATAACTATGCTGTAGTTGCCTGCAATTTTACCTTTAGATGAAATTACGGCAAGGGGTTGCTATGAGCACTGTCAACACACCACACAAGTTTCAGGCCTACTGGTCACACATGTGCCATGTGACACCACATCATGTGTGATGTGGTACTATTCCCAGCGAAGAGGCACACACTTAGTGCATCGTCATGCAACCTAATCTATTGCGTACCTTGTGCCATGACGAGCCTACAGGTATGTTTTCAGCCTCAGGGTGGGCTGCAGTAGCCGGCTGGGCGGAGGGGGCTGGAGGGTGGGTAGGGTGGGCTGCAGTAGCCGGCTGGGCAGAGGAGGGGGCTGGAGGCTGGGTTGGGTGGGCTGCAGCAGCCGGCTGGGCAGAGGAGGGGGCTGGAGGCTGGGCCCGGAGGGCCACGGAACATTTCAGTACAAGCAGCTCCTGCCCTCTCCTTGCTTTGCCATCCCATGCAAGGGCACAGTAGCCAGTACCTTTGGCCTCACCTGCACACCACAATGCACATAAGCATCCTGCATGTGTATCCTATCAACATCATGCTTGGCCTTCGGTGACTGTCAAGGCAATGTCTTCAGAGGCTCTGCCGTAACTTCTGGCGCATGGGATAGACACCTCCAGCTGCTGCCCAGGTGCCATGACAGCAAAGCTGCCCTTCAAGGCCTTGGGTATTGCGTTGAAGGACAGCCCGGTGTCCACCTGCATCTCGAGGGCTCTCAGGTAATGTGCATGGTCAACCCTGCCCCTTGGGCCAACACCCCTTCGAGGTTCCTCAAGGTGCACAACCTGGCCGCGCATAGGGGGCGTTGGTGGCTCATGATCCTTGCCCTGGGTCCCCTCCTGCCCACGCCCCTCAGCCATGAGCCCCGCTGAGCGCAAGATCTGCCTCATTTGGTACTCATTGCGCACGTAGGCTAGGGCGAGTCTGGCCACAGGTGGTAACCGCATGGCTTTTGCCCTGACAAGCTGCTTCTTGAGCCTGATGACCTCCCGCTGCAGTGCGTCCACGCGTGTGCTTGGGATGGGCGGGGCGGGTGTCGGGTCACAAGAGGACTGTGATGACGGTTTTGGGAGGTGGTGGAGGTCGGAGGGTGGGGTGGGTGGGGTAGGGACTGCCTGAGAACCTTGATGGGTGTGCGAGGATAGGTTGACATCAGCGGTGGGTACACTGTCAACACATGCAATGCACACATGGGAACATTTTTGCATGTGTTGCATACGACTTGTGTGCATGACATGCATGCATGCATGCATGCAAAGATGGTAGATGGTTGTATGCAGAAAGCTGTAGATATTGCAAAGATGAGGAGGTGAAAATGCAGTTGGTATGTTGGTTAAGCTAAGATGTAAGTACCTTCTTCACGTACCTTTCATGTGGGGCTGGGCTGACAGCTGCGGCACCACGGCTGCCCGGTGGTGATGGGGCTGGGCTGACAGGCGCAACACCACGGCTGCCCGGTGGTGATGGGGCTGGGCTGACTAAGCGGACAGGTGTGGCACCACTGCTGCCCTGTGCTGATGGGGCTGGGCGGACAGGTGATGGCTGCCAGTTGGAAATGAGATGATGCAAAGAGGGGAGAGCTCTGTTATCTGGTGTGCGCAACACTCTGAAGTGCCGGTCAGCTTCTACCACCATCGCCCTCCTGCCCCCTCCCCACCACCACCCCTGCTGCTGCTGCTGCTGCTGTTGTTGCCCGGTGAGTGTGGGCAAATGCTAGCCTCCACCCTCAACCGTTGCACACACTTGTAGTGGGCCACAAGGGAGAGGCGCATTGCCTCACACCCAACTCGGAGTGTGCTGTTCACAAGGGTGGCTGGCCCTAGGGCATCACCACGCGCTGGGCCGCTAAGTTTAGAAGCATCATGTACTTCCCAGATAGCGTCTGTCCCCTCCACATTAGGTGCCACGCATAAAGCTGTCCATGCTTGCCATCTGCCTATCACGCATGGTGCAGTCGACACCGTGCAAAGAACGCATCGGTCTAACTTCACCACAATGCCCTCAAGCAGCACGGACCGGCCTTTAAGAGGATGTGGGAACGTAGGCATGCACCTGCAGAGCACACACAGCAAGTGATGCATGGGATGTATTGTTGGGCAATGACATCATCTATGGCATTGCAGTCTGCGGTTATAACTATGCTGTAATTGCCTGCAATTTTACCTTTAGATGAAATCACGGCAGGGAGTTGATATAAGCACTGTCAGCACACCACACAAGTTCCAGGCCTACTGGTTACACATGTGCCATGTGACACCTCATAGTGTGTGACATGATATGAATCCCTGCCATTGTGCACTCACTGAAAGCATTGTGGTGCAGCTTAACCCATCGCGTACCTTATGCTAAAGTGGAGCTGATTGTGTAGTTTCAAGTCAGAACTCGCCCAGGCTGGACCGGGGGCCGGGTTTGCAGCAGTTCTGCATGGTCGCAATCGGGTCCACAATTTATGAGTCCCACGCGTTCATTTTGGCAGATACGCAGCGATACAAGTGCCAATGTTCTCACTGGCATCGTCGGTCGCTCCACTTGCAAAGGGCACGAAAGTCAGCGCTCAAGCGATTACAAGCTTTGCGATGCGCATGGGGTCTATTGTACCGCACTCCGTCGACTGGACAGTTCTCTAGGCTACGCTTGGTCCAGATTCTTGGCAGGCTACGGAGGTGGACATCCGGCAGGGAGCTAACAGCGACGAGCTGAGCCCAGCGGTGCAAGTCTTACATGCTGGGATGGCCTGTACGTGATATGCGAAAAATATTCACGTGTCACAGCTGACCCTAGTGAGGGACAAGGGGGCTGGATTGAAGGGAAGGGCCTGGATTGGGGGAGCATGGCGTTAGGGTTAGGGTTAGGGTAATCAATAAAATTGGGATCAATAAAAAGTTGGATTCAATAAAGTTGAGTATTCGTCGCCAATGTCAGGTCTTAGTCTTGTTTGTTTGCATTAACGCATTTTGTTTGTTTTAGAGCCAGCCGTATCCTACTGGAGAAGTGCATGCTCTCCCAATCCTTCTAGTCATCCCCGCCATTGGCCCCACACTCGACGATTGATCTGCCCAGCCGACATAGTACAGCGCTGGGCCAACGCCAAGTTCAGGCTGTACTGTGGCAAGATGCGCGTGGTGGCTTCGTTCTAGGCCAAGGTAAGGCCCAGTTGCAGCTAGCCACGAGCTAGGCAGCAGCCAACCACAGTCAGCTCACCTGGCCAGCTGCTGCTGTTGCTGCCTCTGTTGCTGCTGCTACCTGACCTTACACATGTGTGCCACTGTGTGCTGTACCATGTGTGAATGCAAGTCAAGAAGCAGGCACAGAAGCGGTGGGCGGACCGCATCCTGGCCCTGGCCTATGGGGCAGCTAGCTTCAGCGGCAGCGGCAGCGTTGGCTGCAGGGGTGTCCCAGTCAGCCAGATGCGGAAGGAGGCGGTGAGGCAGTTCGGGGCAGGGCGTGTGGTGCTGGTGGAGGAGTCCCGCACCAGCCGGGTCAGCTCAGCCTACAGCAGCCCCAGTGAGGCCCTCCCTGGACAGCCGCCAGAGTCCTTCAGGTGAGAGGGTCAGTGGGTGATGGTCGTTGGGTCAGGGTAGTGCTGGGAGGTGGGTTGAGTCAAGGAGGCTGGGTAGGGTCAAGATTGGGAAGGTAAGGAATGAATCTTACAAATGTGCATTGCCCCATGTGTCCATGCAGGTGGTTGCGGCCAGTGTACAGCAAGGCGAAGCGCTCCCAAGTCAGGGGCTTGTCAAGCCACAACATCAGGTAAGCACTGACCAGACACTACACATGTGCATGGCTGCAACATATCCCACATGAAATGACACATGACATGGCACATGACTTGACTTCATGCAACTCCCACACCATGTGCAGGTTCTATGGCCGGGACGTGTCAGCCGCGCTAAACATCCGCCGCTGCGCAGTTGGCCCAGGGCCACCTCCTACTGAGCTGTGTTACTGGGAAGGCCGCCCAGCCATGCCAAAGCCAGGCAGGCCAGGCCAGGAGTGGGTGTGCCTGACAAGGCCCTGTTGCGCAAGTGGCGGCAATAGCCAGCTACAGCAATACAACCCAAGAAAACAAGATACCAAACCCCTCACTAAGAGGATGTGTGTGAGTAAGAGCTATAGAGTAGGGTAGAGCTCTTGCTAGTAGTAGACTTGGAGGCACACACACCAGAAGGTTGAGCTGAAGTGGGCAGTAGGCACACTATCAGTAGCCTTTACGACAGCGCTCTCGCAGCCTGTGTTTGATTACAAGGCTGCCTGTAGGGATTAACACTTGATCTGCTCAGCGCCATTCTTGCCCCGTAACATTCGACCGCATCATCAGGGATGGGCAGGGGGGCCTGGGTCAAGATCAGGGGCAGGGGGCCAACAGTGGGCAGCAGCAGCAGCAGCAGCAGCAGCAGCAGCAGCAGCAGCAGCGTGTTGGACCGGTGGCCAGCATGGCTGTGGCAGAGGAGGTGGAGGAGGATAGCCGGTACTACTGCCTGACGCTGCTGCTGCAAACCCCTGGCAGCCGCCTGGTGTCAGGCATCACAATCGGTGCGCCGCAGCCGGGGGGGAGGGGTGGTCGGCAGGGCACTCTGGCAGGACCCCACAGCCGTCACATGGGGCACATTGCATGGCATGGCTTGCAGAGGAACAGCTGGGCGGCAGGAGGGCAGGCGGGCGGTGGGCGGGTGGGTGCACGGCTGGAGGGTGTATCCAAGTGGGTGTAGGGCGGCATCGGGGTGAGAGGCTGACTGCACGCCACTATCATGCCATGTCATGGCACGCTGGCTGGCTGCACTGCCATCATGCCCGGCTGGCTTCAATGTGCTTTCCAGGCTTCGTGACGTACTCGGAGGGCCTGGTGGGCTTTCCCCTGCAGCAGTGCTGCCCGCTGCCTGATTCGCCGCACGTCATTGACTGTGGTGTGGCGCAGAGTGACCCCATGCCCGCTGAGTGCTGGTTCAACCTGATGAAGGTAGGACCTCCCAGTGTATGACGGCCAGGCTGTTGTGCTGGTGCATGGCCATTGCCGCGTGGACGCCATGCGCTTCTTGTGCTTGTAACACAGATGTCACACAATGACCGTGCTGCATGATGGCATCAGGGTATTGCAGGGTTGCAGCAACCACTTAGCCCGCATCCTCTATTTCTCCTTCTTCTTTCCTTGCCCTCCTGCTACAGGATGAGCTTGAGGTGACCCTGGCATTCTCATGGCTGCATGGCCTCACACCCCACATGGCTGCATCACCTCATACATACGGCATGGCCCCACATAGCCTCATACCCTGCATGGTTGCAACCTGGTTTGCATCCAGTGGTTGGGTACCCCTCTCTCCTTGTCGTGCTTGTCACGAGTCGTCGTCGCGGCATGTGCATGTGCCCTCCAGCACACGCCCGGTTGCTTTGTGGTGGTCTTAATGTAGGTGGACGCCAAGTCTGGCACCCCCTTGGAGGACGGTGACCTGATCATGTTGCAGAGCAAAGCTTTTGGCCGCTACTGCAGCATCAGCGTGGATGGCACGCTGCTGTGTGTTTCAGCCTCGCCCAGCAATGCCAGCCGCAATCTCTTCACGCTCCGGCTTAGTAGAGGACGGCTGCAATTTGCTCTGTAACAAAAACAGAAGCTAGGAGTAGAGATGGCTGGAGTGAAGGTCTCAGCACCCACCCTCGCGCCCCTACCTGTTCCCTGGCCTACCGCCAATGTCGAAGCCCCATTTAACCCCCCGTAAGCATCATTCGTCGTCGTCCTCATCCAGCAGCACAGCTCGCATACGCGCGCGCACAAGTTGTGTATTCTTCGGCGACGCATCCTCTTCCAACCTCTCGCCAATGGTTGCCTGTTCTTGCTCCCGCTCCCGCAGCAACTGCAAAAGCTCCGCTTCCTCTTCCGCATCCAGCGGATCCACAGCTTGGCTGGCAGGCGGGCCCTGGGTGCGGTCCATTGCCTGCACCCCACCGCCTGCCGCATGTTGCCCAGGGGCTGTCACGGCTTCGCCGCCCAGGCCACCAGGCAGCCCCGTCCCTTGCATCCCCTGCTGCTGCTCCAGCTCCTGTTGTTGCAAGAGAGCTAGCAGCTCAGCCTCCTCCTCAGGATCCAGCGCCTCCCCTGTTTCCTGCTGACCACCTCCCACCCCCACAGCAGCGCCCATTGCCGCCCTCCGGCTGGCTGCAGGACCACCAGCAGCCGTGGCTGCGGCTGTGGCAGCTGTACCTCCCAGCACTCCCCCCCCCTGCTGCTGCAGCTGCTGCTGGTCCTGCAGGAGGGCGAGCAGCTGCGCCTCCTCCTCAGCATCAAGCAGCTGCGACTGGCTAACTGCCCCCTGGGCGGGTGCAGGGGCAGCGGCTGAGGGGCGGGTGGTTACTGGCTGCGCTGCAGCAGTGCCAGTCCTTGCATGGGCGGGTGGCTGGCCCCCCGCTGCCTGCTCCCACATGTCGAGATCCGGCAGGGCCTCCTCAGCAGCCTCCTGCACGACTCAATCCACCCCACCATCCTTAGGCACAGCCCCAATGCTCTCCCATGCTTGATCAGGACACAGATTGAACAGGTCAGAAAGAGGGAGGAAAGGAAGAAAATAGGAGGATATGGATGCACTCAGCAGCATGTGTGGGGGTGGCAAGGAGGGTGGTCTGCAGACTGTGTATCTATACAGTTTGTAGCCACTGGGCTGCCTCACACTGGACTGCCTCCCTACAGCTTGAGTGCCACACTCTGACACAAGTCAGGCGCCCTCATGCAGGAGGCATAGTGGTGCTGGTTGCACATTGCACCCCACCCGCTCTCACACCCTGCCTGCCTGCCTTCCCTCCCAACCACTCAGCCCAGCCCAGCCATGGGCCTATAGCCACCAGCCGCCACCTCCACCCCTGGTGCCCGCCTGCTGCCAGATCTAGTCGCCTGCCTTGCTGCCAACCGCCCAGCCTGCCTGGCTGACAGCTCGCCTGCCTGCCTAACCTCATCCTGCAACCAGCCAGTCAGCCAGACGGCCCTGAGCTCTGCACTCCCAGCCCGGCTCCGCCTGGCCCAGCCCAGCCCAGCCTAGCCAATCGTAGCCCAGCCCAACCAATCCCAGCCCAGCTCAGCACTCCCAGCCGTCTCACTCACCCATTGAGCCTCTGCCTGCATGGCCATCAGCTCTTCATCCTCATCATCATTAAAGTCAGGCGGCAGGGGTGCGGGGGCAGGCCGTGACACAGGCGCGGCAGACCCACCCGCCCCACTGCTGCCTGGGGCGCCGGGGCGGGGCCCAGGGCCTGGGGCAGAGGGGACATGGCTCTTCTCCAGAGGCCCTGCCACATTGCCTGCTGTCCCTGTGCCTGTCGGGTGGGCAGGGGGCAGGGCAGGCATCGGTTGGTGCTGCACTGATGGCCTGTTTCAGTGGCAGGCTGTGGCCGGGGTCCTCCAGGATGACAGCAGTGGGTGGTGGGAGGTAGGCAGCTGAGGCAGCAGGGGCAGGAGGGTCAGGAGCAGGAGGGTCAGGGGCAGGAGGGGTGGTGGGAGCAGGAGTCCTACAGCATGAGGTGCAACCCTGCCACTACTCCCTGTCTCCTGTTTGCTACCACCTTGCTCTGCCCAGGCCAGGCCCTGCAGTCCTGGCAGCCTGGCAGCCTGGGTAGGTCCCTGGTCTGACCTGCAGCGAGTGCCGCCGCCAGGGTGGGCTGGGGGGCGGGCGGGGCTGCTGCTGCCGGCTCCTCAGGGCTGTCCAGCAGCGTGATGAGGCCCTGACGCAGGTTGCGCAGCTCCACCTGCAAGGCCAGATGGGCAGGCTGGCACCCGACCATCGTGTTTGGGTCGCGCTGGAAGCCAGATGGTCTGACTGCTTGCCACTGCGGGCTGGGTTGGGCTACCGCCATGACGTGTGCTGTGTGCTGTGCTGTACTGCCGGCATGGCTAATGCCTCGGGACTTGCCTTGAGCATGTGGCTACTGCTCAGCTTCTCCAGCCGCGTCACAAAATCGTCAAAGGCACAGTGCGGGAACACACGCTGCTGCCAGCGACTGTACATTTCCAGCAACCGTTGCAAGTCCGACACCTGCACAGGCGCGCACGCACCGCACCAACGTGAATCCGGTGAAAGCCCTAGAGACGCGGGTTCGACGCGGGTTCGACGGTTCAGACCTGTTGGGGCCGCGTTGGCATTATCCGAATGACGCGCTAGAAGCCAAGGAAGGGCGTCACGGTGCAAGCTAGCCGAACAGGCGAAAGAAAGAAAGGAAGACTACGCCCTCGTGCATTAAAGGAGGAGAGTAGCCTCGGGGCACGCCCTTGCTACCCTCCCACCAGAGCCGACCATGGGTAAACACCTGACAGCCAGATCCTTACAAATATGTTCAGTGTGTTTTCGATACCTCTCATCACCCCATTTGCCCACGGGCCACCCAGTTGCCGGGCAGCAGGCCTTCCTGGCAGCAGCAGCAGCAGCAGCAGCAGCCCAGAAGCAGCAGAAGGAGCCTGGCAGTGGAAAAACGACCCAGGCAGCTGGTGGTGTATTCCGTGGCCTGCTGAAGCTGACCAGGTGCAAGCCAGGGAAGCCAGAGGGCCACAGCACCCAGCTGTGGACAGCCATCATATAACTTCAACTGCAGAACCTAGCTTCTTCACCCAGAAGCATATGCTACTGGGGCGGTTGACAAGGAGGTGGGAGTGCGAGTGGCAGCAGGTAAGGGGCAGGGGCAGTGGTAAAGTGATCTGCTGGCCTTCTAACATTCATCGTTGTACCATGTCCCGTTTCTTCCAGTCATACTGTGGTTCTTTCTATGCCATGCATGTACTGTGTACTGTGTGCCATGCAAGCGGAGCAGCAGCTGGATGAGGTGTCTTGACAACATTGGGTGAGTGCCAGCTGCTGGTGGTCCGATGCAACACCCCTGGTGTCAGCATGCGAGGCCAGCGGGGTGCCAAGGCAGGTCTGCAGGCCTGCTAGTGGGGTGGGCACCCTGGCCCAGCAGCCCCAAGGAGCTGATCAGGGAGCCAGCAGTGCGGTGACAGTGGGCAAATGCTGCAGCAGCCGGGTCAGCATGGCTATGGACCCTGCCTGGCCCTGTTGGCAGCTGTCTCACTGCAGGCAACTGACAGGGCCTGCAGGCTGTTGGTCCTTCCCAACACACCAGGTCAAGGGCTGCCTCATGCAGCCAGCCTGGATCCAGCAAGCCACTGTGGGCAGGTCATTAAGGGACCTCATGTGGTGCCCTCTGCTGCCTCCATGCCAGCCCACCAAGGGCGAGGGCGACAGCAAGGCAGCCAAGCCCACCCCTTAGCACCGCAGCCTGGCAGGGGGTGAGCTGGGGCTGCGACTCAGCACTCCACCTCCAGCACGCCAATAAGGCATGAAGTGGTGCCTGACTCAGCTGTGCTTGTGGCATCACCAGCCCTGCTTGCCCGCCATGGGCGAGGAGTGCTTGGAGCAGGGCTGCTGGCGAGCATGACACCGGCTGCTGAGAGACCAGCGTAATTCAATCGTAAATCCAATCCAATCGTAAGTACAATCGTAAGTTCAACACAACAGTGTGTGTAAGCCACTGTCCCAGCCATCCATCCCAGCTAGTCAAGCTGGGTCACATGATCAGCCAGCGCAGGCCTATCAGTGTCAGAGAGGACCAAAGGTGCACAACTGGCACTGCCCCAAGCGGGAGCACCGGCATCTGGTGAAGGGTTAGCCAAACCCTCAATTGCACACTCACTGTGCACCACATCTAGCTGCTGCTGCTGCTGCTGTTGCTGTTGCTGCTGCTGCTGTTGCTGTTGCTGCTGCTGCTGCTGCTGTTGCCGCTACTAGGTGCTGCCACACAGGAAGTGCTCACTGAGCTGGGCTAGCTGGAGTATGTCAGTTGCCCCCTAGGGGGGTCAGGCAGCAGTGCAGGGGGTAGGCTCTCGCTGCCTCAGGGATACTATGTGGAAGAAATGGGTTTTGGGGATGGGGTATGTCGGGGTCGTTGGATAAGGCTGGAGGCTGGGCTGGGCTGGCATAGGCGTGGGGGATGATCTGGAATCTCGCAACTGGGGAGGGGACGAAAAGACTATCCATCGTCGGCTGTCGTGCTCAAGGAATGGCTGCATGCGGTGGTGCTTGCAGGCCAGATACATTAGCTCACCTCATGGCCTTTGCCCCGGAATTGGGACCTGAACACGACTGGAAACTTGTGGAACACGTTGGCAAAGCCATGCTCGCCCTGCATGGGACCATGCGATGCGCATGAGCTGGGCTAGGCGCCTGGGTCAATGGTAGGATGTTGGGGGAGCCTGACACTGGGCTGAGGTCACTAGGCCAGCTGTAGATGACGATGCAACCTACCTGGCAGCAATTATGCCCAAGTCAGGAAGTTGTGAGGTATGAAGTGAGGGTCTGGGCAGGGGTTCAGGTCAGGGTGCCTCACCGTGAGCACGTCAATGGTCAACTTGGGCCGGGGCTTGGCAACCCTCTTCTTCACAGCTGCTTCGGGAGGGCCTGGGCCTGGGTGTATGGCAGCAGGCTTGCTCTGATCAGTCTTTTTTGCATTTGCTCCTGGGGCTTGGCTGCAGTTGGGAAGAATGTATACAAAAATTTAAAGGTTTGGCTAACCTGCACGACAGCTGCGCATTATGAGCTTGCCTGACGTCGTCGTCGGAGGCATCCATTGCGTCCATTTGGAGGTCATCGTCGTCATCAAAAATACCCATACTTCGCTGCGACGAGGATCTTCTGGCCTTGCTTAAAGCTTCTGTCTCATTTCTGCGGCAACAATTCAAACACGCATCATATGCTCAACACATGCACAGTGCGCTTGCATGCGCTGTCTGCCGCCACAGGCAGCACGTGATCATGAATATGGCTTAGTAGTTATGACGGTGTTTTGTAGTGTCTATGTTCTGCATGGAAATGCACAATGTCACAATTCTGAGCCAGACCTTCTGACAAGGACGTTAGTCGCAAGGATCGGTCCAGATAGTGTTATGGACGCTGCTGTCTCGTTTGTCTGTCATAACTCAAAAGCGCAGTTTCTACCATTCGTAGGACCCACGGTGAAGGTGTAAAGGTGTGACACTGATGTCGGTCTCTTCTGCACTTCTGCGCTCGACAGCTCACAGAGAAACGTCCAACGCCACTCGCTGCAGACCAATCACAGCGAGGTTCGGGCGATGTTCATTAACTCCACCTCGTGCATTCGAGCGGCAGCGGTGCACCTGATTCTGCTAGCTGTTTCAGGTACGTGAATATCTACCCCGTGCGACGCCAGGCTAGCTAGCTCACGTTAAATGTACTGCCCTTCGCGTAGTCTCGTCATTCTGCCTTGATAATGACGCCGTGTTGGCCCTGGCAAACGAGTTCCGGCTCGGGTAAGCAACTGCGTCAGCTTGCACATGCCACCTCGACCCACTGTCACTGCACTGTCGTGCAGACAAGGCACCCACCATAGCTCTACCACTACTTACGATGCAGGCATAGCTCAAGTCCTCTTGTCTGGAACTCTAGCATCGCCCAGTCCGCGCAGGTAGCATGCACATGGCAGTCCATGCACAGCTTAACATGAGACAGCCTTAAATTCAGCTCAGGTTCGTGTAGAGGCAGCATCACATTCACCTAACAGGCAACAAGAGGTGACGATGTGTGCAGGCGCATGCTCGATGGCTTGCTGCGAACAGCTGTAGGCTGACCCATTCTACTGGCTATGAGCTGGGCGAGACTCTGTACCAAGAGAGCTACACTCCTGCCCGGTGAGAGTCTGGTAGAGCTCATAGCCAGGCCTCCATAGCTGTCTGACCCGGCATGTGTGTACCAGTGCGTCCTCGCACCCACGCGAGGATGTGTTGTGTGATAAGGATTGCCATGGCAGGCTCAGGGTCACACCTTTCAGCAGAAATGGTTAGGTCAATGCGCCCTTGGCGCTCGCTCTTTCACATGCCATACCTCCAATCACCTCAAGCTGTCCCCCTCCCTCAACAGATAGCATGCCCCAGGTCAGCCCCAGATCTAACACCCTGACAGGCTGTGGGGAGCCCTTGTGCTGGTGTGAGCACCTCCCACCTGTGCTGTTGCCTGACAGCCAGGCTCCTTGTAGAAATGCTCCCTGTCGTCAATGTTGTCGATGCTTTCTACAGCGCTCAGTGCTCGAGAGATGCTCCCAATGCTCTCAACATGCTCATTTGAACCCGTGGCGGGAACCTGACCCACAGGGCATGCCGGAGGGCACCATAGGGCTACTTGGCAAACACATTGCAATGGCTGGTGCAGCACCATGCTCCTTGCAACCTGGGCAGGGCCCATGCTCACTCCAGCCATAACCACCCTCACCAGTTGCTGCTGCTGCTGCTGATCTCTTGCTCGATGCAGGACAGAGCCTCAGTCATGCCTTGCAGCCGTCATGTCATGGTACAACGAGGTGTACAACTACAGGTGTGGCCTGGTGCATGGAACAGCGCCTTTACTCCATATTCACGCCCATGCGCCCTCAGCCTGCTCTGTCCTCTCCCCCAAGCTGACAGTGCACCACAAGCACAGCTCTTTGCGGCCTGCCACAGCCTGTCACCCTGCAGCTGCCTAGCACCTGGGGCCTATGGAAGGGGCAGGAGGGCGGTTGAGCTGGGAATGGTAGCAGGCATGGCAGGGTTGGGTGGACACGGCCCCTGGTTTGCCCACCCTTCGCCTCCCCATTACTGTAGGCAGCTGACAATGATGGGTGGGGACTTGCATGCCCAGGTTCACAGACGCACCCTGGACTGACAACCAGGACAGCATCCAAGATGTTGGTGGCTTCACGCAGGCAAGGAACTGGCCAGCTTCCCTGACCTGCCTGTGTTGCAGCCACAGCACCACCACCTCCCAGTATGTTTGTTATGAAGGCAGCCGTCGTCATGCCATCATGTACAATGCCTCGTTGGTGGGCTGTGGGTGTCAGCCTCATGGCACAGCCCGCATAGACATGCCCGGCCACACACTGTACATGCACCCAGGGCAGTGGCAGGCTGGCGGTCTGTGGGCACAGCCAAACCTACACCTTGCACTGCGGCCTGGCCTGCACAGCTCCAGGCTGCCCTGCCCCTGTCTGCCTGCCCAGCACAGACTAACCCTACCTTGCCCTGCCTTGCCCTGCCCTACTCCACCCTACTCTGCTCACCTTGCTCAACTGCGCTGGGTATCGTGGAGGACAGCAGCTGCTGCACAACTACACCCATCCAGCTCGTGTGGACTGCAGGCAATGTCACACACTCTCATGGCTTGCAACATGGTCTGTATGTCGCGTGCGCATGCAGCTAGTGTGGGCATCCACCTCTGAAATGGGCTGTGGCATTGCGCAAGCCGCTGACTACTCTTGCCATGTGGTGGTTTGCCAGTACTACGTCCCGGTAAGCAGCACAGGGCACAGCAGAGGAGATGCCTCTTCCTACTGGGCCTGTTGCCTTGGCTCCTGGCTAGCCTGGCCAGCTCCAACCCACTCTTACCTACCGCAACCACATGCAAGCAGTGATGATGCTCCCATTGGATATGGTGGAGGGAGGGGAACGCTATAATCCCTAAGCTAGTGGAGACAGGGCCGGCCATCACTGGTCATTTGATGAATGGCAAAGTGGGGCCCTATCACACTCTCTTGGATCCTGCACTAGCCGCACACCGAGATTATGCCTCGCTTTCAAAGGCATCATATTGTGTATACCGTCATTTGATGTCCCCTGCTGCATCGCGTCGCTGTTGCAGGGTAATGTGGGTGACGATGCACAATGGCTGCACAATGTGCTCCCCATCATGGAGGTCAGTGAGGAGAGCAGCAGCGAGAGCTCGCCAAGCTTGTTGGATGCCTGGGTCATGCCGCAAAACAGCGTCACGGCCACAGGGAGCAGCAGTCGCACTTTACCCGCGAATGCTAGCCACGGGGGTGCCCCTCCTAACGATTCTCGTGCACCTGCTGAGGAGTCATCAGAAGAGAGCTCGCTCAATAGCAGCGGCGACGAGACGGCGGAGTCTGCTGCTGATGCCTCGCACGAGCAAATGGCCGCTGATCCACTGCAACAGGCTTCAGCACGGCAGTCATCGCCATCACGTCGCGCGGGGCGGAGGCATTTGAAGGAGCGCCGGCTTCGCACTGTCACCCGGGAGTAGTCCGGAAGGGCGGCGCTATCGGTGTGGTCCGCAGCCCTGGTCCAGGCCGAGGGCGGTCGGTAGCAAGCCATCAGCCTGCCAGCGCCTCGCGTGCTCTAGGCGGCTGAAGCACCCCTCCTAAGCATCGTTAGCATCTTCAAGCTCACTGCTTTTATATTCAGGACTTGTTAGGGAGTGGGAGAGGAGGAGGAACCAGTCAGGGTTAGTCACGCTTTGTCCACGGCGCAAATATAGGTAGATGTAGGGGGTAGGGTCCCACTGATTTGTCCCATGCATCAGTCATCTGTCGGATTATCCTACGACGTTGGGCCTGTTCGCGGTCGCGAGAGAAATTATTCAAAATTGTCTTTCGTAACCGCTACGCTCGCCCGCACGACATAGGATTCTTATGTGCTATGGCAGCAGCAGCGCTGCAAACGGTGTCAATTTGAGGGCCTCACACGGCTGACGTGATTTTCAAATTGCTCCTTTTGCTCGGCCCGAGCAAACAGGCCGAGCAAAAGGAGATGTTTGAAAAATAAATATCTTTCACACGCACGTGCCCGTGACCGCGCGCCGTAACAGCCCCGGAGGGCCTGCTGGGGGAGGCAAATGCCCTGGCAGTGGCGCCCTCATAGCTAGAGGGATACAGCCCACGTAGCTGCCGCCGGAGGAGGAGATGTGCCTCCTCCAGGGGCGGTGCCCGCAATCGTGGTTCCGCATGTTGTTGTGGAGCAGCTCAGGCCAGACGAATGTCACCGCGATGAGTGCATGTCCATGACCATCGGCCCTAACCGCGGTCGCAACTTTTGGCCGCCCGCCTCACTGACTGGGGCTTACGGGCTTGTGAGCGCGCATCGTAGAGCGAGAAAGGACGCCAATTTCGAGGCGGTTTGTCGCAACCACTACCGAACTAGCAAATCGGCAAATTTCAATTGTTGACTAGTCGACCGCGAATCGGCCTATAGCCTCTGTATCGCTGTATTGTATCGATACAAAATATACACGTGTATTTTTCGTGTATTTTCTTGTATTTCCTGTATCGATTCACGTATTACCCATCACTGAAACCATCCCTTACTCTACCCTATGGCGGTATCTTCTACATATATATAAAAATAGGGGGTCAAGATGAAAAATAAGCTCGGAATGGCCTGCAAACGCGCGCACAGCCTCCTCTAATTAGAGCCACCTACCATACAAGAAGACAGCTCTGCACTGGGCAGTGAGATTCACTTTTGATTGGCGATTTTCTGAGGCGATGTATTACGTTTGAGCTGCGATCATGGCTCGGCACGTCGTGGCGCCAAAGCGAGGAATAAAGGGAACTTCACGCAGGTTGGTCCATCAATTTGAATAAAAATTTTGCTCATTCCCACGAGTAGCGGGGTAGTGGATTACAACCGGGCGGGTGATATATCTTGCGTGTCCATTGTCTATGATTCAGATGTGAGTGATCTACATTACTCAGGCGTTCCCTCAGGCGTTCCCACAGCTCCCCACGCAGCCAGCCAGCCACACAAGCAGCAGCCCCCGATCGTGGCAGTGCACTCAAAGATGAAATGCATGGCGTCATCCACTACCCCCTCCGTACATCTGGTGCATGTGCGATCAATGAAAGTTACCCTCAGGCGTTCCCAACTACCTGAAACCACCCCCCTGTAATAGGAAGCCCGTATCTCCGCAGCCACTCAGTCAAAAATATATGTAAACAGTGCTTTGGACAGAAGAGAGTCATAGCTACGATATGGCAGACGCTTAAAAAACTAGCTCGCTCTCAGCGGTGCTCAGTGCCTGCCCAAAGATCGACATTTGAATTCATGCGATTTCGCCACATGCGAGGCGCGCCACACTAGCACGCTTCGCCACGCTGTTGTGAGTGGCACCTGAAACACGCAGCAGCAGTCGGAACATGTTTTGCTTTCGGCATGTGGACGCGACGACGGCAGTCGTGACGACTGGATACCACTATTAGCTTTTGGAGCTGCTGCTGGCGCTAGTGCATTACCGGCTGCTCTACTACGCTTAACAAGGTGCTAGGTGCAGTACGTGGTGTTGTCTCACCTTGCTTTGCTGCCCTCGACTTGTTAGCTGCAGGTGCCCCACGCTTACGGGACGTGCTTGCGGCTGCCAGCTGTTGCTGCTGCTGAGGGGGTGCACCAGCAGGCTCAGCCAGCTCAGGGGTGGTGCCTGCAGGTGTCAGCTGCTGCTGAGGGGGCGCAGCTGCGGCAAGCTTCCCACGGATGTGGTTGCACACGTGGCTCTGTAGCTTGGGTACCCTCCAGCTCGTGTGTACCTCCTGCTTGTGAAACTGGAGGTATGACTGAAGCTGCTTTGCTGTCATCTGCATTGCCTCCTCGGCAGTTGTGTGGCCAAAACCACGCCCCCCAAAGGCAAGGGCATGGGCCGCTGCAAGCCGCTCTTGGCACGCATGGTCACCCACATTAACCACAACCCTCCCGACCTTGTGCGCTGCATCTGTGATCTGGCGCTCTGCCTTTGCTGACCGCTGTGCTGCAGCTGTGGCATCCTCCTTACGCCGCACTTCAGCACGGAGCTGACCCATACGCTGCTGCAAATCATTAACATCCACAGACTTAGCTCCATGTACCTGCCACCACCATGCTTCAACAGCTGCAACAAGGATTCCACTGGGGCATTGGAGATGGGGCTGGCAAGGTAGTACTGTTCGAGGTGAAGGCGCAATGCGGGGCTGCTAGGGTCGCCGTTCACAGCCATGACACGAATGTCAGGTGCATATTGACGCCATGTGCCATAAGGGTCCTCTTGCTCCTGCTGCTGCTGCTGCTGCTGCTGCTGCTGTTGCTGCCCATCCTCAGGCGGTGGCAGCCGTAGCTCGGCATGATACACCACATCAATCGCCACTTCCATGCGCGTAGGGTCCAGATAGCCACATAGTGCATAGAGCTGAGCACTCTTGGCCTTGCTTAAATCTCTTCTTGGTTCTCTTCATGGTTAGGGATTGAGAGGTGGGTGGGTGAGTGGCTGAGCGGGGCTACGGGCTTGGCTCGGTGGTCAGGATACTGGGGGGGGGATGGATACGGAGATGGGTGAAGGAGAGGTTGGGGAGAGGTAGGAGGCGAGGAGAAGGAGGGTTAGGGGGGAGGAGGCTGATGGCAGGCTGGGATGAGGGGCTACTGGGAGCTGGGCGGGGTAGACGAGGTTGGGAGATGGTGGCTTAAGGTGTGCTGGTGGTGGCCATGTGGCGGAGTGGTCAGCCAAGCTCAGTCGGCTCCTCATGCACCTGTAGCCATCAGCATGTGTACCTTGTAAGCGGTCAAACTTGTCACATACAGACCCAATGATTGAGTTGCATAGTGCCATGGGCGCGTTAATGAGTATGCTACAAAAGATTCGTGTGAGGCCAGGCTGTTGTTCAATGGTTGAAAACATATAGCGGGTCATAGCTGGAGGGGGTGTCTAGTCCCTACTGTGCCGCCCACCATTACAGCGATACAGCGATGTCGCACACGACCTCGGGTTTCTTCACATCCTCGCCAAGCGGCCTGCACCATCAGGAAGCTCGCGCAGCCATGTTTGCCGGACTTCGGTGGTGTGCGCCACCGACATGTCGTGCATCGCTAACGGATAGCCAAGGGCGTGGTTTACCAGTGTAGCTAACCACGGTCTGCGAATGGGACGCATCCGGGGTCACATGTGGCTGCCCGCATCGAATGACTCCGATGGCAATTCCAGTCTTACATTAAACGCGCGTTATCGCATTGCAGCAGACGCAGCAAACGTTACATCAAATGATGGAGTAGATGGGCTGCAGTTGCATGAAGATTACCAACCCCATGTTGGGAACGCCTGAACATTACGCCAGGAATGCCAACCTACTGAACAGCGGGAAACAAGACCCTCAGTACCACGGGGATCAGAGCGTCTTGCAGCGCTAAAAGTTTCCAGTGAGACAGATCTTGCCTTGCACTTTGACACCAGAGCCCCCGTGCAGGTTCAGCAGCACCACCTAGTCTGACAGTGCCAACAAGACTCATTCAACAAGGAACAGCATGTTTGACTTTGGGTAATCTCACTCATAACCTACCTGTGGGTAATCCCGACGGACAGGCTGTGGGCCCCTGGCCCCAGCCCCCCACAGCTCATGCCGCCCCTTTGGCCAGCCCTGCCATGACCCCCTGCACGATGGCTTGAAGGGCAGGCACACACACAGGCGGCAGCACCTGCCCCAGTGCCCCTGCCCCTGCCCTCACCCCTGACGCCTGCCCCTCTGCTGCCGCCTCAAATATGGACATGCCGGACTCCGCCGCCTGGGTCAGCATGGGATCTAGGGGCACCCTGCCCAGCAGCACCACGCCCATGTCCTTGCACATGCGTGCGGCCCCGCCCGCATCGGATTTAAACACCTCGGCGTGGGCATACAGCTGGTGAAGGTGTGGGAAGTGTGAGCGCAACACGGCCATCACCTGCTCAGTCACATCCTCTTCTTGCCCTCCCCCTCCTCCTCCCCCTCCTCCTCCTCCTCCTCCTCCTCCTCCTCCTCCTCCTCCTTCTGCACCTCTTGCTATACCTCCTCCCTCACCCTCCGGCTGCTTGTGTGGCTGCTGAAGAGCAGGGGAGGGGACCTGTGAGTCCTCTCTCTCCACCCCAGCCTCTACGCCTGCCATGGGTGAATCAGTTAGCGGTTCAGTCAGCTGTCCCTTGGCGATGAAACGCAGGGCTGAGGTGGGCACCTGCAGCCCCGCCATGTTCTCCACTACCCCTAGCACCTGCAAGCCCACCTGCAGCAACAGCAAGTGCCTGGTAAGGTCATGGCATGGCATGGCATGGCAAGATGGGTTCGAGAAGAGTTTGAGGAGCTTAGTGGTTTGATGACATCATGACGTCACGATGACGTCAACGCAGTCCAACCCACCTCATTGGCATGACTCACACAGCCTCTCCCACTTGACCAGCACAGCCTCAACGGCCAGAGGCCCACAGCAGCACCCTAGCAGCAGCCCTAGCCGCAGCCTTAGCAGCAGCAGCAGCAGCAGCAGCAGCAGCAGCAGTCGCTTCTGACCATTCACTACATTAAGTCAGTGCATAAGCCACAAGGCATACGGGGAGGGTGACAGGCGGAGGGCCCCTGGTGAGAGTCACACCGCTGGCCACACTGTGGCCTGATGCCCCCTGTGGCCTGGTGTTCAGGGCCAGTGGTGAGTAGCAGATGAGGGGGGCGCAACTCACCTTGCGGCAGAAGCTGATTTCCTTGCGCACGTCAATGATTGACACCTCCTGCACGGTTGGTCAGGCAGGCTGGGCTGTCAAGGCCAGAGCCAGGGCCAGAGCCAGGGTTGGAGGGCTTACATGAGATTGCATGGCTGCAGTCCGATTGGCTTGATGCAGGTGGAGTGGGACAGGGTTGGGGCAGGTCCAGTGTGGTGTGGTATGGTGAGGTGTGGGGGTGGGGTGTGATGTGAGACTGACAGGGCTAGGGTGGGGTGGGGTGGGGTGGGGTGGGGTGGGGTGGGGTGGGGTGGGGTGGGGTGGGGTGGGGTGGGGTGGGGTGGGGTGGGGTGGGGTGGGGTGGGGTGGGGTGGGGTGGGGTGGGGTGGGGTGGGGTGGGGTGGGGTGGGGTGGGGTGGGGTGGGGTGGGGTGGGGTGGGGTGGGGTGGGGTGGGGTGGGGTGGGGTGGGGTGGGGTGGGGTGGGGTGGGGTGGGGTGGGGTGGGGTGGGGTGGGGTGGGGTGGGGTGGGGTGGGGTGGGGTGGGGTGGGGTGCCTGACAGGGCAGGGCTGGGCTGGGTCAGGTACTGACCTGGGGAGTCGTGACGATGATTGCGCCGTCCCTGGTGGGGGATGCATTGAGGCACTGCGCGATGGTGATGTGCTCATCGCTCGTGCCAGGGGGTGCGTCAACCACCAGGTAGTCCAGCTCCCCCCACAACACGTCCTTCAGGAACTGCTTGATCAGGCCATTCTTCCTGGCAACACAGGGAGCAGCAGCAGCAGCACCACTGGGGCGCCACTGCCACCACCACCACCACCTCCACCACCATGAGTGCCACCGCCACCACACGTGCCAACAGCACCACCACCATTATCAAAACCATCATCACCACCAGCACCGCACCACCTTCCCCTCCTGCAGCCTCTGCCCCGGTAGCAGCATCAGCCCGCCCCCTGGCCCTCACCCGCCCTCAGCCTGGCCTGACCTGGGACCCCGCCAGATGACGGCCTCATCCGGGCTGGGCAGCAGGAAGCCAATGGACATGACTGCCAGGTTGTCCTCCACATACACAGGGCTCCAACCGGCATTGCTCTGGTGCACCTGTGGCCAGGCTCATCAGTCAGCTGCAGGGCTCAGCTGCAGGGCTCAGCTGCAGGGCTCAGGTGCAGGGCTCAGCTGCAGGGGTCAGCTGCAGGGCTCAGCTGCAGGGCTCAGCTGCAGGGCTCAGCTGCAGGGCTCAGCTGCAGGGCTCAGCTGCAGGGCTCAGCTGCAGGGCTCAGCTGCAGGGCTCAGGTGCAGGGCTCAGCTGCAGGGCTCAGCTGCAGGGCTCAGCTGCAGGGCTCAGCTGCAGGGCTCAGCTGCAGGGCTCAGCTGCAGGGCTCAGCTGCAGGGCTCAGCTGCAGGGCTCAGCTGCAGGGCTCAGCTGCAGGGCTCAGCTGCAGGGCTCAGCTGCAGGGCTCAGCTGCAGGGCTCAGCTGCAGGGCTCAGCTGCAGGGGTCAGTAAAAGCAGCACAGCACTCGTTAGAGGGATGGCCTCGACTGGACAAACGCAGTAAAGGCCGTACCGCAGAGCGCGAACTAAAACTGCCTCACACTTAAGTCAAGTACTCCTAGAAACTCTGATGGTCTGACTGACCTCAACCTCCTTACTTTAACAGTCAGGGCCTCCTATGACCATGTAGCAAGCAAGGCCCCGAAAGTAAGAGCGAGCTCTCCACACAACATGGAAGGACTACACCCAAAGCAGAAGCTCGAAGAAGGCGGGTCTCACACTTAGGGACAAATGCGAACTGCACACGCTTCAGTGGCCTGGCTGACATGACTGAGACACAACCTGCCTCCAGCAGGCCAGGCACACGTCCTTGCAGGGGTCAGCAACAGGGGCCAGCGCCCAGCGCAGGGTCAGGAGTATGGTGCGGGGACACAGGGTGTGGGGTCAGCGTTGCGGGTGCGGAGTCAGGGTCAGGGTCAGGGTCCACAACTGCAAACCCTGTCCACAGAGTCTGGCCCTCGACCCTATCCCCATCAGCTTGGCTCTGATGCAACTACAGTCAGGGTGGTGTGAGGGAAGAGGTCCAAGGCTGAGGGCTGGGCTGAACATGTTTGACCCGCGCCCATTGCGGCTATGGGGCGGCCGTGGCAAGGGGAGGGAGGGAAAGGGAGGAGGAGGGAGCTGGATGCCGCCTGCCCTGCCCCTGCCCCTGCCCCTGCCCCTGCCCCTGCCCACTGAAGCAATCCTAGGTGGCACCTCTTGCTTGCCTTCAGCACACCTTCAGCATGTGCATTTCAGCCTTTCATGTGCTCCTGTTTGCTGCCGCACCTCCTGCCCCTCCAAGCCAAGCATCTTGGGGATGGAGGGCCCACAGATGTCGATGTCCAGCAGCCCCACCTGCAGAGGGCAGGCGGTGGCAGCCTGACAAGCAGCTGCCCGGACACAGCTGGACTACCCCCACACCATAGGGTGCTGGACTCACACAGAGTAGAGAACCTGACCTTCCATGATCTGATCTGATCTGATCTAGCCTCATGTGACCTGATCTGATCCATTTTGATCTGACTGCACATGACCTGGACTGACTGGAACTCATGCCTTACTATCATTACATGGCAATCACTCAACACGGCGTTGCTGCAGACTCAGTGCCAGCAGCTGCATAACTGAAGCTCATTGAGCTCCGCTGCATATGGCATTGGGGTAGCTTGTTCAGGCTGTGGGGAATAGCAGGACAGCGAGGCAAAGAGGGTGGGCAGAGATTCCTGGCCTGCCCTGCGCAACTGGCTGTGCCATGCAGTCCAGGCGGGCAGGCAAGTGTTAGGGGCTTACGCCGCACCCTGTCTACTGCCTGGCAGCATCCTGGCAACAGGTGTGGGCGGGCAGGCAGGCGGGCGGGCGGGCGGGCGGGCATTCGGTCAGGCGGGCAGACGAGCAGGCGGGCGTGCGGGCCAAGTATCGCAAAATCGACCCTCAGCACCCAACCTGACGCATGCCTGCTGCTGTGGGCCGGGCCCCTGCCTGTGTCCCCTGCCTGTGTCCTGCCCGTGTCTGCCTACCAGCACTGGCTACTCTGCCCCCGCCCCTGCCCTTGGCTCTGCCCCTGCCCCTCGTCTACTAGCCCCCGCCCCTCACCTCCTTGCCCTGGGCTGCCAGAGCAAAGGCCAGCTGGGCCGAGAAGGTGCTCTTCCCCACCCCTCCTTTCCCCGACAGCACCAGGATCTTGTGCTTCACTGAAGCCATGCGCTGCGCAATGGAGGCCAGGTCTGCCAGCAGCAGCACACAGGCGGTGCTGGGGCAGCTGTGGGCAACAGGAGACCACAGGCCACCCTGACCCCTATGAGCTGTGGCCCCATATGACCCGTAGCATAGCCAGACTATGAGGCTGCGTGTTCTAGCAATGCCGAGAGGCAGATGCAATGTTCTGCTGCTGCTGCTGCTGCTCCTGTTGCTGCAAGTTGATGATGACGATGATGACTGCACCCTGCGCAGAGGGCGAATGCAAGACAATGTGGTGCCATGCTGTCAAGCGCTGTGGTGAGGTGTAAGCGTTGTTGGTGTGGTGTGGTGCGGTGCAAAATGCTGTGGTGCCATGCTGTCAAGCGCCTCCCAGGTCTGCCTTGGTGCCAGCTATGGTCTGGTTGGCAATGCATGGCCTGCTGCCAGCTGTGGAGAGCATCAGCAGCCTGCAGCCTGCGCCAAGAGCCCTGCAGTGCACCCAGTATGATGCCCCTGGCGGCAAGAGCTGGAGGGACAGGTGGTGTGCGCTGCCCCTGGCGTGTTCTCCGCTGCGCTGCCTCTGCTGCTGAGCCATCACCCTGGTGCCTCGCTGCCTTGCTTCTACTACCTCGCTGTAGGCTGTGCTGAACAAGGTGGCGCTGACAAGGCGGTTGTCCTTGCTTCCACCTGTGTCCTGAGCATTGGCCTCACAGGTTTAGCAGGAGGGCGACTAGGGCTGCTGCCCCTTCCTTGCCACATGCCTGCCTGCTGTCAATGTTACTGTCCTCATTTCGTTGAGTTGGCACATGGGTTTGGCACATAACCTAGAGCGCTGTGGTGCTGGGCAGAACATCCCACAGCAGGTCACACTAGGGCAGCAGTGCCCGCCCATGAGCAACACAATAGACTGGATGCGTTGCGCTGGTGTTGTCAGGCAGAAATGCGTCATAGCCAGCCCTGCTGGCCTCTGCCTGGCTGGGAATGCAACAACAGTGACAAGAGCAGGCGAGGTCGCGGGCGGATGTCGAGTGCAGCGGAACTGGACCTCACCAGGGTCCACGACTCCTTTAGGAGCAGAGGCGCACACAGATTGGTTTGGGCAGCCCGCGCAGGCCGCTGCCTTCCCCGCTTGCTCATCAGCTGTCCCTGGGCAGTCTGCACAGGCAGCGGAGGGGCAGCCGTCGCGGGCCAGCCGGGCACGTAACATTCCTGACGCTGATTGAACGCACGCGCATTGGCGCCGTCCGGCACGTCTGGCTGACGCATTGTCACGCTAGTGCTGCAGTACACGCGTTGAACGGCTTCGACCAGCAGCGACAATGTTTAAGCATGGGCTATCTGCGGTATGGCCGCAGCGATATTGACCAGCAGCGATATTGGCGTGTAGGCATGGGCTATCGGTGGCAGCAGCGACAATGTGTAAACCATGAGGTGGCAGCCCCCTTGTCCCTCACTAGGGCCTCCATTTGAGCCTCCACTAGCAGCCACTAGCAGCCACTAACTAGATCCGACTCAAACAGTGTTATTGGGCTGTGCGGAGTAAACCCAGTGCACATGGCACATGAGCCGCCTACCACCTACACTATTGCCTGACCACAAGGGCAATGTGTAGAGTTGGCATGACAATGCATGCACTGATTGTAAGCTGATGACAGCTTAACAAAGGGGGAACACATTACTGTGCCTCAGCAGGCTGCTGCTGCTCCTGGGCCTTGGGTGGCCTGTCTCGCAGACGCTTGTACCCCAGGCCAGGGTACTCCTTGCCTTTGGCTGGCAGAGCTCCCTGGTCTGGCCAGTAGCACAGCTCCAGCGGGCGCCACCTGCTCTCCCCAGTGCGCTGCATGTTCAATGCCGCATTGCAGTCCCGGTCTAGCCACCTGCCTGGCTGTGGTGCTGGCTTGGCCTTGGCAGCCTTGCCCTTGCCCTTGCCCTTGGTGGGCTCAGCTGCCGGCTTGCTGCGCTTGGCTGGAGGGGGAGTGCTGGGCCCTGGCTCTGAGGCTGCTGGCTGGCATGAGGTGGCAGCCCCCCTTCCCCCGCCCCCTGCCCAGACCCTCCTGCGTAGGCCACCCTTGAAAGTTGTTCGTCTTGATGAGAAGCCAGTGGTCTGGGAGGGAACGAGTGATGGGGTTTGTAGTCATCAAGGCTGTGACCGCTGACGCTATGGTCATGAAAGCTAGACTGGAGGGAGTTTGCCCACAGGCAGCACCCCGTTGCCCCTATTTAACCTCACCATTGTCATGTCCTTATGTGTATGTAGTCGTAATGTATGCATCAGGCCACAGGGCAGTCATGACTCATGACTCATGAGGCGCGATACGATGACCTGATTACAGTGCCAACAAAACTCATTCAACAAGGAACGACATGTCGGCCTGTGGATAATCTCACTCAGCTACTACAAACATGTTGTAGCATCCTCGGTCGCACCCTTGATGACTGCTAACCCCACATCGATGGCACGTTCGTGGGCAAACCCCATGACCATTGGGCACCTCATCAAAACTAACAGCTTAATGCGTGGAAGGCCTGTGCAAACAGCCTGTGCAAACTACTAGGGCCTACGCTTTGTTGCGGGCCCGGCCATCAATGCCCCGCCGGTACTCTGCAGCCTGGTGCAGCCTCTGCCTCACCTTGGGCAGCCGGTCATTGACCAGCTTGTGGCGCTGATGGTACTCCTTGCCAATGGGGCAGGGCCTCCAGGTCCTTCCAGCTGCACAGCTCCAAGGGGCGCTGCTTGCTCTCCCCAATGCGCTGGAAGTTGAGGCACGGGTTGGTGTCCTGGTCCAGCCACCTGCCCCATGGGGGGGCCTGGGGTCGTGGCACTGGGCCAGGCACCCGCCCCTGCCCTGTCTGCCTGCTCCCGTCTGGGTAGGGCCAACAACACAATGCCATACCATAACTGGGCTACCCGATGCAGGTTCCATGTCCACATGAGCAGTACTGCCAGGGGCCGGCAGGCTTGTCTGGTTCTGTCGTGACTCTTCGTGGCACCAAATTAGGCTTGGCATGCCGCAGGCTCCAGATAAGGTCGTACTCAGCTGATCTAAAATGGGGCGTGTTCCATAAGGCTACACTGGGTGCATCCATGTGCGATGATGGTATAACAACGCCACGACGGGTGGAGCAGTCGGTCGACCAGCCTGCCTGCTGGGGCAACTCAATGGATAGCGTTCTACTCATATAGGATTATCTTTGGATAGCTCACGTCTAAGGTTCCCTGTCGTGGATGAGTTGGACAACACGCAAATGACAATGGTGCCAGCACAAAGCGCAACCTTGATTGTGTGTCGACGGAATGGGAGCGAAGGAGTGGCGGTGGTAATGCAGTTGCGTATCTGATTTGCAATATATATGCCGCGAGTTTGGATTAGTGGTCTACGGGTCTGGTGACTGCAGGAGCTTCAACACACGTGCTACGGCCCAGGGAATGCGAGTTCTCCATTTCAGGAGCCCAGTGAACCTGTGGCGACAATAGGCTGTCGATTTGAGGGAGCCCCGAATCCCCGAGAGTGACACCCGCAAATTCATGTCCACCCCAAATTCCTTTGACTTGCTGCACAATTGGTCCGCAACGACTTAAATCCACGCACCCAGCAGCGATTCAGCAGTCCCGGCGAACAGAATCAAGCTTGACCTAGATGTCTGCCACTCTGCCGTTGCCCCTGGACGTCACCGCAAAGATGAAAGGCTTGCCGTTTAAGGCAGCACCCGAAGATGTCCAGCGCTTCTTCGGGAACCTTTCCTTGAAGCCTGACTCGATTTTCTTGAAGAGACATCCAGACGGGAGACCATCGGGCGAGGTGCGCAAACCTTAATCGAGTCAGACTGTCCACTGCATGGCCGGGGGTGAAGGAGGTTCCAGGCTGTCGTCGGCTTTTCGTTGGTGTTCTTAGGCATTTGTCCGCTTTGAGTCGCCTGAGGAGCAAAAGCAAGCCTTGCAGAAAGACCGCGACACCTTTGGGCTGGAGAAGTTTGGGGACAGGTTAGTAGCTCGAGAGCACTTGCGCTGGGTGCTACAATGGCATTGCTGGGCTTGACATCATTTTGCTGATCCTCATCCAGGTTTGTGCGAGTCTACCCCGTCCTTGAGACGGACGCTGTTGAAATGCAGCAGGTTTTGCAGCAACAGACCACTGCCCAGGTGACAGCATAATGCACGACCGCCACCACAATCGCATCACCGCACAAACAACTTAGTGCGCGTTACTAACAGCTGACAGCCTTACAGCGATGTTTACATAGGATACAAGGGCACCGTCCAGTCTGCTTAACCACGGCAGCGCCTGGCTTGTCTCGAGCTTACGGTTTAGCCTGGCTAGAGCTTACACATTGTGTACACACAGGAATGCTTAAGCGGATTGCATACTGATGCCATCATTTGTGGTGCCTGCCTATGCCACAGGTTTCACATGGGCACAGCCACACAGACAGTGTAGTTAAAATTAAGTCTCTGCCCTTTGACGCTTCCCAGCTTGATGTTATCCAGGTAAGGCCAACCCACTGGATCTCCAAGCTGGAATTCTTGATTGTCTTAATGCACCAGCTTGCACTGAGTAGCTATACCGTACTGAGCTGTGCCATCACTTGCCCTGCAGTTTTTCAATGGCTTTCGCCTGAAGCCAAATGGTGTGCAGCTGGTGGTTCGCTCAGACAACAAGCCCACAGGAGAGGTATGTGTACCTGGCTGACTTGTGCCAGGGTGTAGTGCAGCTGAGAGGTCACAGCACAGTTGAGAGGTGGCCTTATGGTACTTTGCAGGCGTTTGTCGACTTTGAGAACTCTGAGGAGGCTGCCAGGGCAATACGGGACAAAGACCACAAGGTGTTCTCCGAGAAGTTTGGGGAGCGCTATGTGCGCCTGATCCAAGTGAGGCACAGCACTGCTGCAGTTTCTATCCAGCCTTGCTGCAATTTCTACCCAGCCTTGCGGCAGCTTCTACCCAGCTTTTAAGCTGCCATGGCGAGCAGCCATGATTGGAGTCTGCGGTTTTACCTGCCACCTACTGACCTTTCTATCCTGCTGCTCGACTAGGTGTCTCGCAAGGAGATGCAAGCGACTCTGGCACTGCGCTTTGGTGGGGAAGGTATTCTAAAGATGAAGGGGATCCCATTCAAGGCCACGGCGGCAGATGTCCGCAAGTTCTTCTCCAGCTTTAAAATCAAGGCAGTGAGGTGAGGTATGGTATGATCCTTCCTTACTAGATATCACTGCTCCATCATCTCGGCATTCAATTGCGTTGCAACACCACTAGAAATCATCACCAGCGCTATGTCAGCAGCAGGTGGGGTGTGTGTGGGATATGTCTTGCCTTCCCTGGCTGCTGTGGACACCAGGTTCATGCTGCTGTTGCTGCCGCAGCTTCATCATGCATGCGGATGGGAGGCCCACAGGTATGGCCTTCATCGAGTTTGAGACCCCCCAGGAGGCAGTCCGCGCCATGGAGAAGGACCGAGCCAAATTTGGTCCTGAGTACGGCGACCGGTTTTGCATGCTGCAGCTGGTGGGCCGGCATGAGATGGACAAGGTGCAGCTACAGCGGGAAGATGACGCCAGCAGCAAGCAGTTCCTGGTGAGAGGTGCCGCTTGCCATGCAGGTGTCGCTGCCAGCAGCAGGCATGGCATGTGGTGTGCCTGTGGATGCCTGAAATGTGTGTGTAAGCACTTCATACAGTTGTACTGCATTGTACTGTAGTGTACAGAAGATGCATGCAGATATGCATAGGTTTGCCTGTATGCTGTGTGCGCAGGGTGGCATCAACGTGCTGCACGCAGCTGCATTAGCTGCTTCACAAGCAGCCCTTCAAAACCCAGCGCTCCAGCCCCTGCTCATGGCCTCTGCCGCTAGCAACCCCTGGCTAAGCTCTGCTGCCCTGCAACACCTTGGGTTTGCCCCGTCAGCCTCGGCTGCCGCCCTGGCTGCCGGCGCCCAGCTGGGGCAGGGCATGGGCAGCCTGGCCCCTGCACTGCCTGCATTGGGCAGCATTTCCTCCCAGTCAGCGCTGTCCCAATCTTCCTCCTCCTCCCCTCTGCTTGACGCACAACTGGCCGCCCAGCTGTCAGCCAGCCTACCTTCCCTGGATGCTGCTACAGCAGCTGCCGCAGCTGTCTCTAGCAGCAGCCCCTTGCTGTACTATCACGGGAACGACCTCACTCCCTCCCTTTCCTCTGCTGCGCTGTCGAGCCTGAACGTCCAAGATTGGACCCGGTCAGACGCAGCCAGGCAAGTGTTAGCCAGCGCTGCGGCAGCTATTGCCGCAACCAAGACCAGCTTCAACACCTGTGTCCCTGAAGGCCTGGACATGCAGCACCTCCACCAGCCCTTCCCCTACCCCTACTCCCAGCAGGAGTCTCCCTTCTACCACCCCTTCACCTCCACCACCGTGCCATGGCATAGGCAGTAGACGCGCCCCTGCCCCTGGGACACATGCAGCAGCGCCAGGTTCTGTTAAGGGTGATCGGTGGAAGTTTGTGGCACTGCGCTGCTGCCAGGCTAAATCCGCTGCGCTCAGGCGCGGTGCGTGTTGGTGTGGTTGTGTGCACGTGTGCGTGTGCTGCGCAGACTGACGCCTGGGCCAGGCCTCCTGCATTCTTGGTCTGAGCAGCTTGCTGCTGTTGCTGCTGCTGCCCAGCGGGGCTTTCCCATCCTGCCTACACCCAGCCTGTAGCAACACACCCTGAGCGTCCTACTGCTGTCGGTGCTGCTGCTGGAAGGTAGGGGTGTGCCATAGGTAGGCAAGTTCAATACTAACTATGCTTTGGCTGCGAAGGTGTAGGGAAGGAGGGAGTGAGAGAGGGTGAGGCGGTGGGACAGGTTGGCTACCTGTGGCTGGCTGGCTGGCTGGCTGGCTGGAGGGGGAGAGTGTGTGTCTGTGGCAGGATGGGTGGAGTACAGCATGGTGTAGTCAACGTCAAGAGCGCTTTGTACACAGCTTTCCACCTGTCAGGTGTGGTGCGTGTGTTTGTTGGAGGTTCTGAGCAGTGCGGTGTGTGAGGCAGTCGGGGCTTCTGGTAGTAGTCTTGAGGTGGAGAGTGGCGTCCCTGCATGAGTGTTGGGATGTCTTTGAGGGAGGTTGGGGCAGTGTGTGAGCACCGCTGCCAACACGAGCCACGGTGGCGCATAGGTGCAAGGGGCCGGGCGTGTTGAATCCCTGCTCGTGTACAAGGAATGCCTTATCATTTTATGCAGTGTGTGTAGTGAGCCTGGAGGGGTGGTGGGTTAGGGTGGTGATTGCATTGCATGAGTTGCATGAGTCACCCTTTGTCCCAATGTCCTTCTCTCCTCCCAGTGCGGTGCTTTTGGGTGGCTTCACACAGCATTGCAAGACTGGAGGCACAGGTTTGTGTCTCAGATGTTGAGCTTGGAACCTGGCATCATTGCTGGCCTCCGTCACTATGATGGTGGGTGGTGCAGTGCAGCCATGTGGGGGTGTTGTGGGGGAGGTGCAGCCATGCGAGGAGTGTGTGGTGCTTTCAATCAGTGAGCTTGTTTGTCGGATGTGTGGAGTGTTGTGCGTCCTTTTGAGCTGCCCATCTGTGGAGGGATCTTATGCCTAGCTTGCCAAGGGGCTCGCATTCTTGTTTGTGTTATTTGTGGTGGTATGGCTAGCGGTACGAAATGAGGTGTGTAGCCCTGAAGAAACGCCTTAAGGGCTTGTTTAGTGAGCATGTTCCCTGGTGTTTGCCGCTTACTAGTTGTGCGAGGATGCAGTCTTGGAGCGTTGTCTATTTAGTCCTCAAACAATTTCGTGTCTTGATTTTTATTGTAAACTTTTCTTAGACCTACGGCCGAGCCTGTCGTATCGCTGTGCTGATCGTTAGCGCAAGTAGAAGGGGGAGCTTACCTCTCTGTTGGGATTCCTTATAGTGCACAGACTAGGTCAGGTGGGGGAGGGGGGCATGGGGCTGGACCTACAGGGTGCACATCGGTTGGAGTCGCTGAACACACCTGAGGGCAAACAAAATTCATTCAACAAGGAGCAACATGTTTGACAGCGGGTAATCTCACTCAGCTACTACAAACATGTTGTAGCATCCTCGGTCGCACCCTTAATGACTGCAAACCCCACATCGATGGCACGTTCGTGGGCAAACCCCATGACCATTGGGCACCTCATCAAAACTAGCAGCTGAATGCTTGAAAGGCTAACAGCCTGTGCAAACTACTAGGGCCTACGCATCGTTGCGGGCCCGGCCATCAATGCCCCGCCGGTACTCTGCAGCCCGGTGCAGCCTCTGCCTCACCTTGGGCAGCCGGTCATTGGCCAGCTTGTGGCGCTGATGGTACTCCTTGCCAATGGGGGGGAGGGCCTCCAGGTCCTTCCAGCTGCACAGCTCCAGGGGGCGTTGTTTGCTCTCCCCAATGCGCTGGAAGTTGAGGCACGGGTTGGTGTCCCGGTCCAGCAACCTGCCCCATGGGGGGGCCTGGGGTCGTGGCACTGGGCCAGGTGGGGGCTGGGCAGGGGGCTGGTCCTGGGCTGCGGGAGGGGGTTGGGCCTGGGCTGGGGGAGGGCGCTGGGCCTGGGCAAGGGCAGGGTCCTGGGCAGTGGTAGGGGGTCCTGGGCAAGGGGGACTGGGGGAGGGGCATAGGGGTCTTGGGCAGAAGGCAGGGTGGTGCTGAGCTGGGGAAGGGTGGTGCTGAGCTGGGGCAGGAGGGGGGTTGGGCGGCACCTCATGGCACCACTTCAGGCCCCGCACACACTAAGCATGCCGCAGGCTCCAGGCTGGGCGCACAAGCCGGTGGTTGACCTGGCCTGCTGGGGATACCCAGTCCGCGGGCCTAGGCTGGTCAGGCGGCAGGTACAGCTCACATGGCTGGCGGGCGTGCACAGACGAGCTGACACGGCTGGTGCCGAATTTGTCCACGATCACCAGCCTGTCAGGCCTGTCAAACGTGCTGGGCCTGCTGGGCTGCTCCACCACCTTGCGAAACATACAGGCATGCAAACCATCGTTGCTCTGGGTAGTCATGACTTACTCGGGCATTTCCCTGGTTACAAGCAATAGTTACAACGATGCGTCCCCCCCCACATCATCTGTGCATGACCAAGTCGCTGTCAGGCATTTTGACTTTGGAGCTGTCCAGAGGGGCCACTGCTTTACTACACTGTCACACCCATCAAAACACCTTCATTGTCTCTTTGTGTTTCTGTCCATGCACGCCTCAACCTGCGCTGCTACCTCAAACCAATATGTATGCCTATGCATTCCTACATTACTCACTCATGCACACTTCCTCTCACCATTGACTCGTGCTGGAATGGCAGCAGCTCAGCAGCCAGACTCAATGGCTGTCTACTGACTAAGCATGCCCTGTGGGGACGATATTGATGATGATGGCGATGTTGGGGCTTGGAGGGCTGGGGGCCTGCCTGCCATCCGTGTAATCGCGGAAGGGTGTCGTCACATGTGGAATGCCACATGTCAAGTACATGCCAATGTCTCCAGGTGTGGACCAACAGGCGCCCTGCAAGGTGCAGGCTGCCGCCAGTGGTGGTGCTGCAGCAAGGTGGTGAAGAACTTCCCTCACTCAGTCATCCCTGCGAGCAGGAGCGGGATGATCATGTGGGGTGAGCAAGGTGGTAGAGGCATGAGGCATGCATGTCTCTCTGCATGTCTATTTGCATGGTGTGGAAGCAACTGCATTGGTGCATGCAGCTATGTTGCAGGTAGGCAATGGAGTGTCATGCCTCACCAGTCGTTATCCTCTGTGGCAGGGCCAAAGTCAACCTGCACACAAAACATACACATACATACATCATGTCAGCATATGCAAGCACCATCCTGATCAACAGCAAGGAAGCTCCCTACTCTATGCACTACGCCTGTCCCAAATCCCCACTCCAGCCCACCTGCTTGTCATACTCAAAGCCTGGGTCGCCTGGCTTGAGCCTGTTTTTGTTGAAGTCCTGCTCCATGCGCTTCTTAGCCAAGGCCAGCTCCACCTCAGTGACCTTGTTCAGGTCCACCTCCGCAGCTACCTCGAGCTCCAGCACCTGGCTCTCCGCCGCCTGCTTGCACACAGAGAAGCAGGCACATGCATCAGCACCACACCCTGTCCCTGCCACATCACACCAACCCACACACCAGGTTGCCCCACCCGCAAGCAGTGGCTGTTGAAAGCCATGCTGTTGTCTCTGAGCACAGCCCGGCTTCATGTCCCCCAGCCAACCTTCAGCCCCCAGCCAACCTAAGCCAGCCCCAGCTCACCCTCACCTGAGCGAACCGGCTCTTCCTCGCAAGCCCCTCCCGCTCCTCTGCTGGCCCCAGGAGGGCAGGGCGGCTGCCACTGTCCCCCTGCCTGCCTTGTGAGGGGCCCTGGGGAGTGCTGCTGCCATGGCTGCCTGCAGGCCTGCTGGGGGACCCAAGCTGCTCTGAGCAGGCAGGGCAGGGTGTGGAAGGCGAGGTGGTGCTAGGGCAGGTGCAGGCTTGTGGACTCCCCTTGACAGACTTGTTGAAATGTGCTGCCCGGCTGCTGTAACGTGGCGTTGTGTCTGCGAAGCAAAGCAACACACACACACATACACACACATGTGGTCAGAGGCTGGACAGCTGGGCTGACAGTGTGCACACCCCTGGCAGCATATATCATCCCATGCATTTCACTGCCTGCCACACATGCCATTTGCGGAAGTTCTGTATCATCGAGTTATTGCAGCTGGCTTACCTAGCTCTTGATCCAAGTCTGCTAGGGCAGCGTCGAGGTCATCCCCTGCCTCTGACTCACGCTGGCCCCCTGGAGAGCTGGAGGGGCTGATGCTGAATCGGCTGTCTGTGCTGACGTTGACCTCTGCTGCCCGGCTGCTGTTTAGCAAATGGTGCAGTGGGTGCTGCTTACTGACATGGCCTGGTATTCTGGGTGAGTCAGTGGCGATGGGCTGTAGGGTGCTGTCACCACCTAGCCCAGGCAGCTGTAGGGCAGGTAACTTGCTTGCAAAGGCAGCAGAGGTGCCACTACTGAGACTCAAGCCGCTGCCACAGTCACTGCTACAGCTGCAGCTGCAGCTGCTCCTGCTCGATGCATGCTCCAGAAGCCGGGCAACTAGCTTGCGCACCTGAGGCACACATACACAGAAGCATGATGATGCATTGAACATCAACGCGAACATCAGGATGCTAGGTTGCCAATATGTGCCAGGATGTATACCTGGTCATATTTCACAGACTGCACCACAAGCTTCCTAGGAAAGCTGCGGATTACTTTGCGCGTGAGCTTGTCTGTGTCCATGTCTATGTCCACGTGCGTAAGCTTCACCTGCAAACACGGGCATTCCCTCATTGCGGCCACCCTCCAGAATCCAGTACACAGCTTCCAAGACCTACTGCGCGCACGCGGCGTTTGCGAGTTTTGTCCTCCTCATACTCTAAGAAAATGCAGGGGGGCTCGAACTTCACGGCGTATCGCTTTGCATAGAATTTGGCTTCTAAGCCTTCACTATCTGAAGCATCGTGCCCGGTCGCATGCTCATCCATAGGCATAATCATCGCTGATGTCGCAGTGCGGAGGGTTCCGTCGTTGGCTCCTGGCCGCACACGCTTAACTCTACAATTCACAGCGATTAGCGTTGAGTGTGTGAACGTGCTGTGCGTGCTGTAGCAATGCGCTTCAAATCGTGTGCACAAGCCAACGAACTTATCAACCGACAACCGACTAGTTGCGCTTGCTTGCCCCCTCAACATATCTCCCACGCTTGCTCGTCCCCGACCTCAGTGAGGCGCTTACACGCAGCGGTATTTATCCACACCAAGGTGTTAGTCAGGTCTTGGGTAACCCCAGTGTACACCACCAACGGTAACAAACAATGCATGGTTGTGAAGTGGTAGTTCAATACCTTGCAGCTTTAGACTTGATATCTAACGCTTCAGAGATATTTCTGGTGGCAGCTGTGTGAGCATCCGCTCAAACCCGAATCGGACGTGCTTCCGGTATGGGTGCTCACATGTCGAGACAGCATGTACGGTCTCCATACTCTCTACCATCGTTACAATAACCACTCAGACATTGAGGGCTAAGCGTTTGGATATAGCTGTGGGTTTGCATTAAATGCATGATATTCGTGATAGCCATGCTGCTATATGTTCCTGTTTCAAGGAGACCACGCATGTCGCGATGTTTTGACGCAAGGGCTATCACGCAGTAAAATCAGACTATAATCGCTACAAACGAGCCGCCCCTTCTTGGGTCTCCAAACCGTCGTCGTGCAACGTTGTCCCAATCTAGTTTCAACCGTCTACACCTTGTGACACTGCGTCTACACCTAGTGACAGTCTGCGGTAGCTGCGGTGTGAGAGTATAACCTGCGGCGTACTCTAGTCTACATACTGCGAGGACGGTTTGAGCGCACACCTATATCCATCACTGAGAGGCTGTCGCGTCCATCATGAGTGCCGGCGATACCGATGACCAGTTGATTGACGGAGACGTTCTGGAGGACCTGGTGGGCCAAGGTGGCTGGAGGGTTGCTGTGATGCTGCTCTGGCACCCACCTCGACTCTGACATGACATTCTTTGCTCCCAGGTGGCCCACTCAGCAGTGAGGAAGAGGGTGACGACGAGGGAGGGAGTGAAGTCAGCCAAGAACGTGACTTTGACATGCAGCCTATTGACGACTCAGTGCACAGCTTTGAAGGTCACACAGGTGCAGTCCAGGCACACACACTGACACACACACTGGCACACACACATTAGCGCCACAGTGACAGTTCCACTGGGCTGGAGCTTCGCAAGGACAAGCTCTGCCAGCATTACAAGGATGTTGTTTCCGTGCCGCGGCAAAACCACACTTGGGCCACATGATGTGCCACACTCAACACATACATTCGCTTGAGGGGCGCTGCTGTGCTGTCTCAGCATGCAATGCTTAGCAGACCGCTGCTGCACACAAGGTGGCTGTAAGGCATCAGGCTGGCAACTACCAGTCAATGACACTAGGTGATCGTCAAGAAGGCAGTCGCCATGTGATGGCGATGAGTGTGGTGACTGCGTCATTGAGTGCAAGGTTGACTGTGTGGTTGTGTGACTGTACATTGACTGCACAGATGCGGTGCTAGCTGTGGCATGGAGCCCCGTGCAGCCTGACTTGGTTGCATCAGGCGGCCAGGACGACAAGGCATACCTGTGGAAGGTGAATCAGTCGTAGCCACTGTGTCAGCAGCATCAGTAACAACAGAGGTACCAAAAGCAGTGGGAGGAGCAGCAGAGGCAGCAGGAGGAGCAGCAGCAGCAGAGGCAGCAGCAACCACCAGAATAAGCAGCACCAGCACCAGCACTAGCAACACTACAAGCAGCGACAGCACCAACACCAGCAACCCCTAGGTGTTACAGGCACAGCTGCAGGCTGTGCTTTAGAGCAAGCAGCGCATATCTCCCCTACACCCAGGGCTACGTTATCTGTAATCTGATTTAAATGTCTGGATCTTTGAAGATGGGGCAGGTAGACAGCAGCAACAGGTCATTTTCCACGTAGCAGCTGCACAGCCCCATGTTACAAGCATATGCCATATCACATGCATGCGTGTTATTGATGGTGCAGAGTACAGTGCAAAACCTCACCAGGAGGAGTTTAGCCAGGGCTGACCTGCTCCCCTCTAGCCAGCTGCACCCTTGTGTGTCCATGCTAACAAGTGTTCTCCATGTACCGAGTGGTGATCATCTTCATCCTCATTGCCATCTTGAACTTCATCTCATCATCTCAATCTCAATCTTGATGTTTGTTATCAGCATCATTGGCATCCCATGTGTATTAGTGCAGCAGCGTGACAGTCAGCAGCAGCGCTGATATCATCTCCTGCTGATTCTCTCTGCCCTCAGGTGGGCCAGGATGCTTTTGAATCCACAGAGGGCTCCCTGGGGACTGTAGAGCTCAGCGGCCACACTGACACTGTGGCCAGCCTGGCCTTCAGCTCCAATGGATCCCTGCTGGCCTCTGGAGGCATGGATGGTGGGAGGGCGCTGCATGCTGCTTTGTGGGCAGCAGCAGGCAGCAGCAAGCAGCGGCAGGCACAGGGTCTTGAAGGCCGTATCACTCTAGCCTGGCATGTGATAGGAAGCTCTTGGGCTTGGCACATCAGCTAGCATAGCCTCACCAGCTGCCCTGATGTGCTTGCTGCTGATGCTGATGCTGATGCTGATGCTGCTGCTGCTGCTGATGCTGCTGATACTGCTGCTGCTACTGCTACTGCTACTGTGCTGTGGTGTAGGTGTGGTGAAGATCTGGGACACCAGCAGTGGGCAGCTGGTGCAGGACCTGGAGGGTCCAGGGGACGCAGTGAACTGGGTGCGCTGGCACCCCAAGGGCAATGTGGTGCTGGCCGGCAGCGACGACATGACAGTGTGGATGTGGCTGGCCCAGACCGGTGTCTGCATGCAGGTAGGCTAGCCTGGTCAGCCCTGAGCAGGGCCCAGCAGGAGAGGGGTTGCAAGGCTGCTGAAAGGCCAGGGGTGCAGAGGACCTGATGTAGGAGGCTCTGGGCAGTGTGCGAGTGAAGGTGCGCTACAGAATGTGCTGAGTCCTTGGCTAAGTCGTGTTGAGAGTGCGGTACAAAACGTGCTGGGCTGGGTGCGGTACAAATGGTGCTGGGCTGAGTACTGGGCTGGGCTGAGTCTAGGGCCTGTGTGTGTGTGGTGCCTGCTTGTCCGGAGTAGGCTGGCAGGGGAGGCTAGTGGGCTTGGGTTAGAGGGCTAGGCTTTGTGCGTTATAGCAGTACCTGTGCTGTGGCAATCCTCTTCCTACCAGCTCATCACATCCAGCACCCAGTAGAGTGATGATGTTCATCATGCCGTGGCATGCACAGACATGATCCAGGGGTCACCCATTTCCATACTCACATTCGTCACACCATTGCATGACAATGCATGAAGACTTATTCATGTGCACATTTGACGCGGAGGGATCTAGGTGTGCCACACCTTTTCTGCTCCAGCTAACAACATGCACCCCAACCTAGCTTGTGCTTAGCTAGCCTGGCTTATATTGCCCCTCACGCATTCCTGCCCCACCTGCCCCACCTACCCCTCCCGCCCCACCTGCCCCACCTGCCCCATCCACCCAGGTGTTTTCAGGCCACTCTGGCTCTGTGTCTGACGGCTGCTTCACCCCAGACGGCAAGGCGGTTGTCACGGCAGGGGGTGAGGGCGACTGCTCACTCAGAGTGTGGAGCCCTAAGACCGGGGAGTGCAGCGCAAACATCAACGGACACCACTTTCACGGCGATGCAGGTCAGGTCCAGGCCAGGGGGCCAGAGCGGGCCAGGGTTGATGGCGGGGCGGGGCGGGGCGGGGCGGGGCGGGGCGGGGCGGGGCGGGGCGGGGCGGGGCGGGGCGGGGCGGGGCGGGGCGGGGCGGGGCGGGGCGGGGCGGGGCGGGGCGGGGCGGGGCGGCCCCATCCAGCTGCCTGCCTTCAGTGCCAAGCTCTTACTCCATGCTGAGTATCAGACTAAGGGAGAGTGGCACGCTGATGAGTGGTAGTGTGTGCTTGCATGCACCTCGCAGCTTTGAATTGCCTGGCAGTGCACGCTGACTCTTCTCTGGTTCTAACGGGGGCAGAGGACGGGTCTGTCCGCATCTGCAACATCAACCTGGCCACCCAGAACAAGGTGGTGGCCGCATTGCATTGTGAGTGGCGTTCATTTCATGGCGCTTGGCAAGTATAGCGCTCACTCAACCTTGTGATCTGTATTGCCACATGGCAGTTGCTGGTAGGTAGCGCCACAAGTCAAAGACACCTGCACACCGTGACTGTGTGACACGGGCAGCTCACTGTGGCGGTGTCTGAGTGGCATCTCCAGCTTTGGCTGTGGCTTGTTTGAGGGGCAGCGCCAAGGCAGCACTTGGTGGGCAGGACACGCAGCGCCATACACCCCTGACACTGCTACTGCCATCAGCACCGTGGCTTAGTGGGCGAGCGGCCCCATAGCGGGCCATATGTCTCCATCATCACAACTAAGGCCTGTTCACTAGCTGGCCTGTGCAGCACTCTGCCACAGGAGGGGCAACACGGGCCCTGCAGGGTTCAGCTGTTCAGGGTTTGGTGTACTGCTTAGGCCAACGCTGGGACATGCAGCTCCGTCTGCTGCTGCCTGGTCTGGCTTGGCTGTTATGGGCAATGTCTGGGGTATGGTGGCGTAAGGGATTGCCTGAATCAAGGTGGTGCTGGCACCGAGGTGGTGAGCGCTGTGATGTGTTCTGGTCTGCAGGGCATGAAGAGTCAGTTGAGGCAGTTGGCTGGTCCAAACACCTCCCCCTTGCGGCGAGTGGAGGGGTGGATGGGTGCCTTCGCGTGTGGGATTACAATCAGACAGCTGCTGAGCGAGCCAAATGCCAGCACCCAGATGTGAGTCAGCAGGCCGAGCTGCCACAAAAGACAGCATGACAAGCTACCTCTTCACGCACGCCGTCGAAGCATGCAATGTTGGCCGATGATGCGTAGAGGGACTGATGCCACAGTTCGCCTGCTTAGTATCTGCTCAGTCCAAGTGCCAGCTGATTGCATCCTTCCAGCTCACCTACATGATAATGAAACCACGCCCAGCTCAGTGATGCTTGGTGATAACTCATTTTTCCCTTTCCAACAGCTAGACCTGGCCAACGGCACCGACACATCGCTGCTGCCCTGGCTCCTAGCCACACGCCTCCTTGCCAACGGCTTTTTGTGCCAGCAGCTGGCCTTGCAACCACATCTAGACCAGCAATGCATGACATCAATGGTACCCGGCCCAGCCCACTGGCATGTGGTGGCCGCAGGTGATCACGCGGATAGCCTGGCACCCAACTCAGCCCCTGGTCTTCACCGCCTGCCTTGACGGTGTGGCTCGCTGCTGGGATTTGAGGACTGGCGGCCTGGCCAATGAATTCAAAGGCCACAGGGCCGGCATTCAAGACATTGCAATCAGCCCTGATGGTAGCATGGTGCTGACTGGTGCCGATGACCAGACAGCCAAGGTGTTTTCCCTGGTGGCCACATGACGTCGTGACCACTGTGTATCATGTTGGCACGCTACCTAGAAGCCCAGCCTGTCGAGTGCTTGCTGCTGTGCTGTGCTGCGGCAGTGACTGCATCACGTGGGCTTGGCCAGCAGTTGTTATGGTCACACATTGGTGAATGTCAAGGATGATGTACCATGGCAGATGTAAGGAGCGGCAGGGCGCATTCTGTGGGTGCATGCTTTCGCTGCGTGGCAATCATAGGCCACCATGATACCATCTGTTAGCATTGTCCCGACACCCAATGGAAATGTTGTAGCTGTCAGGCTTGCTGGCGCAATATGATTGTACTTTAGTCCGGGCATGGTACACATTTTACAAACTCAGAAACACCTGCGGAATGCCAGCATGCAGCACGTGCCACCGCGCAGCATCAGTACTGGGTCGCGACATGTTTGACTTGCCGACCCGCTCTCGCACATTGACTAAAACCCACATTGCGTAGCCTCGGCACGGGCTTGACACTTAGCACTGCCTAAAATGGGCAATGCACAAGGTTCGCATGGGTTTATGGACAGGGACCCAGACTTCAAGGCCCAGGCAGCAGCTGGCTGGAGGTCAGCTCGTGCAAGGGAGCTGGATGAGCTGGGGGGTGAGTATGGCAACCGCCTCCAGCAACTAGGACCCTGCTGATGACACCAGCATCGTGCCTACTTGCAGGCCTTGATCGCGAACCTGTGGCGCTAGGCAGTTCATTTGATGCCAGGATGCACTTCCTGGGTGTGAGTAGCATGCTGCAAGCGCGAGCAGTACAGCACGCCTTGGAATGCAATCAGTGTGTAAGCACCTTAAACCCTTTCAGGAGCAACTGCAAGAGCGTGGTGAGCAGCTGCAAGAAATCCTGGCCCCCACAAGCCTGTCCAAGCCATGGGATCAGGCTAACAGGGCCGTTGGGCCGGTGCAGTACCTGAACACTGAACGCCGTGCAGCAGAGCGCAAAGGGGAGGCGCTGCCCCTGAATGGGAGCAGCAGCAACGGGTGAGCTGCTGGCAGCCACCCCGGTGCTCAAACTCAGGGTTAGGCTCCTCCCTCATGCTAGTGGGGCCGCCTACTAGCTGAGCAGTGCCGGGTCCTCTGGAGGTGCTTTAGCAGCTAGAGTGAGCATGGTGCGCATGCATTGAGACGAGCGTGCAGGGTGCTAGCTGATGCAGTTCCACTGGGGCCAAGCACACGCTTGTGGGCCGCTGGCTGCTGCTGGCCTTTGGGCAGGCGCTTTGCCACCTGCTTCAGTGGAACAGGCTTGCAACATCACTGTCAGTCTATCATACCTTCAGAACCTGCTGTGAAGCTGATAGCAACGCACCACTCTGCGCACAGCTTCACCCGGCTCTGACAGCGGTGCAGTGCATTGGTGATGAGGGTGCGTCTGAAACATATCATCTCCAATAGTGGAGATATGCTCGAGACGCCTGGCGGTCCCTCATCAACAGCGTTCCTGATCATGGGGCCATGTGTGGAAACTGCAGACCTGCAGGAGCTAGGAGGCATGTGGGCTGTGCCTCCGTGCAGGGGTGCTGCACCTAGGCCTCGCTTTCTGAGCCAAGGCGAGTACCAAAAGCTGAAGAAGGCAGCTGACGCCGACCTGAAGAAGCGTCAGGGTGAGGCATTTGAGCCCACCACAGGGGCAGTGTAGTCAAGCAATGTGCCAGGCTCACCAGTGCCAGGGCGTATCGCCATGCTTGCATGGTTGTGCTGCATGCGCTGGGTGCTGTGCAGCTGCGCTTGTCTCCAGCCAGGCGCCCGCAGCTGCTTGGCGGTCCAAGGTGCATGCGGCACGGAGAAGAACCATGCTGGTGGTGAGTGCTGTGCCTAGCAAGTGCTTCAGGGTCACACTGCACAGCAGCAGCAGCCCCTTGCAAACAGCAGCCCTGCTCTGCAGCTAGGTTCTTTTGTTTAGGGGCGCAGACAAGGGTAGTGTGCCCTGCTTGCCTGGTCATTGGCCCAGGCCAGCTTTGTCTCTGCGCTGTATGTGCTCAGGCAATGCATGCGCGCAACCATTGCTGACCTGCCTCAATGCACCGCATGGGCAGTTTGCGAGGGGTGCCTGATGATCTCCCTGACGTTTGTCCACATGGGACAGCAGCTGGCAGGGCCCCCTCTACCTTGATCACAATCGCGCATTCCTATGGCCAAGCTTACACCAATTGACATTCTGTTTGGGGAAGGGCACTGTTTGGAGAAGGGTTCTGCCTCAATGTGAGTGTGGGAGGGGACCCAGGTAGACAGGTTCCAGACACCTGCCTGGGCTAGGGCTGTGCAGGTGCTCACCATGATCCGCTTGAAGCGTGGTCTGCACCAGCCCAAGCGCTTCATGCGGTTTGGTAACCTGGGCTTCATCATACCACAGGTGCACTGGGGCAAGGGCTGTGGCCTCAGTGTTTGCGGGCCAACGGGCTGACTGCAGGAACCAGAACATGGCATGCAGTCGCAAGCTGTTCCTCCCCTCCTGCTTACCACCATCACTGGCTCTTCATCAGTTGCATTATCCTCGCCATCAGCAACACTGGCACCTGTCATTGCCATCATTGTCATCATGGTCATGGTCACCATCACATGATCACACTATTAAATGCAGGCATGGCCAAGACCAGGTTGCATGCAGAGCCCACCTTCACTGTTTTCATTGCGTGTTGTTTTGCTTGGCGTTGACCCACCACAGCTGCTTGACGAGGACTGCAACCGCTTCATCGCAGAGCAGCAGCACTACGCCAGCATCCGCGCAGCAATCAGCACCGCCCGCAGCAAGCTAGACAGCCTCCTGCGCGGCACTGCAGCCGACCCCCCTCAGCCCCTGCCAGGGCCCCATGCCAGCCCTCAACCCTCCCCCAAGACCATGCCTGGCAATGCCTGCCCGACTGCTTGTGACTCACTCACCAGGGTGTATGGCTCAGGCGCAGGCACCTCAAGCATGCAGCGCCCCACCCCTCCCACCCTCAGCCAGCCCAACAGCCGTGCAGAAAGTGGCATAGGGGAGTCAGAGGCAGCGGGTGTGGCTATAGTGCCGCCCAGTACCACAGCCCCAGGCAGCGCCACAGCCAGCGTGCCAACCAGCCGGCTCTTGCAGAAGCAGACCAGCGCTGACAGCCCTCAGAGCTCCCAGGTGGGCGCCGGGGCAGCGGGGCAAAAGCCGATCTGGGGCAGCAACCTACCGCAGCGGCGGCGCAGCAAGTCCGCGGAACGCAGCTTGGCAGCCGCCCGGGCAGTCAGAGCGCACCGCCCTACCAGCCCGGCACCCACCTCACCCCCTAAGCTCACCCGCCCCGGCAGCGGGCAACTCAGCAGCCGCCTGACAGCCAAGACGCCACTCAGCGCTGAACCCAGCTCCTGCAGCCAGCTCACAGACGTGCTGGCTCCCCTGCCTGGGGCCATATCAGTGGACTCCCCCGGCGGCCAGGGTGCAGGGGGAGGCGACAGCAGCAGCAGCAGCAGCAGCAGGTGGCCTTCGGGTAGGTCAGGCAGCAGCAGCCGCCCAGCCCCGCGGAGCAGCAACGGGTCAAGTCGCCTGGCCGCTGCCACTGCCACTGCCTCACCACAGAATCAGGAGGCCGACAGGCCCCTTCCCGCTTTGCCACCGCCTACCTCTCCCCTGCTGCCCGACATACACGCCCCTCGCAGCCGCAACAGCTCAGGCTCGCGGCCCCCCCGACCACTCGACTCCACCCCCAATGGCGTGGACTGTGCCCTGCAGCTCACCACAGGCCCGGCCCAGCGGCTGCCTGCACTGGGTGGGGTGGACAGGTCAGCAGCAGCAGCAGGGGCGCAGGGTGCTTGTGCTGGTTCGGGTCAGGAGCGCTCCTCAGCCCCGCCACTGAGGGGCAAGGGTGGGCCGCAGGCCCGGCTGCCGGCCTCCTGTGGTGGCCAGGATTTGAAGGCTGACCCCAGGGGCCAGGCTGGCAGCGCCCAGGCACAGGGTGCTGCTGCAGTGCCAGTGGTCAAGTCAGAGGACAGGCGAGCGCTGATGGCAGCGCTGGGGAATGAGCTGGACCAGTTGGTGAGTGATGGCCAAGACCAGGTTACATGCAGAGCCCGCCTTCACTGACTTTATTGCTTGGCGTTGGGCGGGGAGGGCGAGGAGTGGGTAAGTGCTTGAGGTGGGTTGGTGGATAGGAAGTGGATGGGCCTGGTGATGTTGGGTAGGTAAGTGACGTGCTGAGGCTGGGCAAAGGTAAGTGGGTCCTGAGGTTGACTGAGAATGGGCATGTGGGGTGGCTGCATGGTGACCATAAGGCATGGTGTGGTGTGCAGCATGGTATGGAAGGGCATGTGGGTGGCAGCATGGTGAGCATGGGGCAGCAGCCTGCAAGCCGTGTTGTGTGACGCATCTGCGGGGCTGTGGGGGCCAGCAACACTGACGTCAGATGCACTGCCGTGCAGGCTGTGTTGCTGACAATGCTGATGCCTCTGCTGCTGCTGCTGCTGCCCTGGCTGCTGCCTGCTGATGCCGCTGCTGGTGATGGTCCCAGCGCTTGTGGTTCACCCTGTGGAAGCAATGAGGAATATGCTCCTGTGTTGGTGCGTGCGCACAGTTTGATGAATTGAAGCGCTGCACCAAGCTGCTGGGCATGTATGTGAACAGAGTGAACGGGGCCTGGGCTGAGGCACAAACCTTTGGACCTCCCCATGTCACGTCAATAACAGAATCAACTGCGTTCATGAAGAGTGACCACTACAGCCTGTACAAGGCTGATGCAATGTAAGTGACATGTGTGACCAGCAGGCAGCAATGTCCAGTAGCTGGCTGCACTTTGGATGTTGTTTGTGTTGGCTCTGCTGCTATAAGTCCTGACTACATGGCATGGATTGGCATGGCTTGATTCGATGCCCTGATGCCTCAGTGCTGGAGTTGGTGCTGATGCTCAGCTTGGAAGGCATGACACCACCCTGGCCTGTGACTCCTGCCACCCTAAGCCTGCCAGCCTGCCACCCTAAGCCTGCCAGCCTGCCACCCTAAGCCTGCCAGCCTGCCACCCTAAGCCTGCCAGCCTGCCACCCTAAGCCTGCCAGCCTGCCACCCTAAGCCTGCCAGCCTGCCACCCTAAGCCTGCCAGCCTGCCACCCTAAGCCTGCCAGCCTGCCACCCTAAGCCTGCCAGCCTGCCACCCTAAGCCTGCCAGCCTGCCACCCTAAGCCTGCCAGCCTGCCACCCTAAGCCTGCCAGCCTGGGACTGTCTGCCAGCCTCCTGCCCAGCCCTTGGCGTGGCCCACCTCACCCCATGGCAGGCGCCAGCTGCGCTCCGGCTGCCTGGCCATCCAAGTCATGGCGGCGGAGGACTACCTGTCAGTGCCTGCGGCCAAGTCACTGGCTCTAGGCACCCCCTTGAGCCAGGGCAGCAGCAGCAGCCGCACAGGAGGCCTGCAACAAGACCTGTGGACAGCTGACCCATGGGAGCTAGTGGACAGCTGCAGGTGGGCTTGCCTCTCACCCTGCGCCATGCCCTGCCTGCTTACCACCCTGCACCATGCCCTGCCTGCCTCTCACCCTGCGCCATGCCCTGCCTGCTTACCACCCTGCACCATGCCCTTCCTGCCTATCACCCTGCACCGTGCCCTGCCTGCCGCCTGCCTGCATCTAAACAGTGTGGGCTGCTGACCCCTCCCTCACCTCCTCTCACGGCAGTGGCCTGTACCTCTGCTTTCCTCCTAATAGACACCCTGCTACTATGCTGATGCATGCCACCCTCCTGCCCCTAAACCTCCTGCTACTATGCCGCTGCCTCCTACCCTCCTGCTACTATGCCGCTGCCTGCCACCCTCCTGCCTGTAATGCTGTCCCCCACCCTGCTGTCACCCTGCTGCCTGCCACCCTGCCCAGGCCAGGGATCATGCCCCCCACGGACCGCATAGAGGGCCTTTCCCTAGGAGGCCGCATCCTCAGCCAGCTGGCCCTGGCCGTCACCAGCGCCGTGGGCCCCGAGGCACTGGCCAGGCTGCACGTGCTGCTGTGCATCAACCCACAGCAGCAGGAGGAGGTGGTGGAGGAACTATGTGCACGCCACTACTACGGGTAAGGACCCACTCTCATCATCAGCCCTTACCCATCAGCCCTCAGCGCACTGCACTAGGTACCTCGCAGTCCTCGCAGTCCCTAACCCTGCATTGGTGTAGAGGAAGTGAAGTGGTGCTGGCACTGGGTCGTAGGCACCTGTCTTCCTAGCCTGCTGCAGTGCCTGCCGGTCATAGTCAGGCTGGCCAGCTAGGTGGGGTGGTGCAGCTAGGTGGGGTGGTGCAGCTAGGGGGGGTGGGCAAGCTAGGTGGGGTGGTGCAGCCAGCAGTGCTGCCAGCAGCGCAGCCAGGGGTCATGCAGCAAGGCTTCCTCACAGCCTGCTGTGGCGCCGTCACCGCAGGCACGAGCATTGCCGTTGGCACAGATACAGCTGCTGCCATGCTGGTAGATAACCAGCGTGCAGTGGCCAGCATTGCCCCGGTTACAGCCCTGCTTGCGCCAGCATGCTCCCAGCAAGCATGGCTCTGACCAGCATGACAATGCAAGCCAATGTCCTGTGGGCACTGTAGATGTTGTGAAGACAAACACACAAGTTAAGAGGTGTCCCCAGCCGAGTTGCAGCCTTACTGTGTTGCATGTGTGCAGACTGAAGCGCGACAACATCATCTTGGTGGTGCAGCCCGCCAGCACAGGGTACCGCTACTCCCCTGAGGACACCGCCTTCAGCCCTGAGGAGGCTGCGGACCTAGCTGTCCCCTGCCCCTCACCTGCTGCCGCCAGTGGCTCTGAGCAGGCAGCAGGGCCCCAGACGGCAGGCAGTGGCCATGTGCTGTGCCAGATGGCTTGGGCAGGGGAAGCCTTTGTCTTGCAAGAGGACGGGCTGCCACAGCCCCTCCCACTCCCTGTGGTTGAACACCTAGCGGCGCACAAGGTCGAGTGAGTGGAGGGGTGGGGTCAGGGTGGTGAGGGGGTGGGGTGAGGATGGTGAGGGGACGCTGCTTTGGGGCCTGGGGCAGTTGCAATGGGGCTGCTGCCGCGTGCAGTGGACGCTGTCCAGGCCTGCACACAGACCAAGCCAGCCGCATATAAACAATGTGGGCTGCAGACCCCTCCCTCACCTCCTCTCACGGCAGTGGCCTGTACCTCTGCTCAGAGTCTGGTCAGGCGTGTTGGTGCAGGTGGCTGCTGAGCCGCAGAGCTCGGGACCTGGGCCTGCTGTCCAGGGAGGGGGCCCTGGACCTGCCGTCACTGGCCTACTCCCTGTATGTGAGGGACACACTGCGCGTCGCTGCAGTGCTGGAGGTCATGCACACAACCAGCGCGGTGGTAGCCCGGCACTACGACAGCGTTGTACTGCATCACACATCCAAGGTAAGGCCCCAGCCACAACTGTGACACTGATGCCCACCTGCTGGAGCAGCAGCCTGCGATTCATCGTGGTTCACTGCAGCAGCAGCAGCCAGAAGCAGTGACAATAGCAAGTGTATGTCGTGCCAATTCTATGAAGTCCTGCGCAACTCTAGTGAGCATTTTGCGCACCACCACCTACCAGGCTGTTGAGTCAGCGGCGCGGTCCCACATCACCCACAGTGCCTAGCAACAGGATGCTGTCAGGGTGCTGTTCCAGCCAGTCAAATCTAATGATTTAATTTCCCCATTAGAGAGAGAGAGAGCGCAAGCATGGGATTGATGTGCATGCTGTGACCCCATGCCTAACTTCATGTGCGTGTCTGTGGGGCGTTGAGGGGGCAGCAGGGCACAGACGCACGCATCGTGGCGGAGCTGCGTCAGGCGGAGCTGGTGACCCCGTCAGTCATCAGCGCAGTGGAGGCAGTGCGGGGCGCATCAGGAGCCAAAGGCCTGGCAGTGGGGCTGCAGCGATACACACTGCACCTGCCCACGATAACAGGCAAGTGCTGGCTGCAGCTGCATGGCCCGATTGCTCAAGACCACCCCTGAGGGCACGTTGTACTTCATGATGGTGTGGATGGCCAGGATCTGGGGTGTGACCACCATCAGCCTCTTGTCAGCCTGTTTGTGTCACCCCTACCCACAGCCAACCTGGCCATGTTCGAGTGTAGTTGGGTGCCAGCTGGCAGCGGTCCCTGGCTCATGCTTGCAACACTTCATAGTGGTCAACTTCATAGTGGTCAACATCACTGTCAACATCTTGAGCATTTGCAAGGCTGACGCACATTGCAGCAGCACCTCACCCTTGGAGGGGACGGAGCCTAGCAAGCAAGCTCAAGTGGGAGTGCGCTGGCCCTTGCTATACTGCTCTGGCCTACGATACTTTGCCCTGTCCGGCTGCAGCTTGCATGGCATCCTTGTCCAGCTTTCGGCCCAAGCTGAGCCTGAGCAGGGAGGTGCTGCATGTCAGCCTGGATCTGGCGGACCTGTTGAACCACGCAAAGGTCCGCACCCTGGCCATGGAAGCAAGGTCGGTGTTTGCCAGCACGACCTGGCTGCATGTGCTGCCTGTGTCCCGCACATGGGGTCTTACATGAACATGTGCAGTGTGTGATCATCATGTGAGCAATGATGACACCTGACAACTAACAACTGTGAGGTATGATGACACCTGAGCTTCTCTAGGCAGAACACCATCAGAGTCGCCTGTGAGCTATGATGAGCTGAGTGTTCACAGGCCACTGCTTGCCTTGCATGCAGAGTGCAGGCAGGCCAGCTGATGTCCCACACAGCCCTAGAGGAGGTCCTGCCTCTGCTACAAACCCAAGACCACGACCCCGCGTTCAGGGACGTGGTGCTGCGCGCCTTGCCGGCCGAACCGGCCGTCTCTGTCCCCGAACTGCAAGCACCCATTCTAGTCGCTGGCAACCGGTCGCACCAGAAATCAGGCTATCCCCTCATCGTGTTCATCGCCAAGAACTCAATCTCAACTATCGCGGTTGCGGCAGCCGCCAACCTTGCGCGAGCAGGGCGTGATCTCATTCAGCTAGTCACGTTCGTGCCGACAGAGGCGCAGCGGGGCGAGGGCGATGCCATGCTGGCGGGGCACCGGCGAGCGGCGTTGCGGGCCATGGTGGACGTCCGGGTCGATGTCCTGGTGAGCAGTCTGGTCTGGCCTGGAACTTGCGGGGTCATCCCTGTGGTATTTGAGGTGTTGACCTGGGTTTGACCTGAAGGTCTTCACCTGTGGCTCTAGCAAGGGGTAGCATACACCTATCGATCCTAGGTCACAATCCAAGGCCAGGGCACCAGGCCCTTAGGGGCACTTCCTCCTTATCCTATGCATATAGGTCAATGTCGCACATTATGAATGCTCTCTCACCTGCGCAAGTGTTCCTTCAGCTAAGGGAGTGCATTATCATGGAACTTCTTGCGCATGCCAGGTGCGTGGTGCCAGCGGCCTGCTGGACTGCATGGAAGCCTATGTGTCCAGCTCCATGGCAGCAGCTGGGGCTCGGCCCCTGGTCATCATGGCCAGCCAGCAGCTGACCAGCAATGTGTTTGGATACGTGGTGGGCAGCGTCACCCTGTCCATGGTGCGCCGGCTAGCTGGCACGCCTGTGCTGGTTGTCACAGCCAACACAAAGCAGGTGTGTGATGTAAGCGGGCTTGACATTGCACAGCAGGCAATGCCATATGTCGATGATGATGTGGCTTACACCGCTTAGGCCGTCAGCCGTTAGGCTGCTAGGCCGCCCTAGGGATATGTCGATAAAATTGAACAAAGTGGTAGTCATGTGCGCGGATGGGGCAGCGTCAACAGGGCCCGGGTTCAGGGTCTGACTAGTTTACAACGAGGATTCTACATCCTTCAAACCGTCAGCCTGCTGTGGCTGCTTGTCTGGAGTGTGCCTTGTCACCCATAGGAACGTGCCCAGTATGGCATTGCGAGCTGAGAGGATGTCTGTGCTATTGGTGCTTGTGCTGCTTGCAGCTGCCACCCAAGCCAGGCATGAAGGTCATGGCGTTGGCAGAGGCGCACAGCAAGAACATGTTGGGGTATGTTTGCAGCAACTTGCTGGACCAGGCCCGTGGGGACCGACTGCTTTTGGCACAAGTACAAGCAAGCAATTTGGTCACGAGGCAGCAGGCAGCCAATCAACGGCGCATCTTGGACGCCGCCCACACCCTTGCTTTCAGTGAGTCCCGCAGAAGCTACCCCACTCAATGCAGCTGCAAAGTGGTCTGTAGCAGTGACCTTGCTACGGAAATAGAAGTTAGGGACACGAGCTCACCCAGCCGTTGAAATGCAGGTAGTGGTGTGACAGGAGCAGACCACATCAGGTGTTGAGGTCCATGTTTGTCCTCTTATTGCCACGTGACACAGGTCATCAGCAGCCTGTCTACAAAGCGGTCGCGTCGGAGGGCGCGATGGACAAAGCAATGTGCGAGATGGTAGACCAGCACGGGGTTGCAATCGTGGCTTTGCAGCTACCACCTGGCACCAAGGGCATGCCTCAACAGATGCTGACATTCCTGCGTTGCAACAGAGCTGCCACTCTAGTGTATCAAGACATGGTTGGTAGGCTTTCCATGTTGCGCAAGAGCGGCGCCCTGCGTCGGTCAATGAATGTGCTCATGGCTTCACCTGGGTTCTGACTCCGAACAGCTTTTGTAAGCAACTTGCATCAGCATCGAACTGTATTCACATTGAATTGTCAGCGAGGGTGATTCAAACACCACAGGGTAGACTCCCTGTGGTCCCTGCATGTGTCCACACAGGCTGGTCCTGTGGAGACCTGCTTTCTGTAGTAACTATGTGCTCTTATGCTGTCATGGAGGGGGAACTGCCTTCCTCAAAGCTCAGTGTCACCAGACTTGCTTACAAAAGCACTTATCGTTGAACTTGCCAGCTGCTGCTGTTGCAAACGCAGCCACTACCAACAGCCAGGGTCCAGTCAAAGCCTCCCTCCTTCACCCTGCCCTTCACGAGGCTGCCTACTTCTTGGCGGTCTTGCGCATGAGGCCGGCCAGCTCCTCTCGCTTTCTCTTGCCGCGCAGGTGTGTGCCAAGCTACAAGCAAAGCATGCAAACCATCCTGTGATCTACTGCAGCAGGGCCGCAGAGTCACTTGCTGCACTGCTTCGCACCTTTCGCTTGGCTACTTTGAGGGCGCGCTTGTCCTTGCCCAGCTTCAGCAGCTCAACAATCCGCTTTTCGTAAGGAGCCAGACCAGCGACCTCCCGCACGATATCCCTGACAAACTTCACGCGCTTGCCCAACGTCTGCAGCCCAGACCCTCCAGCGGTCAAGACTTACAGCACCAGTGAAGAGTCTGGCTGCTAGTGCCTGCAGCTAGCTCTCACCCCCTTCCTCCTGCTAGGCCGCTGTGCAGACACATCGCGCTTGGTCGTAACATGCCCCTTGTTGAGGCCGACGGCGATGCCGGTGGCCACCATGGTTAAGTGCGTGAGACGGGAAAGGAACAGGCTCTGGCGGCTTTGGCAACTTGCAAAACATTTTTGCCATGCAACACTAAAACCTGTCCAACTAACCTAGAGCTTATTCTGGGAGCACTTCTCCTGCGGAAACCAGAAGTTCAAGATACAGAGCTGATGTTCATCCTTTAGCCCTTCCAGCATTTTGATACGATGCAATGCCGAAATCATTTCAAGCTGTCAGACTTCTATACAACAAATACACAGGATCGGCATCTGCGTCTTGTCTTAGCTGTGAAGGCTTGAGGATTTTTGGTCCGCACATGTAACACCCGCGGCTGCATGGCAAAAGTCTGTGCTCTCTTTGTATCGTTCGCCGAGGCCGCAGTCTGTGCGGCACGCAATGCAAGGAGCAATGCATCGCAACCTGGTGTGTCTTACATCGTTTCCGATGCACTTGGCCAACATTGCTTTTGCGTACCAAAAGACGTTGTTACAGACTCACAGCTGTGTCCCTCCTGCCCGTAGAACGCTCGTGCTTTCACAGCCGCACGCACTCTACCCGCCGTGCGGCCTCTCACGGTACAGCGACGAGCAGGCGGCAGCCGTGGCAGCCGTAACGCAGCTCAGCATTCACATAGCCGTGGCCTGACGATGGATGTGGATTAGCTCCAGTCAGCCTGTGCATGGCACTATGGCGAGCAAGCTCGAATGCGTGGTTCGCGTTGAACGCAGGTAGTGGCTACTCGGCGATCACCCCTGCTGGTGCAAAACCTGCGTGTCAACAACGTGGAAATTCCCAACAGCAAGCGCATCCAGTACTCTCTTCAATACATCTTTGGCATTGGTGACACTTCAGCCCAGCTCATTCTCAAAAACTCGGTGTGTGCCTCCCTTGGTGCCTGCTTGTTGCCTTGTGGCACAAAATCAGTGTGGTCTAGCTTGTGTAGGGAGTTGAGAACAAGAAGACATACGAGCTGAATGAGGAGGAGATCAACAAGATTCGTGAGGAGGTCCAGAAGTATACCACCGAAGCAGACCTGGTAAGTTATAGTGCATTGACGGGCAACACAGGAAACAGCCTGGGCACCGTGCATTTAGGGAATGCTCGTATCTAGGACACTGCAAAAGTGGACACTGTATTGCGTCTGGTGCAGAGACGTCTTATTGCTCAAAACATCAAGAGGTTGAAGGACATTGGAAGCTACCGTGGTCGTCGCCACATCATGGTTGGTGTATGCATGACATGTTCTGTTCACTCTAAACATGACAACCTGTCACAGTCAATACTAACAACAGTAGTGGGGCATGGCGGACACTGTTTAAGTTGTTGCATATCCTCTCTGGTCCTTTGCAGGGTCTGCCTGTGCGAGGGCAGCGCACAAAGACCAACGCCCGCACCCGTAAGGGCAAGGTCAAGACTGTGGCTGGCAAGGTGAGAGGACTGCGGCTGGGCGAATTCATGCAAGTGCAATGGCATGAGTGCTGTACCAGCTCAGGGCAGGTGAAGCTCCCAACCTAGCGCTGTTGTTCTGGCCTCTTGCACACTGTGCAGAAGAAGGCCACGAAGTGAACGCACAAGATGTTTGAGCGGACTCAGGCAACTGGATGGCACCTCCCAGTGTGGCTAGCTAGTCCCAGTTGGGGACAGGTGGCTGCTCTCATCCGGCCTGATGCCATTCAAAAAGGAGGCATAGTGCATTCGTTAGCTGGCAAACCAAAGCACTGCAGGCATGCCAACGCGTTGGAAATCTTTTTAGCGTGCAGTGCAATGCGGCTCATGTGGTGTTATGGCCATGGCTGGCTGATACGACAGCAAACCTGCAGCAGCGGCAGGAAGAGGCTTTGGTGGTGGTGGTCCTAAAGCCACCTGGCCGTGAAGCTGGATATGATTGTGTCGGGCATGTACAGAAGAAGAAAGATAACACCGCGGCAGCAATACGCCGTAGCGCTGACTGGCCGCCGTCACCTTCTAGCATCCGGAATGTTCTGCAACGCACTTCACCATGGAGTCAGTTGCACCGATGGCCTGAGCAGAGAAGACAAGCTCATGGAGCTGATGCCCAAGGCTCAGGGTGGCGAGAGGAATGGTCGGTGAATGGATATGATTCATATCGTATGATTACCTCAAGTGGGGTGTTCATGGGCTGGCTGGTCTAAAAAACAAGCTAATAGCGCTGCGTACCAGTCGACCCGTTGAGATCACCCACAGTCGAACATGTTGTGCCATGTTGAATGGCTTTTGATTGAATGCAGGTTGTGATGACGTTTTACATGTGACCTGCACGCATCTAGCTCTAATGCCCCAACAGCTACATCAATGGCCCAACCTGAAGCTGACGCCTCGAAACGGAACATCGCGAGATGGCGCTCCGGCTTCTTTGGCCGTTCAGCACGGCACCCTGACCACCTATCCCACGCTCTAAGCCTGGCTCCCGCGACGCCTTATCAACCGGAACCCAAGGCGTATGACATTGGCCGACTTGGGGCTGTGCTTGGTGCTGCATTGCAATACGATTTGGTGGAGCATCACGTGGCTCTTCAGCTGGGGGTGGGTTATTAAGAACATTAACACAACAGTGTAAAGGCGTGTCTGCCATGAACAATGTTGCAGCCGGTAGATGTCAGCTGGGAGAGGGGGCACAGAGTCACCTGGTATTTAGAGTCCTGACCCTAAGCAGCGGCACAGAGTTACCTAGTGTTTCCTGGAGTGTGCGACACTAAACAGTATGTATAATCAAGAATGTCTAATCAGCACACAGCCTGTGTTATCCTCATGCGCATCTCCATCATGTCTGCTGTTTCCATGCAGCAATCTGACTTACTACATGCGGCCCTTTGGGCTGAGCACAAGCGAGAGGATGCAAAGGAGTCTGTAGCCAGATTAGGCTTATGGCATAGCCGCGCACATGACTTCATTAGGAAGGAGGACGCGGCCCGGAAAATCCAGGTGCGCTAGGCACCCACACCCATCATCCACCACGTCAGCCTTGCACGCATGTGTTCATTGTAATTCCTTTTCTTCTGTATGTTCTGCTTTAGTCCGAAGGTGCACGCAACGCCTGCGTCCAGGCAATGTAGCTGCCAGCATCGACAAATGTCAGGCCACAACAAACACCAACCATGGGTGGGTCACAACTCAGACATTTTCACCTTGTGCTGCTGGTTACCTCCATGCAGGGCCGCTGGCGTTTGCATACTCAGGGAGTGCGTGTAGGTGGGGTGGCTCTCATGCCCTCTCACACCTGTATGGCTGGTGTGACCGCCTGCTTGGTGCAGCGCCAGCGACAGCAACCCACCAGCGCAGCAACGCCCACCCACCACTGGGTCCCAGGGCAGCGGCCCGTGGCGCCTGGTCCCTGCAGCCCAGCAAGCCCAGCCCCGCAGGCCCCAGACACACCCCACACCCACGCTCACCCTCGCAGCGCCCATGGGCCTCAGCCCTCCCGGCTGGGCGAGCTGGAGGGGGTCCGCTCCTGCCCCTCCTCTCGCCATCGCAGCCACACTGCAGCATCTCTGACGCACGCTGTGGATGGTGTGTATACCTCCCACCCTCCCTCACGCAGCCACTCCAGATCAAACCTGCGCCATGCCGTACCCCAGCCTGTTCCTCCCCTGCTCAGTAGCGCGGCTGCCACCCTCCACTCCCCCCTGCCCGGCACTGCTGAGGCAGCCCAGGGTTTGCTCAGGCCTGAGCTGGCGGTGTCGTGCAAGTCTGGCTTGCTGGGCGGCAGCAATGTGCGCGTGCAGTTCATGGATGCTGACGCAGTGCTCACACCCAGGGGTGCCACGAGAGGTAACCCTTGCAAGGGGCACTTGGGGCAGCCCACCCTGCTGGTGGGGGGCAGCCTGTGGCAGCAGCAGGTCCCTGGCCAGGGCGGGCAGGTGCAGGCCAGGCACCAGGCTGGGTGTGAAAAGGAGCAAGAGGTGGAAGTGTTGGAGGGTCAGGGTCAGGGTCAGAGGCAGGGGCAGGGGCAGCTGAGGTCAGGGGTTGAGAAGCAGCAGAGTGACTCTGAGAGGCCTGTGACTGACAGCTATCACACGGAGCCTCAGCTGCCTGGCTTCCAGCCACACGGGCAGCTTGACTCGCACCAAGAGCTGCACCACCAGCAGCAGCGGCAGCTCCAGCAGCTCTTGTGGCAAGACCATGAGCATGCACTTGCTTCACTTGCCCCGCCTGTTCTACCGCTGACACCCAGACAGGGCAGCAGCTCAGCAGACAGTGACTCACAGGCATGGCGAGCAGAAGAGGGGGTCCTGTCCGAGGGCCCCCTGCTGACAGGCTTGGCGCCAGCAAGGGTTCAAATGCAGCCCGCCATGGCAGGGGATGAGCTGCCAGCTGGGCAGGATGAGCACATGCTCCGTGCAGCCAGCCTGCTGACGCACAGCCAGTCAGCCCCACCTGGGCCCAATGACAGTTGCGGGCGGCAGGCTTTGAACCTCGCACCTCTCGCAGTGCCAGACAGCCTACAGTGCTCTGACTCCTCAACACCCAGCCACCCCACCTCCACCACCCACCCCACCGAGGTGCTTTGCATGCCACCCATACGGCAATCTGACCCTGGCAGCCGACGACCCCGGCACCTGCAGACCAGCCGCAGGCCATGCCAGTCCCCTCTCCCCTGGCAGCGGGGCCACAGCAGCGAGCTCTCACACGGCCCTGACCCCGACATGCCCAGCACTTGCCCGTCACAACTAGGCGGAGGTGCTGGGCGTGCCACCTGCCCTCAGTTCCCTGCACTCCTGCATTCCTGCACCTCCGCTCTAACCCAAGGCCCAGGCCCACCCCTGTCTCGGCTACCTCCCCCTCTCTGCCGCACACTGCAGACGGTGGACAGCAGCAGCTGGTTTGATGTGGGGGTGGGGTTGGGCGGGGGGTCAGGGGGCAGCAGTGCGGCCGACAGGGCCCGGGCCGGGGCCAGGCGCCAGGTGGCCTCCCCGGTGCCCCGCCTGCCCCACTCCCTCACCCGCATGCAGCTGCTGCACCAAGCCCACGTGGCCACTGCTGCTGTAGCTGGGGGGAGGGTAGAAGCTGGTGGGAAGGTGGCGGTCAGGGGAGGTGGCAGCAACAGCGGCTCCTGGGGCATGGGATGCCTAGAAGGTCGGCTGACGCCGCTGTTAGCCCCCTCGCCCACTCCTTCTTGTGCCCTTTCCCTGACCCGCACAAGCCCTGCCCATGAAGGCAGTCTGCTCCGCCACTGCTGCTCCCCCACTGCTCGCCAGCCGGCCACCAAGCCCTGGGACGTGCAAGGGCAGCGGCCCCAGACCGCCATGCACTGCGACAGCCTGACACAACCCACTGCGTCTCCATACACCAGCTTGGGCCCTACACCACCCATCTGGCCACCAGCAGCAGAAGCAGCAGGAAGAGGCTCTGGGGGTGATGGGGGAGGTGGGGGAGAGGGTGAGGCTACCCTGTGGAGGGCCAGCAGACATACCCGGCAGCAGGCCAGCATGGCCCCCGGTGCACCCCTTACATGGCCTACCACAAGAACCCATGTGCTTCATGCTGCCCCTGGAGGCAATCCCACTTGATAGCCATGGCCAGGAGGCAGGACACGCTGCAGCAGGAGGAGGTCAGGCGCAGGGGCAGGGGCCACAGGGGCATGCAGCACAGCAGGGGCGGGTCGCTGAGAGGCCCAGGCATGCACAGGTGCAGGGCCACCAGGTGCAGAGGGGGCCCCAGGGGCAGGGGCCTCACAACCAGGGTCCTCAGGGGCAGGGGCAGGGGCAGGGCCAAGGGCTGGGGTTCCTCGACCAGGAGCCGCACCCTCCCTGCAGCCCTGCCTACAGAGAGCTGAGAAGGAGCACCATGGGCGGCTGCAGCCACGCCCCCGCCCTCAGGCTGTGGCCAAACGCTCTGACACTCAGCATGGATCCAGTGAGACTGGGCACAGCGCCACCTGAGCCCGCTGCACCACATCCTGGAGTCAGTCGCACCAATGGCCTGGTGAGCAGAGACGCGCTGTTGCACCCAGCCAGCTGTGCCCACCCAGGTGTTGTACCGTGCCCACTCACCCCACACCCTCCTCTCACTCCTGTCACACCCGGCCACACGTTACATGTCAATGGTCATAGGAAGAGCCACACACCCACTGTCCTGCAACAGGTGGCTGTCACTGGCCATCGCATTTCGAATAGCTCATGATCAGCCTCCAAGCTTAGCTAGTTGAACTGTGTAGCCCGTCAGCGTGTGTGTTGGGTTAACGAGGCTTGGCAGCGTTTAGCATGCACTTATGCAGGGGTTTGCATGGGCATGTCACCGTTGTTGTTGGTATTCACTGCCAAGCCGCCAGCCTGGTATGGCGGCTGAGCATTGAAACTATTCGCATGACTGCATCAGTGTTTGCGAAGGTTGCATGCGCATGGGCCGTCCATGTGCAGGCCATTACACATCCACAAAGCAGGAGTACCTTGCGGGCTGCTGCATTGTGAGGTGGCTATTTGTCCACAACCGACTGAACCTAATTAAGTTAAACGCAACATGTGAGAAACATACCGCTTCTATAGGCTATGTACAGGCTCAGGCCCTATCAATCAGACGCTTTGCTACAATGTTTGCCTTATTCAATTCTGGACACCGTATTTTAGTGTGACGCACTTCCTGATTTTCTTACACCATGTTCCCCACGAGCTTCATTACAAGAATCACCTGATACCTCGCAACCATGCTAACCTGATACCATGCAATAAATGCGCAGCGCTTCCTTCAAGGACTCTCAAAAAGCGTGCCGGCGGACCTCATCATCTCGAGCCCACTCTACACTGTACTGTAGTGGGCAGATCTAGGCCCTTACGTGCCGCCGCTGGGCAACTTGCTGAACACGAAGAGGTTTCCGCTGCGGCCTTGGCCCACCCGCACCTGGTCAGCCTGCCTGCCGCCCTTTCTGCACCAACTAAGAAAGATGGCCAGCACCACCTCAGCTGTCAGCCAACAGGCTGTTAAGCCTGCTGACTGTTGACTGCACTTACTGCATCCTGCACGCAAACCCACACCCCTTGTTCCGTAGCTGCATATCGCCCACACAGCTGAATCAATCCTCTCTACACTCTTCTGTCACACCCTCGCTGGAAACTCTACACCTCGCCCTCCAGCCCTGACCCCCGCACCTCATACGAGGCCCAAGGCTCCATGGCCTTCCCACCTCCCACCACTCAGCCTGTCCCAACTCCCAACAGAAAACTACCCGCCGTACTCAAAACCACGTGTGCGTTATGTTGCCTATCACTCCTCTCACACTCTCCTCTCCTGCTCCCGCTCTACCCCAAGGAATAAAAACAGTGCCAACACCTTGAGCTGTACAAGTTATGGAATACTGCCCCATCATGCCCCAGTGTAGGGCCAGGCCCCCCAACCCCCCTCCAGGCAACCCTGTGCCCTGTGCCTCCCCCTGCTTGCTGTCACAGCTGTTCTACAACAGGCCATGGTGGTACCAAGGCTAAATGTACATGGCCTTGAGGCCCTCCTTGTGGTGCCCATGGCCTGCAGGCCTGCTAGCCACAGCTGCTTGCCAGACAGGCCGCTGCTCTCAACGCCCCCCTCGGCCCTTGCTGCCTTTAGCCCCAGTCCTGGCTGCGCTCCCTCCCCCAACCTTGGACACAAACGTGGTGCTGCTGCCACCACGCACGCCCGTCAGCAGGCTGGCCCTCCTCAGCGCCATCAGCTGCTGCAGCTCATGCCCCTCCAGCTGCATCAGGTCCTCCGACTCACTTTCAAAGCCACTGACAGAGTCGCTGCCGGCAGGACTTGAACCAGGTAGCCCTCTGCTGCTCACAATGTTGTTGGCGAAGAGGGGGGCAGGAGGCTGGGCCTTGGCCGAGCCTGGGCTGCGAGGCCTGCCCAGTGTGGGATGCCGCTGCAGCAGGCAGTGCGGCGGGGCAGGCAGCTCAGGCAGGCATACATACAGCACTGTTGCTGGCCTGCCAAAGCCTGCAGGGCACCGCCCCTTAGCCGCAGGCACGCTGCCCTAAGCATAGGTCAAGGTAGCTCATCACGCAGCGGGGGGTGGGTTGGCAGGGCAGGAGCGAGGTAGCTCATCACAGCACAGGGGGGGCCCAGCATCCCAGGAAGCAGGCAGGGCCAGGCGGCGTACCTGGGCTTGCTTGCTGCGCAGCGCATCCGTGTAGTCTTGGTCATAGGAGGCTCGCCCCAGCGGCACTGCCTTGCCCTCACCCTCCAGCGTGGCGGCATAGGATTGCGTGGTCACCCGCAGAGCGTGGCTGGAGGAGTCGCGCTCACGCACCTGGGGCAAGCCAGGGGCAGCGCTGTGACCAGGCTGACCATCACCAGGACCAAGGCAGCACCAAGGCAGGACCCCCTCTAGCAGACCACATACCAGTCTAAGCTGTCATGTCAAAACTGTGTGCATCTTGCTTTGTTGGTGCAACCGTGGCAACCAGGCTAAGCAGTTGCCATCACTGCCCTCGGTAAGTTGCCATCTACAGCGTGCAGACCGTTGCCCTGCTCCCAGCCAAGCTCCCAACCCACCATCTGCCATGTGCCTTAACCTACTCCTCTTAAACCTATGCCACTTCCAGATGACCTATGCTCAGCTGCAGCTCCTCAGGCTCCGCTGCCCTAGCCCTGCTGCTGCTGCCCCAGCCTGGCCCTGCCACCCTTCAACATGCCTCTTCCTCAGAAGCAACCCAGCAAAACATTGGTGCAGGTGAGGCGCACAGCCAAGCCAAGGCCAGCACCCTCCGCTGCTCACCTGCACCCTGACCTCCTGGCCAGCTAGCATGGCGTCCACACTGTCCTGAACCCAGTGTGCCACATACAACCCACGCTCCCGGATCTCAACCACAATGGGGAAGGTGGGCGGCGCCTTGCGCTCCATGATCTGCATGTGGGTCACACACCAGATGCATGTGGGTCACACTCCAGGCATGGTGACCAGAGGGTGCGTATCTTTATGCTGGGCAGCAACAGGGGTCCATGGGACAGCAGCAGCCCCGGGTAGGCCAGGCCAGGCATGGTGACGAGAGCATGGTCTGGCCCCATTACGCCTGGCCGCAGCAGCCGCAGCAGCTGCCCCCACAACAATAACAGCAACATCAGCAGCAGCAGGATGGTGTGCAGGGACATCCAGTGTCTGCAGGCAAAGCAGGCAGCAGGGAGACTGGGGTCCGTACGGACAGGGGCGGGTGCATGGGTTTATAACCTGGCAGCAGGCGTCACAGAACCTGGCAGGGGCAGGGGCACATAACCTGGCAGCAGAGTGTGGCCAGCGGGGCCTCACCACTTTCTGTGTCCCACGCTTCTGAGCCTCCTCGTCCCCTAGCGTCACGCTCTGGACGCCACCCACCAGATCTGAGGCCAGGCAGTTAGGCAGGCAGACTGACAGAACACATGCTTGGCCTGGACGGACACTGCTTGGCTGATGGCTGGATGGACAGCCAAGTAGGCCAGCGGGCCGATGCGCAGTGAGGCAGTGCGGTGAGGCAGCCTGGAACATCTCATGCCCAAGGTGTGTGGACTGACAGAACAACCGCAGGGCCTAGATTAGCATAGCATGCAGACGAGAGTGCTGAATGCTGCTGGTAGGCGTGAGGGTCATCACACGACTGTGATGCCCTGACTTGCTCCCTCCACCCCTCGCATATCTCACGGATGACACGTGTCATGCAGCAGTGGTGGTCAGACCCACCATCTCAGGTGCAGCACCCTTGCTCAGTGTGGTGTAGTGTGACCAGGTGTGGCATGGTGTGACCATGAACAGCCCAGTGGCAGGGCAGCGAGGCTCACCAGACAGGGTGGGGTTCTTGATCAGGTTCTCCAGCAGCCTGCCATGGGCTGTGCCAATCAGCACCACCCCACGCTCAGCTATAGTGCGGCAGGCCAGCGCTTCATCCTCTGCAGCGCGCAGGGACACCATGCTGCCTAGAGCAGCGAGTAGCGCGCAAGCATGCAGCATGCCAAAATAGGACACGCCCTTTACCCAGTGGGCTCGAAGGGCTAGCAATACACTTGGCAATCAGGGAAGGCTCAGTACCCCAGTGGTGAGTTTGGGCTCAGCTGAGCAAAGCTGCCTCCAGCAGCTGATACACCATCCTCAGCCCCTCTGTGGTTCAGCTAGGTTCCCTGACACAACAGCCTACTCTCTCACTGTCAGCTCAGAGACCTCCAGATTGAGATCTGTAAGGAGTGGAGCTCTGGCAGCAGCAGCATGGAGAGGCAGCATGGAGCGGCAGCATGGAACAGCAGCACCTCATGCAAATAAAAAGGCAGCTTTGGAAACTGCAGTCATCAGGCATGAGTCAGTCATGAGTCAGGCATGAGTCAGTCATCAGGCATGAGCACGAGCATGATTCTACACAGCCCCTACAGCCCTCAGCACCAGCAGCAGCAGCAGGTTCAGCCATGGGCTCACCTGTGCCAATCTCGTCCACAATGACCACCTGGGGCATGTGGTTCTCCACAGCTTCGATCTGCAGGCAGGCAGGAACACACAGTGGGCACTCGTACATGGAGGGGAGGGTGAGTCTGGACACGGTGCAGCTGAGTGGATGCCAAGTAGAAGACAGACACATAGACACAGACACAGGCACATCTTGAACCCTTTAGATTCACAGAGATGCACATGCTTGCCCTGCCTGCCTGCCTGCCTCCCCCACACCATACCGCACCTTGGGTCCCATGTGTGTGTAATTGCTCATCATGCATCACAGTGTAATCCCCTTCATGATCCATGCGTCCCCCCTCCCTTCCCCTCCTTGCATTCCTGCCAGGGCCATGCACCCACCACCAGTCTGAAGCCACCCACCATGACCAGGTGCTGCTTGTTGGTGTCAGGGACTTGCATGCGGCGGGCATTGCCAATGGCGGGGTGGGGCACATCTCCATCCTGCAGGACCCCCAGCCACACAACAGTCACCACACATGGTAGGTGACATCATGAATGGCATGCAGAAAATGGCATGCATGAGGGGTGACATCATGCATCACGCCGCGCCCAGGATGCCTGCAGTGGTATGTGCTCAGTAGCATGAGGCCACCTTTTACTCACACAACATACATGTGGACAGGAAGGCAGCCATGCACCAGGCGGAGTGGAGCACCACCTACTGCTCATCTCCCTGACCGCCTGCAGACCCCTTGTACCCTAATGACCCACCAGGGAGCAGTGACTGGACCCCAGCAACCCCTGACTCCTGTAGTGCATCCACCAGCATTGATCAACCAACCCCTGAAAGAAGGCCCAGGCAGCCTAGGACCAGGCTCCAGGTAGCTTGAATCAGCACCCACCCCTCCAATCTCGTTGCTGGTGTCCACGATGACGACCCGCTTGTTGGCTTGGTCCGCCAGCACCCTGGCCAGCTCCCGCACCACAGTGGTCTTGCCCACGCCTGGCCGGCCCAGCAGCAGCATGGAGTGGCCGCCTGCAGTGCCAGCAGGGCAGCGTGTATCAGAGTGCCAATGGTGGGTTTGACGACTCAGGGTGGAGCAGGGTAGGGTAGGGCAGGGCAGGGGAGGGAGAACAAAGCGTGCCACTCACTTTCCACAAGATCTTTGATCATGTCAGTGTGACCTGTGACTGCCCGTCCCACTCGGCAGGTCAGGCCCACAATGCCGTTCTGACGATTGCGGATGCAGCTGATGCGATGCAGCGTGCTTGTGATGCCAGCTCTGTTGTCGTTTCCGAACTCGCCTACAGTCGCAGCGGCAGCAGCCAGGTCCTCAGCTGTTACCTGCAGCCAGGCAGGGGGCAGCACCAGGCTCAGCAACATCAGGCGGCCAGGGCGGGCCAGCCGTAGCAGCCATCACATGGCAGGCTCTCAGGGACTGGGTTGCTGCCAGCAGCAAGGAAGCTGGAGGCAGGAAGAGAGGATAGCAAGCAAACAACTGTCATATTCTCTCAGCACAACAACCCACCCAAGAAAACAGAAATTGCATACCAACTCCTGAGGTTACGAAAAAATGGTTCATTGCAATGACATGCAGTGGCTGTGAAATAGCTTGGTATGTCCTGAACAAGGCATCAATAGAGGAGGGTAGCATCAGGGTTTCCCCTGCCTTCCCTGCCGCTGGCCCAGCGCTGGCAGGCGCAATGATGAAGGGCAGGCTCTATGATGAAGGGCAAGGTGTGAGGTCACACAGTGTGGGTGTGAGAGGAGGGTCCCAGCCTGCGCCCCTGCAGGCCCCACCTCGGCATCACGCAGGTACTCCCCTCCGGGCACACCCTGGAAGCGCGCCTCTGGCCTGCGCCCCAGGTCCATCACCACCTGGGCAGCAGGCAGGCACACCATGTGCCATCGTGGTCTCTGCGTGCTGTGCAGTGCAGCCCATTGCTGAGTGCCAGGCGGTGAGGGTAGTGAGCACAGGGTGCTGCTCATGGTGGTGGTGCCGCTGGCCTGGAGTCAAAACAGGTGGTGTCCTGTGACCCCCTCTGCATCACACTCATGCCACACTTATGCCATACTTATGTCACTTATGTCACAACTATGTCACATTTACGTCACACTCATGTCACACTCATGTCACACTCATGTCGAGGGCATTGTGGACATGCAGTGGTGGAGTGGTGGAGTCATGCAGTGCTGACAGTGAGGAGGCACACCAGGCGGGCTACATTGTTCACACACACCTCCAGCACAGTTGTTCCCCTGCTATTACTACAGGGCAGGGGTTGTGTTATCTGTTATCCGGTTTGTTTGCATGCAGCAAGCATCCGGTATCACTACGTGATTCACTACCCCAACCCGCTTGCGAAGGCCGGGCAATCTATGATTATTTGAATTATTTGAAAACAGGACACACCTCCAGCAGCTCGGCTCGATTGGGATGCTGGCTCAGGGGCCCGCGGATATCCTCCGGCAGAGCCTGCACTCACAGTACACAAATGGCAAGCTCATGGTGTGCTTGATCAGACCGGGCTGGTACGCACCTTCACACAACATATCAGTGTTTCTCGGCACTTCAAGCCTTGTGCAGCCTAATCCCGAGCGAGTGCGTGGCATATATTTGGCTGTTTTCGCTCGCATTGCAACGTGTTTGTCAGGGCTAGGATGACTGCTAGGCCCCCTAGGATGTCAGGCAACCCACAGTCTCAGGCACACCAATGCGAACGTTGGAGGTGTAGGGGCTAGCCTGTACCTTGAGCAGCGCGTCCAGGTCGTCGCGCACGAGCGCCCCGCTGTTGTCTTCCATGCACGTGCCATCTACGCACAGGTAGACATCAGTAAGGGCATCGGACACAGTGGGCGGTGAGGGGCGAGTACGGAGACCGGGTATACTCACGTGCACAAAGCTCGTCCAGGGGCGGGCCGTGCCGACAGCTCGGTTCCTGTCCCCAGCAACGCGCTACTACCAAGGAAATCTTGTTGGTATATCTTGAGCGGAGTGGAGGGCGCTCCCCAGGCTCCCTTGCATTCCTCCAGCGTGCCTCTTGGAGGCTACGCAGCACAGTTCCCGGTTCGGTGCCCGCTATACCGAATCATTCTCACAAAATTCGTCACCGCACCAGGTAGGAAATGACTGGGCTTGACGCAGATGACAACGTCCACTCTGCAGCGTCATCAATGAAGCCCTAGCTAAGAGGGATCCGTACGTGGGAATACGAACTGCACTCCTGTATCGCTGCTGTACTCTCAGACGTTGTATCACGCTAATTCTCCTGAGCACGGAAGCGCGAGGTGCGACAATTCAAATCAGGCTCATGTCCCTTTCGTTTTTATTGGGCACCTGGCCGGGTACCCGGCCCACTAGAGCATGACCCGGTTTGTTAACCCAAAGCTAACATGGGTTAACCAAGGGAGGAAAGTTAACAAATTGTTAACACGACCGCCAGGTCGCGCTCCGCAGCCGCGATGGAAGGCGAAGCAACCGCGACCCCAATCTTCGAACACGCAGCCTTTCCGCAAAGCGAAGCTATACGCAGAGCTACAGTGCTCGGCCGGTGTTTCACTATGATGTAACTCTGCTTGGAGCAGGCCATGGCTGGTCGGCTGTAGCTTTGGGGGTTGGCTGTAGCTTTGGGGGCAATTCTTTACATGGCGACGAACAAGGACGCTATTGTCCCGGTAGTTGGGGTGGTGGCAAGGATGATGGCGTCAAGCATCGCAAGCGCAAATGCACAAAGTGCACCGTGCAAGTCAGTCGTGCAAGTCAGGCTGCGGGGCTATTCAGGCTAACTAGTCAAACACTCTCCGCACTAGCGGGACTAGCTAAGCATAGCGGGACCACAGCTCTCTATGGCGCTCTACCGGGGGGCTACAGCTCTCTATGGCGCAGGCTCCAGGAGGCACATTAGTCGATGCTAGGCGCAACGAGCCGTGTAGGAAGTCGCTGCAACAAAAGGACCACAATGGCTGCGCGGCTTACTCAGCGGCTTGCTTAGCGGCTCAGAGGCAAAGCCCACATCAACACCAATGTTCTCAATGAAGCCCATTGCCTGGCTGGGCTTAGATGTCGGGAGCGTATTGCTGCCTATTCGTGTATGTTATATACCGGAAGACCTCTGCCAAACCCCCATCGCACTCCGGGTCGTCAGGGTGTTAGGCTCAAGGCGTTAACGTTACGTTAACAATTTGTTAACCCACGTTAACAGGCCCAAACATCAGGATGTTAACGTTAACAGTCGTGCCCTACGGCCCACCTCCTCCATCCATGACCTCAGCTGACAGTGAGGGTCCCCAGTGCAATCTTTCGAAGTCAACTTTTGAACCCTTCATGGGGGTCTGGCGATCTGGTCTTGAAGACCTCAGCATCTAGCCTTGAAGACCTTGCGGCCGTCTTTTAAACCTTGCGATCGACGCGGTTTGCATTGTGACTAGGCCGGTCCTTGCATTGTGACTAGGTTTGCTTTTTGACTTGGGTTGCATAGTGACTAGGCATCGCGTAAGTCGGGTTTTCATGGCAATATGTAAGAGCAACGGCAAT
>JASKMD010000003.1:16596646-16629146 GCA_030144725.1 Haematococcus lacustris
ATGATGCAAGCCATGATGCAAGCCATGATGCAAGCCATGATGCAAGCCGTGATGCAAGCCATGATGCAAGCCATGATGCAAGCCATGATGCAAGCCGTGATGCAAGCCATGATGCAAGCCATGATGCAAGCCATGATGCAAGCCGTGATGCAAGCCATGATGCAAGCCATGATGCAAGCCATGATGCAAGCCGTGATGCAAGCCATGATGCAAGCCATGATGCAAGCCATGATGCAAGCCGTGATGCAAGCCATGATGCAAGCAATGATGCAAGCCATGATGCAAGCCGTGATGCAAGCCATGATGCAAGCTGTGATGCAAGCTGTGATGCAAGCTGTGATGCAGGCAATGATGCAAGCCGCGATACAAGCAGTGACAACCCAGTGGGGGGACTGTTAGACTGCCCTGCTTTATGGGCACATGCAGGACAGCATGCGTCTGCTGGCATTGTGGCCATACAATATACATACAAGGTTCCCAGTGCGACAGCATGACGTCCCTGCCACTTTGCTGGCGCTTATGTTTCACTTCAGCTTGCACTGCTGCCTGGTGCCCACTGACCAGCAGCTTGAGTGTGCGCTTGGAAAAGTGTAGCTTCAGGTCCACAATGGCTCTTTCATGGGGCGTCTTTGCCATCAGGCCCTGCGCGCAAGGGAGGCAGCAGCAACACAGGCCTGCTAGCCAGCAGACAGCTTTTGATCATGGCTGGATGTGACAGCCATCACGCAAAAGAGCCTGTGGCCCTACAGTGGGTATTAAGCAAGCAGTGAATGCAGTGGGGGGCACAGCGGGGCACCCCTGGTGCTCACAGCAGATGATAATACATATGATAGTATTGGTTATGATCTGTACAGACTGCCAATGGTGGGTCGTCTGTACAGTAGACACAAGGTGATCTCATGGATCTACTCGTGAAAATTAGTGCGCTATAAGTGTATACGGTGGGTGTACACAGGTGCCCCTGGTGCCAAATGCAGGCAGCAGGCAGCTGGGTCAGGGGCTTGGCTTCAATACATGGGACCATGGGGTGGTGTCCTGCAACATGCTGGCCCCTGGACATAGCCTGAGAAGCACAAGCCCAGCAGCCTAATGAACACATGAGTCAGCATCTGGCAACCAGCCCAACCACCTGCCAACCACCTTGAGAGCATATTTCCACCCTCGCCAGCAGCGGGGCAGGATCTCCATGCCACCCCCTGTCACTGACAGAATTGACAGGGAGGAGACTCTATGGGGGGCGGCGGCTGCCAGCTTGGTGGCGATCATGCCACCCATGGAGAACCCTGCCACATGGGCCTGGCTCCATCCCAAGTGGTCCTGTGGCCAGGGTGCGAAGCGGTGAGAAGGTACCAGGCTCAACCCCTGACAAACTGTTGCAACAGCGCTGCTGGTGTTGCGGACCCCCTGCAGCCGCTGATGACGCTGCTGCTGCTGCCAGTACTGGTGGCGCTCCTGCTTGCACTGCTGTTGCTGCTGCTGATGGTGCAGATGCTGTGTTGATTATGGTGCAGTGGGCCTCACCATGACTAACAAGACGTCTTGGGCCATGACAGAGGTTGAATACTGTGACTTGTCGCTGGGTATGCTGCTGAAGCCAATGCCACGGTTGTCGGTCATGAGCACCTCCAAGGGCCCAGCATCCTGTAACCATCGTTTCTTTCACCTCAAACCCTCACTGCTTCAAGGCATTTAGTGGGTGGGCTGACTGCTGTTTTGCTTGTTGTTGCAGTTGCTATGTGTGCAAGGTGGTTTCACAACCTCACCCAGACTGTTTCTAGCTGTTGCAACAATGGGTACCAGGCTGAACAGCCACATGCAAAGCCTGCAGACACACAATGCAGGTGGCAGCCGTTATCCTGTTGCTTAGCTTTGACAGGGGCCTCAGCGCCCTCTCACAGTTTTGGCTCACCCATGATGAGCACGAGTCGCGTGGCACCTAAGTTCGTTGGGCTGCGCGCACAGTGCACAGCATTCTGCTCAAGCCGAGTAGCGGAGGTAGGCCAGACTTAGGGTCTTGCAACCACCTCGTTGGTCTTGAATCGCCTCCAGGAGATGGCGCTTTGGGGCCCACACAGTGAACTTCGTAGTATATCTGAATCAGGTGTTGTGTTGTGACATGGCCCGTACTCAAGGCAGGGGTTTGCCTCTCTACGCCTTGCAAGATGTGCGCCATTGATGAGGGAAACAACAATCGATGAGCAAAGGGGTAAACGTGAAGTCGTTGAGGTCGTTAGCTCCACAATTCCTTTTTGCCCCCGCTCGAAGTGAGACAAGCCTATGCCAGCATATACACCCTTAACTAATGCGACATGCCGGTAAAGAAGAAGCCAGCAATAATCACAAATGAAGCAGACCTGGTGCCCTTTGGCTTTAAGGTCGGTGAACCGCCGACAGCAGCTGTCAAAGTGTGCGCTCCGCTGATGAGTTTAACTATTGCATGTTCAACATGTGTCCACTTGCAGATGTTGGACATTGTGCGAACACCGCTAGGCATCACTGGAACCGTGATAGGGGTCAAGTCAGTGCAACTCATGTACTGACCACTGCAGCACCAGCTTGTCTAGTTGGCCCAGCTGTATGAGCACAGGAATGGTTCCATCAGCGTGTAAGTTGTATGAGCCGCTTTCAATGGTTTCATCAGCGTGACCACCGCCCACTTCTAGGTACGAGAATGTGGAGCAGAAGCTAGGAGGCCGAGTGTGGGTCCGCTATGAGAATGGTTCAGAGGCACCCCTGGAGCCCAAGCTGGGTGCAGGCGTGATGTCTTCACTTGGGTGAGGCGACGTGCAGACATACACAGCACAGACATACAACCAGCTAGGCCAGCCCTCAGCGCAGAGCTCATCAGGGATCAAGGAGCCATGTGTTCAGCTCTGGAACAGACTGCTCACATCCCCTCTAGGCCAGTCTCTTCATGCACGTCGTCCCTGAGGCTGCCTGAGGGAGCCTACCCCCTGCACCACTTCCTGGACCCCTAGGGGGCAGGGCTAGGTCAGCCGTCATCACGCTGCCTAGCCGTGCCACCAGGTGCCCAGTGATGTGCTGAGCGCAGCGCATTGTGCTCTTACCGCCAAACTACTGCAGCTGCAGCGGCCGCAGGAAAGAGCATAGTGTAGCCTGGTGTTGCTGGGGGTGGGCATGCGCAGCATCTAGGGCTCCCCTTCTGTGTGTGAGTGTGTGTGTGTGTGCATGTGCACAGGTACCGCAGGTGCTCTGAGGCAGTGCACATCCAGAGGGATGTGGATCGCCATGTGGCCGCCCAGAAAGCTTTGGAAGAGCAGAAAAAGGTGCCAGCTGCGCACTGCATGCTTCCTGCACTGCTGCACTCCTGCATTGCTGAAGCCTGAAGCCAGCAGGCAGCTGGGTAATGGGTGACTGGACAGCGCTGCAGCTCCACCTTACTGCAGCTCCACATAAGCCCACCTTGCTAGGGTTTACTATGCAACACTCCTCCTTACGCCAGCAAGCTGAGCGGGTCTACGGTGATCACTGTCCACAATCACTGCAGCGCTACACCTCGACATTGGCTGGGCCAGCTTTGTTTGACATGCCTGAGCCCTTCCCTTACTCCCTGAGTGGGTGGTGGACATTTGGCACAACTCTAGTGGGGTGCTTAGCATGGCCAGTGCCGTGCATTCCCTCCACACCCACTGCCCAAGCGCAGCAGACTGGCAGGCGGTGAAGGCAAGGAGGCAAGGGAGGCAGGCCTCAGTACTACACCTGCCCTCACCTGCTCTCAATCCCCAGTCTTCCCTGGCAGCTCTGACATGCAAGCATGGCCTGTACCCGCCCTTGTGTAGGTGGTTGCCGAGATCATGTACTGCAAGGAAATGGGCTTGCCTGTCCCGGAGCACCTGTTGCCACCCCCCAAGAAAGAAAAGGTACGGTCAAAGCCACAGAAGCTTGAGAGAGAGGAAGAGAGGGGGAGAGAGAGAGAGGAAGCGGGAGGAAGAGAACTTCAGAGAGGGAGGGAGAAAGGGAGAGAGAAAGAGGGAGGGAGAGAGGAAAGGGGTTGCTGCAGCAAAGGTTAGGTGCTCCACGCCACCACGGGACCTCGATGGCCAGGCTTGAGCAGGTGCACTTCTTGCACCCACATCATTCAAGCTGTGAGATAAAATTCCAGTTTCAGACTGCTGTGCCACAAGCTCTTCCTGCTGCTGCTTAGCTTCAGCAGTCAGCACAGCGAGCCAGCAGTATGTGGCAGGTCAGTGATGTGTCCTTGCCGCACCCTGGTGCTGTGCTTGCTGGGATGCGCACAACTGGGTGACGCCCTTCTTGCGCTTCTTCACCAACATCAGCCCACGTGGCCTACTCAAGAAACAGTCCAGGATAGGGGGTCAGCTGCCGGCAGGTTGAGGTCTCCAATTCAACTTGGACATGCGCTGCACTTTCCGTTTACCAGCAACGGGTGCAGTACACTATGACAGCAGCAGGAGAGGGGTTCGATTGCAGGCGGGCAGGCAGGCGGGCAGGCAGCGCACTGTAAGCCAGGCGTTCCTTCGGGTGGGCCTCACACCCAGAGGGCAATTGGCAGCGGCAAAGCAGACGCACGAGGCCTGCTTGATAATGACTGTTGCTGCAGAAAAAGAAGGCTGCGGACGCCAAGAAGAAATGAGGGGGGCCAGAGAAAACCACTGCGGGCCATGCGGCAGCACCCCATAGCAGCAGCCCTGGCAGCAGCGCCATCTTGCAGCCAGCCGTCTGGGTCTCATTCCTGCATGCATGACAGGCAACAGTAGCAGCAGGCAGTAGCAGCAGACCAAGTACAATGCCAGGCTAAGACATATCCACCGCCTGGTGTGGCCTGTCGCCATGTGGGCTGGCTTAAGCAGTGGCCCGGACGACCTGGAGGCGGAGAGGAGTCTAAGGGCAGTGAGCCTGATGCTGCCCTGAGGGTCAAGCACTGCCCTCACCAGGCAGCTGTGTGGCCGGGTCAGCTCAGGCACCACCAGGTGTGTCCCCCTCACCAGAGTTGTCACGTCCCGTCAACCTGCATGGGGTGAGGAGGAACCCAGCCAGTCAAATTTGTCCTGCTGTTTTCAATACCCAGCCTATTACTCGAGTTGGACTGTTAGTACAACTTGTGCCTTATTATGTCCCAAGGATGCATGGCCTTGTGTAGATTGGTTCCGCCATGCAAATCCTAGTTATGTAACATACGTCTCAGTCGCTCCTGGCCAGCTCCTGCTCGTTCGTCAACAAAATGTGACGAAAGAGGAGCTGCCAACCCAAGCAAGGAGAGCGAGGAAGGGCTTCATCAAGTGGGTTGCATCATGGGTAGCCTGCTGTTGACACATGCAATCGTTGTGTTGTGAAGGGGCCGCAAGGAGGTTAAGACCAAGGTGATGGACCACCTCAGTCAAACAAACCTCGCTCAACATGGAACAACATGTTTGACTGTGGGTAATCTCGCAATCGAAGCAATTGATTTGAAGCATCCTCGGTCGCACGCTTGATGACTGCCAACCCCACACCGATGGCACGTTCCCACTGGACCACTGGGCATCTCATCAAAACCAACCGCTTACCGATGGACCACATAAGGCTGAGGGTAGGCATCCACAACAAGCAATGGCTTGACCCAGGCCCGCCTCAACACTCAGCGGTGGAATGACACAATCGAGCTCGTGCGGCATGTGGACGTCACCCTGGCCACCTGGGATGCAGTATGAGAGGAGTACCTGCATCGCAAGTGGGCAGAGCAGAGGCTCAGGCTGTATGGTCCTCTAAGGAGGTGAGTGCGCCAATGGCAGGGGGCAAGGCCAGAGACTGCTGACTGCCCCCAAGGCCCCAGTCTGTCCCAGCATGCGCATGGTGTGTCTTGTGTGCCATGCAGATGGAGGTGGAGGCCACTGACATATCTCAATGGCGGTGAACGACACGCAAGCAGCTGGTAATGTTCTTTGGCAACGCTGCCATTGGCACGCGGGGGGGGTGGGAGGCCAAGGCCGTGCTGCAGGCCTGCCGCAAGGTGGTAGAGAGGCGCAGGAGCGGCAGGCCAACAGACAGGCTGCCAGGCAAGGTGGTGACAGTGTATGAGTTCTGCAGGAGCCGGGCCAGCTTGGCTGTGAATAGCTCTCAGCCCTGTGAGAGGCGGCTGAACCGCAGCAAGCCCCCCGCAGGCTGGAAGCCCCAGCTTGTTGCAATCAGCCTGGAGCCAGCGGCTTGAGGCGCATGTGCGGGGCCTCATGCATTGCCTTTGGCTGAACCTGGCCAATCCTGGGGACCTTGACGGATGTGTGGACAGGGACTGCAACGCAGCTCTCAACCTCCAGCGAGCAGGGGAAGCCCCCAAGCGCCCAGTGAAGCTGTGCAGGTGGCCAGGGCGAGTCAGGACACCGGCCCTAGGCAAGGAGCACCCTGGCCTGGGCTGAAAAACGATGCGAGACCGAGCACCCGAGGCCAAGGCCCAGCAGCCTGTGGCACAGTAGTGTGTGCCATGTGCAAGCTGTTGCTTACATGAGAGCATGTCGACATCTATCACCCCACTTACGAAATGAGGAACAATTAGGAATCGGCTCGAACATTACTTTGGTAGTAAGATAAGCACAGCCTGTAGCTGCCAGGGAGTTGTGCTGTGTCTCGTATGTCGAGCAATAAGCCATGTAGATCAAGAGCGAACCAGGCGTCATCAAGCTCAGGGCCATCAGGGTTGCCCCCTCCCCTCAACGACATCCACGTAGCCAGCCAGCAGCCAGCCAACCAGTTAGCAGCCAGCCAGCCAGACCTCATGTGTTTGCCACGTGTCACTGTGCCAGTGCTTGGTGCCATTAGGTTGGGTCAGATTCAAATTGAAGAAGGAAACGCGGTGCGCTCATCAGACCTTGTCCAACCTAACAGGATCATCATGGTTACCCCTTCTCTCTTTGCTGCGCCTGCCTCCTGCACGCACGGGGGCTCAGATGCCTGTTTGTTAGGCTGTTGGGTGAAAGGCCGGATCCGTTGTGACATTGGCATTTGTCAGTTAGCATCGGTTAGATCACGAGCCAGACAGCATCTTCCCGGCACTGGCTGGGCTCACCCTACAGCACACTGGCCCTGAAACTAGTCTCCGCACGACATTTAAACGAGCGCGCGCAAACAACTGTCACTCGCGGGCACGCAAACTGCATTCTACTCATGTATAGCGACTTACGGGGCTACTGGTCCTCGGCGCGTTGAGCATGCATCATGCCCGCACAGCGCGGCGAATCCTAGGTCGGCAGCGCCAGCCCGGCAACCCTCCGCTCCGGGGCAGGGACGAGCCAGCAGCAGCAGCCACTTGACTCCTGCTGCGTGGCTACCTTCCAGGCACTCACCCAACTTCAGCTTGAAACAGCAGCACTGCAGTCAGGGGGACATGGCGGCACTGCCCCGCATCCACAGCCGAGGGCGGCTGAGTCGAGGGGGGCTGAGGGCCAGCCTGGTAAACACGCGGCTGGCCCTGGTCGCCACGCTGGTGCTGGCTGCATGGGGCGCCATCACCCTCTTTTCCCAGGTGTGACATGCTTGCACCATGGCCTCCCCACAATTGGTCACACCTGGTCATACCAGGTCACACCTGGTCATACCTGAAGTTGAGGTGGGGAGGGACTCGCACTGGGCCACCTGGTGTGCGGTGGTGTAGAGGGAGAGGGGGAGGGGCTGCCTAGGGTTTGGGACCCAGCCGTGCTACAGCCACCCAGCAGCTGCTGAACCCTAGCTGCCGCCTAGCCGCCTAGCAGGGGGATGCCGGCTTCATGACACACAGAGGGGCCAGAGAGGCTGGAGCTGGAGCTGGGGCTGCTGGACCCCTAGCTGCCGCCTAGCACCCAACCTACACACTGACTCAGCACACCACGACCTGCAGTGTGGGGCCAGCGCAGCCAACCAAGGTCACACCTGCTCATCCTTGGTCACACACGCGGCAATGAGGAGTCGCACATCTGGCAGAGGCACTCAAGGCATGCAGAATAGGGAGGGGGTGGGGGCTGTTGACTGAGGCAGGAGGGCTGACGCCCGCCTGGGGTGCTGCTGCTGCTGCTGCTGCTGCTGCTGCTGCTGCTGCTGCAGCGAGCAAGCGTGGTGGAGCTGACCCCATCAACCCAACGGTGAGGCGCCCGGCTGCAGCCCCGCACCCCCTGCTGCACCTGACTGCTGACAAAGGGGCGGACTGGACAGCCTGGCTTTGCCCAACCCTTGCCCCATCTACTCTCAACTAACCCCTCCCCTCCCTCACTCCCTCCCTCCCTCCTACCCACCCCCCACCCCGACCCCGGCCCCACCCCCCACCTTTCTTGCAGGAGCCGCAGCACCCTGCCTGGCCTGAAGATCACAGCCAACGACTTGCCTGGCGCTGACATCAGCACCAACCCTACCGCCCAGACATCATTGAGCTATAACTGGGATAGCAGCAGCAGCAGCAGCAGCAGCAGCAGCAGCAGCAGCAGGAGCAGCGCGGGGGGCGGCAAAGGTAGTAGGTGGGGGTCCCCTTATGATGAGGGTGGGGTGGAGGACAGCCATGCAGGGGGCAGCATGGAGGGCTGGGCCCAGGCGCTGGGCTCCCCTGGGGGGCTTAACCCTGCTGCTGCTGCTGCTGCTGCCAGAGGTGCATGGGAGGCAGCGGCTAGCATGGACAGAGCAACTGCTGCCGCAACTGCTGGCCGTGTGAGCAGCAGCAGCAGCACAGGCAGCAGCAGCACCACAGGCAGCAGCAGCAGCAGCAGCAGCAGCAGGGGCAGCAGTGCAGGCAGCAGGGAGCGCAGCAGTGCTTCCGTGTCAGCACCTGGACCGCAAGCGCCGCCCAAGGTCAGGCTGCCTGGCTGACTCCACCCCTGCCCCTTGCCCCCTCCCATCTGCTCCCTAATGTGCTGCCACCCTCCCCCTCCCCTCCCCCTCACGCCCCAGCCCTGCCCCTCCATAGCCCACCATAGGCTACCTGCTGCCCTTGCCCCTGCACCTGCCCAGGTGGCCCTCCTCTTCCTCAGTCCACATGGCATCGCCAATGACGCCCTCTGGCGCGCGTTCATGGAGGCAGCTGCTCGGCAGCTTCCCGCCCACACCCCCTTGCCAGTGACCGCCCAGCCTCCTGCTGCCCTCGCAGCTCAACTCGGTTCGTGGCCCAGCTTCAACTTGACACACACATTGGGGGGGAGGCCCATGCACCCCAGGGCGGCAGCCCTCCCCCCCCATGCATACCCCATGTGGCAGCTGCAGCATGGGCAGGCCCAGCATGGGCAGGGGGTGGCGGGGGCAGCTGCTGAGGCATCAGGTCGTCCCTTGAAGGGCGAACTGAGTCCTGGGCAAGGGCAGGAGCGGGGAAGGAGGCAGGGGGAGGGGGAGCCAGGGCAGGGGCCAGGGGGAGGGCGGCTAGACCCCCCCCCTCAGGCCACCTCAGGGGGGATGCGCCCCAGCCTGGGGTTAGGCCCCCCTCCCGCCGCCTCCCCCTGCTCCTATGCCTGGGCCAGCCTGTCCTGCCTGAGCTGGCTGGTGTTGGGGCGGCAGCCCTGGACCCTGCACCACCCTCGCTTGAGGCAGGGCTGGCGGACGCAAGCAGCTGCATGGGAGCAGGCAGCTCTCCAGGGGGAGGTGCAGCGCCTGATGGCACCCCTGGACTCAGGTCAGGCTGGGCCTGGGTCAGGGGCCAGTCAGAGGGCAACCTGTCCCGCTGCCATGGTCCAGGTTGGAAAAGGCAGGGGTCTTGAGTGTGGGTGTGCATGGTGTGACCTCATCATCTCATGGGTGTGACCCCAATTATCTCATAGGTGTGAATCTGTGTGGCCACAGGCAAGGAGGGATCAAGCACGGGCCCCCACAGCAGCCCTTACCAGCAGCAGCGCCTGTTCTCAGTGTACGTGCACATGCAGCCTGGAGGCCGGCTGCCGGCTGGCAGCGTGTTTGCTGGGCGGGAGATCGGGAACCCGATGGACACCAGCCGCTCCTACGCTCAGCCCGCGCTGATGCAGGTCAGCACAGTGCTGGCACTGCATGGTGTCGGCCTGTCGCTGTTGCAGCTGCTGGTGCTGGTGCTGCCGCTGCCGCTCCTTTCCCATTGCCCTTAGGGGGGGGTCAGGAGTCTCCACCCCTACCCCTACCCCTACCCCTACCCCTACCCCTACCCCTACCCCTACCCCTACCCCTACCCCTACCCCTACCCCTACCCCTACCCCTACCCCTACCCCTACCCCTACCCCTACCCCTACCCCTACCCCTACCCCTACCCCTACCCCTACCCCTACCCCTACCCCTACCCCTACCCCTACCCCTACCCCTACCCCTACCCCTACCCCTACCCCTACCCCTACCCCTACCCCTACCCCTACCCCTACCCCTACCCCTACCCCTACCCCTACCCCTACCCCTACCCCTACCCCTACCCCAACCCCAACCCCTACCCCTACCCCTACCCCTACCCCTACCCCTACCCCTACCCCTACCCCTACCCCTACCCCTACCCCTACCCCTACCCCTACCCCTACCCCTACCCCTACCCCTACCCCTACCCCTACCCCTACCCCTACCCCTACCCCTACCCCTACCCCTACCCCTACCCCTACCCCTACCCCTACCCCTACCCCTACCCCTACCCCTACCCCTACCCCTACCCCTACCCCTACCCCTGCCCCTGTCACGCAGGCATCGCGGCAGTTGCTGGCTGCGGCCCTGGCCGACCCCCTCAACATCAAGTTTGTGCTGCTGTCCGACAGCAGCATACCCCTGATGCCCCCAGGGCTGCTGTGGGCGCAGTTGCTGTCGGAGCGGCGCAGTCGGGTAGATGCCTGCCGCGATGTGGACATGCAGCCAGAGAGGTCAGGCACCGCCCACCTGCCCGCTTTCCCGCCCACCTGCCTCCTCGCCCACCCACCTGCCTGCCCTCATGCCTACGTGCCCGCCCCATTACCCACTTGCCTGCTGTCCATCCCGCCTGTTCAGTGACCCGCCCTGTTGCCCACTTCCTGCCCTCTTGCCCTGCCGCCAAAGCCCAGCTGCCAGCCGCTCCCTGTCTCTTGCCCTGCCGCAGCTGACCTGCTGTGCTTGCATGACACCAAGATTGCTGACGCCTGTTTATCAGCAGCCAGCGTCCATGGGCTGTGCCGCATGGAAGGATCACAGAGGGACACTGACCTGCTGGGCACTGCCCTGCTCTGTCAGGGCGTCTGCTGTGCCCTAGGTGCTGCTGCTGCTGGCTGCAGGTGGCGCCCGGGGCTACACTCCTCACACTTACGACCTGAACACTGGCGCAAGAGCAGGCAAGGGGCGGGTGGTGCGCAGCCTGCACTGGTGTGCACTGGCAGTGTCGGCAGCTGGGCAGGCAGTGAAGGCAGTGAGGGTGCTAACAGGTCCAAAAAACAAAGGACAAGTTGAGAGGTGGCAGCATTGCCAGCGGCAGCAGCTTCACCGCATGGCATTGTTGGCAGCGGCTGCTGGTTGACATCAGTGATGTCCTCCTCCTCAATTGCCAACATTATTCGGGTTGGCAGTAAAAGAGTATGTCAATAGCCAGGTCCGTCAGGCTGGCTGGCAGCGTGGTCCGTGGCGTGTGTGGGCAGGCAGGCAAGCAGCGTGTGCTCGTGTGTCCTGATACCGCGTGACTCGCAGTCAGTGGTGGTCCGTGGATCGCGAGCACGCTGCCCTGGCGGTCCTGGACACCCACGTGGCCGAGCTGTTTGCGCAGCACTGCTTCAGCGGCGTGCGCATGGTGCCAGCCGACAGCCTGCTGGCCCCGCATGGTGGGGTGTGGTCCCGTCTGGCTGCCCTCAGATAGCAGGCAGCAGGCAGCAGGGCAGGTGGCCTGGTGGATAGGAGGCCAGGCAAGTGGCAGATAAGTGGCAGAAGGCCAGGGCAAGAGGAGGGCAGCAGGGCAAGGATGGCTACAAGGGCGTGGGGCAGGCAGGCATGGCAGCAACACGGGCTCAGGTGGGTCGTGGCAGCTGCAGGCTGCTGACCCTGTCGCCGCAACCACTGCCACATTTGCAGCAGCGAGGGAGCCAGCAGTGGATGGGCCTGACTGACAAACCAACACCAACCTCCAAGACCACCCAGGTCCTGCTGCCCCTCACCCTACCCTTGCATCTGCCTGTCGCTGGCAGCAGGGAGGTCATGGCTGGCCAGGGTTCGACGCTTTGCTCGCAAGGCTGCAAGCGCTGCGGCTGAGTGGGTGGGGCTGGACCCCTGGCTTCCCGAACTGGTGCCAGTCTATGACGCATGCATCGCGGATGAGCACTACCTGCCGACGCTGCTGGCCTCTTATGGACTCGAGGAACAGGTGGGGGGGGTGGAGGGGCAGGGAGCGGGCGCCCTAGGCCTGCCCTCCTGCCTAAATGCCTGCCTGCCGTAATGCACATTAGGTGGTGTTCCTAGCCCTGTTTCCCTTTTCTATGTTGGGGCTCATAGTTGGTGTGTTCAGGTGGGCACGCGAGGAATGTGAGGCCCTGGCAGCGTGCTAGTGTCCTAAGGGAGTTACGCAGCGGCACCAAGGCAATGACAGTGGTTAATAGCAGAGGGGGTGATGGGGGGCTGAGCAGCTTGATAGAGGCTGCTCGTAGTAAATGTCTGTCTCATGAACAGGTTGTTGGCTGTCATGCTGTTTCTAAGACATGTTCAGGCCAAGAAGGTGGGAGGGGGAGGGGGCAGGACATCCGGCTGCACCAGGTTGTTACGGAGGCAGGCAAGACGACGGTGGGCTTGCTGCCCTGTACGGTTGCGGTACTCGCATTCCCCATATACCCATCTCCACGCTCATCCCCGCGCGCCACCTGAAGCATTCCCCGTGCCGCACGTGCTCTGCAGACCGACTGCTTGGGCTTGGCCACGTTTGCGGACTGGCCTCGCGCGACCGGCTCGCACCCATTCACCTTCCTCCCCGCGGACCTCACGCGCCGGTTGGCTGCGGACTTGCGCAGCCAGCACACCACGGCAGGCCGGAGGGAGGGGCTGCCGGCTTGCGCGTGGGAGGTGCGTCATCGCCAAGAAGGGTGATTGACCAGACCTGAGGCGGCAAGCAATCCGGGGTGCTTGCCTGCGTCACTCGAACTGCCTGAGTCAAGGTATCAGTCAAATGCCTGTTTCAATTGTATGTTGCTTGTTGGTAGGCCTGCCGTGTTGGGGACGCGGTATCGGAGGTATGCTTGCTTTGGTGCGTGCAGGAAGCCGCAGCATCTCTGCGTCACATCTTGGGTTCGCCTAGCAAGCACGCGAGGTCGCGAAGCTTACAGTCATCAACAATCGATAGTGGGGTCGCAACACGCCCTGCTGTGAAACATAGGAATTTGAGCCACGCGGCCAACGTATCCTTGCCGGTGCAAGTGTCCAGCTGGCTGCTCAGCATCGGCTACCAGCCCGTTTCAGCGCGTTGTGCGCTGTTCGCTCGGAAGTTTCCAGCGGAAGGCCCGCCACCATTCCTGCCTGGGCGGCCGCGCGCGGACGGGGTCTCTAGCCGATTAGAAGGAGCTCGGCGTGACGACTTGCAACCCACGGACGCCACGGACCGGGCGGGGCCTGGCCGGCTGCTGGATGTCGAATATCAGGTAGAGGCAGCGACACTGCGGTGGGCGCTCTCGTGTAGCGTTGGTTTGGGGCTAGCGTCTTGGTGCGAATAGTGCGTCGAACGCAGGCAGCTGGCAGGCATAGAGATTCACGCTCGTGACAGCAAATCATAGTCCATACACAGCGCGCGTATACATGACTCGTTGCATTCCAAGCGACGAGGACGCTTTTGACGAGTCCCGCTGCCACAGCAACAGATGAGGTAGCTTATGTTTAGGCAAATGTTCCTCATGTATTAGCTCAGTCAATGTGCCGACCGCCGTTTGCTTCCGTGCCTGCACAGTCGAGGCAGCTGTTGGTAGAATTGCGCCACTGACTGGTGCTTATCGCGACAACCTGCCGACATACGAGCCCTTCGCTGCAAAGTCTCAGCACCGGGAAAGTAGGGCGTCATATGCCGCGGTGTGGTAGTGAGCTGTTTGCATTCTTGTCGTACGGCCAAGAAGCCTAACGGCTCACGGCTTGAGCTGTTTCAGCCATCTTCACCTTGCTTGCTGTACAAAAAACCCGATGCACTAAGACTCACAAGCCTGAGCCTAGGGGAGTGGTTGCGGCTGATGGCTTGCATCATGTGGGCGGAGGTGCTGCGGTGCCGGAAGGCCGACAGGTCTCGCGCACAGCCACCTGTCGCCGCCGCCCGCACACGGGAACATCCAGGTTCCATTGCGCAGCTGCTGGACGCAGGATGTGTATGCTGGAGGGTAGATGAGCTGCGGCGGTATGTGTTGGAAGGGCGTGAACGTGTAGTGCACGATGTGGTGCGCCTTCCATTTCAAAAAGTGCTTGGGGCGCAGCAAGCTGAAGATGTGGTCGCGCAGCTCGTCATTGGACACAAGGAGCCCCTGGTGTCGCGCTCGCACTGCCGCGTACATCCAGTACCTGCACAGCCGGGCGCAGCGCGAATACTCTACACAGCGCTGGCTGTCAAGGGAGCGCAGCGAGCTGCTGCGGAACAGCACCCGACACTTCCTCCATCCGCACTATGTAAACCAGCCTCGACTCGTCCACCCTGCCCTGACTCCGTCTGCATACTGTCCGACACCGCGCTGGTGTTAAGAGGTTGCACTGCAGCCTGCGAGACTGTCCTGACTCGTGTTGGTACTCACCAGTCATCGTTTGAGCCGTGGGGAGTGTAGTAGAACGCCTTTTGCTGCTGCAAGCGATCCAGGAAGGCCTCCACCGCAGGGGCGCGGGCATCAGGTCCATTCATATGCTTGCGGTGCAGCATCTGCAGGCCCAGGCGCACAAGGAAGACGAGTGATTGCCAGCGCTGGAGGTAAGGAGTGGTTGCCGGGAGCCACTAGCAACATGGTGGCAAAGCAGTGGCTAAGTAGATCTGCCCCACCAAGCGCAAACCCCACCCAGAGATGGAAGATGCTCGTCAGACACTGGTTTTTCCAGGCCTTTCCAGGCAGAACTAGATCATGGGGCTTGGCAAAGGCACGTGGGGAGCAAGCGCAGGGTACAGCGGGCATGGGTGCAAGCGCTGGAGCACAAGTGACGCCATGTCGTCCACGCAGGCACGCAGGGGTGCTGGGTAAGAGCAGTAGCAACCATTACATCTCACGTCGTGAGACTGAGACATGCGAAGGCCCGAGCTGGGCTGGTTTGGGGTGCGCCTGACTGCATAATTGCACACAATGGTAAAGCAGGGCAGCAGAAGGCAGGGCAGCAGGGCGGCAACAGGGTTGGGCACAAGTGGTGCAGCAATGCCAAAAGGCGAATGCCATATGAGATGCTGATGCAGTTGATCATGATGATGGTGATGCCGGCGATGACGATGACGATAACGATGATGTTGCAATGGTGGAAAGCAGCGGCATGGCTGGCTCACCAGCAGCATGCGCTTGCCGGGGTGCCGCTGAGCCACCACGTCCCACAGCCGCATGACCTGGCCCCAGCGAAACACCGGCTGGTTGCCCCCGCCAAAGAACGCGATGTTGGCGCCGTCCAGCAGAATCTCATAGGGACTGTTGCGGTGGTACCACTCCTGCACGCCAGACAGCCCAAGGTGCTCATCAGGCAGGCAGGTGGGCAGGTGGGCGGGCAGGTGATCAGGCGGCGAGCGGGGAGTAGGGCAGGCAAGCAGCAAGGGAATGCAGACAGGCTGGTGCGGCGTAGGTGCGTGTAGGTCGCACCATGTAGTGGTTAAAGTTGCCTGCATTTGCCTCGTTGCGTTGCGCCAGGCTGGCCACACCTCGAGCGAAGGACTCCCTGCAGCATTGGGCAGAGCCACTGAGTGCGGCATCCAGGAGTTGAGCCTGCGACCTTGTGGTGCCGGACGCTGGGATTGAGAGGGAAGAGATGTCTGCAGACTGCCAAGGCAAGGAAGGGTGCAGGCGCTGGCCGGGCAGGGCAAGCATGACGTCTTTATGGCATGCCTCCCATTGAGGCAACAGCCCAACAGCCTCCCGTTGAGGCAAGAACCCAACAACCCAACAGCCCATGTGGCCATGCATGGAGCTACTAGGCTTGGCACCTGCATCGTGTGACCTCACACCAATCATCACACCTCACCAGGGATATGTGAGCTCAAGCACTCGTCAGGAAGCAGCTGCTGTTTACGGCTGTCCATGTAAATGTCTAATTGCAACCACCCGCAGACACATGGCAATATCAGCCAGGGCAGCAGGCTGTGCCATTTGAGTAATTTTTAGTGCACCTGCCTGATAGCAGCCAGTGCCTGTAAACTCACCACTCGCTGTTTTCTAGGTCTACGACCCGCAGCCGCTCCCCTGCCTCTGGGCAATACCCCGCAGCGTCCACCTGGCAAGGTAAGTGAGCAGGGGGAGGGCCGGCAGGTTGGCGGGCAGTGATGGGGCAAGCAGGCGGGTGGAAAAGGGTAAACAGCAGGAGAGCAGACCGGTGGGTGGGCAGGGTGAGGACAGGCAGGTGGGCGGGCAGTGAGAAGGCAGGCAGGTGGTCAGACCTACAGGTAATCGTCAAGGAGCCGACGGTCAGGGTCAGGCAGCAGGCGGTCAGTCTGTTGTTTCACTAACGAGTCAAGCAGTTGGATTTGATGAGGTCAGTCGACCGGGCAGCCCAGCAGGTAGAGGTTGGCGTACAGGCCAGCAAGGTGCGACGCAGTGTGCAGGGTTTGCCTGCTGCCCTAGTCTCAGGGAGCCTCACTGCCAGCACGAGGGCCACACACACCTGCACATCGTCCACTTGCCATGCTACCGCTGCCCCTTGCCCTGCCTGCTGCTCTGCTGCTGGGGCTCTGTCAGCAGCAACCCCGGCAGCTACTGGATGCGAGGCGGCGGTGCCCTGCTGCCCGCCACTAGCCCCCCAGCTGCCTGCCGCCCTGCCTTGCACACTGGCTGGGGCGCTAGCATGGAGCGTCTGAGCTGCTGTCTCCATGCGTGGGGGCGAAGGCTGAGTGGTATGGTGGCCAGGGGAGGATGGAGTTCCCAGCTGGAGGCGTGAGGGGGAAGCTGCAGCCTGGGGAACAGCGGCAGCGGGGGGCGGGGACTCTGGGCCCCCCCGGGTTTGAGGGGTGGTGGGTGGCTGGGTGGGCGAGGAGGGTGGTGAGAGGTGGGGCGGTTGGGGGGGCGTGGGGGCTGCCAGGGCTGCCTGGCTCTGGGGGCTGGTGAAGTAGGCGCGCAGGAGGGCTAGGCTGCTGGGCTGCAGCTCTTGCAACTCGCGCCCCATGCGGAGCAAGACATCTGCCACGGTGAGGGATGGCGGGGCGAAGAGGGGGGCGCGGCAGTAGCAGCGGCAGCAGCAACAGCAGCAGCAGCAGCATGGGCTTGGTTAGGGGCATGGCAGGCAGGGGAGGAGGCAGGGGGGGCACAGCAAGGGGGAGGCATGGTATGATGATCACCATGATCATGGTCATCGTCATCAGTACAGGGCTTTGTCAAGGTGGCGTTATTGCAGATTCAGCGCCACCGGCAGGGAGGCAGGGTATGGTGCCAGGCGCCTCTGCACCTGCTCTGACTGCCTTTCCTTTCACATACTCACCCCTTGTTGTGCTGCCCTCTCACTGCTAATCACACGCTTGGCCCTATATAGCAAGTGATCCTCAACAGGAGGTAGCGCAAGGGGAGGGGTTGTCGCCAGCGCCAGCAGGCTTGGGCACAGGCCCACCCTGTAGAGCCCCTGTGAGACCCCCCGTGTGTGACACCCATGTGGACTTAGTGTGTGACCCGGAGTGTGACCCCCTGTGTGCTTCTAAAACCTGCAGCCAGTTTGCCGTCTGCGATAAGAGCCACACCCACACACAGCGGGGAGACCCCCACTCCCCTGAGCCTCCCCGCCAGCCTTCCCCTGCTCCTCAACGCCCAGCCTCCCTTCCCGCCCCTCACCTCTCAGCTGGGGCCAGGCTGTGTTGGCATCTGCAGCCAGCGCCTCAAACAGCCGCATGAACTCATACTCGGTAAGGTCCAGGGCTTCCGACGCCTGGCAGCAGCGGCAGCGGCAGCAGCGGCAACGACCAGGACAGTAGCGGTGATGGTGGTGGTCTATGTTTGCCAGCAGGCCACTGGTAAGACCTGGTGAGGGGTGATGGTGAGAGATCGCTACACAGTGTAGGGGTCAGCTGGCTGCATCAGCACTGCACTGCATCGATGGGCCGGGATTGCAAGATGTTTACACACCTGATGCGGACGCCACAGGGCAGGGTAGGCAGGTCAGGCAGGGTGGATGGAGTGTGACGCATCATGTGAGCTATCAGTGTGCGGCTGCAGGCAGCAGGCTGTGATGCCACACCTGAGCTGCCAGGAAGGCGTCTAGGCGCAGGGCTGCAGGGGCATCCCGGGCCATGCAGATCGCCACCATGGCGGGGTGAAGGTTGCGGATGTGCAGGGGCTGGCCAGCGGCCTGGCAGGCATGCACCTGCAGAGAGGGACAGAGAGTTGGCAGAAGGAGGGGAGGCGCCCTGTGTGATGGCAAGCTGGCACTGAGAGCAAGGGGGGAGAGGCTGCAGAGGTCAGGGTCAGGGGGAGGACAAGGCCCATGGCCGAGGGATCGTGCGGGCTCATGGATCTACGAAGCTTTAAGTGGGAGCGGACAAAGTAAGATATGAGGTGTGAGGTGCAAGAGGGGGGTTCACCATGGATGCAGCCAGCCAGACCCCTTACCCCTGGTAACCACCCCTGGCCCCTTCCCCCTACCTCACCCTGCCCCCACCCCCTGGCCCCACCCCCTGCCCCCGCCCCTTACCCATCTCAGCGCCTCGTCGGCCCGGCCCTGCAGCCCCTCCAGCCTTGCCAGCGCCAGGAAGGTGCCTGCATCCGCCTGCAGTCCCGCAGCCTGCAGCCCTGCCCACACCTGCTGTGCCGCAGCCACATGCTGTTGGCGCAGCGACAGCTCTGGCTGAGCTGCGGGCTGTGGAGGCTCCCCAGCGAGGGCTGCACTGCTGGCATCTGTAGATATGGGGGTGAGGGGCGGAGGAGCTCCTTGGCTGCTGGCTGGGCTCATGGCAAAGAGGGCATCCCCCTGGAGCGGCTGGCCACTGACTGCGCCAGCAGCAGCGGCCGGAGCCCCACCCGCAGCAGGTGCCTGTTGCTGAGGCTGCTCAGGCTGCTGGACTGGCTGTGGACTAGGATCCTGTGCGTGCACTCCTTGAAGGGTGGCAGTTGCAAGGTTGGTTGATTGCTCCTCTTGCGGCGGCGGTGAGGTTGCTGTGTGGGACTCGCTGCCACTGGCGCTGCCTTCACTGCTGTCACCACTTGCTGCAGGCAAAGCCGTGGCAGGCTGCACCTTGCGGGGCCGGCCCCGCTTGCGCTTGGCTGGCGGCTCTGCAGTGGTGCTTGGCTGGGCTTCAGGGGGGGCCTGGCTGGCAGCTGCAGGGGGGGCTGCTGAATGGCTGGGCTGGGGTGCCAGGTCCAGCAGGGGGGTGCCTGTAACTGCCATAGTAGTACCAGGCTCACTGGCTTGGCCTGTGGCTGCTGGCAAGGGGCCTGCTGCTGGCCTGGCTGCTGAAGTGTGAGACACCTCCACACCGCCGTCAGGCTGGGGCTCGGGGCTGCTGCGTTGTTTTTCTGCTGCAGACCAGACCTCTGCCTGCTGACTAGACTTGTTGGTGGCTTGCAGCGCTGTCTGGATGTTTGCCACTGCGTGAGCTGTGGGGTCACCCCCTCGAGCCAGTGCTTCCCAGCTGTCGCTGCCCAGAGCCACATAGAGCAAGGTGTTGTAGAGGTGCAGGGGCAGTGCTATGCCTTCCCTTTGCACCTCTTCAAACAGTTGCATGGCACCGCTAAAATCTGCGGCCTTGGCACAAGCATGGATCTTGCCAATGAGCTCGCGCATCTGTGACAGGAAAGCAGGATGCATTGCAGGAGGCTTAGGCTAGGGAGAGCTGCATCCACAGTGAGCATACTGCCTACAGTGAGCATACAACATACACGAGCACACAGGATATGGTGAGCATACCTTCAATTCTGCAGGGTTGCCCTTTTGTTTCTTTTTTTCTCTTTTTGTTTCTTTCTCTGGGACTGGCGGCGCTGCCTCGTTGACCATGGGTTGCGTGACGGCTGCGTCGTGCTCAAGGCGTTGCGTGGTGTTACCTGCTCGACACGGAGCGTGCCATGCAGTTTACACGACCTGCTTGTCACAGGCCCTGCTAGCATTCTCACCTTCTTTGCGCTGTACTTGCTGAGCTGCTTGCGCCTCGTTGCATAGGTGGTCCATCTCCTCCATTCCCTTTGACACAAGATGTCTTTCCCGTTGACCCAAGACGGCGGGCGTGACTGCGCGTCTTGCGTTGGTGCAATGCCAAATGTATGCAGTGGCGCCTGCGGCACCCCTGCCAGCGATGAGCGCGTGGCGGAAAGCGTGCCGCAGCATGCAAGCTTTGAGGATGCTCGAATGCTCCTGCTTGAGACCGCGCGGTGGTGCAGCGGCGCACGTGGCGAGTTTAAACGGATTCTGTCCATCATGCACTCCTTCGTCAAATTCCTTGCTGGCATACCATTTTTCAAGTTCACCTTGATGTAGAAATCACAGCGACTTGGATGGCCCCCCTATATGGAACTGTAGAAGAGCGTGGGACAGACGAGACACCAGACGAGGGTTATTACAGGGAGAGCCTAGAACACAGATCTGAGGCTAGCTCTCATACCTGTAGAAGAGCGTGGGACAGACGAGACACCAGACGAGGGTGCCTATGAATGCCTGCCACCACGCTAAGTACCAACTGTCACACAGAGTCACTCAAGTGCTGGACAGCTGGACCTGTCACCGGTGACAGATTAGATCTGCACCGGAGCGTGATTCACAACACTCCCACTCACTGAGTCGTAACTAATTGTTCAACTTAAAAACAGTGCTAGCTGTTCCAGGCATGCAAGCCTGTGCTTCTCACTCAACACCTCAATCCCAGTCCATGCTTCTTAAGTGGCTGGGCACAGACAAGCTGTTTCAGGCACATGCCTGTGCTTGTCTACAGGCTGCTAATTCCACAGCCTTCCTTGGCATAGCCGAGCTTCACGGCTGCCAGGGGCTTAGTCATGACATCTGCCACCATCTCTGATGTGCTGCAGTAGGTGAACATTACTTCCCCACGTGCTGCTCGCTCCCTGGCAAAGTGGTGATGTACGCTGATGTGCTTGGATCGTGCTGAGGCCATAGGGTTGTTCAGCAGTTGTAAGGCAGCCTGATTATCACACATGATGTTAACACATGTGCCAGGCAGGCCTAAGTCCTGCATGAGCTTCCTGAGCCAAACTGCCTCTTTCACTGCTCCTGATGCGGCCATATATTCTGCCTCTGCAGTGGACATGGCAACCGTGGGTTGCAGCCTGCTTGACCAGGAGATGGCTGCACCATGCAGGGTGAACACATACCCAGTAGTGCTGCGGGCAGTGTCTTTGTCTCAGTATCCCTGCAAGCTATCATTGCCCCCGAATACCAGCCCCTGGCTGGCTGTGCCTTTGAGATAACTTAGCACTGTCTTGGCTGCTGCCCAGTGCTGCTGTGTGGGGGAAGCCATGTGACGTGCAAGTGCTCCTACTGCATAGGCAGTATCAGGCCTTGTGCAGCAGGACAGATAGAGCAGGCTGCCTACCAGGGCACTGTAGCTGTTGTGTGCAGTGTCCAAGGCATCTCCCTCCTTCACTAGCTTAGTGCCTGGTGCCATGGGCACTGCCTTGCTGTGTGCTTCTGTCATGCTGTAGGTGCTCAGAAGCTCTTTGATGTACTGCTGCTGGTCAAGCTGCAGTGTGCCCTGAGCCCTGTCTCTGCTGATCTGCATACCCAAAAACCACATGGTCTGACCCAGGTCCTTGATGCCAAATACCGAGGACAGTCGTTGCTTCACAAAGTTCAGGCTGTCAAAGTCACCTTTCTCTGTGCACAGAAGGCAATCGTCTACATACACAAGCAGGTACACGGTGCCAGAAGAGCGTGGCAGCATGAACAGGGCAGGATCAGACTCTGATGCAAAGAAACCCATTCCCTCTAGCTCTTGCTTGAGCTTTGCATGCCATGCGCGTGGTGCTTGCCTGAGTCCATACAGTGCCTTCTGCAATCTGCACACTGTGTTAGGACTGCCCTCCTCAAACCCCTCAGGCTGCTGGACATGAATGACTTCGTCAGGCTGCAGTGTGCCATTCAGGAAGGCAGCCTCGACATCGATCTGGTGCACCTCCATGTCCCGTGCAGCTGCCAGTGCCAACAACGCACGCAAAGTGGTGTGCTTGCTGAAAGGTGCATACACATCCCCCACATCCACACCTGACACTTGCATGAAGCCCTTTGCCACCAGTCGGGCTTTGAACTTTTCAATTGCTCCTGTGGCATCACGCTTGATTTTCAGCACCCACTTAGTAGGCAGGACACGTGCACCAGATGGCCGTTCCACTAGAGTCCATGTGCCATTAGCATGCAAAGAAGCAAGCTCAGTGTGCATTGCCTCACGCCAGGAATCAACATGTGTTCCTGACAGAGCTTCAAGCACAGTGGGTGTGGCACTGGGGGGCATGCTGTCTGCCACGACAGAGTTGAGCTCAGGCTGTCTGAATCTGACAGGCATGACATGTTGCCTCTGGGGGTAGCGACGGGGAGCAGGTGCATCTGGTGCCGATGGTGAAGCAGGCTGTGAAGCATTGGAGAGGATGGGTGGAGCAGATGGCACAGGTGAGGCCGGTGGAGGGAGCAGAGGGTGAGGCCCAGGGCCTCTGGGGCAAGGCCCAGGGCCTCTAAACCTGCCAATGCCAGAGGAGAGTTGCTTGCTAGCTCCCACTGACCCCACGCCAGGGCTGCCACTGCCGGGTGCAGGTGCGCTAAGCGCACTGCTGCTGTTGCTGCTGTTGCTGCTGTTGCTCCCACTGCTGCTGGGTGCATTGGGTGCACTGCTGCTGTCACTCCCACTGCTTTGAGCAGCGGAAGAGCTGGTGCTGCTGCTTGCCTCCCCCCCAGCAGCACTTGCGCTGCGTCTGCTGGGGGAGGGACTGCTTCGTCTGTCAGAGTCCTGCTGCTGCCGATGCTGCTGCTGCGCTGGAGGTTGCATATCAGGGGCAGGTGGTGTGATGGTTGTGAGATAAACAGGAGCTGCAGGGCTGGGTGTGGCTGTCAGTGAGGCTTGCACAGGTTGCTGCATTTTGAGATGGTTCTGCAGCACAGCTGTCTCGTCAATCTGCACGTCCTTGCTGACGACAACCTTTCCACCCACCCAGAGCTTGTAGGCTTTGCTGCCCACTGCATAGCCCAGGAAGATGCCCTTGACCGCTTTGGGCTGTAGCTTGTGGCGGTTGGGCTGTGTCACATACACCCAGGCAGTTGCTCCAAAGACACGCAGAGCAGAGAGGTCAGGCTTGCGCTGGTAGAAGGCCTCCCATGGGGTCAGGGACTGCCCTGTGATGGGCAGCAAATTTCTGACATAGTTAGCTTTGAGGGCAGCGTCAACCCAGAACCCAGGCGACAGCTGAGCTGTGAGCAGCATGCTGCGAGTGCCTTGCATAAGAGTCCTGTTGAGACGCTCAACTTTGCCGTTTTGTTCTGGGCAGTAGGGCGCTGAAAACTGTTGCTGGATGCCTTTGCTGCTGCACCAGTCACGAAGAGCTTTGTTGGTGTACTCAGTGCCATTGTCGGATCTGAGGGCTTTGCAGCGCTGGCCTGACTGGGTTTCAAGCTCTGTTATGACACGCTGCACAGCTGCTGCGACCTGATCCTTGCTGATTAGGAGCTGTATGACTAAAAGGCCTGTGTGCTCGTCAAGGAAAGTGGCTATGTAGCGACTGCCATCTCTGCCGCGGTGAGGCATAGGGCCACACACATCCATGTGCACCAGGCCAAGAGCAGCAGTGACAGGGGAAGCATTGGTGGGGAGATCAAAGTGGACGCGCCTGTGCTGTTTGCCCATGGCGCATCCAGGGCACACAGCTGAGCTGCATGCTGCTGCCGCAAAGTCTGTCTTGCTGACCTGGACGCCATTTACCATCCCCTCCCACTGCATACGAGTGAGGACAGAGAACGAGGCATGACCACAGCGTTGGTGCCACACCTAGGGATCCAGTTCATTGGCTTGCATGCGGAAGGCATGAGGAATTGGTGTGTAGAGAGCATCAGGGTCGTACAGGTGGTCGTCGTCGTCAGAGGAGCTGGGGACATTGGAGTGAGGCACTGCGTTGATGTACCACAGGTAGACACCTGGGGCTGCTCGGCTGATACGCATGCTCCACTGCGGTGGATCACCTGGACCCAGTAGCTCACAGGAATCCTGCTGGAAACGCAGAGACACCCCAGCACGAGTGAGCTCAGACACAGAGAGGTAGCAGTGTGCTGCTTGAGGGGCGTGCAGCACCCCAGTCACTTTCCACTGGTCCCCCCGGCTGTTGGTGAGGTAAGTGGTCCCCTGCCCCAGGACGCTGATGCTTGACCCCGAGCCACCCAGCTGAAGCTGGATAAGAGGATTGAAGGACCTGTAGTCTGAGAGGCAAGAGCGCCAGGGCATGACATGCTTGTTAGCACCAGAATCAATCACCCAGCGGGGGAGCTTGGAGTAGAAGTCCAGGTGCTGCTCATCTGTCATCTGCATGGCGTCAGCAATGTGGTCTGGCACAGGAGTAGCTACAGGCTCTGTCCTGGATAGCTTTGGGAATTGAGGAGACTGTCGGACCATGAAGAGGACATTGGTCTGCTCAGAGTCGGCTGGGTTGCTGGCAGCTGTCGCTGTGGGCCTACCGCCTGCACCACCCCCCCGACCTGTAGGGCTGCTGCTCCTGGGCCTTTGGGGGCTCCAGCGTGCTCTGCTGCTGGGGCTGACAGGCCTGGCAAAGCCCCTATGATCACGCTCATACTTGAAGCAGGTGGACAGGGTGTGGCCAGGGTTGTGGCAGTACTGGCAGACAGTAGAAGGATTGTTGGAGTAGGGAGGTCTGTTGCTGCGCTGCTGGGACGCCCCACCCCTAGAGGCTGTGGGAATCACCCCCCCCCGGCCAGCAGTGTAGCCCCCCCGGAACCCAGAGTGGGAGGACCTGCCCCTGGACCCAGACGGCGTACCCCTACCCTTGGTGTAGGTGAAGGAGGAGCTAAAGAGAGAGGGGCCAGGCTGCTGCTGTTGCTCTTGCTGCAGGTCGGCTTCAGCCTGCAGAAGGACTTTCTTCACAGCATCAAGCTGTGCAGCGCCAAGGGTAAGCTGGTATCTGAGCATCTGGGTAGAGAGTTTGAAGTCAGGAGGCATGGCATTGAGAACAGCAAGCATGAGGGAGTGCTCAGTGGTTGCACAGCCAGCTGAGGCAAGCTCATCTCGCAGCAGCATGGTTCTGCTGAAGAATTGAGCGACAGTTTCCTCAGGCTGCATTCGCAGCTGAGAGAGCTGAGTTTGCAGCTGAGACTGGCGAGCAACTGAGACCTGGACGAATTCTGCGGATAACTGATCCCAGGCTTGCTTGGCTGTCGGAGCAGCGCTGACATCTCGCACATGCTGATTGCTGACAAACTGTAGAATGATATTGCGCGCTTTGAGATTAGCGGTGGCATCAGCTGCGACTCTGGCAAGCTGAGCGTTGTGGGCGTTCTGCTGAGCTGGAGTGGCATCAGCAGCGAGAGCAGGTGGGGCAATCAGAGGGCCGTTTTCGACCACATCCCAGACGTTGTGCATCTCTAGCAAGCCACGGAGCCTAATAGCCCAGATCTGATAGTTGTCTCTATCGAGGATTGGCGGAGTGGCACCGCCACTAACACTGATGCTAGCCGACATAGTAGAACGGCTGCAGATGACCCTGAAGCAGAAAGAAGAAGAAGAAAGAAGAAGAAGACTACACCGGTATTCACCGGCGTGCATTAAGGGAGGAGCTACCGCCTGGGGCGCGGCCTGCTCCCACCAATCAAACCAAAAGAAGAGGCGACCCCCCTACCCTCCCTCCCTCTTAGCAGCCCTGAGTCTGTAGCTTGTCTTTGCAATGGAGTGGGCTGTCTCCACCGCGTGTCTTGTTAACTTGTGTAATAGTTTAGTAGTGTTATCTTGTGAGATCCCCAGGGCCAGGAGGTGTTGCCGTGTGTGTGCTTCATACGTTATGCCCCCTATGCCCAGGAGGATTGGTCTAATTTCCACCATGTGGCCTTCCTTGCGTATGGTTTGAGCTAGATTGGTGTGTTGGTTGAGTGCCTTGTCTAATTGATCCGTCCACCTTGAGTCCGAGCAGTACTTGATTTCTATGATAGTGACCCGTTTGATGGCTTTGCCACGTGTGCCCGTCTTCGTTGGTGGCATTACCATGAGAATGTCTGGTCTGGTGGTGTTTTTGGTTGCTGTTGTCTTTAGTCCGAGTGCTCGTAGTGTTGTGTGTAGTGTGTCGTTAGGGAGGTCGAGGTCTTCTTTTGCGCCCTTCTCCCAGCTGCCGGTGTCCGCGAAGCTGATGTACCCGCCTAGGGTACCCTTGCTTATGGCTTTAGCGATGAGGCGGCCGGCCCCGTTATGCCTTTCTTGCACCATCGGTAGTGTCTCGCTGCAGCCCGAGAGGAGGTGAGTGGCACTGTCGGCTTCCCCGCAGAGTGGGCACCGGTCGTCGGTCGCCCGTTTCCAACGCATGGCCAGCTTTTGGTTATAGAGCCCGCCGGTGCGATAGAGAAGGGCAGTTCGTTGCGCGGGTGTGGAGATGTTCGTGTCGGCCATCACCCTTTCGCCATCTCCTTTCGCCGCGGCTTTGGTGATCTCCTGGGACATCTGGTAGTAGATACTGTCCTGATTGGCGAGACCGAGGCCGTGTTTGCGGTGCATGTGTGCTCTCACGCTTTGGCGGCAATCGGGCAGTGGGGCGGGGGATTCGCCGTCGGCTTCGTTGCTGAGCCAGGTGTTGGTCTCTTTCCGTGTGGTAGGGCGGTAGGCCGGGGTGTTGGCGAGCTCTGGGTGTAATGCCGCGTGCTTGGCGAGGGCATCGGCGCCTTCGTTGCCGATATTTCCCGAGTGGACCCGTACTTTGTAGAAGTGGAGCGTGACGGGGCTATCGATGACGAGGGTGGCGATAGCGGTCAGGATGTCATTGTGCCTGTGTGTGATGAGCGACATCGGGTTAGCGAGGGCTCGGCGTATTTGGTAGATAGAGCAGAGGCTGTCGGTGGCGATGCGTGTGGCCCCTGCTTGGAGTGCCGCGTGTATCGCCGTGAGTTCCGCCTTGTTGATGGTGTTGCTTTCTGGGTCGTCCAAGGCGACGGTGATGAGGACGTTGGTCTCCGGGATATAGACCCCCGCCCCGACGCGCGCTGGGGCTGCCTCCGAGGTCTTAATGCAGCTGCCGTCCGAGTACGCGAGCGTGGCCCATTCAGTGATGGCCATCCGTGATTGCGTCGTGGAGTGTTGCAAGAGCTGTTGGTGGCTGCGTTGGTGCCCCGAGGTGGGGAGGTCCCTGTCCAACGGCAGGCGCATATGTTGTTTGTGGCCGCTGGGGGGTGTGGCCGGCTGTCTTTGATTCGTTGGTCTGTTGTGGATTGGGTGTGTGTCTCGTTGAGGGTGGAGGGCAGTGGCAGTGCTAGCCAGCCATCCTTGGGGGTTGCCTTTGGTGACGAGTTGTTGTCCCGCTGCATTCCAGATGACGTAGATGTGGAGGTTGGCGTGCCTGCCTGGCTTGGAGCCGGTGGTCTTGGTGGGGGGTATGCTGGCCAGGTGCTGGCAGTATTCTGGGTAGCGTCTTAGGGTGTCAATGTGTTTGGGGTAGGAGATGCCCCTTTTCCCAGGGATCAGCATGATGGTGGCCATAGCCTCCTCCTGGGTAGCTGAGTGTATAGCGTGGTTGACGCATTTGAGTGCCACCGCATCGTCTGCCGGTACGTTCCATGTGGATAGCCCAGTGTGGCGTACCAGTAGGCAGTTGTGGCATGCACCAAAGGCCGTGTCATTGGTGTCAGGGCTCCAGTAGGTAGTGGTTTCCGGTCTAACTGTGAGTGGATCAGCCCACCTTTGGACGGTACTTGGGAAGCTTCGTGTGATGTGTAGAGTGGCAAGGGCTTTGTCTTGTGCCGCTCTCATGGGGTGGTGGTTGCTCTGTGTGTCATGTCTCCTTAGGAGGGCCACCAACTCTGTGGCCAGGTTGCGTGTGTGTTGTGGTGTGTGTTGTAACCAAGCGTGTAGGTGTTGGTGTTGTTGTTTAGTCAGAAGGCCTACTGTGCGACCCGACTCGTCGTGAACCGTTACATGTTGCACTAGGTCGTGCTTGGGCATGATGGGCTCCCCCGTGTTGAAGCTCATCGCGGGAGTGGTCATGTGGGGGTGTAGTTGCAGAAAGGTTTCGCATTTGCCCGTTCCAACGATGTCCGTCTGCGGGTTGATGGGGTAGGTGTGGAAGGTGGCCTTCGAGTGCAGGTTGGTGCACCGGGGTAGCCAGGTGTGCGGGTCCGGTAATCCTTGCCGGGTGTGGTCCGGCAGGTTCGCGTCAGGCCTCGCATGTCTTTCCTCTTGCATCGTCCTGTTTTCCTCGTCGTAAATGTTGCGCTTAGCCGTGTAGTCCAGATGCGCCGTGATGAGAGGTGCCGGTTCAAGGGTGGGGCGCCAGTGTACTCGTATGAGGTCCGAGTGCGCTGACTGACGCATGGTAGTCTTGAAGTCATTGCTGCCAAACTTGCATATGGGGCACAGCCAGTAGCCTAGTTCCTTATGTCCAGACAGGAGGGCTTTTTCAAGGCAGGCTGGGTGGTAGGCCCTCTTGCAGTTGTGGCACGTAGGGCAGTCGCCTCTTGGTAGCCAGCACAGCTCGCAAGTGCATACATCTTTAGCCTCTTCCCTACTGATGGTCTCTATGTGTGTGGGTGTGTAGCCTTCTTTAGCACATAGGTGTAGTGCCCACCGTTCTATGACTGTAGGTTTCCAGTGCACCTTGTAGTAGCTTTCCTTATTGATGCCGTCCCATTGCCAACCGTCTATGTTGGTGATGACCTCCTGGTGGTCGTACATGGCCCCTAATATGTGCCCTAGGTCCGTGAGCTTGCACCGGCAGGCTTTGTCCACCTTCCAGCTTGAGAGCCCCGGGAGGTCAAGGCCTGGAATGCGCACGATGTCAGCCGGGATTGTGTGGACATGTCTGCCATCCTTAGTCCGTTTTGTACCCGCCTTAAGCCGGGTGGGCTGCAGTGGGTTCGAGGGTGTTGCTCGTTGCTCTCGTGGCAGCAGCCGTGAGCTCGACTTAATGGCCGCTTGGGCTGCGGGTGCCGCTGCTGCCCGCTCCGTCGTGTCTGGTTGCGTTGCGTGCATGACCGCGTACGCTTTCATATCCATATAGCGGGTTCTGGTGTCTGGCACGGCGGGTGTGGGCGCAAGTTCCGTGAGACCCGCGGCCCGACCCTGAAGCAACTTACGTGTTGCGCGTCGTGGTGTCTTTGGTTTCACCACGCACAGCAGTGGTGCTGTGGGCCCATAACCCTGTAGAAGAGCGTGGGACAGACGAGACACCAGACGAGGGTTATTACAGGGAGAGCCTAGAACACAGATCTGAGGCTAGCTCTCATACCTGTAGAAGAGCGTGGGACAGACGAGACACCAGACGAGGGTGCCTATGAATGCCTGCCACCACGCTAAGTACCAACTGTCACACAGAGTCACTCAAGTGCTGGACAGCTGGACCTGTCACCGGTGACAGATTAGATCTGCACCGGGGCGTGATTCACAACAGGAACTGCATGTACTAATGCAAGGCTGCCTCACGGTCTAAGGGACAGGCAGATGCTAGTTGTCGATCAGACTGAAGGCCACAAAAGGCCACAAAGCCTGGTTGACGTCGTATGGACCTTACTCTCGCCAGCCCGGCTCCACGTCAGCCGGGACCCCAGTCCAACATGCAACTCCCGCCCTGACCATCCTGCCGCATCCATGCTTCGTTATATGTAAGTGGCAGCCTCGCCAAGTGCTCTGCAAGCAGCGCGGATTGCCTTAGAACCGGCGAGTGAGAATGAGGCGAATGAGAACACCGATCATGCCATCTGGCCTAGACCCAGAACTCAACATCTCGTATCATGCTCAGCTGCAAGGGAGCTGCCTCCTGGCCTCTTCGTATTTCCAAGGTTTCTCCTCGCGCAAGGTTGCGCCGCTCATGCTGCCAGCCACACCATGCCTCAGCGCCGGACGTAGTTCAAAGGGTGCTACAGCTCATAGATGGCACTGGTGGGTGCGGCTGCATCGCGGAGCACATGACGACACTCCAGCATCTGGTGCACCGAGCTTGCTACCTCATAGACCAAAGTACAGACCTGCTGTACTTCAACAAATCTGAAGCCTACTAGCACCATCAAAACCAACCCTGAATAATGCCTGTGCCTGATCAGAGGACCAGGCATATATTTATAGCAGACCGGGACCGGGTACATACCAGGGCAGATACCCGGGCATATACCGGGCATAGACCAGGACCGGGCATATATATAATACATATATATATATATAGCAGATATATTTACCATAGATATAGGACCATCGTCTCACCTCACTGATGAACACTGCTGGAGAGCCAGCCTGCTGCATGGTCATCATGACCGGCTGCCCAAGGTCAGGCAGAGGCTGCACTGGGCTGCAGAATACCGGCGGGGCATTGATTACCGGGCCCGCAACAATGCGTAGGCCCTAGTAGTTTGCACAGGCTGTTAGCCTTTCAAGCATTCAGCTGTTAGTTTTGATGAGGTGCCCAGTGCTCATGGGGTTTGCCCACAAACGTGCCATCGATGTGGGGTTTGCAGTCATCAAGGGTGCGACCGAGGATGCTACAACATGTTTGTAGTAGCTGAGTGAGATTACGCACAGTCAAGCATGTTGTTCCTTGTTGAATGAGTTTTGTTTGGCTGATCAGAGGACCGTATGTTCAGACATTTACACAAGCAGATTCAGTTATGGTTGCCTGACCCCAGTAACCGGGCCCCAGCCTAGATGTGGCATGACAGACATGCACTGGTTTGCAAGCTGCCACAGCTGCAGGGAGGCATGACACGCACGACTGTAAGCCACAGGCTACTCCTAGTGTGCCTTGAGTGGGCAGTCCCGCAGCCGCCTGCAGCCCAGGCCCTGGTGCTGAGCACTGAGTGCTAAGTACTGAGACAGCAGCAGCAGCAGCAACAGCAGCAACAGCAGCAGCAGCGGCAGTGGCGGCAGCAGCAGCAGGAGCAGCAGCAGCATGCAGCTACACAAACAGCAAGGAGGCTCCCGAGGTCGAGCTGCTCCCTCAACTGCATAGGGGGCTGCTGGCTGACTTCATCAGGGGTGGTCATCCCATTGGGGTTGCTGAGGTGGGCTTGCTCATCCTCATCATCTTGGGAGTGATCTGCCTCTAGCACCTCCCTCATAGGCCCAGCAAGGCAGAATCAGGTCCCCTCACCAGGGGTGGTGTCGTGTCGGTATGGAGTAGTGCTTTTATGCACATGGCATGGCCGCCTCCTACCTACATTACTGCCTGACCCCTGCCACAGGGCTGTAGCCTAAAGTTGTAGCATGACAGATCTATTGCCTACAGTTGCAGCATTGCCATTGCCCATGATGGGCTGGATGGGCTCGGCTGCCTGCTCAGCCTAGTTTTCGACCGCTACACTTGGCTGGTGGGGGAGTGCTGGGCCCAGGCTTTGAGGTTATTGGCTGCTGGCTGCCTCGCTGCCTTGGGGCTGTGGGGGCACATGGCATGGCCTCCCCCACACGTGGCATAGGCCGCCTTCTACCTACACTATTGCCTGACCCCTGTGACAGGGCTGTAGCCTGGAGTTGGCATGATGAACATGCATTGATGTAAGCTGACACTAGCTCAAGAGGGGGCGCAGGACTGTGCCTCAGGCTGCTGCTGCTGGGCCTTGGGTGGGCAGTCTCGCAGCCGCTTGTAGCCCAGGCCTGGGTAATCCTAGCCCTTGGCGGGCAAGCTTCCCCTGCTCTGGCCACCAGCACAGCTCCAGCGGGCGCCACCTGCTCTTCCCAGCGCGCTGGATATATAGTGCTGCATTGCGGTCCTGGTCTACCCACCTGCCTGGCTGTGGTGGGTGCTTGTAGTCAGGCTCCAGCACTGCCTGGCCAGTCTGCTGGCCTTCCCCCTAGACGCCACCCACCCACCCATGTGGCGGCATGACGGGGAAGACCACCTGCTGCTTCAATGCATGCATGGCACACATGGCACCATGGCCCTCTACCCCAACCATTCACGCAGTCATTCACCATTGACCTGACATGCTGGCACAGAGCCAGTCTTGATGCCCACCAATGGGCCCAGTTGGGGCAGGGCATGCCACCCCAGCCGGCCTTGTCCCAGGTGGACCATTGCACGGCGGTAATGAAATGAATCTGCACGGTTGCCATGTTGAGGCCGTGGGGCGTTTCACAGCAACTTTGGGTTTTCACGTCTCACCCTCACGGCTCATCCTCATGGAGTGATGAGATCAGTGCCCAGCTGGGTTAGGGTTAGGGTTAGGGTTAGCTAACCCTAACCCTGCGTGACGCCCCCTGGCATGCTTGCCATGTTGGGGCCGTGGGCGTGTTGCACCTGGCATATGCTGTTGTTCAGCTGGCGGCGGTCCATGTTGTCTGCGATTGGCATGCCCAGCACTGCAGCCTGCCTCGATCTTGCAGCTACACTGCCTGCCTGCCTGCTTGGGGTGCCGCTCT
>JASKMD010000003.1:16634146-16643310 GCA_030144725.1 Haematococcus lacustris
GCAGCAGAGGCCCGCTTCATGAGATGTGGGAAACTCACCTTGGGAGCAATCATTCATCTGCTCTCCCTCCCTCCCTCCCTCCCTCCCTTCCTCACTCTTTTCATCAAGGTGGTGAATGTCACACTTAATAGCCGCACACAGGTCACAAGGCACCCCCCCTACCAGCCAGCGACACACCAGTAGTGCCAGCCAGCCTGCCACATGGTGCCAGACCACCCCAGGGGGGCCATCTGCCTCAGTAGGTGGTGCCACCGCCCTGCTGCTCGCGCCTGGTGAGGGCGGCACTCCTCCTGCCACTGCTGGGTCAGGCTGCTGCCCCTGCCCCTGCCCCTGCCCCTGCCCCTGCCCCTGGTGGCCACGCCGCAACAGCTGCCACCGACCACTCACCATGGACAAATGCTCCATTGCCCTGCACGCTACCGCCATGTAGTGTAGCAGGGGCAATGTGGACTGCCAGGTGGCCAGCTGCTGCTGCTGCAGCTTGCCCTGGTATGCCTCCCCCTGCTGCTCTCCCTGCTGCTGCCATCCCTCTTGCCCCCTTGATGCACAGCTGCTGACCAAGACCCTGGCTACAGCTGCAGCAATGAAGCCCCACCTCCCCACAATGCAGACCCCTCACTACCGACCCTGACCCCAGCTGCCTAACCCTTACCCTTACCCTTACCCTAACCCCCCCCACACACACTACTGCTGCAGCCCCTGCGGCTACTCGGCCTCAAACCGGCCTACCAGTGCTACAGCAGCATTGGTGCCCAGCTGACTGATGGGTGGCCGGCACGCGGACTACGCTGAGTCTTTCTGTTCTTCGCAAAGCATCTCCTCCCCCTTCATCAAAACAGCTGCTACTTCTTCACCTTAGCCTCATCACCTCACCATCAGGTGGTGCATGTCCCCCTTGCCTGCCCAGCTTCCCTGCACCTTCCCTGCACCTTCCCTCTACCTTCCCTCCAGCCCCTTCAGCACAAGATCCCTCCCCGAGCACCCCTGGCCCTCCTGCCTAGGCCTTGGGAGGCTTTTGACTAGATCCTGAACCCTCCTCCCCTTCCCCCTCCTCCCCCCCTTCCCCCTCCTCCCCCCCTCCACACCCCTCCCCCTGCGGCCCCCACCCAGCCTCACAACCTCCCCCCCAACCCAGCTGGCGCTGGCCCTTGTGCTGAGTGAGGCAGGCTGCAGCGGGCAGCAGGGCTGGTAACGTCTGGCTGAGGCTGGCCAGGGGTAGGTGGGCAGGGGCTGCAGCCATGGCCTGCTGCTGCATGCTGCCGCGACCCAGCCAAGGCAGCTGGGCAGCAAGGGGGGTGGTGCAGGGGGGGTCAAACAGGAGACCTGGCCCAGGGGGTGGGGTGGGACCCCCATGCCCATGGGCACCTGACTCATGGCATGGGCTGCTGCTGGCGCCTGGGGGCTGGTGCCGGCCGCTACGACCCACAACGGCCACCACACTGCCCGCATGGGTGGGACTGGGGCGCATGGTGCATGGGGGCGCTGGGTCCGCATGGGGTTTGTTGCATGCCGGGCCTGCTGACAGTGTGAGGTGTTGGGCTTGGGGCTGGGTGGCGGCGCTGTGGCAGGGCTGGGGCAGGGGGGTGGTTTGCTCTGCCTGGTCTGAGCGCTCCCCCCTACCCTGGCTGCTGCTATGGGGGTAGGACCCCTGGGGGCCCCCCACTGCCAGGGACAAGATGGCCGGCAGCCTGGCTGGCCCCCCTCCCCCTGGGTACCCCCTCTCCCCCCCTAGAGGCAGAGCCTGCCCCAGCTGCTGCTGCTGCTGCTGCTGCTGCTGCTGTGACATTCTCTGCCACTGCTCAGGAGCCTGCTGCTGCCTGCTGGTGCCAGGGGGTGGCGGTGTGCAGGCAGGCTGGGTCGGGTGGCAGCTGCCCCACAGCTGCGTCCAGTGGGCAGGCAGCAGCGTGGTGCCTGGGGCGGCGGCAGCGGGGGTGGCAGCGGGGGTGGCAGCGGGGCTTGGGGGAGCGGGGGTGGCAGCGGGGGTGGCAGCGGGGCTTGGGGGAGCGGGGGTGGCAGCGGGGGTGGCAGCGGGGCTTGGGGGAGCAATAGTAGTGGGGGTGTGGAGGGCGGAGGTGTGGCCAGGTGTTGGGGCAGGTCTGGCGGTGGGAGTGCTGGCAGGCGCTGGGTCACTCATCCCTGGGGTGTGACCCCGGGCTGGCTGCTGCTGAGCCGCCCCCAATGACAGGGTCCGCTTGGCGCGTTTGCAAGGGCCGGGTGAGGGTGGGTCATGGCAGGGCGAGGGGTGAGGGGCAGACTGTGTGTCGGGCCCCACGCCAGCTGCTGACTCGAGACCAGCAGGGGGGAGGGGGGTAGGGGAGTGCAGCTGCTGCCCGCCCCTCTGGCAAGTCTGCACTGCCAGGTCAGTGTCCCTCCCCCCAGCCCCTCCCTCCCCAGCAGTTGATGTTGAGCAGGATGGGGGATGAGCGGGGGGGGTGGGAGGGGGGCCGTGAGGAGGGGTGTGGGTGGGTGTGGGGTAGCAGTGGTCTGCTAGGTCTGGGGCCAGGGGCTGGGAGGAGGTCCGAGCCGGGGCTGAGCAGGAATGGGCCGGGCTGAGGTGCTGGGAGGAGGTGAGGAGGAGGCCCCTGTCCCTGGGAACGGGGGTCACACTTCCCCGGGCACGGTCACACTCCAGGCCAGGAGCTGTCAGTATAGGAGGTTGTGGTACCAGAGCAAGCCTGGTTGCCAAGCTGGCAGAGGTCAGCTGCCAGGTCGCGGGGGCTGGGGGGAGGCCTGGGGTGGTCTGCTGGGGGGAGGGGCCGTGGCCATAGGCTGAGCCAGGTGCAGGCCAGGCCCAGCTGGCCCTGCCGGCAGTGCCATCATGGCGAGCCGCGCTGCGAGCCACGTCCCCCGCCGCTGCCACCGCCAGCACAGCAGGAGCGGCAGCCGGGGGTGGGGGGGCTGCCTCCAGGTTGTTGGTGGTGGCGCTGCTGGGGGGACCGCTCACATCCGCAGCCTTGCTCCAGGGGCTCCTGGGGCGGGTGGCCAGGCTGGCTGCTGCGCCCTCTGCCGCCATGCACCCCCCAGGGGGGCCAGGCCCCCACCAGGGCCCCTCATGCGGCCAGGCTGGGGGGGGGGGGCGGAGACCAGTCACTAGGGCAGCTGCAGCTAACCCCCACCCCCCCACCTCCGGCAGGGCTGCTGCTCCTCGCCAAAATCCTCTGCCTGCCCCCCTCATTTGCCTCAGTCCCTCCATGCAGTTGCAATGGCAGCTGTGGTGGTTGAGGTGGTTGGGGTGGCGGCAGTGGGACAGGGCTGGGGCTGTGGCTGAGGCGGTGGCTGTGGCTAGGGTGCTGCGCCCTGGGCTGGACGTGTTGGGGGCTGGTGCTGCGGCTGTGCCGTGACCCCGGACTGTTCTGTGACGAGGGGGGGAGGGGGGTCATGCCTGCTGCCTGCAGTCGTGCAGCAGGGCCGGGGCTGGGACTGGATGCCCTGCTGTGGCCGTGTACGGCATCGCTGCTGGTGACGCTGCAGCCCGGGGGGGGAGGGGGTGGGCAGCCTCCAGCCCCCGGGGGGGGAGCAGGAGGAGGAGAAGGGGGGGAGGGCGGAGAGTGGCACGACAGGGCCAGGGGGGGAGATGTGGGAAGAGGGGGCCTGGCGGGGGCAGCAGGCGGGCACAGCTGGGCAGGGGCACGGCTGGGGGGCTTCTGGGAGGTGTGCGGTGCGGTCGGTGCTGTGTCCCTCGCCCCACTGCTGCCCCACCAGCAGTCAATGTCCTGGGGCTGAGAGCATTGTGGCGAGCTGTTGTTGTTGAGCAAGGGGTGGGGAGGCGAGGACAGGTTTGACAGGTCAGGGGATCGACTCCCACCCGCTGCACCGCTTTGGGCGAACGACCCATCCCAGGCGCTGTGAGGTGGCCGTGGCAAGGGAGGGGCGAGGTGGAGGGCTGCATGGGTGGGGCAAGTTCCAGACCAGGTCTGGGGAGGGGCTCTGAGGGGACGGGGTGGGGGTGGGGAGGGCAGGGGGCCTGCGCAAGGACGAGCAAGGGCAAATGCGGGGCCGGCTAGCACCACAATGTGCCACAATGCCACAATGTCACGTCCCACAGGTCACACTCAGGCACCTAGCCTCCCAGGCGTAGGCAGCAACTGTGCAACTGTGCAGCGGCTGCACCTGGCTCCGCCCTTCTTCCCCATCTTCCCCTTTTCCTGGTGGGGGTTTCCCAGCCTCGTCCTGCCCACCAGCCCTCAGCCTATGTGATGTGCATATCCACAGCACTGCCTGGCTGGCGGCACCCCTCTTGCCCTCTTCCTAGCTCTACTCCGCTGCCTGTACTGCCTGTACTGCCTGTACTGCCTGTACTGCCTGCCTCACAACCCCTGTGGCTCCTTGCAGCCATTGGTGCCTAGGCACCTTGCACCCACCCACAAACAGCCATGTGGATGGCTGAGAGGTAAACTACAGCCCCTCCCCTGCGGGCCCCCCTCCCCCCAGCCTGCCCTCCCCCCTGCCCCCCTGCCCTGCCTCTGGCTCCCCACCTGTTTGGCGGATCTCTGGCTCATCAGCATCCTCCCCTGCGCCCGGCTCCTGCCCCTCAGCTGCGGGCGTGGAGGGGAGTGGGGGCTGAGCTATGGTGCCCTGGCTGGCGTCTCCGCTGGCCCCCCCCCTGGCCCCCCCCACAGCCCAGCCGCAGCCACTGGGGCTGCCCAGGCACAAGGCCAGGCGCGCTGGGCTCCCGTCCAAGCTGTCCCTGAGCTGCTGCCCCTGGCCACAGCAGCCCAGGGGAGGGGGGGAAGCTGCGTGGAAGCTGGAGTCCAGGGGAGGGGGGGAAGCTGCGTGGAAGCTGGAGTCCAGGGGCTGGTCTGCCCCCTGGCCATGAGCTTGCGGGCCCAGGCAGGTGATGTCGTTTCTAGTGCAGCTGCTGCGGTGGCTGCTGCGCATCAGCGTGGCTGCAGGCTCACAGGTGCCTGGCGCCGCCGCCTGCTGCTGGGGCTGGCATGGTGGGGAGGTGCAGGGGTCAGGGGCCCAGCAGCAGGCAGCCACAGGGCTTGGGTTGTCCATGCTGCTGCTCGTGGCAGTTGGCTCGAGCACTGCGGGGCAGCATGGGCAAACGTAGGCGGGTGCTGGCAGGCTGGATGGCGCCCAGCCACCAAAACCCACAGCCAGGCAGGTGTGAGGGCCAGGACTGCAATGCAGGGCTGGACGTACCGCGCATAGGAAAGAGCAAATGGGCCTGCTGGAGCTGTGGGAGGTGTCAAGCCCAGCCTTCGCAGAACCAAGAGCAGGCAAGTATGGGGACCCGGCCTGCTATGTGGAGCGATGAGCCTTGTGGGCAGCTGGTGCAGCAATGGAGCAGCCAGGGTGGCTAGGGCGAGGGTGCCAGGGGTGCCAGGGTGGCTAGGGCTGGGGTCAGGGTGCCAGCCAAGGGCAAGCAGTACCCAGGCCTGGGCTACAAGCGACTGCGAGACCGTGTAGCCTAGGCCTAGCAGCAGCAGGCTGTGGCACAGCGGCACAGTGGCAGAGTCACACTAAAGCTGTGTCAGCTTGAGCCACTGCGTGCCTGTCACGCCATGCTGGGGTGGGTCACCCCTGAGGGTCAGGCTGCCTGATCTTGTGAGCATGTGTGACCTTCAGCACCATGCCATCCTTGTGTGCCATCCTGGCTTGTGACCTTATACACATGCATAACGGGCATGTTTGCGGGAGACATTGGCTGGCTGACCTTGTCATCAGCGATTCACGGCGTGAGAGCAAAACAATTAAACTAGAAGGATTTGAACCAGTGACCTCTTGCAAAACGATGATACGTAAAAACGAGGACGAGAAAGTGATAAACGTAGAAAACGTTCAAAACGGGCGCTTTTTGTGGTAATATTGGTTAGGCACCAGGTGAGGGGAGAAGGATCGCCAGTGCCAATGGCATGCTCCCAGACTCACAGCACTCACTTGGATTACGTGCTTGCACAGGCGCGCTCCCCCTGAACCAGCTTGGCGCCAGGGCTGTCCCGTCGTGTGTTACACTTGTTGCCGTCAAAGGGGGGGCTCCTGAACAATTCATGCACCAAGCAATGTCCTGGTGGAGGAGGGGAAGGCCTCCACATCCGCCAGCACCCCTGCCACTACAACGGCCACCATTCCTGTACCCTGCCTGCCTAGCCGACTCTGATGCGCCCTCGAGGCCTAGCGCGGCCTCCAACCATAACCCCGCCAAGTAACCAAAGGCCTAGGGTCGGGGTCCCATCCAGCCGAGGTGCGGCAACCCAGCCCTGGGCACTGGCCGGCTGGTCCAGGGCCAGCTGTGTTGGCTCAGTGCCGCCCTGGTGAAGCTAGGTCAGGCAACACCTAGTGAGCAGCAGGGCAGACTCAGCCCACACCACGTCAGCACTGGGGAGGTGGGGTGCTGGGAGTGGATCCTAGCACCTAGATAATGTGCCGTGACGGGGGCTTGAACCCTCGCCCTCTAAAGTCCCCGACCTTGGAAAGCAGTGGGAGCATGCCAGCTACGAGGGAGGGGTGGACAGGCTGGTGGGTGGAAGCCTGGCATTAGGCAGGGACCCAAAGAGCATTTTTGTATAGACCCGGTGCAAGTCATGTCAAGCAAGTTAAGGCCGTTCAGCAGCGAACAACGCACACCTGGAACTGGGGTCATAACACGGGCTTGATAAGAGCAGCGCGACGCGCATCAAGGACACATCGTGACCTGCATCGCAGTGAACCCGGCTCTCGTTGCGACCATACTCGAGGGAAGCAGTCCCGGCAACTGTGACCCACGAAGTGCGAACATTTGCCTGCGACGGACATTTCTCTACTGCGAAAACTGCCTGCTGCGAACGTCGATGCAGGGAAGTGATGCACTGCGTAGCTGCGGGCTGTGATGGCGCGGCTACAACCCAAGCTGGATGCCTGTGTGCACCCACTGGCTCCATTCACGCCACCAGCTGCTGCTGCGTCCGGCAGCGCCCCTAGGCAACACTTCGACACCAGGGTAGACGAATGGTGATAGATTGCTTGCTGCCGCGCAGTTGGCCTCAAACGGGTGTCTCAAGGTACGAGGGTCACGTCCGAGGAGCCAAGTTCGGCCGAGGTTCTCCCCAGGTTTAGGCAAGGACACAAATCAAAGTTTGTGGAAAAGAGAGTGGGGCCGAGATTTCAGGAGAACGCATACATCGTGCTAGAGCCTTAGTCTCAGTACGAGAAAGCAACCGCTTAGGCCGAGTGTCGAAAGGCTATCTGGAGAGAGCGTGGGCTGAAGTTTGAATGTGTCACGTGGAAAGTCGCGTCGCGTGATAAGTCGGGTCGGTAAGGTAGAGCGTGTGGAACTGATGAACGATGAAGGTTCAAGACATGTTCAGGTTGGACTCGCTGCGAAACCACCGTTAGGACTGCCGGTGGTGTGGCACACTGTGAGGCACGTTTCATCGCAACGATCATCTTCAGTAGCGTACCGCATACTATCAGGCCGTCCTGTATCCCTATGCCCTGGAGCCCCTACACTTCTCCACAGGAGTCAGAGACCGGTGTGTGTCCCTAACCTAGGTCCCTAACCCTAGGAGTCGATAGAGCCCTATCCTACCCTATGCACACTCTATCGCACACACATCCCCTCTGTAAGGGGCAATCGAAGTGTTTGTTTTATTTGGCTCATGGCATGATGCACATGTCACTATCGCTGCCGCTGGTGCCGCCGCTGCCGCTTCCGCAGCAGGCCTCTGTCGCGCACGCACACCCACTCCTGGCCTGGTCTGCCTGGGTTAGGCATAGCTGGGCGGCCCTGCCAGCTACTGAGCTCGCGGGGGCGGCCCGGCCCGGCTGCAATGCGACGGATGTTGAGCGCGGCTGACACGTCCCGATCGTAGAACCTGATGCTGTTGATGCTTGTTGAGCACATCAAGCCCCGGATCCGGGACCGCGTCGCCATGCTGTGCACCGGGCGCAGCCACCTGCAAGGCGACATAGATCAATGCAAATCTGTAAGATCTTTCCTTTCCATTCCAAGTGTTCAGTCATGCCATGTCTAGTCTAAACCGTGCAGGGCACAGTCTGGGCTGGTGTGTGGCCACTCCTACAATGCACATGCACCTGGGGTCTCTCACCTGAAAGACTCTGCCTGGCCTGACCACCACGTTGGTGCGGGCAGAGCTGACCCGGGAACTCATGCACCAGCACCACACGCCCTGGGAACTGCTTGCATGCCTCCCTGAGCATCTGCTTGACGGGCAGCGCCCCTGCTGCCAATGCTGCCGCTGCCGCTGAAGCCTGCTGCCCATAGGCCAGGGCCAGGGGGCGACCTGTGGCTGCTGAGTTGCAGCGTACCTCGGCCCCCCTCACAGTCTGCAGCCAAGGCACACAAGGAGAGACACGTTGTGAGCTCAGGTCCAGCCATGGCAACGACAAGCACACATTGTGAGCACACACACTAGCACACACACTGGCTGGGGACGGTCTACTCACCTCAGCCCAGAACTTGGCCACCGTGCTCTGCTTGTATCGATGCAGCCGGAATCTGGCGTTGAACCAGCGCGGCTTGGACAGCTCGGCCCACACTGGCGGGCCAGGTCACCAGCGTCATGGCGGCGTACTCCCGGTACCGCTGCAGCGAGGCGGTGTAGTTGGTGACTTGCGACTGCACAGCGTGTTCGGGCTGGATGCCGGCCATCCAGGCCTTGGACGTCTTGGCGTGCTGCGTGATGCCGCTCTGCCGGTAGTACTGCCCCGCAGTGAGGCTGCGCTGCCACACGGACTCCACAGCGCCGGAGGGGTATCGCTCCTCGTGGGCCACTGTCGCCATGTTTGTTTTGCCTGGGTCGCAGCCCAGCCAGTCGGCGTCCAGGTGCGCCAGCGGGTTGACAGCGCCCTCCTGCTTGCCCATGCGAGGCAGCTCGCCGGGCGGCCCTGCTGGCTTGGGGCGCGTGAACAGCACGCTGACCGTGACTCCGTCCGTGTGCACCACCTGCGCGAAGGTCTGCCCGTCGTTTGGCCAGAGGGATGGGTCGGGCAGGAAGGCGATCCACCGGTTGACCACCTGCAACCCAACACAGCCGACACAGCCGACACAGCACACTTGGATCCACCCACACACCATCAGTCAATGTTGCCACAAGCAATACGCCTCAAGCAATATGCAACGAGCAATATGCAACGAGCAACATGCCACAAGCAACATGCCTCAAGCAACATGCCACAAGCAATATGCCAGGCTCACTCACCTCACTCACCTCCTCTCTTTT
>JASKMD010000003.1:16643810-16733867 GCA_030144725.1 Haematococcus lacustris
GTTAGGTGAGAGCAGATGGGGCAAGAGTTGGGCAAAGACAGGCTGTCCAGTCCGCCCCTTGGTCCAGCAGTCAGGTGCAGCAGGGGGGGCTGGGCTGCAGCCGGGCGCCTCACCGTTGGGTGGAAGGGGTCAGCTCCACCACGCTTGCTCGCTGTAGCAGCAGCAGCAGCAGCAGCAGCATCCCAGGCGGGGCATCAGCCCACCTTCCTCAGGCAACAGCCCCCACCCCCTCCCTATTCTGTGGCTGCATGCCTCGAGTGCCTCCGCCAGATGTGTAACTCCTCATTGTCGCGTGTGTGAACAAGGATGAACAGGTTTGACCTTGATTGGCTGCGCTGGCCCCACACTGCAGGCCGTGGTGTGCTGAGTCAGTGTGTGTGGGTTGGGTGCTAGGCGGCAGGGGTCCAGCAGCTGCTGGGTGGCTGTGGCACGGCGGGGTCTCAAACCCTAGGCAGCTCCTCCCCCTCTCCCTCTACACCACCGCACACCAGGTGGCCCAGTGTCCCTCCCCACTTCAACTTCAGGTATAACCAGGTGTGACCTGGTATGACCAGGTGTGACCAATTGTGGGGAGGCCATGGTGCAAGCATGTCGCACCTGGGAGAAGAGGGTGATGGCCCCCCATGCAGCCAGCACCAGCGTGGCGACCAGGGCCAGCCGCGTGTTTACCAGGCTGGACCTCAGCCCCCCTCGACTCAGCCGACCTCGGCTGTGGATGCGGGGCAGTGCCGCCATGTCCCCCTGACTGCAGTGCTGCTGTCTCAAGTTGAAGTTGGGTGAGTGCCTGGAAGGTAGCCACGCAGCAGGAGTCAAGTTGCTGCTGCTGCTGGCTTGTCCCTGCCCCGGAGCGGAGGGTTGCCGGGCTGGCGCTGCCGACCTAGGATTCGCCGCGCTGTGCGGGCATGATGCATGCTCAACGCGCCGAGGACCAGAAGCGCCGTAAGTCGCTAGACATGAGTAGAATGCAGTTTGCGTGCCCGCGAGTGACAGTTGTTTGCGCGCGCTCGTTTAAATGTCGTGCGGAGACTAGTTTTAGGGTCTGTGTGCTGTAGGGTGAGCCCAGCCAGTGCCGGGAAGATGCTGTCTGGCTCGTGATCCAACCGATGCCAACTGACAAATGCCAATGTCACAACGGATCCGGCCTTTCACCCGACAGCCTAGCAAACAGACATCTGAGCCCTTGTGCGTGCAGGAGGCAGGCGCAGCAGAGAGAGAAGGGGCAACCATGATGATCCTGTTAGGTTGGACAAGGTCTGATGAGCGCACCTGACCCAACCTGATGGCACCAAGCACTGGCACAGTGACACGGGGCATACACATGAGGTCTGTCTGGCTGGCTGCTAACTGGTTGGCTGGCTGCTGGCTGGCTACGTGGATGTCGTTGAGGGGAGGGGGCAACCCTGATGGCCCTGAGCTTGATGACGCCTGGTTCGCTCTTGATCTACATGGCTTATTGCTCGACATACGAGACACAGCACAACTCCCTGGCAGCTACGGGCTGTGCTTATCTGACTACCAAAATAATACCCGAGCCGATTCCTAATTGTTCCTCATTTCGTAAGTGGGGCGATAGATGTCGACATGTTCTCATGTAAGCAACAGCTTGGACATGGCACACACTACTGTGCCACAGGCTGCTGGGCCTCGGCCTCGGGTGCTCGGTCTCGCATCTCTTTTCAGCCCAGGCCAGGGTTCTCCTTGCCTAGGGCCGGTGCCCTGACTCGCCCTGGCCACCTGCACAGCTCCACTGGGCGCTTAGGGGCTTCCCCTGCTCGCTGGAGGGTGAGGGCTGCGTTGCAGTACCTGTCCACACATCTGTCAAGGTCCCCAGGATTGGCCAGGTTCAGCCAAAGGCAACGCATGAGGCCCAGCACATGCGCCTCAAGCCGCTGGCTCCAGGCTGATTGCAACAAGCAACTGACCTGGCTGGGGCTTCCAGCCTGCAGGGGGCTTGCTGCGGTTCAGCCGCCTCTCGCAGGGCTAAGAGCTGTTCACAGCTGAGCTGGCCCGGCTCTTGCAGATCTCATATACTGTCACCACCTTGCCTGGCAGCCTGGCTTGCCGCTCCTGCGCCTCTCTACCACCTTGCGGCAGGCCTGCAGCACGGCCTTGGCCCCCCACCCCACCCCTGCGTGCAAATGGCAGCGTTGCCAAAGAACATTACCAGCTGCTTGCGTGTCCTCCACCGCCGTTGAGACATGTCAGTGGCCTCCTCCTCCATCTGCATGGCACAAAAGACACACCATGCGGATGCTGGGACATACTGGGGCCTTGGGGCAGTCAGCAGTCTCTGGCCTTGCCCCCTGCCATTGGCGCACTCACCTCCTTAGAGGACCATACAGCCTGAGCCTCTGCTCTGCCCACTTGCGATGCATGTACTCCTCTCACACTGCATCCCAGGTGGCCAGGGTGACGTCCACATGCCGCACTAGCTCGATTGTGTCATTCCACCGCTGAGTGTTGGGGCGGGCCTGGGTCAAGCCATTGCTTGTTGTGGATGCCTATCCTCAACCTTATGTGGTCCATCGGTGAGCGGTTGGTTTTGATGAGGTGCCCAGTGGTCCAATGGGAACGTGCCATCGGTGTGGGGTTGGCAGTCATCAAGGGTGCGACCGAGGAAGCTTTAGAAGATTTAATTGTAGCGAGATTACCCACAGTCAAACAGGTTGTTCCATGTTAAATGAGGTTTGTTTGACTGAGGTGGTCCATCACCTTGGTCTTCACCTCCTTGCGGCCCCTTCACAACACAACGATCGCATGTGTCAGCAGCAGGCTACTAGGGTTGGCAGCTCCTCTTTCGTCACATTTTGTTGACGTACGAGCAGGAGCTGGCCAGGAGCGACTTAGACGTATGTTACATAACTAGGATTTGCATGGCGGAACCAATCTACACAAGGCCATGCATCCTTGGGACATAATAAGGCTCAAGTTGTAATAGCAGTCCAACTCGAGTAATAGGCTGGGTATTGCAAACAGCAAAACAAACTTGACTAAATGGGTTCCTCCTCACCCCATGCAGGTTGGACAAGGTCTGATAAGCGCTTCGGGTATAATCAGTATCAAGTTGAAAGCCGGGTCTGCAACCATACACTGGACGTGACAGCGCCAACAAAACTCATTCAACAAGGAACGACATGTCAGCTGACGTGTGGGACGTGACAGCTCAGGTGAGGGGGACATAGCTGGTAGTGCCTGAGCTGACCCGGACACACAGCTGCCTGATGAGGTCAGTGCGAGGCAGTACCAGTGCCAACAAAACTCATTCAACAAGGAACGACATGTCGGCCTGTGGGTAATCTCACTCCGCTACAATCTTATTGAAGCATCCTCGGTCGCACCCTTGATGACTGCAGCCCCCACGTAGATGGCACTTTCCCGGGACAGACCACTGGGCACCTCATCAAAACTAACAGCTTTAATTGCTTGCCTGCCTGGGAGTAAATGCCCACCAACAAGCCGGCAGCAGACGCCCCTGCCCTCACCCTTTGCCACCTTCCTCAATGTTGGACACTGCGGACCAGGCAGTACCAGGCTCACCACCCTTAAACTCCTCTCCACCTCCAGGTCACCCAGGCTGGTGCTTAAGCCAAGCCACATGGCGACAGGCCACACCAGGCGGTGGCTATGTCTCAGCCTGGCATTGTATCTGGCCTGCTGCTACTGCCTGCTGCTACTGTTGCCTGCCATGCGTGCAGGAATGAGACCCAGACGACTGGCTGCCAGATGGCGCTGCTGCCAGGGCTGCTGCTCTGGGGCGCTGCCGTGTGGGCCCTCAGTGGTTTTCTCTGACCCCCCTCACTTCTTCTTGGCGTCCACAGCCTTCTTCTTCTGCAGCAACAGTCATTATCAAGCAGGCCTCGTGCGTCTGCTTTGCCGCTGCCAATTGCCCTCTAGGTGTGGGGCCCACCCGAAGGAAGGCCTGCCTTACAGTGCGCTGCCTGCCCGCCTGCCTGCCTGCCCGCCTGCAATCGAACCCCTCTCCTGCTGCTGTCATGGTGTACTGCACCCGTTGCTGGTAAACGGGGAGTGCAGCGCATGTCCAAGTTGGATTGGAGACCTCAACCTGTCGGCAGCTGACCCCCTATCCTGGACTGTTTCTTGAGTAGGCCACGTGGGCTGATGTTGGTCAAGAAGCGCAAGAAGGGCGTCACCCAGTCGTGCGCATCCCAGCAAGCACAGCACCAGGGTGCGGCAAGGACACATCACTGACCTGCCACATACTGCTGGCTCGCTGTGCTGACTGCTGAAGCTAAGCAGCAGCAGGAAGAGCTTGTGGCACAGCAGTCTGGAACTGGAAATTTTGTCACACAGCTTGAATGATGTGGGTGCAAGAAGTGGCTCAATGATGTAAGCATGCACCTGCTTAAGCCTGGCCTTCGAGGTCCCGTGGTGACGTGGAGCACCTAACCTTTGCTGCAGCAACCCCTTTCCTCTCTCCCTCCCTCCCTCTCTCTCCCTTTCTCCCTCCCTCTCTGAAATTCTCTTCCTCCCGCTTCCTCTCTCTCTCTCCCCCTCTCTTCCTCTCTCTCTCAAGCTTCTGTGGCTTTGACCATACCTTTTCTTTCTTGGGGGGTGGCAACAGGTGCTCCGGGACAGGCAAGCCCATTTCCTTGCAGTACATGATTTCGGCAACCACCTAGACAAGGGCGGGTACAGGCCATGCTTGCATGTCAGAGCTGCCAGGGAAGACTGGGGATAGAGAGCAGGTGAGGGCAGGTGAAATATTGAGGCCTGCCTCCCTTGCCTCCTTGCCTTCACCGCCTGCCAGTCTGCTGCGCTTGGGCAGTGGGTGTGGGAGCGAATGCATGGCACTGGCCATGCTGAGCACCCCACTAGGGTTGTGCCAAAGGTCTACCACCTACTCAGGGAGTCAGGGAAGGGCTCAGGCATGTCAAAACAACGCTGGCCCAGCCAAGGTCGAGGTGTAGCGCTGCAGTGATAGTGCATAGTAATCACCGTAGACCCGCTCAGATTGCTCGCGTAAGGAGGAGTGTTGCATGGTAAACCCTAGCAGGGTGGGCTAAGGTTGAGCTGCAGTGAGGTGGAGCTGCAGCCCTGTCAAGTCACCCATTACCCAGCTGCCTACTGCCTACTGGCTTCAGCAATGCGGGAGTGAAGCAGTGCAGGAAGCATGCAATGCGCAGCTGGCACCTTTTTCTGCTCTTCCAAAGCTTTCTGGGCGGCCACGTGGCGATCCACATCCCTCTGGATGTGCACTGCCTCAGAGCACCTGCGGTACCTGTGCACATTCACACGCACACACACACACTCTCACACACTCACACACACACTCATACACAGAAGGGGAGCCCTAGATGCTGCGCATGCCCACCCTCAGCAACACCAGGCTGCACTCTGCTCTTTCCTGCGGCCGCTGCAGCTGCAGTAGTTTGGCGGTGAGAGCACAATGCTGCGCTCAGCACATCACTGGGCACCTGGTGGCACGGCTAGGCAGCGTGATGACGGCTGACCTAGCCCTGCCACCTAGGGGTCCAGGGAGTAGCGCAGGGGGTAGGCTCCCTCAGGCAGCCTTAGGGGCGTAGTGCATGAAGAGACTGGCCTAGAAGGGATGTGAGCAGTCTGGTTCCAGAGCTGAACACATGGCTCCTTGATTCCTGCTGAGCTCTGCGCTGAGGACTGGCCTAGCTGGTTGCATGTCTGTGTATGTCTGCACGTCGCCTCACCCAAGTGAAGACATCACGCCTGCACCCAGCTTGGGCTCCAGGGGTGCCTCTGAACCATTCTCATAGCGGACCCACACTCGGCCTCCTAGCTTCTGCTCCACATTCTCGTACCTAGAAGTGGGCGGTGGTCACGCTGATGAAACCATTGAAAGCGGGCCTGTGCTCATACAGCTGGGCCAACTAGACAAGCTGGTGCTGCAGTGGTCAGTACATGAGGTTGCACTGACTTGACCCCTATCACGGTTCCAGTGATGCCTAGCGGTGTTCGCACAATGTCCAGCATCTGCAAGTGGACACATGTTGAACATGCAATAGTTAAACTCACCAGCGAAGCGCACGCTTTGACAGCTGCTGTCAGCGGTTCACCAACCTTAAAGCCAAAGGGCACCAGGTCTGCTTCATTTGTGATTATTGCTGGCTTCTTCTTCACCGGCATGTCGCATTAGTCAAGGGTGTATATGCTGGCATAGGCTTGTCTCACTTCGAGGGGGGGCAAAAAGGAATTGCGGAGCTAACGACCTCAACGACTTCACGTTTACCCCTTTGCTCATCGATTGTTGCTTCCCTCATCAATGGCGCACATCTTGCAAGGCGTAGAGAGGCAAACCCCTGCCTTGAGTACGGGCCATGTCACAACGCAGCACCTGATTCAGATATACTATGAAGTTCACTGTGTAGGCCCCAAAGCGCCATCTCCGGGAGGCGATTCAAGACCAACGAGGTGGTTGCAAGACCCTAAGTCTGGCCTACCTCCGCTACTCCGCTTGAGCAGAATGCTGTGCACTCTGCGCGCAGCCCAACGAGCTTAGGTGCCACGCGACTCGTGCTCATCATGGGTGAGCCAAAACTGTGAGAGGGTGCTGAGGCCCCTGTCAAAGCTAAGCAACAGGACAACGGCTGCCACCTGCATTGTGTGTCTGCAGGCTTTGCATGTGGCTGTTCAGCCTGGTACCCATTGTTGCAACAGCTAGAAACAGTCTGGGTGAGTTTGTAAAACCAGCTTGCACACATAGCAACTGCAACAACAAGCAAAACAGCAGTCAGCCCACCCACTAAATGCCTTGAAGCAGTGAGGGTTTGAGGTGAAAGAAACGATGGTTACAGGATGCTGGGCCCTTGGAGGTGCTCATGACCGACAACCGTGGCATTGGCTTCAGCAGCATACCTAGCGACAAGTCACAGTATTCAACCTCTGTCATGGCCCAAGACGTCTTGCTAGTCATGGTGAGGCCCACTGCACCATAATCAACACAGCATCTGCACCATCAGCAGCAGCAACAGCAGTGCAAGCAGGAGCGCCAGCAGTACTGGCAGCAGCAGCAGCGTCATCAGCGGCTGCAGGGGTTCCGCAACACCAGCAGCGCTGTTGCAACAGTTTGTCAGGGTTTGAGCCCGGTACCCTCTCACCGCTTCTCACCCTGGCCACAGGATCACTTGGGGTGGAGCCAGGCCCATGTGGCGGGGTTCTCCATGGGTGGCATGATCGCCACCAAGCTGGCAGCCGCCGCCCCCCACAGAGTCTCCTCCCTGTCAATCCTGTCAGTGACAGGGGGCGGCATGGAGATCCTGCCCCGCTGCTGGCGAGGGTGGAAGTATGCTCTCAAGGTGGTTGGCAGGTGGTTGGGCTGGTTGCCAGGTGCTGACTCATGTGTTCATTAAGCTGCTTGGCTTGTGCTTCTCAGGCTATGTTCAGGGGCCAGCATGTTGCAGGACACCACCACATGGTCCCATGTATTGAAGCCAAGCCCCTGACCCAGCTGCCTGCTGCCTGCATTTGGCACCAGGGGCACCTGTGTACACCCACCGTATACACTTATAGCGCACTAATCTTGACCAGTGGATCCATGAGATTGCCTTGTGTCTATTGTACAGACCACCCACCATCAGCAGTCTGTACAGATCATGACCAAGATTACAATGTGTGTTATCATCTGCTGTAAGCACCAGGGGTGCCCAGCTGTGCCCCCCACTACATTCACGGCTTGCTTGATACCCACTGTGGGGCCACAGTCTCTTTTGCGTGATGGCTGTCACATCCAGCCGCGATCAAAATCTCCTTGCTGGCCAGCAGTCCTTTGTCGCTGCTGCCTCCCTTGCGCGCAGGGCCTGATGGCGAAGACGCCCCATGAAAGAGCCCTTGTGGACCTGAAGCTGCACTTTTCCAAGCGTACACTCAAGCTGCTGGTCAGTGGGCAGCAGGCAGCAGCGCAAGCTGCAGTCAAACATAAGCGCCAGCAAAGTGGCAGGGACGTCATGCTGTCGCACTGGCAACCTTGTATATCTGCCGGCTGCCACAATGCCAGCAGACGCATGCTGTCCTGCATGTGCCCGTAACAGCAGGGCAGTCTAACAGTCCCCCCACTGGGTTGTCACTGCTTGCACCATGGCTTGCATCACAGCTTTCATCATGGCTTGCATCATGGCTTGCATCATGGCTTGCATCATGGCTTGCATCACGGCTTGCATCACGGCTTGCATCACGGCTTGCATCACGGCTTGCATCATGGCTTGCATCATGGCTTGCATCATGGCTTGCATCATGGCTTGCATCATGGCTTGCATCACGGCTTGCATCACGGCTTGCTTCATGGCTTGCATCATGGCTTGCATCATGGCTTGCATCACAACTTGCATCACAACTTGCATCACGGCTTGCATCATGGCTTGCATCATGGCTTGCATCATGGCTTGCATCATGGCTTGCATCACGGCTTGCATCATGGCTTACATCATGGCTTGCATCATGGCTTGCATCATGGCTTGCATCACGGCTTGCATCACTATTTGGCTGCCACTGCTTGCTTGCATCAGCCTTGACGTAGCTGCATCAACGAGGAACATTGGAGGGATGCTATCGGAGACAGGGGCTGAAGGGAGGAAGCACAACTGCACATGATGCAGGGAGCTGTTAGGCTGCTTGGCTGTATTCAAAGGGAGGGAGGAGAGTGCTGCAGGCATTGTACAGGTGGCATGGGAGGGCTGTAGCATGGGAGGCCAAGGACCACGCAAGAAGCAGCCTGAGTGAACCGCCTGCTGCTAACAACAGCGTCAGCAAAAAGGAGCTGCCTTCCTCCGAAAGGACCTGTGAACACAGCCCGCTGCCTTGCCTTGCCCGTTCAGGAGCCATCCTCAGGGCGGCGTTTGCGGCAGGTGCTGTACGAGGAGTACACGTCCCGCAGCACTGGCTCCCAGCCTCAGGCCGAGTCAGGCTTCACTGGCCAGGGCTACGCAGTGTGGAGCCACAGCGTGTCTGACTCTGATGTCAAACGCATCAAGTCAGGTGCGGGGCCGGAGGCAGCAGGGGGCCAGCTGCAGGGGGCCAGGGGTGGAGCCAGGGCCGGGCCAGGGCCGGGGTGGGGTGGGGGCCAGCGCAGGGGCAGGGCTAGGGAGGACCAAGCCCCGGAGTGGCCCCTAACCAGGAGGAGGGAGTGTGCAAGCGTAGGGGCAGGTGAGGGGAGAAAGGAGCGTGCTGCAGTACGGCTGAGCGTGTAGTGTCAGCATTGTAGCTGGTGCCAGGGGCACGGCTTGTCTCCCCTCCAGGTCAGGTTCAGGCGCTGGTTGGGTCAGGCAGGCAGTGCTTGGGGGCTGCTGCAGTTGGAAAGGGGCCCTAGCGCGATTGGGAGGAAGCTGCATGGTAGCTGATGTTCTAAGCAGGTCAGCCTCAGGAGGTGGTGGTAGAGGCAACCATACGAACCTTGGTCACCCTTGCACCAGTGTTAATGTGTGTGAGTGCCTTGCACGGTGGGAGAGCATGGGGCCCGAGAGTGGCTGCGTGCCCTTTCCTGCCCACCTTGCAGGGGCGATGCCAGTCTGGTACATTCACGGGCGTCACGATGTCTTGGCCACCCCACGTTTTGCTGAGCAGCTTGCCGCCCGCTTTGGAGCCCCCTGCGTCTATGTTGATGGTGCGCACATGACCAGCCGGGAGAACGCTGACGAGGTGGGAAGACGCTGCAGCACACCCCTGTACTACCTGCATTACTATTTCCATGGCTGCATTACTATTTCCATGGCACCATGCAATACTGCTTGCATGACACCATGGGCTCCCCTTGGGTGGTGGGCCCATAAGCTCACATGTGTAATCGCATGGGAGAGTGGGTGAACTGGGCAGGCACGCAACCACAGGGCCACTGCTGGCCTGCAGTGCTGGGCAGTGCAGATGATGTGCACCACCCACCTCTGCTGCCACCTATATCATCACCATCTTCACCTATGCCTTCCTCACCCTGGACATCTTCAACCGTGGCCTGGGGCACACCGTGTGCAGCTCAGGCCTTGCTGCCCACTTTCATTGGAGCAGGTGGCGCTCCTGCTGCGCACCATCATGACACAAAGCAGCCGGGTTCATGAGCCGCAACAGGTTAGCAAGGCACCCTCAACCTACCTTTGCCTAGCCTAACTGCGCAGCCTGCTGCCCATCAGCTGCCCAGCTGCCCTCACACCCAGCTGCTTGGGCTGGAGGGCTGGGCTAAGCCAGGCTGGGTGAAGCCAGCAGTTTCGGCTGGCGGAGACCTTAGGTTGCTGCTAGTCTAGACCCAGGCGGCCCAATACAGACGTCTGGCATGACAGTGGGTGCAAACGTTGTAGGTATCCTTGACCTGAACTGAAATGACCTGAATTGACCTGAACTGAAATGACTTGAACTGGCGCTGCTGCCCTCCTGATCCCATCATTTCCAGTGCTGCAGTCACTGCTACTGCTGGGCCTAGCGGCGTTGGGCTCTAGCATCTGCTTTGGGTCATAAGCCCACACCTCAACGAGTGTTGCGAGGCATGCTGTCTGCATCTGTGCACATGGAGCATGACAGAGTGTGGAATGTATTGTATTGAGAGACATGCTGCTCCACCATCTGTCGCCCATCATCTGTTTAGAGTTGTTGACAGCTCCCAGTAGCAAGCACTACAAGCCCTAGGTAGGCAGACGGGCTGCTGGCATGGCATGGGAGTGTGACGCCATGCAGGAGAGACAGCATGTTGGTGTAGACTGCCCATGTTGTGGCTGAGCTACTGCTCACTGCGTGCCATGTATGAGGCTGAGGAAGTTTTGCACACCGTGCAACCTGAATGTAACGAACCTGGCTGGGCGATGTGGCATGCGTTGGACTGTAGTGATGTGTCAGCTCAAAAAAAAGGGTGCACATGTCAATACATTCAGCATGCGTTCCAGAGGACGCTGGTCATTGTCACCTGAAAAGGTAAAGGTGTTTGACCGACGTGGCGGGGGAGCTCCAGCCGCTGCTACTGTCACGCTCCAAGGGTCAGGTATCTATCAGTGGAGTTTTCTCGTTTGCTCATATGAATGATTTATATTAAATATTATAGCTCACATGAAAAGTCAGCGAAAATTGCCGACGCATAGCCGTAACCTCTGCCACCTCAGCCAGGCCCACACTGCGCCTGCGCCGTCACAGCGAAGCTTGTGTGTATGGACGTGTGCAGCCTCGTCCTCGCCGCCAGCTCGCGTCCCGGGCCGCCTTCCCAGGCCCCAGAGATGCATCTCATGACTGCAACTAGCTCGCTGATATCAAGCATATTCTTGTCGTCATTCACTTTCATCACTCTGGTTAGCGTGCTATGCTTGTCCTAAGAGGTGGCCAGCCTGTCAAAGAGAATGATGATGCTGCATGGCAACTATAGCTGGCCTGCAGCTGCTTGCCCACCTGCAAGACAGCTATTTCTGAGCTAGCACAGCTCAACCTAGAATCATGCATTCTGCACAGTCACGCTCGCTGTTGCCGCTGCTGGATGTCCTGCAATGGGCTGCGGCGCATGCTACTGCTGCTAGACAAGCTGCTGATCTGCTGCACGCACTTGCAAACAACAGGGCATCACGGCAGGTGATGTTTTGCATGGCATTGTGTTGAAGAGCTGCATTGAGTCACAGTGCAACACACAGCCGCGCACGCCTGCACTTCTGCACTGTAATCACCAAGGTCAACAAGGTCCACCCTGAAATGCGTGCCTAGCTATGCTCCCACCCCTCTCCCTTAGCCCAGCTGTTGACCTTGATTTGCTTGACTGCCGCTCCTCTCTCCCAGTCTTGCCCTGCAACTCCTCACATGCGTGGAGGGGTTCCATGCTCTGTTGGAATGGTCAGCTGCACTAACGGTAGGCATGTGTCCCAGGCTGCACCCTGCTCACCCTCGGCAGGAGGCACCAATGGGGCCACCTCCCTTGCCTGCCCTGCTAGCCCCTACCCTCTCCTGCCTCCTGTTCTACTGCTAGATCCTGCCTTGCTGGTTCATCCTGGCCTGTGTCTTGCTTTCCCATTTCCTGGTCCCCTTCCTGGAGTGGCTGATGCCCCTCTCCCTCTCCCTCTCCCTCATCCTCCCCCTCTCCCTCCCCCTCCCCCTCTCCCTTTGCCTCCCCCTCTCCCTCCCCCTCTCCCTTCCCCTCTGCCCCCTCCTCTGCCTCCCCCTCTCCCTTCCCCTCTGCCTTCCCCTCCTCCTCTCCCCCCCCTTCCTGCTGTCTGCACGTCCCTACAGTGTCTGAGCTATGCAGTGGGCTGCAAGTGCTATGACCAGAAGCCTCCTGACCCTGCTGCTGGGGGGTGAATGCGGTGGGATGCAGCACTGCCGCAGCCACTGCGGTGCTGGCTGGACGGTTTGCACTGACCCCTGCCCCTGCCCCTGCTGCTGCCCCTGCCCCTGCTGCTTCTGCCCCTGCCCCTGCTGCTTCTGCCCCTGCACCCCTGGCACTGCTGACCCTGTCAAGTGCCGGCTGACGTGTTAGGGAACTCTGCCCCAAGGCTGGATTTGGCGGGGAGGGCTGCCTGTCACGGTCAGGCGGCGGCAACTCTGCTTCGAGCGTCTGCTTCTCGTATTGCTGCCTCTGCAGCTGCTGATGCTGTCGCCCTTGGTCAGGGCGGTGTGAGTGGTGCTCGTATGCCTTTGTGTCAAGGGCAAGGCCTGTGCCACGCTGGGTGACGCGTGCCATGCTGCGCTGTGACTTCAAGTCAGGGGTGGACGTGGTGCTGGGTCTCAGGCCTATGGGTCAAAACAGGGCAGGGCAGGGCAGGGCGGGGTGAGCAGAGCAGAGAAGTTTAGGGCGGGGTTGGCAGGTAGGGTTGGGTCCGATGCGGGGTGTGCAGCGCAGGGTATCGCTATTTCTTCAGTTGTGCGCGGGTCAGTTGTCCTTGCGCAGGGGCCATGCTAGTCTTCTATGTATCGTTCCAACTACAAAGTAATAGATGTCCCGGAAGCTACACACCGACGTCAACGCAGTCCGCCAGCCCCGGTGCGCCTTACCTGTGTCTCGACGGTCCAAGTGCGCGGCGCTGGCTGCCAACGGGATAGCGGCGAGCCAGTCTAGGAAGTCGCGGCGGGAAGCTCGCGAGGCCTCTGCAGCAGCCACTGCGGCTGCCTCCGCGGCCTGCAAGCGCACACAGCTCAAGATGACACTCGGGGTGACACAGCGTGCGGGGTCGAGCTCGTGCGGGGGGTTGTGGTATGGCAACACCCAGTCCAGCAAGGTGGCCAAAAGGGAGTGTGCTATTTCTTGTGTTGGGTGTAGCCTCATAGCGTGAGGGCGGGCAGTGATAGCAGCACAGGCTCTGCAGCTGCAGGAAGGTTAGGGATGTTGCTGTTTAGGCAAGGGCTGCCTGCAGAGTGAGGCCAGGGCCAAGAGGGAAGCCCCGCCCCGCACTGCCCTGCCCCACCCCACCAACTCTTTTCCTCGTGACCTTGTCCCCGACCTGCTTTGCTTCTGCTAGACAGCCCACCATGCATTGACTTGCTGCACCCCACCTCGTCCCGCGCTGCTCTAAACCTCCTAGTGTTCCCAGTCTCTAGAAACCCCCAGCCCCTAGATATTCCCAGTCTCTAGACAATCCCAGTCTCTGAAAACTTCCAGTCTCTGAAAACTCCCAGTCTCAATTCCCAAACTTTCCAGCCTCCCGCATTCTACCCCATTGCTGCATGTGCCTGGCCTGGTGGTGTGAACCCCTTACCGCCCGCTGGCTGCAAGGCCATTGCTGGTGCGCTCCAGTGCCCTGCCTCCCACCTTGATGCGCACCGCCTGGGCCTGCACTCTCAGCTCCTGCTCCTCCCTCTCCAGCTCCCAGTCCCGCGGCCCCTCCTCTCCCAGCTGCATACCTCGGCCTGACCCCACCCTCCCTTGCCCCCTGCTGCTGCTCTCCCCCTGCTGCTGCTGCTGCTGCTGCTGCTGCTGTCGTGACTGGCGGCCAGCAGCCTGGGCAGCCGCCCCCCCCTTCTCCTCTACGGCAGGCTGCAAGTCTGGGAGGAGGCCAGCCGCTGACGTGGGCAAGCTGCTGCTGCAGGCGGTGCTGTGGGGCAGGGGCGTGGAGTGTGTGGGGGGGGTGCGGCCCATGCTTGCACTGCCTGCTGAGCCCGGGGCGATGAGCTGCAGGCTGGGCAGGGGGGGCAGGCTGCGCTGGTGCCGCCTCAGGGCGCGTGACAGCTCCTGGATGTCTGTCAGCTGCAGGGAGGGCAGGCCAGCTGAGGGAGGGGAGCTAGGCAATTGGTTAGGGGAAACTGGTGTGTTTGACATCCAGCACTTCCACAGGGTTGTGATGATAGTGTTAAAGTGAGGTCCACACCTATATTTCAAAACCTTTATTTCAGCACTTGAAACGACACTGGGGTTCATTTCAGCACTTCCACAGGGTTGTGATGGTGGTGTCGGTGCGCTTTGCATTGTCATGGCGATGTGGTGTCAGTGAACCGCTGCTCTGTCCTCGGTCAAAGGAAGGGGGAAAAGGGAGGCAGGCAGGGGAGAGAGCGGACAAGCAAGGAGTGAGTGCTGTAACTCACCAGGTTGCGCAGGTTGGTGCGCCCCCCAAGGGGCCGTGCCCAGTGGTGCTGCCCATCCACTGCCTCGCTGCGCTGTATGCTTGCAGGCGAGGGGGAGCCTGGGCCCACCTGCGCACCCACCACCCTCCGTGCTCAAGGCAACCACCCCCTCACTACATCAAACAACACCCGGCAGCACCTACTCTGGCCCAGCCCTGGCCCATTCTGACCATTGGACCATCACCACCGCCCCCTGCACTCCACCACCACCACCACCACCACCTCACAGCCCCACACTGCCTAACCCACTCCGCCCCCATGCCTGCACCACAGCCGACTGGCCATCCATCGTCCCCACCCCTCCCCTCCCCACCTTCCACCCAGCTTCCACCCATCCAGCTTCCACTCCTCCCCACTCACGAGGCGGTACTTGCACAGCATGGCCTGCAGCACGGCCCGCTCCCGCAGCAGCTGCGCAGCCTGGGCGTCCAGCCATTGGCAGGTGGCACGGTCCTTGGCCTGCAGAGCACCAGGGGTAGCGCAATACGCATGTGGCCATGTAGGCCATGTAGCCATGTCCTGTTGGGAGCGCTGCCAACATCCCGGTTAGTGAAGCACCGGTGCACAAGGGCGCGCTGCTCAGCGCTGGTCATGACGAGCCGGTGCTTCCTAACGGTGAGCAGCTTGACGTCCTAAACCAGCAGCCACTGGCCCTCATAAGACCTCATGGTCCAGGGTGTACTACGAGATAAACTACATATACATGCAAGCATACATGGGCCACCAGGGCGCAGCTGTCTGCAGGCCAGCTGGGGTCGTCATGTGGCCAGGCAGCTGGGCAGGCGGACATGTCCTCCAGCAGCATCCACTGGACTTGTTAGCCCACATGGTCTAGACATAAACTACACATGCCGTATGAGTACTGCGCTCCTAGTCCTTGCAGCGCCCGCAAAACCGGCTGTTGTTCAAGGTGACGCGACCACACACAGTTGCTGTGGTTTCCGGTATTGTGTCCTGCACGTGCTCCTTAGCTGAGGTGAAGGGTGTTCAGGTGCCGCGAGCGCACCTTGCGCAGGGTTATGCGGCGGCCTAGCAGCTTGATCACCGCGCCGACGTGCAAGTCCCACGGCTCCACCGCCCCTTCGCTGTGCGCGGACCCCAGCTGCGCCACCACCGCCACTGACACACTGCGCAGTGCACAGCAGCAGAGCAGGCGGGTGCGTCAGAGCAGGTGGGCGTGCCGCTGCTCTGTCCGCAGCCGGAGTGACCGCAATGAATGGCTTCCAGGTGTAGCCTCCATAGGCAACTGCCGGACCTGGGTAAGCGTACTGCGGGACCTGCCGAAGCCTACCGCCTGCAGCCCGATGGCCAAAGAAGCAAGAGAAGCGAGGGCCAAGAATGTCCGGGCTGAGGCGAACCATCGAGTCGAGCAAGGCTAGCCAGGGCAGACGCAGACGCCTGGGCAAGGCTGCCTAGCCACCGCGCCACTGTAGCCCAGCAGGCGGCTGAACCTCAGCAAGGTACAAATCTGCTGGCTGCTGCGAGGCTGCTTGGGCAGCGCACGACCACCTGTCTCCTGATCATGCAAGCTACTACACAGCAACCGTGTAGGGTATGGGTCTGACCCATACCTCACAGTTGCTGTAAGTTGGTGAGACAGGCTTCGTGTCGCGCCTGCCTCTCTGCATCTCACCTCCCACCCTCCCTCCGCTACACACAGCAACTGTAGGGTTTGGGTTACACGCCAGTCCTAGCTGATGGCGTGACACAGGGTGCCAGACAGGATTAGCCACAAGGACTGGTCACAAGCACAGTGCTGCAATGCACTGCGTAGGCCTCTGCTACCAGACACAGCCTGGCTTCCAGGGAGGGACCCTACCGCTCCTGCTTACCCACCCAACACCTTAAAGCAGTGGAGCAGTGGAGCTGCAGCAGCAGCACATGCCAAGTGGCTTGCATTCCTCTGCACACACCGCCTGCTATGCCCCTACCACAGAGGAGAGTGAAGAGACAAGTGGTGATGGACGGTTGGTGCCCCTGACCAACAGAAGTAGCCTCCATGAAAGATGCCACCCATACACACCTCAGTCATACCTAACCCTCACAAACCTCCCCCATTCCCCTTCACCATCTCACCTCCCTCCCTCTTCCTGAGCCCCCCTCCCTTCTCTCCCCTCTCCCTACCCCTTCCCCCTCCCCTACCCCTTCCCCCCCCTTCCCCCCCTTCCCCCTCCCCGCTCACAAGGCGGTGCACAGGCAGGTGGCGGTGTCGTACTGCACGGTGAGCAGCACCCGCTGTGCTCCCTCGTTGAACCAGCTCTCAAATGTGAGGTAGGGGGGCAGGGGCACCGCCAGACCCGGCCGCCAGCCGCAGCCAGGGCCACCCAGCCCCCCCACCTGGCCTGCCTCCTCATGGGTCAACCAGCTGGAGTCAGCCGCCCGGCTGCTACGGCCCGGCAGGCTGTTGTGTCGGGGGGCCGCTGGTCCGCCTGATGCCTGATGGCTGCGCCCAAGAAGACGAGGAGCTGGCTGTTCCTGGGGGGTCCAGCTGGAGGAGCGGTCCACTCCGAGGGGTTCAGGGCGGCTGCTCAGGGGCGTGCCGTTGAATGTGGGTGTGAGGGAGGGAGGGAGTGAAGGCGGGGAGGAGGGAGACAAACGGCCACACGGCCCAGGGAAGTGAGATGGAGGGGGTGTCTGGCCCCCTGATTCCTCCCCCCGCTGCTGCTGCTGCTGCTGCTGCTGCTGCTGGGGGTTTGAGGTAAGGGTTTGAGGGTAGAAGGCAGGGAGGGAGCTCGGGATGCCTGGCAGACGGGGGCGGGTGGGGGATGGGCGTGGGGAGGTGTCAGGGCTGGCGGCCACCTGGTACCAGCACACACAAGCACATAGGGCACACTGCAGTTGGCTCTAGGTGGGTGGGTGGGTGGGTGGTTGGGTGGGCCATGGGCTCAGCAAAGTGTGTGGGTTGCATGTAGCAGCCAGAGGCCAGCCAGTAGTGTGAAGGAGGAGGGGAGTTGTAAGCCATGGACATGGACATGAAAGAGAGGTTCATATCCTTTTGTCATGGCCGTCACCGACGCTGAGCTGCGGTGCATGCTGACCATGTCATCTCTAGCTACCTTTGACCCGGGACCAGGCAGCAGTGCAGGGGTAGGTGCCTGTGCTATGGTTAAGTTCCTTCACAGCACCCTCTGCCACTGCCCTCAGCTCACAGCCTCCAGCACCCGCAAAGCTCAGCTTGCAGGTCGTAGTATAGGTTTCTTACACCCTGCCCTGCCTTGCCCACGGTAGCCTGAGCACACATGCAGGTGATTCTGCTTGTGTGGGCTGTGCAATGTGACGATGCAGGCTGTGTTGGCGTTGCATGACATGTGGCAGGCCCATCACCCTCACAGGTCTGCACCCCACCTGTAGGCAGTCCAGCCCACGTGCAGCTTTGTGTGTAGGTGGCGTGAAGGGAGGGACATTCAACAGCTTGCTGCAAGGTGCAGAGGGCAGGGAAATGAAGGCCAGGGGTGAGGCTGCACTGTGGAAAGGCAACACGCCGAAGGCATAGTACTGCACAGAGGATGGTGTGTGACTCTGCCTTGTGCATTGTGCGCCCTGTATTTGCTGCTCTGTCCTGTCAGATCCCTTACTTGGTGCGCAGGGTCAATGGAGCGGCCTCCAAGCTAACCGCCATGTGCAGCTCAGTTTGAGACCAAGTGCCACGGTGCACGATGTACAAGGGTCCTAAGGTCGTACGTGGGTTTGAGCCCGCATCAACGCTGCCATGGAAATAGATGCAAACCAGAACGCACACGGCTACTCGGCATACATGTCGGGGTGGCTTACACCGCCGATGCGATGGCTGTTAAGCTGTCCTGGTCATCGCGGTGCACGCAGTGCTGTAGCCTGCAGGAAAGGAACCAGGCCATGTCACCAGGAATGTGCAAGGAATGATGAGCGGAGTGGGCACAGGCCGCTGCCTCGCCGTGACTGGAGTTCACCCTGTCGTGTCCTATGAGGGGGTTGCGCACTGTTAAAGCACCGCCCGCCAACACCAGTTGCTTTGTCGCAGGAGCCAGAAATGCCGCCAGGCCATCTGGGTTCAAGCCAAAGTTAGGTCATCAGGCCGTCCTGTATCCCTATCCTGGAGCCCCTACACTTCTCCACAGGAGTCAGAGACCGGTGTGTGTCTCTAACCTAGGTCCCTAACCCTAGGAGTGGATAGACTCTATCACCACTCCTAGAAATTAGTCCCTGCATTTGTCCCTGCATTTTTGACCAACCTTGTCCGATCGGGCTGTAATTTTGACAGATGGTGTTTCGCAGAGAATACAACATTTCGTTTTTCGAATTGTTTTTCCAAAAAACAATTTTTTTTTTGCTGCAAAACACCATATATCAAAATTTCAGCCCGATCGGACAAGGTTGGTTAAAAATGCAGGGACAAATGCAGGGACTAATTTCTAGGAGTGATAGAGTCAGGCGTTCCCAACTACCTGAAAACCACCCCCCTGTGATACGAAGCCCGTATCTCCGCAGCCACTCAGTCAAAAATATATGTAAACAGTGCTTTGAACAGAGGAGAGCCATATCTACGAAGTGGCAGACGCAGCAAAAACTATGTCGCTCTCAGCGGTGCTCAGTGCCTGTCCAAAGATACACATTTGAATTCATGCGATTTCGCCACATGCGAGGCGCGCCGCACTAGCACGCTTCGCCACGCTGTTGTGAGTGGCACCTGCAACACGCAGCAGCAGTCGGAACATGTTTTGCTTTTGGCATGTGGACGCGACGACGGCAGTCGTGACGACTGGATACCACTATGAGCTTTTGGAGCTGCTGCTGCCGGCTGCTGTACGACGCTTAAACAAGGTGCTAGGTGCAGTTCGTGTTGTTGTCTCACCTTGCTTTGCTGCCCTCGACTTGTTAGCTGCAGGTGCCCCACGCTTACGGGACGTGCTTGCCGCTGCCAGCTGTTGCTGCTGCTGAGGGGGTGCACCAGCAGGCTCAGCCAGCTCAGGAGTGGTGCCTGCAGGTGTCAGCTGCTGCTGAGGGGGCGCAGCTGCGTCAAGCTTCCCACGGATGTGGGTGCACACGTGGCTCAGTAGCTTGGGTACCCTCCAGCTCGTGTGTACCTCCTGCTTGTGAAACTGGAGGTATGACTGAAGCTGCTTTCCTGTCATCTTCATTGCCTCCTCGACAGTTGTGTGGCCATAATCATGCCCCCCAAAGGCAAGGGCATGGGCCGCTGCAAGCCGCTGTTGGCACGCATGGTCACCCACATTAATCACAACCCTCCCGACCTTGTGCGCTGCATCTGTGATCTGGCGCTCTGCCTTTGCTGACCGCTGTGCTGCAGCTGTGGCATCCTCCTTACGCCGCACTTCAGCACGGAGCTGACCCATATGCTGCTGCAAATCATGAACATCCACAGTCTTCATGGCCTCCTTGCATGTGTGCAGGGACATCAACTGCAGCAGAGCTGGCAGCTCCATGTACCTGCCACCACCATGCTTCAACAGCTGCAACAAGGACTCCACTGGGGCATTGGAGATGGGGCAGGCAAGGTAGTACTGTTCAAGGTGAAGGCGCAATGCGGGGCTGCCAGGGTCGCCGTTCACAGCCATGGCACGAATGTCAGATGCATATTGACGCCAAGTGCCATAAGGGTCCTCTTGCTGCTGCTGCTGCTGCTGCTGCTGCTGCTGCTGCTGCCGCTGCTGCTGCTGCTGCTGCTGCTCATCCTCAGGCGGCGGCAGCCGTAGCTCGGCATGGTACACCACATCAATCGCCACTTCCATGCGCGTAGCTTGGTCTGAGCTGCCGAGAGCAGCGAAGAGGTGGGGCAAGGCCATTTGAGCCTGCACATGATGCTGGTAGTAAGTCCACATAGCACCACAGTGCTCCTGCAAATAGGTCGCAAGCTGCTGCTTCTGCTGCTCGCGCTGATCTGCTGGCACCAAGTATTGCAGCTGGCTATGCAGACCTGCCAGAAGGGGCAATGTGTCCCAGGTCCCCAGACGAGCTAGCACATCCTGGGTGTGGCGGTAGAGCTCAAAAGCGTGCAGGCCGTCATCCTTGCTGGCCCACATGAGCTCGGGCACCAAGAAGCTCTCCCCAACCACTGCCACCACGCTGAGCCTGAGCAGCAGGCTGTTGTCTTGGAGCAGCTGGCTAAGGGTGACAGCCCATGGTGGAGACATACCCTTCTGCCGCTCAAGCAGCTGTGACACGGCATCTCTCGCATGCGCCCAGACGCGCAGCATGGACACCGTTGAGCTGATGTAGCTGGCCCAGCGGGTGTCACACGGCACTTGGGGCTTGGCGCCCCATGCTCCCATGCCGAGCGGCACCCAATACTGGGCCCTCTTGAGTTGGAATGAAGATGTCTGCTGGTGAGGGTGAGGGTGCGAGGCCGGCTGGGCTGAGCTGCTCTGCCATGCTGCCCATGGGCCGGCCATGGCTATTCAGCCTTCCGTAGCCAGCCTCTGCACACCGCCTCAACACCTCCATTGACACGGGGTGCTGCTCCAGAACCAGCAGCTGCTGCCTCTGCTTGAAGGTGAGTGGGGAGCGGTGGGGGCGGTGTTTGTTCCGGTAGATATGCACCTGACCCTGGAGGCGGTGTCGAGCAGTCCGTAGGGAGTGATTGGTAGCTGCCGCTCTGCATGCCACCTGCTGCAAAGCCGTGTGCTCACCCTGCAGGCATTGGTGTGCTGCCTGCAGGTCGTCTAGGTCGCCCTGCAACCCATCCACGGTGCCCATGAGGGACTGCACCACATCCCGCAACCGCTGCACCTCAGCCTGCAGGTCACGGTTTGTCGTTTGTGCCGTACGAGCTGCAGCCTTGATGTTGTTAGGGCAATGCAGATAGCCAGCGCTTGGCGAGTTGTTTAGTGCATTGAGATGGGCACTATGCGCCTTGCTTAATCTCTTCTTCTTCATGGTTAGGGCCTGAGAGGGGTGGGGTGAGTGGCTGAGCGGGGCTACGGGCTTGGCTTGGGGTGATGGGAGGTGAAGGATAAGGAGATGGGTGAAGGAGAGGTCCGGCGCTACAACGCGCTTTAAAACCCCGTATGGCCATACTGACCCGGTACCCGTCAACCGGGGCACCATACAAGGCGACTCTCTCTCGCCCTTCCTATTCCTCATTTACATCGAACCCCTCCTGCGATGGCTGCAAGTGGGCGCGAGGGGCTATAAATTCAAATCAGCAACGGCCGACAGCGGGGAACGCGACACCGTCAGCAGCATCGACTATGCTGATGACATAGCTATACTCTGCAACACCCTTCGCAACCTCCGATGCCAAGCGGACAAACTCTCAGCCTTCTCGGACTGGGGTCACCTCATTATCTCACACAGTAAAACCCTCGCAACAGCGGCGCTCCATCACTCGGTCGAAACCGGCATGTGCAGCAACGCGGCCGAAGCGGACAAGCGGGCCCGCCAACAACTCCGAACCATCAGCTTACAAGGGAAACCCGTCACATACCACCGCCCGACCTCACCCTTCACCTACCTGGGTGTGCTCATCACCATGACCCTGGACTGGAAACCACAACACATCGCCATGATTACCCAGCTCCGCCAAAAACTAGAGAGACTCAAACGCTCCTTTGCTAGCGCTAGACAGGCCATACACATCATCCGCACGGCCATCATCCCCAGCCTAGCCTACAGCTTCTGCGCCGTGCCTTGCACCCCAGGAGACCTTGAGCTGTACGATAGGGCCATTAATCAATGCGTCAAACTCAAACTCAGACTCCCCCTGGGAACGCCCAATGCCATCATCAGAGAAGACGCTGACAAGCTAGGCATAGGCATTAGCTCCACTGCCCAAGAATATCACGCCCGCAACACGACAGCCCTCACACACAGCCTCCAGTCCACAGATGTGGCACACGCCCACATCTCGAGGAGCATGTTGCACAAACAAATCACATGGCTCAATACCCAGGCTAGCACACAAGGACACCGCATGCTCACCCTCCTCCATCACACCCTTAGGGCACGGCAGCTAGTCTATGCCTCTATATCCGGGCTATCGGCCACGGAAGAGGGGCTACCTCTCTACCATGAGGAATGCCAAACACTCGGCCGCCTCATCACACAGGCCGGCAGCTCTCAAGCACACGATGTCGTCAGCGCCAGCATCACCTGCCTTAAAAGCCTAGGCATCACGCACGCTTCTGAACTCAGCTGCAAGGGCAACACACACATCATCACCGGTAGCATGCTCACATCGAAGTACGGAAAAAAGGTCAAGCAGAAGCACATCATCGCCCTCAACAAACTCGCGGCCATGGCGGCCCAACCCTCATGCCCAGACGCGACCGCAACGCGTGCCATCCGAGACAGCCGCAACACATCACTCAACCTGCCGCCCGACCAACGCAAAATCACAACATGGGCCGCGGGCCTCACGGAACTTGCGCCCACACCCGCAGTGCCAGACACCAGAACTCGCTATATGGATATGAAAGCGTATGCGGTCATGCACGCAACGCACCCAGCAACGGCGGACCGGGCCGCAGCGGCACCCGCAGTCCATGATGCCACTAGGACGAGCTCACGACTGCTGAAACGAGAGCAACGAGCAACACAATCGGCCCCAACGAAGCCCACTCCACCCAAGGCGGGCACGAAACGGAACAATGAGGGCAGACAGACCCAAACCATCCCGCAGGATATAGTGCGCATAGTAGGCCTTGACCTCCCAGGACTCTCCAGCTGGAAGGTGGATAAAGCCTGCCGGTGTAAACCCAAGAACCTAGGTTGCATACTAGGGGCCATGTACGGCCACCAAGAGGCCATTACCAGCATAGATGGCTGGCAATGGGACGGCATCAACAAGGAAAACTACTACAAGGTGCATTGGAAGCCCACAGTCATAGATAGATGGGCACTACCACTATGTGCAGAAGAAGGCTATACACCCACACACATAGAGACCATCAGCAGGGAAGAGGCTAAGGACGTGTGCACCTGTGAGCTGTGCTGGCTACCAAGAGGAGACAGCCCAACGTGCCACAACTGCAAGAGGGCCTACCACCCAGCCTGCCTTGAGGAAGCCCACCTGTCAGGACACAAGGAACCAGGATACTGGCTGTGCCCTATATGCAAGTTTGGCAGCAATGACTTCAAGAATACCATGCGTCAGTCAGCGCACTCGGACCTCATACGAGTACATTGGCACCCCACTCTCGAACCGGCGCCGCTCATCACGGCACACCTGGACTACATGGCAAAGCGCAACGACTACGACGAGGAAAACAAGCAGATACAAGAGGCCAGACATGCGAGGCCCGACACGCACCTGCCGGCCCACACCCGACAGGGACTACCGGACCCGCACACCTGGCTACCCCGGTGCACCAACTTGCACTCGAAGGCCACCTTCCACACATACCCCATCAACCCGCAGACGGACATCGTCGGGACAGGCAAATGCGAAACCTTCCTCCAACTTCACCCCCACATGACCGCCCCCGCGATGAGCCTCAGCACGGGGGAGCCCATTATGCCACGGCACGACTTAGTGCAACACGTAACGGTCCACGACGAGTCGGGTCGCACAGTTGGCCTCCTGACGAAAGCCCAACACCAACATCTACACGCTTGGTTACAACACACACCACACACGCGCAACCTGGCCACAGAGGTAGTGTCCCTACTAAGGAGACAGGACGCACAAAGCAGCCACCACCCCATGAGAGGGGCACAAGACAAAGCCCTTAACACCCTACACACCACGCGACTCTTTACAAGTACCGTCCAAAGATGGGCTGACCCACTCACAGTTAGACCAGAAACCACCACCTACTGGAGCCCTGACATCAATGACACGGCCTTTGGGGCACACCACAATTGCCTACTCGTACGTCACACTGGGCTGTCCACATGGAATGTGCCGGCAGACGATGCAGTGGCACTAAAATGCGTCAACCATGCGATACACTCAGCTACACAGGAGGAGGCCATGGCCACCATCATGCTGATCCCTGGGAAAAAGGGCATCTCCTACCCAAAACACATTGACACCCTGCGGCGCTACCCTGAGTACTGCCAGCACCTGGCTAGCATACCCCCTACCAAGACTAAATGCTCCAAGCCAGGCAAGCACGCCAACCTCCACATCTACGTCATCTGGAACGCAGCGGGACAACACCTCGTCGCCAAAGGCAACCCCCAAGGATGGCTAGCTAGCACTGCCACTGCCCTCCACCCCCAACGAGACACACACCCAATCCGCAGCAGACCAACGAATCAAAGCCAGCCGGCCACACCCCCTAACGGTCACACACAACATAGGCGCTTGCCGAAGGACAGGGACCTCCCCACCTCAGGGCACCAACGCAGCCACCAACAGCTCACGCAACATTCCACGACGCAGCCACGGATGGCCATCACCGAATGGGCAACGATCGCGTACTCGGACGGCAGCTGCATTAAGACCTCGGGGGCAGCCCCGGCGAGCGTCGGGGCGGGGGTCTACATCCCGGAGAACAACGTCCTCATCACAGTCGCCCTAGACAACCCAGAGAGCAACACCATCAACAAGGCAGAACTCACAGCGATACACGCGGCACTCAAAGCAGGGGCCAAACGCATCGCCACCGACAGCCTCTGCTCCCTCTACCAGATCTGCAGAGCCCTCGCTAACCCGATGTCGCTCATCACCCACAGACACAACGACATCCTGACAACCATCGCTACCCTTATCATCGACAGCCCCGTGACAATCCAATTCTTCAAAGTCAGGGCCCACTCAGGCATCATCGGCAACGAAGGCGCCGATGCCCTCGCCAAGCACGCGGCACTACACCCAGAGCTCGCCAACACCCCGGCCTACAGCCCAACCACACGGAAAGAGACGAAGAACTGGCTCAGCAACGCAACCGACGGCGAATCCCCCGCCCCATTGCCGGAATGCCGCCAAAGCGTGCGAGCACACATACACCGCAAACACAAGCTTGGCCTTGCAAACCAGGACAGCATCTACTACCAAATGTCCCAAGAAATTACGAAGGTCGCGGCGAAAGGAGCGGGCGAAAGAGTGATGATCGACACGAACATCTCCACCCACGCGCAACGCACTGCCCTACTCTACCGCACCGGAGGGCTATACAATCAAAAACTAGCCATGCGCTGGAAACGGGCGACGGATGACCGATGCCCACTCTGCGGGGAAGCGGACAGTGCCACTCACCTCCTCTCGGGCTGCAGCGAGACACTACCGATGGTGCAAGAACGGCACAACGGGGCGGGCCGCCTCATCACTAAAGCTATAAGCAAGGGAACACTAGGCGGGTGCATCAGCTTCGCGGACACCGGCAGCTGGGAGAAGGGCGCAAAAGAAAGCCTAGACCTCCCCAGCGACACCCTACACACAACACTCCGAACACTCGGACTGAAACCAGAAGATACTAAACACACCACCAGGCCGGATATCCTCATGGTGCTCCCTCATAAGAAGGCAAGCAAGGACGGCAAAGCCCCCAAGCGGGTATGTATCATAGAAATCAAATACTGCTCGGACTCACGGTGGACGGACCAATTAAACAAGGCACTCACTCAACACACCCACTTAGCCGAGACCATACGCAAGGAAGACCATATGGTCACTATCATACCAATCCTACTAGGCATAGGGGGCATAACCTACGAAGCGCACACACGGCAACACCTCTTGGCCCTTGGGATCACACAAGCCAACACTACCAAGCTGCTCAACAAGTTAACTAGACACGCTATGGAGGCAGCCCACTCTATTGCAAAGACAAGCTACAGACTCAGGGCTACCAAAGGGGGGGGAGGGTAGGGGGGACGCCTCTTCTTTGGCTTGATGGTGGGAGCAGGCCGCGCCCCAGGCGGTAGCTCCTCCCTTAATGCACGCCGGTGAATACCGGAGTAGTCTTCTTCTTCTTCTTCTGAAGGAGAGGTAGGGGGGAGGAGGCGAGGAGAAGGAGAGGTAGGGGGGAGGCTGGGCTGCTGGGAGGAGGGGCTATTGGGAGCTGGGCGGTGAAGACAAGGTTGGGAGATGGTGGGTCAAGCTGTGTTGGTGGTGGCCACGTGGCGGAATGGTAAGCCAAGCTCAGTCGGCTCCTCGTGTACCTGTAGCCATCAGCATGTGTACCTTGTAAGCGGTATAACTTGTCACATACAAACCCAATGATTGAGTTGCATAGTGCCATGGACGCGTTATTGAGTATGCTGTAAAAAATCTGTGTGAGGTCAGGCTGTTTGTGCAATGGTTGAAAACATAAAGCGGATAATAGCTGGAGGGGGTGCCAAATCCCTACTGTGCCGCTCATTATTACAGAGATACAGCGCTGCCACACACAGTTTCGAGTTCCTTCACATCCTCGCCAAGCGGCCTGCACCATTAGGAACCTCGCGCAGCCATGTTTGCCGGACTTCAGTGGTGTGCGCCACCGACATGTCGTGCATCGCTAACGGATAGCCAAGGACGTAGCTTACCGGTGTAGCTAACCACGGTCTGCGATTGGGACACATCCGGGGTCACATGTGGCTGCCCGCATCGAAAGACTCCGATGGCAATTCCAGTCTTACATTAAACGCGCAATATCACATCGCAGCAGACGCAACAAACGTTACATCAAAAGATTGAGTAGGTGGGCTGCAGTTGCATGAAGATTGCCAACCCCATGTTGGGAACGCCTGAGATAGAGCCCTATCCTACCCTATGCACAATCTATCGCACACGCATCCCCTCTGTAAGGAGCAATCGAAGTGTTTGTTTTATTAGGCTCATGGCATGATGCACATGTCACTATCGCTGCCGCTGGTGCCGCCGCTGCCGCTTCCGCAGCAGACCTCTGTCGCGCACGCACACCCACTCCTGGCCTAGTCTGCCGGGTTAGGCATAGCTGGGCGGGCCTGCCAGCTGCTGAGCTCGCGGGGGCGGCCCGGCCCGGCTGCAATGCGACGGATGTTCAGTGCGGCTGACACGTCCCGATCGTACAACCTGATGTTGTTGATGCTTGTTGAGCACATCAAGCCCCGGATCCGGGACCGCGTCGCCATGCCGCGCACCGGGCGCAGCCACCTGCAAGGCGACATAGATCAATGCAAATCTGTAAGACCCTTCCTTGCCATACCAAGTGTTAAGTCATGTCATGTCTAGATTAAACCGTGAGATGGTGCCGGTGAGATGTCATTCTACATCTATGTAATGACTCCACTCCTACAATGCACATGCACATGGGGTCTCTCACCTGAAAGACTATGCCTGGCCTGCCACCACGTTGGTGCGGGTAGAGCTGACCCGGCTGGTACGGAACTCATGCACCAACACCACACGCCTGGGGAACTGCTTGCATGCCTCCCTCAGCATTTGCGTGACGGGCACGCCTCTGCTGCCAATGCTGCCGCTGCCGCTGAAGCCTGCTGCCCCATAGGCCAGGGCCAGGGGGCGACCTGTAGCTGCTGAGTTGCAACGTACCTCGGCCCCCCTCACAGTCTGCAACCAAGGCACACAAGGAGAGACACATTGTGAGCTCAGGTCCAGCCATGGCAAAGACAAGCATTGTGAGGCGGCGTTGGTGCTCGTATGAGCAAGCGATGACCCTCGCTCCAGCCAGAGCCACTGCTTGCCCAACTCTGCGCTTGAACAGCTCGATGAGGTTGTTGACAAAGCTAGTCTCCAGCTTCTGGCCCACGTCGTCGACGGTGTTGATGTCTTGCGGATAGCGGGGTATTGCGTCGAGCTCGGCATGGAGGTCAGGGTACGCGGCCAAGACAGCCTCCACAGCAGCGCTGGGCCGAGAGTTCTCGCCGGGGGGAGGCACACCGCGGCCGAGCTGCAGGAACAGGTTGCGCTCCGCAAAATCCGGGATGTCCGCGACCTCAGCAGGGATTTCATCTAAGAGCTCCTGGCTGTACGCAAGCACAGTGACGCGTGTAAAGCAGTCGCGCACCATGAGGCCCAACAGCAAGCTGGCGAGCAGGGCCCTCGTGCTGCAGGCCTCCGTCCAAAGCACAAGTTGGTCGTAGAGCCGCGCCTCCACCACTTCGGACGGCACGACCGCGCCCGCCTCTAACCCCGCAGCGGCCACACCCCTCATCAAGGTGTGCAGCTTACACCTCTTTGCGTGCCATGAGTTATCGTGGTTGTGGGCCTAGTGCGCTGCACCGTTAGCCTGCATGTTCCGCTGACTTGGTTCTGGCGGCGTGTCGGCCTCACGGTCAACCTAACTGTCCGAGGCATTACGATTACGTCTACGCTGTCTGTTTCGCTGCATTTTCCTAACTCGCTTCGCTAACTGTGGCGCTAATTGCCTTCGATGTCCCGGTTTTCCTGTTTTTTCCTGGTTCTCCTGTTAGTTCTATGTTTTAAAAAACCTCGTGGTGTTGTGTGTAGCACAACCAGCCATCTGCTTTGCAAGCCGCGGTTGCACGGTGGATGACCTTGAGCTACTTGACCTTAAACGTCGGCCAGACATGTCTCCTGGGTCATCTTGCTCTTGACCTCAGCTCGGCCCTCCGTACATTCCGAACCTGCCATTCGCCCATCATGGCTCATAGAGCTCGCCCGACAGGACGGGCAACTTGGCGCACAGAGAACACACACAGAGAAAAGAGGGAGGTGTTTGAACCAGACAACTTTCCTGAGGCAACTCTACGGGCACCAGAGGGACGGAACGCGACATGGAGTCGCGAACTGTTGTTGGGCAGCGGTCTGTGTCAGTAATCGGGCAACGCGAGCGGGTGGCAGCCCCGCCTTCTGTGCCCGTCCGACCTGCGCAAAGCCGCCGTACCAGGAGGATCGCTAAGGTGTTGGAGGTGCCATTGCAACCAGCAGTGCACTACGGCGACGCAAAACGTGGCGCTGAGCCGCTCAATCTGAATTCAGGGTTTGTTTGCTGCAACAGGATGAGAGCGCGATGCATCCCTGTGTGGCATCGGCCAGGCCCGCTGGTGTCAGCCTGGCCAGTCTGCCCATCCACGTGGTTGCTGCTGCTGCGGTTGCCTGCGAGCCTTCGCACACCCAGCACGAGCCTGCTGCTGAGGCAGCAGTCCCCCGAGTCAACCAGTTTGCGGATTTGGAGACGATACTGAAAGAGCGCGATGCTTGCGGCGTAAGTGACAATGCCTGTCTGCGATGCCTGGATGCCAGCCCATCATGAAGCTCTGCACGACGCAGGTGGGCTTTATTGCCAGCCTTAAAAACATGCGGAGCCACACAGTCGTCCAACAGGTGAAACAGGTTTCGCCTACGCAGCCCTCGTAGCCCGCCCTGCATGCCTCACCCTTGCGATGTCGATGGCAGGCGCTCACTGCGTTGGGCTGCATGGAACATCGAGGGGCATGTTCGGCCGACGACGACTCCGGCGATGGGGCTGGGCTAATGACTGAAATTCCCTGGAAGCTGCTGCAGCCGGACTTCCCACACCTGAACCCAGCCACAGCCGGGTGCGGAGCTTGCAGGTCCAGCTGGGCCACAGCTCAGGCCTGTATGCTGCAGCTGCTGCTGCTGTTTGGCAAAGTCAGCGTCCAAGCTGGCGTGCATGTGCGCATGCGTACGCAGGGTGGGCATGGTGTTCATGCCCAATGACGATGCTTCAGAGGCTGAGAGCAAGAAGATCTACGAGGAGGTGGTTGCAAAGGAGGGTCTGAAGTTCTTGGGCTGGCGGCAGGTGCCAGTGAAGCCAGAGGTGGTGGGTCGCTTTGCCAAGGCCACGCAGCCCCGCATCTGGCAGCTGGCTGTGGAGGGCAAGCCAGGCATGGTGGGTGATGAGCTGGAGCGTGAGCTGTTCATCTTGCGTAAACAAGTGGAGAAGGAGAAGTACAAGCGATTGCCGGCGGACAAGGCCTTTGACTTCTACACCTGCTCCCTGTCCACTCGCACCATGGTGTACAAGGTGAGGGGCAGCAGGGCGGAAACAGAGCGAGTTGGAAACCAGGTATCAAAGGATGCCAGCTGCATGCCCTGCCGCCTCTCATAACAGCTGTGCATGGTGAGTAGTGTGCGCTGTGAGCCAGTGCTGTGTGTGATGGCTTCTTCCGTGCAGGGCATGCTGCGGTCTGTGGTTGTGGGCCAGTTCTTCCTGGACCTGGCCAACCCCGCCTTTGAGACCTGCTTTGCCATCTACCACCGCCGCTTCTCAACCAACACCACCCCCAAGTGGCCGCTGGCGCAGCCCATGAGAGTGCTGGGCCACAATGGTGAGCGCAAACACCACCTGCTTGCCGCCCTGGTCACCAGCGTGACACCTGACCCCACCCCACCTACTAGTGGACCCCACCAGCTAGTCAGCCCCACCACCGGCCCCTTCAGCCCCTGCGTGTGCACTGGGTCCCTGCCAGTCAGTACCCTGGTGCAGGCTGTTCCCTGGGGCTGACAGCTGTATGTCCTATTGAGCATGCAGCACTAAACAGCCCACATCCTTCAAGCCTAAGACAGACCTGGGCTCGGCCCACTCCGACCCTACCCTACCCAACCCAACCTAGCCTGGCCCTTCGTGGATGGTGACCTCAAGTGTGATGTGTGGGGCGCGATGTGTGGTGATCTGGAGTGTGATGTGGTGTGATGCGCAGGTGAGATCAACACCCTGCAGGGCAACCTGAACTGGGTGGCTTCTCGCGAGCATGAGCTGAAGCACCCCATCTGGCAGGGGCGGGAGGAGGCCCTGACCCCGCTGTGCAATGCTGCCAACAGCGACAGCGCCAACCTGGACAACATGGCAGAGCTGCTGGTGGGGGGGCTGGGGCCGAACAGGGGTGGCATGGGTAGCAGCAGGGAGGCAGGCAGCGGGCGAGGGGAAGGGGACTCGAGCCGTGAGTAGGGGGGGCCGTGTGAGCAGAGGGGGCGGCAGGGTGTCCTGAGGTGTCAAGTACCATGCCAGGGGGGCGGGCAGGGCAACTGGAGGTGAAGGGCGAAAGGAGGGTGCTTTGGTCCATGCCGATGCTAGAACCAGTTGCCCAGGTCTTGGCAGTCAGCCGGAGGCCTGCCCTCCTACCCCTGCCCCTACCCCTGGTGGCTGCAGGTGCGCACTGGCAGTGAGCCTGCAGAGGCGCTGATGCTGCTGGTGCCAGAGGCCTACCGCAACCACCCTGACCTGATGAAGACCTACCCTGAGGTGGGCCACAGGGGGGGGGGCAGCAGGGGCTGGGGTGGCTGTTCCACCTGTCAGCTTGTTCTGCTGCCCACTTTCTTGGCTGTCAGGAAATCGTTTGGCTCCAGTTGGCCTGCCTTCCTGGCCTGCCTGCCTGCCTGCCTGCCTGCTTTCTGGTGTGCCTGCCTGAAGCCCTTGGTGTGGAGACTGTGGATCGGTTACCTGCATGTCTGGGCATGACACCTGCCTGCCTGCCCTGCCTGCCTGCCTGCCTGCCTGCCCACCTACCTACCCACCTACCTACTTCACCTGCCTTGCCCTGCCTGCCTGCCTGCCTGCCTGCCTGCCTGCCTGCCTGCCTGCCTGCCTTCCCAGGTGGTAGACTTCTACGAGTACTATGAGGGCATGCAGGAGGGCTGGGATGGACCCGCACTGCTCGTCTTCTCTGACGGGAAGAAGGTGCTGCGCACACTGCCCCCTACCCTACTTGCTGCCTCCCCGTCCCCCATTCACTGCCCCCCCTCCCCCCCTCTCCCCATTGCCCCTGCCCCGCTCAGAAAGCTGCTACCGCCACCTGCCGACCCAGGCAGCTGCCCCCCTCCTCCAGCCTTCCCTGGTGGTGTGTCGCTGCATGCCATGTCAACGCCAGCTGCTTGCAGTGCTGTGTACTACTGCATACCTGCTGCTGCTGCTGCCGTACGCTTGAAGTCAGCTGCTGCTGCCGCCAGGTGCCAGCTGCCCGTCTCATGACGCTGAGCAGGTGCTGTCTGGCTGCTACTGGCCTGCAGGTTGGTGCGCGGCTGGACCGCAACGGGCTGCGCCCTGCCCGCTTCTGGCGCACCAAGGATGACATGATCTATGTGGCGTCCGAGGTGGGGGTGACAGCCAGCTGGCCAGCCTCCCACCTCCGCTCCCCTCCCCTCCCCACCTGCCTGCCTGCCTGCCTGCCTGCCAGCCAGGGGACATGTGCATGATGGGGCTGGCTGTGGGAGGAGTTTGGGCAGGGAAGCCAGGAGGCGCTGGCGGTGGTCCCTGGGGTGGCTGATGGAGGGTGCAGCAGGGTGACGGGCGCGGCAAGGTGGGGTGACTGCGCTGCCCTCCTGCTCCTGCCCCTGGGGGTGGATGATGATGGAATGCCTGGAGGCTGTGACCGTGCTGCTCTCCTACCCCTGCTCCTGCTCCTGCTCCTGCTCCTGCTCCTGCTCCTGCTCCTGCTCCTGCTCCTGCTCCTGCTCCTGCTCCTGCTCCTGCTCCTGCTCCTGCTCCTGCTCCTGCTCCTGCTCCTGCTCCTGCTCCTGCTCCTGCTCCTGCTCCTGCTCCTGCTCCTGCTCCTGCTCCTGCTCCTGCTCCTGCTCCTGCTCCTGCTCCTGCTCCTGCTCCTGCTCCTGCTCCTGCTCCTGCTCCTGCTCCTGCTCCTGCTCCTGCTCCTGCTCCTGCTCCTGCTCCTGCTCCTGCTCCTGCTCCTGCTCCTGCTCCTGCTCCTGCTCCTGCTCCTGCTCCTGCTCCTGCTCCTGCTCCTGCTCCTGCTCCTGCTCCTGCTCCTGCTCCTGCTCCTGCTCCTGCTCCTGCTCCTGCTCCTGCTCCTGCTCCTGCTCCTGCTCCTGCTCCTGCTCCTGCTCCTGCTCCTGCTCCTGCTCCTGCTCCTGCTCCTGCTCCTGCTCCTGCTCCTGCTCCTGCTCCTGCTCCTGCTCCTGCTCCTGCTCCTGCTCCTGCTCCTGCTCCTGCTCCTGCTCCTGCTGGGCAGTGCAGTGCAGCACCCAGCTGTTCAGGCTGGGACCCTGCCAGCCAGGGTGAGGCCAGAAGACATCCAGGGGTTCAGATGGTCTGGCTCCCAATAGTCTAGTCCAGGGCTTACCAGCCTCCTGGCTTCAGTCTGGGTAGGCATGTATGGCAGGGCCTGTATGCCCAGGGGTATGTATGGCAGAGCTACATATGGCAGGGGCCTGGTGCACAGGGCGCAGGGGCACCTGTGTAGGTCTGGGTCTGGGTAGGTCTGCCTGGTGTCAGGGGTATGTATGGCAGGGGCCTGGCGCACAGGGGTTACCGGGAACTGCAGGGGGCACCTGTGTAGTCTTCCAGCTCTGGCAGTTGCAGACATCTACACCCATCCCCTGTTCAGGTCACCCCTGCTGCCTCTCCCCCTCCCCTTCCCCCTCACTCTCACCCCCTGCTGCCCACCCCACCTGCCCTGCACCACCACCCCTCTGGCATGCCTGCTCACCCCTGGCAGGTGGGCGTGCTGGGTGACGTCATCTCCAACGCCGCCAACATCGTGGCCAAGGGCCGCCTGGGTCCCGGGCAGATGGTGGTGGCTGACTTCAGCTCCGGCACCTTTTACGAGAACGCCGACATCTCCCGCGCAGTGGCCACCCGCCTGCCCTACAAGCAGTTCCTGGCGGCCTCCCTGCGGCGGCTGAGCGACATGGGGGAGAGCAGCTTCTTGTCCAGCCCCACCCTGGACGCCGCCACGCTGCTCAAGCTGCAGGCGGCCAGCGGCATGGGGGCAGAGGATGCGCAGATGGTGGTGGAGGCCATGGCCCAGGTGAGGGGGGATGTTGAGGTGGGGGGGGCAAAGGTGGGGGGTGTTGTGATGTGGGGGCTGGGGGGCCTGAGGTGGGGAGGGGGGTGCTGAGCTAGCCAGGGGCTCTCTTGAGCCACAGCTGCCTTGCTCAGCCTCCTGACGTGTGCTGCCGCGTTCTGCCCCCCTCATCTCCTACACAGTCTGTTGTGGGCAGGAGATGAGCCGCCATGGGGGAGCAGCAGGGGTGCAGGGATTGTGGCCCCTAGGGGCATGGTTGTGGTGTGGCTGAACAGAAGTGGTGAGGGTGGTGGCAGGAGATGGGTCAAGAGGGTTACAGGGCAGCAGGGGTGAAGTTGTGTGCGGCTGAACTGGGGTGGTGAGGATTGTGAGGGTGGTAAGGGCTGTGGGGCAGAGTAGTGGTGTGGATGTGGTGGGCAGTGAGGGATGGAGGGGTGCAGCTGGTCCTCCCATCTGCTGCCCTGCTGACCCTGCTGCCGCCCCCCCCCAGAGTGCCGCCTCCCCCTTTCCGCCCCGCCCTGAGTGCAGACGGGCGTGGAGCCCACTTTCTGCATGGGTGACGACATCCCCCTGGCTGTGCTGTCAGACAAGCCGCACCCCCTGTACAACTACTTCAAGCAGCGCTTTGCTCAGGTGGGCGCCGCAGCAGCCACTCCGCAGCACAACTGTCCAGCAGCTGTCAGCTGCAAACTGGATAACAGAAATATCTTCAACGAAATCCATGAAGATGAAAACCACGATTAACCTGGTAAAAGGGCTGCAGGACAATAGAATGGTGTGGTGGAGGATGGGCATGCAAGAGGATGCCAGTCTGCCTGCCTCGCTGTGTCGTGCATCTCCTGCTGCTGCTGGACCCTATGCACAGTGACTGTCCCCTGCACACGTGCTCCCTGACCTGACCTGGCCTGGCCTGGCCTGGCCTGGCCTGACCTGACCTGACCTGACCTGACCTGACCCTAGTAGCTGTGGCTGTCTGCTGCTGGGTCTGCCTGGACTCCTGCAGGTGACCAACCCGCCCATTGACCCGCTGCGCGAGGGCCTGGTGATGAGCATGGAGATGAGACTGGGGGGGCGTGGTAACCTGCTGACACCAGGCGAGGCCACCTACCGCCAGGTGGGACCCCAGCTGTACTGGCACCTCCCACACTCCCCTGCCTGCCAGCCTGCCAGCCTGCTTAATGATGAATGGCCTGACGGATGGGCTGACGGCCAGCCTGGTCAGCCTGCTTGCCTGCCTGCCTGCCTGCTTGTCTCCCCTGCCTCCCCTGCCTGCCTTGTCAACTTGCAAGCTGATGGATGAGCTGACGGCCAGCCTGTCGAGATGTGCCATCAACAGTGTTCACTGCCTCAACCCTCAGCCCTCAGCCCTCTGGTGCCTTCACCCCAGCCGCCTGCCGCCCCGCTTGGCCTCAGGTGCTCCTGAAGAGCCCCATCCTGCTGGAGAGTGAGCTGCGCACCATTGCTGCCGACACCGTGCTGGGCACCAAGACCTTCAAGTAAGACCTCCAGCAAGCTGTGGGACAGGACCACGTCTCACCACCTGCCTGCCTGCCACCACCACGTGCCCTGCCTGCCTGCTACCATCATGTGCCTGCCTGCCTGCCACCACTTGCCAGCCTGCTTCTCCATCAAGCACTCGCACATATGACCTTGCCGCCCCTCGCACACCCTCTACCTACCCGTCTCTGGACCCTCCTGCCCATGAGTTTGCCACCTGCCCACCTGCCCGTCAACCTGCCAGCCTGCTGGCCTGCCCACCCCCATGCTTGGCCAGCTGCTGGCCTGTCCCCCTGCTGCCCCCCTGCTGCCCGCTGCCAGGCTGAGCTTCCAGGGCGGCCAGGAGGGGGCGCTGGAGGCGGCTCTCAGGCAGCTGTGCGCAGACGTGCAGGCGGCGGTGCAGGCTGGCAGCCAGTGCATCATACTCACTGACAAGTGGGTGCTCTGAAGGCTGGTGTGGCCTGCCATGATCTGGCTCAGATTGGGTAGGGCCAGCCACACCTACAAGACAAACTACCAACTCAGCTGTTGCCCTCCTCCTGCTGCTGCTGCAGCTGCTGCTGCTGCTGTCGTGTCTGCTGCTGCACATTGCGTTGGTTACCAACCTGTGGCGCACCCGGCAGGCTCCTGCTTTTCAACTGCTGTTCCCCCCTGCTGCTGCCACTGCTACCGCTGCAAGACCTGGTGCCAGACCTGCTGCCTGCTGCTGCCTGCTGCCAGGCCTGCTGTCACCTGCCACCTGCTGCTGGACCTGGTGCCACATGTAGTCTGTTGTGCACTGCAGAGTGGAGACCCTGGACCCCAGCCGGCCCCCTTTACCCGCCCTGCTGGCAGTGGGGGCTGTGCACCACCACCTCATTGCCACCGGGCTGCGCAGTGACACCTCCCTGGTGGTGGACACCATGAGCTGCTACACCACACACCAGGTGACGCACCCTACCCTCACACCCTCACACTTACCCTCTTCTTCAACCTTGATGTACTGCCATGCTGCTGCCAGGTGGCCATGTTGATTGGGTATGGCGCCCACGCCATCTGCCCCTCCCTTGCCTATGAGACCAGTCGGCAGTGGCGCCTGTCCAGCCGCACCCAGTCCCTCATCAAGGCTGGAAAGGTGAGCAACATGGTCAGGGCCAGGGCCGGCTGCAGGGGGGCCTCTTATGATGTACAGCCTTGCGCTCACTTCTGGAAGCAGCAGTCAATTGGTCACAGTGCACAGCCCCTCACCTGTGGAGCTATCAGCTGTGTCTCACGGCTCCACTGGAACTGGAAACTCCAGCTGACTCCAGCTGACTGGAAACACCAGCTGCAGTAGCTCTAGCTATGACTGGAGCAGCAGCAGCTGCTCTGTTGGGTCAGTTTGCAGCGCTTCAGCTGTCTGCAGGTGCATCAGGTGCAGTTGCTTTGTCACATTGGGCAACACTGCTGTAGCTGTCAGCTGGCAAGCTGTTGGACTGCAGCAGGAGCAGTGGTAGCCACAGGCCCAGGCCCAGGGAGCCAGGGTCGACATCAGGAGCTGGCAGGGGAGAGAACACTGGTGGTGGTCGCAGCTGGAGATAAAGACAGGCTGGCTGGAGCAGGGGCTGAGGCGGAGGCAGGGCAGCTTGCCTGAGGGCCCACCCTGCTGCTGCTGACGCCCCCAGGTTCCTGACATCAGTGTGAAGGACGCTCAAAAGAACTTCAAGAAGAGCCTGGAGAAGGGGCTGCTCAAGATCTTGTCAAAGATGGGCATCAGCCTGCTGCAGTGCTACCATGGCGCACAAATCTTCGAGGCCTACGGACTGGGCCGGGACGTTGTCGACTTGTGCTTCAGGTACAGAGCTGGCCCTGTAATGTGCGTTTGCCAGGGCTGGCCAGGACCTTGACTCTGGCCCTGGCCCTGGCCCTGGCCCTGGCCCTGGCCCTGACCCTGGCCCTGGCCCTGGCCCTGGCCGCCAGAGCCTGCAGGGTTCAGCTGCTGCCCAGTGAGCCCAGCTGGTGGGCATGCCTGCTGTAGTGGTAGTCGGAAGTCCGCAGTAGGGAGTTTAGGCTTTGTGAGTGACTGCAGCTGCAGAGTGTGGCCCCACTGACTAAGGGCCTGGAGCTGTTGGCAGGTGGCTGACCTGGGCTGCTGTCCTGCCCTGACCTGACCTGACCTGGCCTGGCCTGACCTGACCTGACCTGACCGCAGGGGGTCGGTGTCGCGCATTGGTGGCATGTCCCTGGCTGACCTGCAGCGTGAAGCCGAGGGCTACTGGTCCAAGGCATTCCCAGACAAGGCGCTCACCAAGCTGGAGGACTACGGGTTCATTCAGAGCAAGGCCAAGGTGAGAGGGGGAGGGTGAGAGGGGGAGGGTGAGAAAGGGAGGGTGAGAAGGGGAGGGTGAGAGGGGGAGGGTGAGAGGGGGGGGGGGTGGAGGGGGAGAGGGGCATGTCCAGGGCATTGGATGGCGAGGAGGCTGTGGTGGCAGGCTGCAGTGCATTCATGGCCTGGCTGCTGCCTGGATGCAGGGCGAGTACCACTCCAACAACCAGACCATGGCCAAGCTGCTGCACAAGGCCATAGGCCTGGGCCAGGGCTCTGCTGCTGACCCAGGATCCTATGAGGCATACCAGGTAAGGGGGAAGCTAGAGGAAGCTAGAGGAAGCTAGAGGAAGCTAGAGGAAGCTAAGAGGTACATGAGGCAATGAATGATGGGTGTCCAGGGGGTAGTGAGTTGCTGAGTAGGGTGGACGGCAGTGGGTGGGAGCTGAGGGGGTGGCCAGCTGCCTGCCCATCCCTCTGCCTTCACAGCCCTGCCCTGCCTGGTCCTCCTGCCCTGGCCTCAGGAGCATTTCCGCAACGCCCCCATCACCACATTGAGGGACTGCCTGGAGTTCAAATCTGACCGGGCACCCATTCCCCTGGAGCAGGTGGGGGCCAGGGCCGGCCACGCCCCCTATACACCTCTCCTTTCCTTTCCGTTGCCTCCCCTCTTCTTCTGTCAGTGCTTGTTTCCTACCATCCCCTACTCCCTTTCTTCCCTTCATCCTCCCCATGTGGTAGAAAGGAAACTACTGGGACGGCATGGGAGCCAGAGTGCATCAAGGGAGGAGCTTCCCCTCTCCTTTCCCGATACCCTGTCCATCTCTCCACCCCTGCTCGCCCCCACCTACATATATTCTTTTCTTTTATCACTTCAGCGCCTGTCTCTTGCCGCTGCAGGTGGAGCCAGCTGAGAAGATCATGACCCGGTTCTGCACTGGCGGCATGTCCCTGGGCGCCATCTCGCGGGAGACGCACGAGACCATCGCCATCGCCATCAACCGCATCGGTGGCAAGAGCAACAGCGGGGAGGGCGGGGAGGACCCTTCGCGCTGGGTGCGACTGTCAGGTGGGCAGGGGAGGGGCAGGGGGAGAGGAGAGGGGGAGGGGCATATGGGGAATGCAGAGTGAGAATGGGTAGGAGAGGGAAAGGAAGGCAGGTTCGCCCTTGCATCCTCCATTTGCCCTTGCTTCCCTCCTCACTTTTATTCTCTATTGAAACCCAGGATATAGAGGGGCAGGGGCATTGGGAGGAGAGAGAGAGAGGCAGTGGGAGGAGAGAAAGGGGTATGCCTAAGAGGGTTAAGGGAGGTTCTGCATTCCACCTCGACTTCCCTAGAGCCTTCCCATCCTGGCCATCCTGTCCTCCCACCCACCTGTTGCCCCTGGTGACCCCCTGCCCCCCTGCCTGCTTGCCTGGGCCCTGCAGACGTGGACGCTGCCGGCCGCTCCCCCAGCGTGCCCTATCTCAAGGGCCTGGCCAATGGCGACATCGCCACCAGCCGCATCAAGCAGGTGGCCTCAGGCCGCTTTGGCGTCACCCCCGAATACCTGGTCAATGCGGACCAGCTGGAGATCAAGATCGCCCAGGGGGCCAAGCCAGGTGGGTCCCCCATCACCCTCACCCACCCACCCACCCACCCACCCACCCACCCACCCACCCACCCACCCACCCACCCACCCACCCCTGGGGGTGAGAGCGTGAGCAGCACCCAGGTCTAGGCCTGGGCCGACAGCCAGTGGGCAGAGCAGAAGCCACCGCCGGCAGCAGGCTACAGGCCGGCGACTGACACCAGAGGCAGCTGGGCCAGCAGGCAGAGCCACAGCCAGGGCAGCTGCCACCAGCCAGTGCACCGGCGCTGAGGTGGCAACATTGATCAGTGGTGTCAGGCTGCAGCCGGGGTGTGCTCGAGCTGCAAGGACTGGAAGGAGTGGTGATGTAGGGCCCACAGGGCTCTCGCTCACTGAGGGTCCTGGTGTTGAGGGCGAGGTGTGTGTGCGAGTGTGTGGTGCAGGTGAGGGCGGGCAGCTGCCGGGCAGCAAGGTGTCCCCCTACATTGCTCAGCTGCGCCGGTCCAAGCCTGGTGTGCCGCTGATCTCCCCGCCCCCCCACCACGACATCTACTCCATTGAGGACCTGTCCCAGCTCATCTACGATCTCCATCAGGTAGGGGGAGCGGGAGGGGAAGGGTGCTGGGGTAGGGGAAGGGTGGGGTGGGAGCGGGAGGGGGGGAGGGCGAGGGAGGGGAAAGGAGGAGGGAAGGAGGGGGAAGTAGAGGAGAAAGGGAGGAGGAAAGGGGCAGCAAGGGAGGGTGAAGAGGGGGCAGTGGTGAGATCGTGGGCTGGGGAGGGAGCGAGAAGGGAGGGAGCGGGAGGAGGGGGAAGATGGAGGGATGTGGGGAGGAAGGGAGGGGTGACAGCAGTATCCGCATGGCTCCAGCCTGGCAGGCCCCCTGTGTGGTGCGTATTGTACCCTCGCCTGGTGTCCCTCTGCTCAGGTCAATGACAAGGCCAAGGTCAGCGTGAAGCTTGTGGCAGAAGCAGGCATCGGTGTCGTGGCATCTGGTGTGGCCAAGGCCAACGCGGACATCATCCAGGTGCATACAGGGACAGACAGCATCCCTGACTGGGGAGGGGGAGGGGGAGGAGTAGCTTGTTTGTACTGCCCTGTACAGGGCGGCACAAGGCGGCTGGCAGCAACCTCTACTAGCATTAGGGTCGGGGCCAGAAATGAAGTTGGCTAGGTTGAATTGCCCTGTACTGCATGACTCCTAGAGCTGCTCCTGCTGCTGGTGAGGCTGGTGAAGGTTGCAGTCGTGACAGTAAGGGTGGAGCTGGGTGGAAGGTGAATGCATAAGGCATGTGTGACCTGAGGAGCTGAGGAGTGAGGGGTGGTGTGCTGGTGGCTGCAGGTGTCGGGTCATGATGGCGGCACCGGGGCGTCGCCCATCAGCAGCATCAAGCACGCGGGTGGGCCAATGGAGATGGGGCTGTCTGAAGTGCACCAGACCCTGGTGAGAGTGCAGGGGCGACAGCAATATAGGGGCCACCTCCCACCCCCCCTGAACTGACTGGACCACACCCGTGGGAGCTGTGCTGCCACAGCCACCATGCCATGCCATGCCATGCCATGCCATGCCATGCCATGCCATGCCATGCCATGCCTAACCACCATTCCTCCCAGCCAACCCTCACTCATCTCCCATCATTCGACCCCACCGTCCCCATTGTCTCAGCTCAGCTCAGCTCAGCTCAGCTCAGCTCAGCTCAGCTCAGCTCAGCTCAGCTCAGCTCAGCCCCTTCCCCTGACTATGGGGAGACACCACATATGCCTGGCACCCATCGCTTGAGACCCCCCCATTGTCTGTGCGCTACTCCTTCACCCCCCCCTCCACTGCACCCACCCACCACGCCCTCACCCTAACCCTTATCCCCTGACTCCCCCTCCCCTAACCCTAACCCTGACCCCACCCTCGCTACCATTGACACAGTCAATATCACCAGCTCCATACTGCAGCCATTACACCCATCCTGCTGTGCGGTCGCTGTGTTGTGCTGCAGGTCCGCAACGAGCTGCGCGAGCGAGTGGTGGTCCGCGTTGACGGCGGCGTTCGCAGCGGCCGCGACGTGCTGATGGGCGCTATGATGGGTGCTGACGAGTATGGGTTCGGCACCGTGGCCATGATCGCCACCGGCTGCATCATGGCGCGCGTGTGCCACACCAACAACTGCCCCGTGGGGGTGGCCAGCCAGAGGGAGGAGCTGAGGGCAAGGTTCCCAGGGGCGCCTGCAGACCTGGTCAACTACTTCCACTTTGTGGCAGAGGAGGTGCGCTGATTAGGCGAGGGAGCGGGGAAGGGGAAGGGAGGGTGGGGTGGATGGAGAGGGAGAGGGGTGTGGTGTAAACAAATACAGTACTCAGGGACCCACTAATGTTGGGCAGTGACCGCTGCTGCTGCTGCTGCTGTTGCTGCCATCACTGTTTGCCTGCTGCTGCCCAGCACCAGACAACTTCCCGGCAGCTATCCAGCCGCAGTTTTTGCTACTCCTGCTCCTGCCACACTTGCTGTTGCTACTGCTGCTGCCAGACATCTTCGCTTTCTCCATAGCTGCTCAGCCATGTCCTCCCGCTGTCCCCCCTGCTGCCGGTGTGCAGGTGCGCGCCACGCTAGCCCAGCTGGGTTTCACCTCCCTGGATGACGTCATAGGGCGTGCTGACCTGCTGCGCCAGCGGCCTGACGCCCGCCTGGCCAAGACTCAGGGCCTGGACCTGTCGTTCCTCACCACCTACGCCGGCCCCTGCGGGGTGTCCAGCCAACGCATTGCGCAGCCAGTGCACACCAACGGCCGCGTGCTGGACGACGTCATTCTGGAGGATGAGGGCGTCATGGTGAGTGGGCAGGGAGGGGAAGGGGCAGGATCCAGGTGGAGGGTGGCTGGATGGTGATGGCGTGGTGGGGTCAGGGGCAGGCGCAGGGGGAGGGGCAGGGGCAGGGGCAAGTGGGTAAAGTCACAGGGGGCCAGGGCCTGTAGGGGGAGGGGTGTTGCAGGCCGACCCTACCTCCTGCTATGTGGAGTTTGTGCCCACTGCCTGCACCAGCCCTGCTCTGCCTTGAGCCTTGTCCCACGCTCCTCCCCCTCATCCTGACCTGACCTCTTCATCTCTTGATGCTCCTGTCTCCTGTATGGGGCACAGCTCCCGCCCTGAGCCCCTGGCCCTGGCCCTGACCTCTGCTTTGGCTTTGCCCGTCCGCTGGCCCTGACCGTCCGCTGGCCCTGGCCCTGACCTCTGCTTTGGCCCTGGTCTGTGTGCAGGCCGCTATTGCAGGCCACCAGCACGTCTCCCGCTCCTTCGACATCATTAACACTGACCGTGCCGCCCTGGGCCGCGTGTCCGGCGCCATTGCCCGGCGCCATGGTGACAAGGGCTTCCGGGGCAGTGTGGACCTCACCCTCACTGGCTCTGGTGGACAGTCCTTTGGCTGCTTTGCTATCCAGGTAGGCCCGGGCTGCTGCTGCGCAGTGAGGGGAGGGTGGGCAAGGGTGGGGGAGGAAGCAGGAGTAGGCAGGACACGCGGGTGGAGTGGGGTGGGGGGCAAGGGGCAAGGGGCAAGCATGGTTAGGGAGGGAGTAGGCAGTGTGTGGTGAAAATCAAAGTGGAGGGGTGGAGGACAGCAATGGGCTGAGGGCTGAGACAGTGTGGGTGAAGCAACCCATGTGAGTGTTTGGCAGGGTGCCTGCTAGCAGCATGCTAGGAGGAGAGGGGGTTGGGGTGCGTAATGAGAAGTGAGGCAGCCAACCTGGTGGGTCGAGTTGTTGAGCAGGGGAGTCCATCTCTTGTCCTTTCTGCCTTGCCTGCCCTTACCCCTCCCTCCACCCCCCCTGACTGATTGTCCTGGCAGGGTCTGAACGTGAAGCTGGTTGGGGAGGCTAACGACTACGTCGGCAAGGGCATGGGTGGTGGTGACATCGCCATCACCCCTCCCTCAAACTCTTGCTTCGATCGTGAGGCGGCCAGCGTGGTGGGCAACACCTGCCTGTACGGCGCCACCGGTGGACGACTGTTTGTGAACGGCCGGGCGGGTGAACGCTTTGCGGTGAGTTGGGAGAGCCTCCCTGCGTGCCTGCTCCCCCTCCCTCCCTGCCTGCCTGCCTGCCTGCCTGCCTGCCTGCCTCCCGTGCTTACCTGCCTGCCTGCTCGCTGCCTCAACTTTGTTAGCAAGCAGGCAGCAGCAGATACAGCTGCAAACATTCTTCGTACCTGTCCACCCATCGTGCCGCCTGGCGCCCCCTAGGGCCTGGCCCTGCACCCACCCATCTTCCAGCGCCCCCTGCACCCCGCCACCCAGCGCTGCTGCTGTTGCCCCGCTGCTGGCCCAGGTGCGCAACTCCATGGCGGAGGCTGTGGTGGAGGGCACCGGCGACCACTGCTGCGAGTACATGACGGGCGGCACCGTGGTGGCCCTGGGCCCTGTGGGCCGCAACGTGGCGGCCGGCATGACGGGTGCGCTGAGGCCAGCTAGGGGGAGGGGCGGACAGGCGAGCAGAGGGGCAGCTAGCCAGGGCCAGGGGACATGGGAAACCACACACTTGTCCTGGCTGGCACAGGCGTGCTGGCTGATCTCCACCCCCTCCACCCCCTCCCTGCTCTGGCCCACGTACACCATGAATGCAGCCTCACCACCCCTGCTGCCCCCTTACACCCAGGCGGCCTGGGCTACTTCCTGGATGAGGCGGGTGACTTTTGTGACAAGGTCAACACTGAGATTGTGGCTATCCAGCGCGTGATCACCCCGGCAGGAGCGGACCACCTCAAGTCCCTGGTGCAGGTCAGGGCAGGGGCTAGCAGCGCGGGGCAGGGGGGAAGGACAGGCAAGGTCAGGTCAGGCTAGGCCAGGGGAAGGGAAGGGTGGGAGGATAGATCTAGAGGTTCCTGGACAACAAGTTAGGTCAGGGAAGGCAATGGGGCAAGGGGAGCGGAGGGAGGGGAAGCAGGGGGGCACGGGGCAGGTGGTAGTGAGCTTCAGTCAGGTGTGTAGTGAAGGAACTTGTTGGCTGGCACTGCCTTGTGTCTGCTCAATGTGCTTGACATTGAGCTGTAAGCCAGCTTGTGCCCTTGTGTGCCTGCAGCTGCACGTGGAGAAGACGGGCAGCAGCAAGGGGCGCGCAGTGCTGGAGGCATGGGACCAGTACCTGCCCATGTTCTGGCAGTTGGTGCCGCCCGCAGAGAAGAACACGCCAGAGGTGAGGCATGACACAGCGGGCACAGGCCGTATCAGACGGCAGGCCATTGGGAGTGAGGTTGCAACACGATCAAGAGTGTTAGCTGTCTTAGCTCTGCTCGGCTATAGCTAGCTCCGTTTGGCTGTGGCTTGCAGTGTTTGGCTGCGGCTCACACCATGTGGCTGCAACCATTTGGCTCAGCTCGGCTTTGCTAGATTAGTTCGTGTGCGACCTGCACAAGCGATGAGCTTAAGATAACGGACTGACTACTGCATTTGGCACTGTCGTTACGTTCTACGGGTGATTGGTTGACGGTAAGAGTTGTTCAGCCGAGTCGAGCAGCCTTGGGATTTCCTGTCCTTGGTACTGTTCATCGCAAGGCCACGTGTGACAGTCGCATCGCATCGGTGTTGACTGCAGGTGAACCCGGCGTTTGAGAGAGTGGCGGAGAAGGTGGAGCCTGCCAAGGTTGCTGTCAGTGCATAATGAGCGGGCACAAGCCTTGTCTGACGAGACTGAATTAGGTGAAAAGGTTGTGCACCGTGACGTGCCGCAGCCTCCCGAGCGCAAACGTGCGTGAGGTTATGAGAGACTGATGCGTGAGGTTGGCGGCCTTGGCTGCATGGGGGAGGGGCCGACTGTGTATCAAAAGATGTTTCAATGACACCCGGGGCGCCTTCCCGTAACATCTCGAGAGCCACACATGCCTGAGGGATATCATTGCAGGTTTGTTGACCTACCAACGTTAGTATGTGCGAGCGGAAGATGTATCAGTGTAAGTAACGTTGATGATATCCTACAGGTATGGGTTTAGGTAGCGATTATCGCATTGGCAGCTGCGAACTACTCCGCGTCTCCTGGCAAGCGGCGCGTTACCTCTTGCGAGTGAGGCCATGCTCGGACCCTGCCCTCTAACACCCCTCGCCCCCCCTCGCAACCCCTTGCACCCTCCCACCCCCTCTCCCTGGCCTAGCATAGTCTGCCCCCCTACTCATACCCCCTCCCAGCCCCAGCCCCGCCCTTCCCCCTTCCCCCCCCGCCCCCCGGCCCCAGCCCCGCCCTCACACCCCCTCCCAGCCCTAGCCCCGCAATCCCCCTCACCCTCCCAGCCCCCTGTGTCGAGATGGGGTTTGGGGAGATGGGGTTTGGGGATGCAGTTTAATGGCTGCACATACAAGAAGCATGACAATATGCTCGTCATCAGAGTAACAGCTGGTATGCCCGAAGATGCAGCTGCGGGGCCAGCAACTAATGTAGCAACAGGAACAGTGACGGATGCAGCTACAGGACCAGCAGGGGTGAAGTATCGTTGTGTGAAGTATCGCTGTGTGTTTTCGAGTGTGTCATCGCTTTCACTGCGGCGACTGTCCCTAACTGTTTGCAGGGGAAACTGGGCCACGTCGGTCGCGGCGGTCGGTCGCGACGAAGCCCGCATGAGCAGTAAACGCATTAGTTTGAATGCCGAGTTGTGCGCCGCCAGTGCGACACTAATGAACCACGCTTCATCCCGTAGCTTATAGAGTTCTCTATCCGGGGATGTGCGTTACTTAGAAAGCACGTGGCTGAGACGCGGCGCCTTCTTGATTACCAGGGGTAGGTTTTCTGTTACATGGGGACACCTGAACATAAGCCTGCGTCCACAGTCAGACGGGTGGTGGCGGGCAAGGCAAAACCATTGATGTCCGAATTGCTAACCAGCACGATGTCCCTTCACGAAGTCACAGGAGCTGCAGAAGCGTATGCTTGTTTGTTCTGCAAGATGGCACCTCTGTTTGTGCACCTGTGTACCAGGTGCCATTGTGATGGGGGAGGGCGGTAAAGCAACCCATCGGTTGACGACAGAAGCGGTGTGAACTCGTGGTGTGACCCAGCGTGCCGCCGTGTACCGAATTACAAAATGCCTCGCAACCACTAGTTCGCCCTGCTAACCCAACCTGCCCGGTCGCGACAGCCTGACAGTGAATGTGTGTGATGGCTGACTACAGTGGCACACTGTTTCCCCTACCACCCCACTAAGCTCAAGAGCCCCAACAGCCGCCCCAACAGCAACCCCCCTCTCCCTCCAGCCCAAGCCAGCCCTTTCTCCCAGAAAGACCCCTGAAGCAACACTTTGCTGACACGCTGCAGCTTGCACATGCCTGACGGTGCGCTCTACCCTGCATTTGACAGCCCAGCCAGCCTTGCAGCTCACCCCGTCAAGGCCTAAATGTCAGGTTCCCCGCCCCTCTGCCTACCCCACCTCCCAAACCCCATCATGCCAGGTCATGCCATGCCATGTCAGGCCGTGCCAGGCAAGGTCAGCTTTGCGCCAACCGCCCACGATGCCACCGTCCAACATCCTCCTCAACCACCTCTGCTTAGCATTGTTTGCATCACACAGGCCTTCTGCATGGCCTCCTGCACCACCTGCCACTCCTGCTGGTGTGACCTGCATGACCTTCTGCACCACCTGCCACTCCTGCTAGTTTGACCTGTGGCTCCTCTGTCGCCTACTTGGTGGCCTCAGGCATGTACCACTGCAGCGGTTGAAGGAGCCTTTGCGCCTGCTGATGCTGCCGGGCTGTGGGAGTGGCCATTGCCATTGCTGGCTGCGGCTGCCTGCTTGCGCCGCCGCACCTCCACTATGGAGCTTGCCACCTCCATGATGCCTGCGCCGGGCAGGTCACACCAGGCATGGAGGTCACAGGATCCACGCAGGTCAAACTATAGCCAATGCAATTTGCACGAGTTGGGATGGGTCGGGGTGGGTCATGTGAAGTCACGTCAGGTCAGGTCAGGTCATGGTAGTAGCAGCCCTGTCCTGCTGGGTGATGGGCAGTGTCCTTGCCTGATCGTCCCAGGCCTGGGGGCTGTGTGGGGCGGTTGGTCCACTCGCGGTTCTGCTGCAGCAACTCCTCCCACCGCTCGTCAGCGTCTACACTCTGCACCCTCACAACCACCAGGGGCAGCGACTCAGTTCAATCCCTGGCCGCCACATCAACGCACGCATTTGTGTACGCAAACAACCCATCTGCTGCAGCAGCAGTGCGGCGGGGCCTTGGTCCTGCTTCATGATCAGATCCATCAGATGTGCTTACACAAACAGCGCATGCCATACCTTCGTCCCACTGCTCACCCACGCGCCCCCAGCAGCCCCTAGGCTGATGAGGACACCCCTTGTGCTGATGGCCTTGCTCCTCACCTGCTCGATGAAGTGCGCCTCAGCTTCTGAGGCAGCCCAGGTGCCGGCCTTGGTGTGCACACCCACAGCCTGCAGCCCCCAGGGCACCACCCTTGATCAGGGCACAAACTCCTTTGCCATGAGGCACTCAGCGCTGCACACAGCCCTGAACCAGCAGGCCCTCCAGCCCTGGCCCTGACCCTGACACTGGCCCTACCCCAGCCACACCCAGCTTGCCTGCCTGTCTGCCTCGCCTTTTGCCCCATCTTCCCTCCCCTCACCAACTCTCACCCTTGACCCTGCCCCTCCCAGCTGCTGTCCTGGCTACTCCTGCCCAGCCACCGCCCTGCTTAGCCGCACCCAGCCCTGCCTCGCCCCTCCCTCACCGCTTCACGCTCAGCGTTGGCGGCGCGCCAGTCACCACCGCGCACCACCCACTCCTGGAACTTGCCCAGCTTGCGGAACTTTGCGTAGCGGTCCGTCTGGATCTCCACGGCACTGAGGCCCGCATACCTGCACAGCGGCAGCCGCACGCCTGAGCTGAGGACCTTCAGCCTGGTGGTGACGTTGGGGCTGCTGTTGGGCCTGGCACCCAGACAGGTAAGGGACAGCAGCCAGAGCTCATCCCACCTCACCCCCTCTCCCCTCGGGCGCACACATCCATCCCCCGCAGGAAAGGGGCTGTAGAGTTCCCGCCTGCCTGCCTGCCTGCCTGCCTGCCTGCCTGCCTGCCTGCCTGCCTGCCTGCTGGCAGGGGTGCTGTAGAGTTTGCGTGGAGGCTGTGTCCGTCCGCATGGCAGGTATAGCCAGCCAGCCGACCTGCTGGCCCCACTGGCTCTGCCTGACTGCCTGACCGCCTGCCCGCCCCCATGCCTGCCCGCCCGCCCGCCCGCCCGCCTGACCTGTTGTAGGTGTCCAGGATGGATTGCTTGATGATGGGGAAGCAGGCCAGGGGGTCGGAGTGAGCGCCCCCCAGGGCCTCCGGCACGATCTCATCCATCACACCAAAGCTCACCAGCTCCGGCGCCGTGATGCGCAACGCCTCCGTGGCCTGCAGCCGCCATGCCGACAGCCTCGTCAGCCGCCATGCCAGGTCAGCGGCAATTAACCAGTCAGCAGCAGCAGCAGAAGCTGCCCTGGTAATGTCCCCGTTGCCGCTCCCCTCCCTGCCCTCTTCTTAGTTGCCTGATTAGACACTGGGCCAGGCTCCTGCCTTAGTGGCTCTCTTCCCCTGCTACCATGCTACCATTCTACCTCCATGGACAGTCTCCAGCATTGCCTCCAAGCCTCAAGCACTCCCATTGCCCTGATCTTTGGGTCTTCAGCCCTGGTCTTCCACGCACAGCCTCAAGCACCGCCACCTCGCCCTGCTGCCGCTGCACTTTGCCCGCACTACGCTGAGCTCCTGAACTGTGTTTTGCAGTCCGGGGGTCTAGATTGCTGCGGATACACCCACCCCACCTACCTAAGGCTTTGGCTTTCCTCCCTTGCTACCCTGCTACCCTGCTGCCCTGCTCTTCATTGCCTCCTACATCCACACCCTCCACCAGTGCTCAGCCCTGCCTGGCACTTGCAGCAGCAGCAGCAGCGCCTGTTTCCACCCAGACCCATGACGAGTGCAAGGAGCATGCAGGCTGCATTCGTAAGGAACAGTGTGGTGAAGCAGCTGGCCAGGAAAGCGGCAGAGCAGCAAGGCCAGCAGGAGTGACATCAGCATCAGACGCCTTTGTAAGGAAGCTGGGGGGTCTGGCATACTCAAGAAAAAAGGCCTTCTGCAGTTACCAGCTCTGATGGCTAACTGTATTGCCACACCCCCTGGTTGCCCCTCCTGCTCCTCCTCCTCCTCCTGCCCCTGCCCCTGCCCCAGCCCCTGACCCTCCTCCTCCTCCTGCCCCAGCCCCAGCCCCTGCTCCTGCCCCAGCTGTCCCGCACCTGGTTGGCCGCAGCCCTGCTCTTCCACAGGATGGCGGCGCAGGCCTCAGGTGAAGCCACGTAGTACACCGCGTTCTCCATGATCAGGTTCTTGTTGGCGCAGCCAATGGCCAGCGCACCCCCTGACCCCCCCTCACCGATGACCAGGCTGATGATGGGCACGCGCAGGCCAAACATCTCCCGCAGATTGTATGCAATGGCCTCGCCCTGTGTCAGGACAGGGCAGCGGGGGGTGGGGGCGGGCAGCAGCAACCAGGCATGGGGGGTGGGGGCAGCCGGTAAGGGGGGCGCAGCATGAAGGACCGAAGCAGCGGCTGCAGCGGGCACCACGAGCTGCATTAGTCAAGGCACTGGACTCCCTCCCTCCCTCCCTCCTTAGTCAAGGCACTGGATGCCCGGGGGTTGCTGCCAGTGACCAGGTCCCTAGACGTCCCTACAGCACATCAGAAGCTGCTGCTGCTGCTGCTGCTGTCCTGCTATGGGGCAATGGCGGAGGGTGATGGTGAGGGCCTGGCGTGCCATTCCCACCAGAGCCTAAACAACAGCCAGGGGTGGCCGTGTCATCCATTGAGCCCTGCCGGCCACATCAACTGCTAGCCAACCCCTCTCCCTCCTCCCTCCCCTGAGTCCCCTCCTCCCATAGTCCCCTCCCCTCCCCCTCCCCCCTCCTCCCCCTCTCTATCAGCTAGACCCACTGCCAATCTCCTCCACCCCTCCCTCCCTCGTTCTCCCTCAACTACATCACCTGGTGTCTCCCTCACCCCCTCAGCCCCCTCAGCCCCTCAGCCCCCACCCCCTCACCCCCTCAGCCCCCACCTGGCCCAGCTCCTCGGCGGCACGCCCTGCAAAGGCCCCGGGCGTGTCCACAATCGTCACGATGGGCAGCCCGAACTTGTCCGCATGGCGCATGAAGCGCATGGCCTTGCGGTACCCGTTGGGCTGGGGCATGCCAAAGTTGCGGCGGATGTTTTCCTGCGGCAGCAAGGGGGGCAGCGGGCGGGTGCGCACTGGACACGCGGCGCAGGCACAAGGCTGGGAGGGGCACCAAGGCCTGCCTGGCTGCTCACTACAGCTGCAGGGCAGAGTGACCTCACACACACTGCTACCACCACTACCTGGTCCGTGTTTAGGCAGCCAGACCTTACCCCTCACCCTCCAGCCCACTGCGGCTGCACAGCAGCAGCTGCATGTCCGCCTCAACTGATGTGCCCTGGCTGCTGCTCTGCGGCGTCCCTTCTACTGCCGCCACCCCTCGTGCCTGGTCCCGTTGCACCCCCCTCCACTGCCATGCTGCTACTGCTGCTGACATTGATGACCACCCTGATGCTGATGGCACTGCTGCTGCTGCTGCTGCTGCTGCCCTCGTCCCTAGCGGCCCACCTTGGTGTTTCTGCCCTTTTGGTGCCCAATGAACATGAAGGGGATGCCATCCATGTTGCCGATGCCGCACACGATGGCCGGGTCGTCCAGGCCCGCTCGGTCTCCATGCAGCTCAACAAACTTGTCCGTGATGTTGAGGATGATGTCCAGGCAGGTGGGGCGGTTGGGGTGCCGCGCCACTTGCAAGCGCTGTACCGGGGTAAGCCGCGTGTAGGTCTCCCGACGCAACTGCAGCCAGGCAGGGTCAGGGTCAGGGTCAGGGTCAGGGACCTGCACCCTTAGCCGGGAGCTTGGCTTCCTAGCACTATGGTGGCGCCAGGTACATGCTGGGTGGGTGGGTACAGCAGGGGAGCCTGTGCCATGTGCGGCCTTTGTGAGGAGGCTGGGGGGTCTGACTTGTATAGGAAACAAGGGGTACCAGCCGTGAGAGAGCTGCAACCCAACCCGACCCATGAAGAGCAAGGAGCATGCAGGCTGCAGGCGTGAGCAGCGTGGGGGATTGCAGCAGAGGGGCGCTGCCACATGCCGGCTGATGGTACTTAGGCAAACTAAATAAGGCAAACATGCAGGGTCCACATGGGGGGCAAGCAGCAGCAGCATGGCACATAGAGGGGAGAGAAGCAGCATGGGGTTTTAGCGGGGGTGCAGGGAGCATGCAGGCTGCATGCGTGAGGAGCAGCGTGGTGAAGCCTCCGATCAGAAAGCGGCCAAGCAGCAAGGCCAGCAGGAGTGACAACAGCATCTGCTGCCTTTGTGAGGAGGCTTGGGGGTCTGGCATACTCAAGAAACAAGGGGTTGCAGTCTCGTGGGAGCTGCAAGAGGCAATTTGCCTAGCCATGTGCCTAGCCATGGCCTAGCCATGGCCTAGCCGTCAGTGCAGCCACACATTCAGAGCCGGGCAGCACAGACGGGGAAAGGGGAGCAGCGCACCCTGCAGCAGTAAGGGGTTGTGCTGGGGCAGGGGTGTGAGGGGGGGCAGGGGGTGGGGCAAGGGGGCCTGCTTGCCTGCACTCCTGCCTGCACTCTTGCCTGCACTCTTACCCTTCCTGCCTCCTTTGTGTATGTATGTATGTATGTATGAATGTGGGTGGGTGGGTGGGTCAGGAGTAACCAGGTGTGCCAAAATGCCGGGCTCATGATTCAGGCAGGGAATGCTGAGCTGGAGGGTTACCTGTCGGGCCCTGCTCTCCAGCTCAGCTATCTGCGGCGAAACGTCGACGCCGTTGTCCTCCGCCACTTTGCGGACCTGCGGAGTGGGGTAGGGAGCAAGATTACGCAGCGGCTCAGCGACCTGCGCAAGCCAAAAGCTGGGTTTACCTCCTTGATGCGCTTGTCCAGTTCCAGCAGCGGCTTCTCAAAGTCTAGCGTTGTCACCGTCTGCGCCCTGTCTTTGATTGGGCCGAAGCGGGACAAGATGGTTTCAAGCCACTCACGGCCCTGCGCCACGATCTCTCCCTTGGGAGCATCGGGCGGGGTGACTTTGCGGGAAAAGACACGAGCCGCGACTCGGCCTCGGTTGGCGTTAGAGAACCGGCTAGAGGAAGAACGGCTGCAGGAGGTGCATTCTCCAGCGGCTTGGCGATGCATGTTCAACATTGCCAAAGGATTGCCCTGCTCCGGATAATGCCGTCTGGGGCAAAAGCAGCTGCCTTTTGACGGATGTTTGCGCAGGCAGACGTTTTCGCTCGGAGCTCGTTGCTGGATGGCAACCCGCAGGTATCCCAAACTGCATGGACGCATGAGTGAGCGTTTTCATATTACTACACAAGGCTGATTGTCTCTAGCTGGTTTCAAGTTTTAATCCCTACAGCCCTCATGCAACTCATGAGTTGTAATCAAACACAGGCTGCGAGATCGCTGTTGTAAAGGCTACTGATAGTGTGCCTAGTTCCCACTTCAGCTCAGCCTTCTGGTGTGTGTGCCTCCAGGTCTACTACTAGCAAGAGCTCTACTCTACTCTATAGCTCTTACTCACACACACCCCCTTTGTGAGGGGTTCGGTGTCTTGTTTTCTTGGGTTGTATTGCTGCAGCTGGCTATTGCCGCCACTTGCGCCGCCACTTGCGCAACAGGTCACCCCCGCCATTGGCTGCACCCCTGATAAACTCCGACCGGTCTTTAAGAGTTTTACAGCGATTTTTGCGCAGGGCGGTGCAGCTCATCAAAGCGAAGCTAGCGGGCTGCTTGGGCTGATGTGCACCTGTGCCGGGGCGGGCGGGGGTGTTAAGAATTCTGGTCGCGTTGTGCCGGGAATGGCCTGCTTAGTGGGGCAGTGATCAGCGATTAGCTATCGCGCTCAGCGGCCCAGCTTTTCAAAGTTTTGAATTTCTTGTCGGGCGCCGGACATGTGTTCTAGTGCTAGTGCTAGTGCTGATGATATATTTAAGAGTGCTGGTATGACTTATGCTGTCCCTGTACCCGAACAGCGTGCAACTCGTGTCACGTCACCCCAAGTCAAACTGTTATAAATGGGCACTTTTTCCGGCCGATATAACTGTCTAACCAGGACGTCGAATGATGAACTGCCAGTTCTGTGCGGCTCCTTATGTGGGCTTTTAACGTGTAATCAGGACAGAAACGCGTTGCCTTCATGTGTGGGCCGTTTCATGTGTGGCGATCGACATGGTTATCAGCTCAATTTCTGCATCGTTTTGACTAATTCTAGCTGCTTTTGGCTGTTAAGGAACCACTGGCACCAACAATCGGAACACTGTGAAGTTGCTGTCACATGTGGACATTTGAGTGCTGTTACATGCTGGTTTGAAGATTAAATTGGATGGTCGCTAAGAATGTCTGCGTGCAAACCGCTGGGGCTGGCTGCACTCTAGTCATGCCATAAGCAGCTTATCGCGCCGATCGGCGGCCTCATCCGTGCAGAGATGAGTGAGAAGTTATCTCGTGAGCCATGGGGGTGCAGCCAATGGCGGTCAGCTGTGACACCCGTGAGAAAATGTTCGAATGGGCCAGCATGGGCCAACCAGGCCACCTCGTGCCGCGATTTTTGCACCCGCTTGCTGCATAGGTCTAGTCAGGGCTGTCCCTTGATTATTCCTTGCGCCCGCCAAAGTGGACCCCTCGAAGCAAAGCTTGTTTGGGTCATAGCTGGAAGGTTAGAAGCGCTGTGGTGAGCCCCACGTAGCCCCGTGCTCGAGTTGTGACCTTTTGCCGAACACATGTCGTCGGCCGTCTTGCTGGGTTAGCTGACAGTAAGGACATTTCGCTCTTGTTCCGATGCGTAGCTGCAGAAATGAGCGCGTGAGCTTAACTAACCGTGGCCCCGACCGCGACCATGCAGGGCTGCTGCAAACCCGGCCCCCGGTCCAGCCTGGGCGAGTTCTGAATTGAAACTTCACAGTCAGCTCCACTTTGGCATAAGGTACGCGATGGGACAAGCTGCACCACAATGCTTTCAGTGAGTGAACAATGGCAGGGATTCATATCATGTCACACACTACGAGGTGTCACATGGCACATGTGTAACCAGTAGGCCTGAAACTTGTGTGGTGTGCTGACAGTGCCTATATCAACTTCCTGCCGTGATTTCAGCTAAAGGTAAAATTGCAGGCAATTACAGCATAGTTATAACCGCAGACTGCAATGCCATGGATGATGTCATTGCCCAACAATACATCCCATGCATCACTTGCTGTGTGTGCTCTGCAGGTCCATGCCTACGTTCCCACATCCCCTTAAAGGCCGGTCCGTGCTGCTTCAGGGCATTGTGATGAAGTTAGACCGATGCGTTCTTTGCACGGTGTCGACTGCACCATGCGTGATAGGCAGATGGCAAGCATGGACAGCTTTATGCGTGGCACCTAATGGAGGGGACAGACGCTATATGGGAAGTACGTGGTGCTTCTAAACTTAGCGGCCCAGCGCGTGGTGATGCCCTAGGGCCAGCCACCCTTGTGGACAACACACTCCGAGTTGGGTGTGAGGCAATGCGCCTCCCCCTTGTGGCCCACTATAAGTGTGTGCAGCGGTTAAATGTGGAGGCTAGCATTTGCCCACACTCACCGTGCAACAGCAGCTGCAGCAGGGGTGGTGGTGGTAGGGGGGGGGCAGGTGGGCAGGGTGTGGGGCTGGGCTACACCAGGGGTACATGAGTTAAACAACTAGTTTAGGCTTTAAACTGCCTAAACTGCTCGGTGAACGACGTCAACCATAAACTAGTTCAATTCTGAGTTAACCTCTTGGTTTAGAAATTAAACTCGGAGTTAAACTGAGTTAGGCCGTGGTTTACTGAGGGGCTCATCAAACCAGGTTTACCATGGCAACTAGGCAACCATGGCAACCAGTTCAACTCGTAGTTGAACTCCCGCTAAACTCGATTTAGGCGAGGTGAACGACGACGTAGTTTAACAGGTTACACTGCGCGTGTAACCCGCTGTCACATGTTAAACCAGCAGACCAGTTAAACGACATGGTAAAACTAGCATCGGCACCTCCCAGCCTAGATTGTATGTGACAAGGCACAATCACAAGGCTACAGCAAACTCCTGTGTGTTTCAACGTGCGCAATGCTGCACCCAGCTGCTCACAGCTGCTTAAAGCTGCCCTCAATTAATTGGCTTTTGCCCATGAGTGGCTGTTGCTGAGTAGCTCCAAAGCTGTTCCAAACTGCTCCAAAGCTCCAGATGGCATTGTGGTGTGTGGGAGTGAGCTGGGTAGGCGATAACTACAAGCGCCCGCTCCATGCTGCCTGCTCTAGGCTGCCCGCTCCAGGCTGCCCGCTCCAGGCTGCCCGCTCCAGGCTGCCCGCTCCAGGCTGCCTGCTCCAGGCTGTTACGCCAAGGGCTGCTGGGTGCCGTGGGGTAGGGGGGAGGAGAGGGGAGGAGGGTAGGTAGGCAGAAGTGGTGGTGGTGGGATGGGGCAGGGAAGGGGGAAGGGAAAAGGGGGCCAAGGGGGCGGGAGTGTTACCATCAGACCTGCAGCCAGCAAGAGGCATCCTTGCAATAAGGCTGGGGACCAATCATATGCAGGGGCTGGCCACTTACAGTTTTGCTTCATGTCATGCCTTGCTGATTCCTTGCTGGCTCCTTGTTGGTTGCTGCTCTACACCGCTACCGCTACCTCGCAATCACAAAGCCATGCTACACCTGTCATGCTCTAGCTGTTGAGAACTGCAAGCAAGCATCAGCCAGCAAGCAGATGAACAAGGTGATGAAGCAGCACGGACCGGCCTTTAAGGGGATGTGGGAACGTAGGCATGGACAACGACATCATCCATAACAATGGAGTCTGCGGTTGAAACTATGCTGTAGTTGCCTGCAATTTTACCTTTAGATGAAATTACGGCAAGGGGTTGCTATGAGCACTGTCAACACAACACACAAGTTTCAGGCCTACTGGTCACACATGTGCCATGTAACACCACATCATGTGTGATGTGGTACTATTCCCTGCGAAGATGCACACACGTAGTGCATCGTCATGCAACCTAATCTATTGCGTACCTTGTGCCATGACGAGCCTACAGGTATGTTTTCAGCCTCAAATTCGCTGTGGCCGGACCGGGGGCGGGTTTGCAGCAGTTCTGCATGGTCGCAGTCGGGTCCACAATTCATGAGTCCCACGCGTTCATTTTGGCAGCTACGCAGCGATACAAGTGCCAATGTTCTCACTGGCATCGTCGGTCGCTCCACTTGCAAAGGGCACGAAAGTCAGCGCTCAAGCGATTACAAGCTTTGCGATGCGCATGGGGTCTATTGTACCGCACTGCGTCGACTGGACAGTTCTCTAGGCTACGCTTGGTCCAGATTCTTGGCAGGCTACGGAGGTGGACATCCGGCAGGGAGCTAACAGCGACGCGCTGAGCCCAGCGGTGCAAGTCTTACATGCTGGGATGGCCTGTACGTGATATGCGAAAAATATTCAAATTTCCGCAGGACGTGTCACAGCTGAATGGCGGGGGTGACCAACAGGCCTAGCCTCTAGCTGGCTTCAGTCAACGCGTGGTACAGTGCTTCACTTGGGCTGCTATCACTGGCGCACTTGGGGGCAGACATGTAACATCATGTCACATGTTTCTGGCCCTATTCGCGACTTTTTTTGTATTCTCTTTTTCTCTGATTCTCTGCGGTTGGGGCGGTTGGGGGCAACTACCCGTGGCCTGCTGTGCCTGCGACTGCGGCTGCGACTGCGATTGCGGCTGCGGCTGGTCTCGAAACTCTAGGACCGATGGGAGGCTCGCGGAGCGAGCTTGGCGGGTTGAAACTTGATTGTACTTGCGGCTCGATAACAGGCGCAGTTCTATCATTGATGCCACTACTCATCACTAGAACAACCGATAGTGAGCAACTGAGGTGTGTCCGCGATCGCTTGCCCCGGCATGGTCTCACGCGCAAGAGTTAACGCGCTGCTTTCCAATAGACGCACTTTACTTCGCAGCTGCCGTTGTGATGAACGCTAGCGAAAACGGTTCACTTTGTAGAGAGTACTTGCGTGAAGATAACCATCCCCATGTTTCAAACATGCGCCATGCCATGCCATGCAGCCATGCCTACAGACGCGAACGCCCGTGCAGCCAGACCGTACCTCATGGCACACCGTAGTTTAGCACACCGATCATGGCACACCGTAGTTTAGCACGCCGTAGTTTAGCACACCGTAGTTTAGCTCCGTAGTTTAGCACACGTGCACACTCCTTTATTTTGGTTCCCATGGAACGCTGTGCCGCTGCTGTGCCGCCGGATCAAAGCCTACAGATGCGAACCCCCGTGCAGCCAGCTCGGTGAGGTCGGACATCGGGAGTATCTCAACGACCCAACCCCCGAGCAAGTTCAAGTTTACTCGGGTCGTTTTCTAGGGGCCTGAATAAAGTTTGAACTTTCTCCGCGGTTGGGCGGTTGAGGGCGCGAGTGACGGCTTCTAACAGCGTGTATTTGCAACGTTGAGACACTCCCCGGGCAGAAGCTGGTACACAGGAGAATCGTGTATGGTTAACACTCGCATCGGTGCAGCCAGTCGGCGGGGCGGCCAAAAAGTGCAGCGGTTGGGGAGAAAACAGAAAATAGAATACCAAAAAAGTCGCGAATAGGGCCTCTATCTCCATTAGGCTGATCTTCATGCTCCGAGAACTCAAGTCACTAGGGAAAAACCATGTCCATATGCATTGGGTATACTCCACACAGCCCATTGACACCATTTAAATAGTCCCAATAGTGACCACTAGTGGTCCCTAGTATTCCCGCTAGTGGCCACTAGTGGTCCCTAGTGGTCCGGCTCAATGAGAGGCCCTAGTAAGGGACAAGGGGGCTGGTCGTCATGATTACAGCAAGATGCTCCATGTAGCTTCCCCTCGTTTACATACCTCTCCACCCTCTGCCGCGCGGTTCATGTTTGGCCACAGCCTGATGTACCCGCCGTAGAGGATGACCGACCTGTTCGGCCTCGGTGCGTACCACGACGACGACGACGACGACGGAGACGGAGAGTTTGGCGCGGTTGGGCCCGCTAGAACTAGTTCAAGCGGCTCTGATGACAGCAGCAGGTGCAGCAGCTCGTCTCGTTAGGGTGCGAGATGCAGCTGTCCAATAGTTGGTGTTTCACACGATGCCTAGATGCTGTGCACTTGCTCGCTGCTGCCTCCTGTACCTGCCACCCCATACACCCTGACCCAGTGTGGACTCAGCAACACAGCGTGCCCTGGAGGCTGAGGCCAAGCTGAAGGACTATGGCGAGCGCCAGCAACCTGTGAAAGAAGCTGGGCTCCTGCCTTCGGCCCTGTCTGCCTTTGATGAGGTCAGGCCTGGTGATGGTCCTGCTAGCAATGCTCCAGGCACCCCGCCAGCAGCAGCAGCAGCGGCAGGAGCAGCAGGGCTACCAGCGATTGTTGTACGAGCGACACAAGCTGTAGAGCACTACCGCTAGCTGCTCAGACCTCTTCCTTCCAGCTTTCTTATTCATGTCATCCCTCCCACCCCCCTTGATCGTGCCTCCCCCTCCGATATGCGCCCCCCTGTGCTGCTGCCCCCCCTGCTGCCCCTCCCCTGAGGATCCCTCCCCCTGCCCCCCCCTGCTGACCTCCCCCTGGCCCACCCCCCTGCTGCTGCCCCTGAGCCTAGGTGTCGGGCCCCCCTGAGTTCCTAGACCCAGAGGCCATACGCCCCATGGCCACTGCCGCAGCCCACTTGAGCGGGCAGCTGCTGGTGGGGGGAGGGCCTGCTGCCCCTGAACCCGGGCTGGGGGCGGAGGCAGGCTGGCACGGGCCCAAGGGCCGCATTCCCCCCGGCCAGACCTTTGACATCGCCCGGCTGGCACCCCCAGGAAAGGGTCAGAAGAAGTGGGTGAGGAACAGCAGGCAGTGAGGGCTGCACCTCACCTCACCTCACCTCACCTCACCTCACCTCACCTCACCTCACCTCACCTCACCTCACCTCACCTCACCTCACCTCACCTCACCTCACCTCACCTCACCTCACCTCACCTCACCTCACCTCACCTCACCTCACCTCACCTCACCTCGCCTCGCCTCGCCTCATTCCACCTGGCCTGGCCTGGCTGCGTTTCTGCATCAGGGACGAGGCTGAGGCGCGCGGCTTGCCCTCAGGCGCCATCATCCAGGGCGCAGCCAAGCGCTACAAAGCAGATGACGGACCTGAGGCCACCCAGCAGTACAGCGCCCTGCAGGTCAGCAGCAGGCAGGGAGGCAGGGCAAGAGCAGGAGCAGGAGCCTCCATGCAGCTGCCAGCAGCCCCATGCAAGACTCCGTGCTGACGCATCACAGGCTGCTGTCCCCCAGCCACCCAGGGGAGAGCCAGGGGCTGAAAGCTCTGTGAGCGTCGTGTAGCTCCCTCAGTGACATGTCACTGCCGTCGTGCTCCTGCCGTCTTGCCAGCCCCCAGCCACACACTCCAAACGCAGCTAGGTATTTGAGCGTCGTGTAGCAGGTCACACGGCAACTGGTCACTGCCACCGTGCGCATGCTGCTGCTGTTGCTCCTGCTGCTGCTGCTGCTGCTGCCGGCACATTGTCAGTGGAGGCTGCTCATACGATCGGCCCGCTCCATAATGCCCTGGTCCCCCCAAAGCCTCAACATGGAAAGAGAGAAAGCCCAGGCCAGGCTGTCCGCCAGGCATGCACTAGGCTGTGTTGTCAAGGAAGTAGCCTCAGGGCATGACTAAATATGGACTTAGGTGGCCAGGGTGAACGCATGGCCAGGCCACACCACTGCCCTGCGGGCGGCACAGATCGCCATGCTGGGTGGCAAGGTGGCGGACAAGGCTGCAGTGAAGGGCCCGGTGCAGCTGGCGGGTGCGGGGCCGGGGGGCCCGGGCTGTGAGCCTCCTCCCCGTGTGCCCAGCAAGGCCATGCCCGTCACTGACTTTCTGGACAAGGGCGTGGGTGGCAGCCTGCTACCGCGCAAGGCCCAGGTGTGTGAGGGGAGGCTGTGGGGTGGGTGTTGGGGAGGAGGGGGCAGGGGAGGAGGGGGCAGGGGAGGAGGGGGCAGGGGAGGAGGGGCAGGGGAGCAGCAAAGGGAGGGGGAGGGGGATGGCGATGGGCGCGGGGGCAAAGTACCAGTACTTCACACCAACGATGCCCATGCGTCAAGTTTACAACACCGATGACGCCCATGTGCCAGAGTGAAGGTAGCTAGGCTGCTCAGAGTGATGTGGTTGCTTGTTGAGTGGCTGGGCATGGTGTGGTGGGTGCAGGACCGGCGAGATAAAGAAAAGTCAAAACGCGAGCGAGGGCAGAGCAGCATTGGCAGCTGGAAGACAGAGGTGAGGCAGCAGGGGTGGGAGAGGGCAGGGCAGGAGGGGTGGGAGAGGGCAGGGCAGCAGGGGTGGGAGAGGGCAGGGCAGCAGGGTTGGGAGAGGGAAAGAGCAGCAGGGGTGGGAGAGGGCAGGGCAGGAGGGGTGGGAGAGGGCAGGGCAGGAGGGGTGGGAGAGGGCAGGGCAGCAGGGGTGGGAGAGGGCAGGCGGTAAGGCAGCAGCAACAGCTCCCATTTTTTCACACGCACAATGGCTGGTAGCGCCGTGATGGGCGCTGTGGCAGGCGTACCGACCTGATGACATCATAGCAGATGTTTTGGGTGCCACAGCTTGCAAAGGGTGTGGCACAGGCACGTTGCACGGGAAATGAAATCCAGGATGGCTGCACCCTTATGTCCCTGTCTACCTCTGTCGCCTGAACAAAAAGGAGACACCAGACAGCACCTTTATACTCGGGGGCTGAGGGCGCCGAGATGACGTAGTTTTGGTGGTGGTTATTTGACAACAAATCGCAACAAATCTTCACCGCCAGCTGGGTACGGCTGCTGGGCAAGTGCACTCGCGCTCGTGATGTGCTGCTTGTCTGCAGGCCGAGATGGCGCTGCGGCAGCAGTACGACTCGTGACGATGGCTGATCAAGGAGGGTTGGCGATGTGGTCTACGCTTTTGCTAGTGCAGCCTCTGGCGACGATACATTAGTTTTTGTTTATCAGGAGAAAGCTCAAGGCGTGAGGCGTGTTACTATCTCTCGTCAGGATTGGGAAACTCAGGCAAGGCACTGCATAGCTAGGCGCCTTTGTTTGGTGACGGTGTCATGCAAGCATGTGACATTGTGCAGTACACACGTGCCTCACTAGCACTTCAACATTTAATTATCTTCTTTCTCTCGCAACAGTTATTTCCTGTTGTACAAATACAAGCTGAATGTAAGCTGGTTTCGCCTGTGATCACACTACCAACACGCCACCCTGGTGCTGTTTATGCGCATTCAGGGCGTGTTATTTACATATGATGGATCCCGTCATGATCGCGACCACTCTTACGAGCACACTCACCTATTGCAAACCACGCAACTTTCCATGCAACTTTCCATGCAAACCTTCACTCGCATCAATGCTGGATGCATATCACCTATTCCGCGGACAATGCTAGCATGACCATCCATAGTATTATCAAGACACAAACATAGAGCTATCCAGCATATATCAGTAGCAGCAGCAATGAACAACACGCATTGAAACACTAGCATGCCCACACTATTGGAAAATCACATGAGCCTAAAGCGTACGGCAGCAATGATTCCCATGACCCTAACAGGCAGTACTCGCAATGCCCATGACGTTTAAAGCAGGCGCAATGCATGGGTTTTATAATGCAAAACTGCATGCCTGGGCCAGCCAGGGGGAGGCCTGCGGCACATGGTGTCATAGGTGGATGACCACACGAAGGTCTAGACAACCACCCAGCATGCAGGCAGTATGCTATACCTGAACCAGCACTCTCCTCTCCAGCATCTCACTCCCCACCCCACAGGCTAACCTGTCTGCTTGCTCTGTCCAGCTTCTGCCCAGCTTCTACTGGACTCCCACCACCACCTGGCGCCCCTGTACAACCCAACACTCCTCAACCAGGACCTCAGAACACGTCTGACACCCCTGAGCCAGCCAGGGCGGCAGTGGCACGAATTGCCCGTTCACGGTACCTGGGCAGGGCATAGGGGCAGGGGGTGCGACAGTCCAGGGGCGTGTTGGGCAGGGCGCAAGGTGAGGAGGGGAGCAGGGACAGGTGCAGGGGGGTCAACTGTCAAGAGGTGCAGCGGACATGGTGCAGGCGGCAGGGCGCTGAGTGCACGGAGGTTCAAGCCAGTCTGCTGGCTAGGGTACCGTTACTGACAACTCAGTCCAATGACACTTCACATTGTATAGTGATGATGATGCTGGTGGTGGTGGTGGTCGTGGTGGTGGTGGTGGCAGTAGTGGGGGTTATGGCGCTGAAGGAGGTAGTGGTCGTGGGTATGGTGATGGTGCTGATGGTTGTGGTTGTGCTGAACCTGGACTTACTTGAGCAGGGCCAGCTCCTTGGCCTTGCTCTCAATCATGACGTCCACATCCGCCTCCCTGCCGTGCAGGTTGATGGGTCCATACACGTAGTCACTGTGTGCCTGAGCAGGCAGGCAGGTGGGCAGGCAGGCAGGCAGGCAGCACAGCATGCCGCGAACCGCAAGGCCAGCCCGTACAGCCCATGAAGCAACCAACGTGTTCAGCTGGAGGGGTCAGCAAGCAAAGGGGATGGCAAGCAGGCAAGAGGGCAGGCAGGCAGGCAGGCAGGAGGGCAGGCCTGCAGACCGGCCAAGGGGAGGGCAGGCAGGGGAGCGGGCAGGCAGGAGCACAGGCATGAGTTCCGAGGTCCGGGTAGCAGCTGTGGGAGGGGTGTGGTCCCGGCCGCACCTGAGGTCGCTTGTCGTCCCTAGCCTCACTCCAGTGCACCACAGGCCTGACGCCAGGGGGCCAAGTGGCGATGGCTGCCTCAAAGGCTGTCTGCTCATCCCAGCCACCGGTCTGGAACCTGCAGCCAGGAATAAGCAGGCTGCTGGAGGGCGACAAGCAGCTGCTGGCGCAAGGTATTGCAGAGGGAGAAGACTGTTTTGGAGATGAGTCTTGCATCCACCCCAACACACCATACACATACGCAACGCATGCTCAGCATGCTGGCACGAGACAAGCTTCATGCCACAACCCCATGCTTGCTATGAACCAGTTGTGCTATCCGTTCCTGGTGGCACTTGACCAGGTGCTGTGCAGCTTCGCCGTGCTTGTGCAGGGTGTCCTAGCGGCATGCTGTCCCGCGTCAACCCACTTGTGGTGGTGGAAGTCAAAGGTGATGGGGACGCCCGCCAGCTGGTGCACCAGCAGCAGGTCTTTCACGCTGTACAGGCTGCCACGGTCGTCGTTCTCCACGCACAGCCGGGCCTTGCAATTGGGGCTCAGCCGCTCATTGACCACCTGGGTAGCAGTAGGGGGAAGTATGCTGCATGCACCACCCATGCACTACCCATGCAGTGAGCCCATGTACAGCAGCAGCAGCAGAGGTAGACAGGTACCAGCAGCAAGGGCAGCAGCAGCAGCAGCAGCAGCAGCAGGGGAGCAGCAGCAGGGACAACAAGTACCACTATCAATGCCTGCTGTACTGCCTTGCCAAGAGTACCCTGCCCCTCCTGCCAGTGCTCACCTCCTCCTGGTCCCTCCAAACCCACTATCCTCACCTTGGCAAAGCGGCGCAGCGTGGCCTCCTTATCGCCATAAGCACCGCCCACATGGATATTGATCTTGTTCCTGTGGCATCACCGCACATTGCCTGCCCTCCTGCTGCCTGCACTGGGATAGCCCTCAGGGACGACAGGCTGAGGCGCACCCCTGCCTCTCACATCTACTGCCCCGTCGCAGTCCTGCCCAGCCCTGCTCAGGCTGAAGTGCGCCCTGCTGCGGCTCAGGCCCTGATCAGGCTCTGCCCTGCCATGCTGCCTGGACTGCCTTACCCCAGCGCCCCTCAAGACTATGGCAGCAGCAACAACAGGCGGCCACTCATGCTTGCATGCAGATGTTACAGGCCATGTGGACTGCATGTGCTTTGGCCCAAACCAACCTGTGACTTACCAATGCGAAGGTTCATATCCCATCAGGTCAAAAATCTTGGAATGCTGCACGAGGGGCAAGCAGGCAAAGGGAACGCATGAAATGCTGAGCTGGTGGCACCTCACAGCAACACAGACAAAGGAGGGCACAAGCAGGGGAGGTCAGCGGCTCAGTCAGCGTCAGCCCATTGCTCTGCACCACAGATTGCCTATGCCCCACCTTCCACTGCCTTGCATAGCCAAAGCCAAGGAAACAGTACCCGGCAAAAGTACACAGGAGGTTCTACTGCCATGTCAGCGTCCTGCCCTACCCTGCTCTAGGCTTGTTGCCTTCTAGAGTTGCTGCTCACCACTTCCAATTCCATGCAAGAGTGCTCAGTCCAGTGATCCCTGCGCGCAAGCCCACCAGCGGCAAATGCATCAGTGCCAGTATCAGTGAGCTCATTTTGATGATGTTTAGTTACGTTGAGCAGCATGTCGAGTCAATATGACAATGGGAAATTCCTGGCGTCCGTCGCGAACGCACCGGTCATCATCCGCGGCGATCTTGCAGAACTCGGAGGGGTGGAACGTCAGCCGCTGGCCCACGGCACGCGCCGCCTCGCCCGCCTCGAACAATGCCTAAAAGAGCGTCACAGCGCGACTCGCGGTTGACTCAAGTGGTGACATGTAGAAGCGGTGCGAGGATAGGTCGCGTGTGCGGACAAAGGCTTGTTGCAAACATCGCCCACCTGCTTAATGGCCGGAAAGTCGGGCAAGTCCTCCAGCCTGCATTCACGCACACATGGGTGCGCTTTAGCATTTGACGTGCCAGGCAGGCGAGTCGATACGGGCAATGAGGAGAAGGGTGAGGAGGTGAGGAGGAGGGGCGCTGAGGTGAGCCATGCTCTGAGCTTGCCTGAGGCGATGATGTGGTCAAGAGGGCAACAGGGCCATAGCCAAGGCAACACACAGCTGCCGCACCCGACCGGTGAGTCACTTGTCTACCACCTGCACCGCTACCACCCACTGGTATTTGGTCATCCAAGGAAAGATGCCCGAGGACAGGCGGAACAATTGGATGCCATGGCGTGCATTCCAGCGGATGAGGGCGCCCAGGTCCTTGGCGTTGGCCAAGGCCAGGCTGGATACATGCGGTAAGCCCTTCTCCAGGAACGTCTTCTGCAAGGCGTCATTGCAAGACATATGAGTCAGGCAGACAGGGCAAGCGGAAGCCAGAATGGGCTTGCTAGGCAGGGGTAGGGGCAGGGGCGGGGGTGGAGCTGAGGAGGAGCTGAGGTGAAGGCTGAGGTGGAGCTGGGGCTGGGGCAAGACCGTGGGCGGGAGTGTGGGTTTGCCCTGCCCACACCTCACCTGCACACAGTCCCTGGAGCTGTACACGTCCCACACCCGCAAGGTGGCACACAGGCAGGCATACCTGCGGACATTGACAGCATGGCAGCGGAGCATGATTGCAACATGGCCAGGAGCAGCAGCAGCTGGAGTGGCAAGGCAGGTATCAGGCAACAGTACAGCAAGGCATGGCTGAGTGCCAGGCTCCTGAGGGAGTTCAGGCCAGCACTTGGCTTTGACCCTCAGCTGCCACCAGTACTGCCACTGCTGAGGCCTTGCATGCTGGTAGTGTCAGCAGCGCAGCCATTGCTATCATTACCTCCTTCAGACATTTACTCACCCTAGGTTTGGCACAATCTTGGGCCATGGGTTGGCACGAGTGGTCGCGTTGAATGCAGCATCCTCGCCTGGCTGCAAGGTTGCACCAGCCACACACCGGTGTGTTTCACGCTCATGTCACGCAATACTAGCACATAGGACACGTGGGGTGGTGGAGCAAACAACAAACAGGCTTCGTCGCGAAAACATACACGCATGGGTGGGGCGTAGACATTACTTACGTGCATATGCTCCGACAGTAGTGAGTTAGGGATAAGCAACGGAGCCACGAACTCCAGCGCATTCCCCGCCTTCACTTCGCTCTTTGTGCCGGGCTGAATAGCGGCGGCTGTAGCGTCAACCACTGCCTGCACCTCGGCAGGCAGCTCATCGTCGCGTCCACCAACATCTCCATCCTCCTTCTTGACTTCCACGCCTGTGCAAAGTACGCATTCGTCCAAGTTTGGAGCATATGGGTGCGATCGCAAATATGGATGCAGGACGACGCATGTAGCAGTTTGCTTCACGAACCCACCAGGAGTCGCAACTGCTGCCTGGCTGCCAGCCACCTCCGCTGCTTGCTTCGCTAGCTCCGCTTGCTCCGCGGCGAGCGATGCCGCAGCCGCTGCTTCAGCCTCCGCTTTCGCCTCCGCCTCAATGGCCTTCTTACTCTTTCTCCCCTTCTTAGGCGCTGTCGTCACCTCCACAGGTTCGACTGCTTCTACACTCGCCGCGGCCTTTGCTTTTCCCTTGCCTCGCTTTACGCCCGCGGCCCCGCCGTCGTCGTCATCATCGCCTGCACCTCCCTCCACCAGCTTTACCTGTGCCTGCCGCTCTGCCAGCAATGCGGCAATCTTAACCTGTTCGGCCTGAAGCTGCACCACCACGACGGCCGCAGACACAGGATCCAGGTCCTCCGCGTGGTACGTGAGCACGCTGGAGTGAGAGACATGTGTGAGACGGTGCGGAAGCAGGCTGTGCAAGCGGCTTGTGTTCGCGTCAGCACCCTCCGCTAACTGCCAGGCAGGTCGCTTTCCTGCATCTGGTGCCGCCATGCGTCCATCCGCAGGCGGCATGGGTGGCGTTTGCGCTGTCACGGCCATCGGCACCAGTGGCGAAGTCAGCACGGTGCTCGCATCCAGTGACTCCGGGGGTGGTGCGCCGCTGCTGGCTGCCAGTGAAGCGGGGAGGTCGAGGAGTGAGGGCGGGCTGGTGCTATGGACTTGCGCTGGTGATCGCGGAGGCGAGTGCAGGAGCGGCAGCATCTCGCTGCCAGGAAACAGCATCTGGAACGCCCTGCGCCACAGCAAGGCACGACAACAAAGGCCAGGTCACGCTTGCGCACCGTGTGACGCTTGCAGGCCATGTGGACAACATTGTCCTGCGTGCAGATGCTTGCACTGCTATGTGGGTGCAGCACCCTCCCGCACAGCCTGCGTGCGTGTCACTGTTCTGGGCTGAGCTGCAAGCACCATGCCCAGTGAGAGTGTGGCCCAGCGCCACGAGGGCAGCAGCCAGCGTGGCCCCGCACCTGACATGCGGGTAGGTGTCATACAGCATGAAGCCCGCCCCCACCTCACTCTGCAGGCACCAGGCAGCACGGCCCTGTTACCTACGCACCTTAAACGCACCACTGGCAAGCACAGAGCAGGGCACCTCTTGCGGCAGGACACATCCATGCAACGCTACTTAACCCACTACACCACCCTGGCTTCCCCTTCCTTACCTCCCTCCTTACCACCTCCTTACCACTCCGACTCTTCCCTTCCTTACCCTTTTCAGCCATCACAAACACCAACAGTCCCTGATCCCATGTCGCCCCCCTCCTCCACCCAGCCCCACCCAAACCTCTTCCACTCAGACCCTTACCTGGGATTCGAGCGCTGCCGCAACATCCGCCCCCTTGGCAGCCTTGGACTTCCGCACGACCTTGGGTTTGGCAGCCTCCTGCACCTCCTCCTTGCCCTCTGTGGCCCTAGACCTGGCGGGAGTCTGACTGCGGCGCCCTCGCTTGGCTGCAGGAGGGGTGCTGGCGACCTCCCCCTCCCCCCCGGGCCCCTCCACACCGGGGGCGGCTGCACCACCAGAGGGGCAGGGGGTGGTGTCGGGGGTGGCAGCAGGGGTGGCAGAGGGGGTGGCGGCCGGGGTGGAAGAGGGAGTAGCAGCAGGGGACGCCTGCTGGGTGGGGGCTTTGCGGCCACGGCGTTTGGTAACTGGGGTTGCAGGGGTAGAGGCAGAGGTGGGCGGATCAGGCAGGTCGCTTGTGCTGCCTGCTGCTTTAGGGGTGGAGGCGGGCTGCGGTGTGGCGGGAGCTGAGGTGCTGGCTCGTGTGCGCCTCCGGCCAGGCGTCTTGGCAGGAGTCTCTGGATCAATTCCTGCAATAGGCAAAGCACGATTGTGTCACTGACGGACAGCACCTGTGCCACATTGAGCCATGACAAGGCAGCACTCCACAACCATGTTTACAATTCAAGTGCGGGCGAGTGTGAGCTCTACACGCCGAGCCACCTGGTGAAGCGGGGGGCGCGTCCATGTGCTTGGCGGCATCATCGCCCTTGTCGCCACCGGGATTATGCACTGCGAGGCTTGGGCTTACAGAGTCTAGACCAAGCGGCAATTTGAAGCTTAGAGGAGACGCTGGCGTAGTGCTAAGTATCCCGGCACTGGGTGCTCGCCCTCGTTTCTTGCCTAAGGCAGTGTTGACTGCTGGAGAAGAGACAACATCAGGCTGAATGGGGGCCGCGACGGCCAGCTGCGATTTAGCCAAGGACGCGGCCTGTCTTTGACCCATGATGTTGGGCCAGGCAGCGTGTTTACACGCTGCCAATCGACCCGACCAAACTGTTTGGGAAGCCACGGGAATGAAGTGGAGCAACAGCGGAGCAGGAAAGCAGCACGGGAGCTGGACAAAGGCGGCTAGGAGGGGGGTACAAGCTGCTAAGCTCCTGACCATTCCATCCCCTGTGACGTCTTGCTTTTTCATTCATGCATGATGATTTTTGTGGACGGCGGCGACTTGCCGCCGGCAAGGCACCCTTACAATTACCCCATAACATTTGCCCCTAACCCGATCAAGCAAAAGAAGAGCCACAACATACATACTAGGACGTGATACATGCCAACACTCAGGAGCGCTGATGTGTAAAGAGGCAAACCTGGTTGCAGGCAGCCCAGTGCAGGCAGCCCAGGGTTGCAGGGCAAGAGTGTAGCCCTTCAGCAGCTGACATCTAGAGGAACAGTCCAGCTGTCCAGGCCTGCATGTAGAATGGCATTAGCGCCATCATAACCGCCATTGTTCAGGGTGCAACCTGAAAAACCTCATGCCGCTACTCAAAGAGCGCATGCCCCCCTGATGCACTTTGTCCATGTGCAACACCCTTTGTCTAGTTATTCGCCCAACATTGACGAATGGGGCAGTGCCTATCGCTGTGCGGCGATGAAGATCAGCCCAAGTACGTTAAGCATGCCGAACAGGGCATTGCACTTCAGGCCCCGCCCCAAACGCCCCAAACTACCCGGGACAAGCAACAGCATCGTGAAGCAGGATGGCAGGCGACAGGAATCATCGGGCTCCGGGACCAGCAGCTGACAATCCTCCCAACTTCCATCACTTCCTGTCCGACAGCCAAGGTTTTGGATGCTAGCAACAACAGACTCAAGGTGAAAGTGGGGGCCGAGCCATCACATGCCCAGTCTCTAGTCTCTAGACTGGTTGCTTACTCCATGTGGTGGCAACCACCTGCCTGTGCCTGATCCTAAGCCAAGCTTGTAGCTTGATGCCTGACAGAAAGTCACACATTCATTACTCCGACACTTTTCATACAGCATCTCATGTTCGCGTCCATGCAGGAGCTGCCAGCTAGCTTGGGCATGTTGACCAGCTTGCAGCGCTTGGTGCTCTCGTCCAATGCGCTGTCTTCATTCCCTGGAGGTATCGTTGCCGCCCTGACCTCCCTTAAAATCCTGAACCTTGACCACAACCAGCTGCAAGTGCTGCCGGCTGAGCTGTGCCAACTGGCCAGGCTGGAGAAGCTGTATGCCAGCCACAACAACCTGCAGGAGCTGCCCAGCATGTGGGTGGCAGGCTGCTGCAGCACCACAGCACAGCCCAGTGTGGCATCACGCCTCGTATCACAACCCATGGCAAGCGAGCCATATGGTCACAGTTGGGCTCCTGCGTACAGACACTGGCGCATCAAGTTGGAGCATCCTCGGTCACACCCTTGATGACTGCCAACCCCACACCGATGGCACATTCCCCCTAAACCACTGGCACCTCATCAAAACCACCTCATCTCCTGCATACAGACACTGGCGCCTGGTTCAGCGAAAGTGAGGTCACTGGCGCCATACCGTGCCGGCTGTCTGTTTGCATGCGGTTGCTGCCCTTCCATGCCGCATCAACATCGTTGGCTGCCATATCATGGCACTGGCTAGCTAGCTGCACAGCCACCTTACGGCCACAAAGCACACCACAACAAGCAATGCCATGGGGGCGACCCCTGTGACCTTAGCTGCGCCCTGCATTGCTTGTGGCGGCAGGCTGGACCAGCTGCCCAAGCTGCAAGTGCTGGTGGTGAGCCACAACCAGCTGACACAGCTGCCAGAGGGACTGCCAGGGGTGCTAGAGGAATGCAATGTGGCCAACAATGCAATCACGGTGCGGGGGGGCAGGTGCTGACTGTAGGAGGCAGGGGGCCCAGGTGCTTGGAGTGCCAGTGGACTGGGTTAGGGTGTGGGAAGGGACAGGGTGTGGGAGCTGAGGCACGGCCTGGAAGGTCTGGGTGTGGGGACCCTGCACTGCAGGGATAGATCTGCCCCATTCTGGGCTCAAGTGCTCCTGAGTGCCAGGAGGCCCTGCCATGGTGTGGGGGCCCAGGCGTGGCCTAGGTGCCCGGGGCCAGGCACTGGGAGCCAGGGCAGCCAGCCTGTGGGGTGTCCTTGGGGCTTCAAAGCCTCTGGGGCTGTGCCCAGCCGATGGCTGCCCCTGCTGGGGGAGGAGAGGGGTGGCATGTGGCATGTTGCCTGTGTTGGCACAAGCCGGACTGCTGCCCCTCCCACCCTAGCGCTAGAGCTGGTGCTAGAACTATAGCCAGGGTGCGGCCACATGCATGCAAGGCAGATCGGCATCAGCCCACCACCTCCTCACATCAGCCCACCACCTTAGCCTCGGCCACATCAGCCCCCAGAGATTTGTCAACAACAGCCATAGCAGTGACATGTGGAGCGTGACGTGGCCTTGCCTGCTCTCAGGTCATCCCCGCTGGTCTGGGCCGGCTGCAACAGCTGAAGATCTTCAACCTTGACAACAACCGTGTGTCCACAGTGCCAGCGGAGCTGCTGCTGGGGTGCGCTGCGCTGCACACCCTGTCGCTGCATGGCAACCCCATCACCCCGGATGCGCTGCAGTCCAACCCCGCCTTTGATGCGTTTGAGAAGTGAGTGGGATGGTCGTGGGAGGACAGCACCTGGGGCTTACCACAATGGACCCCGCCACCTGTTAAGGTGGTGTTTGGCCAATCATTCCTGTCATAGTCATATAACCTTGACCCATCATTGCTGCCATAGATATTGAAGCTTGGCCTCTCTTTTGCTGATTGATGATGCAGGCGCCGCCGCCAAAAGTATGACCGGTCTATTGCGGGAGGGGTGATGTTAGGATCGCGTGGCCTCGACGAGGGTGTGGACAGAAATGCCCCACGGTCATAGAACGTGTGCATGTGTTGCAAGGCTCAGCCCTTGGCATTTGCTTGGGCTCCTATTGACCACTTGTTGTGGCAGTGACCCTGCAGCTGTTGCCTTGGACTCGTCGCCCTTCACCATCCACACGCCGCTTGTGTCAGCAAGACCATAGTAGAACTAGGTGCAGGGAGCAGGCTGCGCCCCCTCCATGCGGAAGCTCCTCCCTCTATGCATGCCGGCCCTCCTGAGTAGTTCCTTCTTCATAGTAGAACTGCGGGAAGGTTGGTTGCATGGTAGCTCATATAGCATATGTTGTCATGTCATCTATCGTTGCGCCCAAGGAGGGAAGGGACCTCAGCGGGCAAGCCCTGAGCATGTTGCGGTTGAAACATAATGAGCTTGCTTGGCGTAGGGACACGTCATAGCATGGATCCCCCATTGCGGCTCTTGGCCGAGAAATGTACAACACAGTGTTAAGAGCCGCAGGGGCGGCCACTTAGGCCAGAGAGCATCAGACAGTGCGACATGAAATCTGCAAACTGCGCAAGGTCACCCCCGCCATTGGCTGCACCCCCATGGCTCAAGAGATAACATCTAACTCATCTCTGCACGGATGAGGTCGCCGATTGGTGCGATGAGCTGGCGATGGCCTGACTAGAGTGCAGCCAGCCCTAGCGGTTTGCCGGGTGGCTGGCCCCCAACATGCGACGTGTTCTGGAGCCTCGCAGGCAATCTTAGCGACTGGTATAGGCAGCCTGGACTCAGCGCGGCTGAATTTCGCATCCTGACTGGACATCGCAACTTTTCAGGTCAGCACGCAACAGTGCTGCTGCGTCCTAGCACGCATCAAGACCCTCTCCCAAGATGGAGGCGTGACCGCGACGGCGGATTGCTGCCAGGTGCAATTTGCAGAATCGCAGTCTCGCACAAGATTATCCATACATTTATGCCTGTGGCTCTCGAGCAACCACGAGCAGCAAGAATCATTCAAAAATATGCAGGAACTGAGCTGATAACTGTGTTTGCCGGTGTGCAGGCCAGTGAAGGCCATGGTTGACAAGAAGAGGGGAGTGAAGGCTAAGTGTGCCAATGCTCTGAAAGCGAGTGAGGTTATGGCACAGCGCAGGGCTGCTGAGGCAGAAGCCAAGGCTCAGGCTGTTGCCGCTGAAGCTGAAGCCCAGTCACAGGCTGAGGCTGAGGCCCAGGCTGAGGCTGAGGCCCAGGCCGAGGCTGAGGCCCAGGCCCAGGCCCAGGCCCAGGCCCAGGCCCAGGCCCAGGCCCAGGCCCAGGCCCAGGCTGAGACCCAGGCTGATGCTGGTGCTTATGAGGCTGAGGCGCTGCAAACAGACCTGAAGCACAGGGAGCAGCAGCTTGCTGACAAGGAGCGCTTGCAACAACTGCAGCAACAACTCCAGGACCTCCAGCGGAGTGAGCTTCAACGCAAGGAGCAGCAACTTGCTGTGTTGGTGGTGAAGCAGCAGGCAGCAGTGCGACAGTGGGAGCAGCAATTAACAGGGCAACAACAGCAGCTGCAGCAACAGCTGAGGGAGCAACAACAGCAGCTAGATCAGCAGCAGGCGGACCTGCACTTGAGGGAGCTGCAACACCAGGTTAACAGGTTGCAGCAACAGCTCGAGGCACAAAGTAGGGCTGAAATGCAACGCCAGGTGCAGCAGCAGCTGGCAGCACAGCAGGTGCAGCAGCAGCTGGCAACGTGGACACATCATGCGTCGGAGCTATCTGGTGCTGGACGACGCTAGGCAAACAACAATATGCAGTATGCCAGAGGCTGATGTTGAGCGCATGCATAAAGATGTGAAGGGGTGCAGGGCGATGCATCGCATGGTGTTTACACCTGACGGGGACCAGCCTCAATGGGCCATGGCTGGTTGTGCGTGCAGCACGTGCATGAGTGTGCCATGCCTGCCGTGCATGAAGCCTGACACCACTACCCCACTTGAGCCCATGCCCATGTTCCAAGACACTGTGAAGGAGGTGAGGGCTGACGAAGAGTGTTATGCATTGTTGATGTTGTTCCATTCCATTGATGAGGTGTGTTTTGGCAAACTGACCAACAAACACTGTGAACGATATCGCATGCACATGGGGTGGAAGAGGGAAGAGGGACGTCGGGAATTGCGTCGTTGGGTGCTGAGAGAGCTGCAAAGTGAGCAGCTAGAGGCTGAATATGAGGCGGACAATTGTTGTGGCTGGGTGTAAGGTTCACGGGGGTCTATTTCGGAGCAGCATCAAGGGCCCAAACGTGAACATAACACGTTTCTGTCTCATAGACACGTTAATATCCCACACAAGGAAACGCACACAACTGGCAGAGCATCATTTGACGACCTGGTTGCACCTTTAACTGGACTGCAAGAAGGCCCACATTACAAAAAAATGACATGGGGTCACGTGACACCAATAAACTGAGCGCGTCCATGCAGCGGAGCCACCGAGCGCGATAGCTGTTCTCTGATCACAACCCCACTAAGTAGGCTATTCCCGGCACAACGCGACCCAATCTCTCAGCACCCCCGCCCGCCCCGGCATTGGTGCACATCAGCCCGAGCAGCCCGCTAGCTTCGCGTTGATGAGCTACACCGCCCTGCGCAAGAATCGCTGTAAAATTCATAAAGACCGGTAAGATGTTATCAGGGGTGCAGCCAATGGCGGGGGTGACCGCAAACGAACAACATTCCAGGCAAAGAGTCACACACCCATGATTTTGGCGAGAAAGCGTCAGACGTTAATGCGTTCGGGCTGACTCCTAGATCCATTACATACATCTTAGATGCCGCTTTCCTAGATGCGATACTTCGACAGAATAGGTGTATGTGATACCAGCATGCATGCCCATGCCCACTACCGTCGCAGTCGAGCCCATGTTGAAATAGGAGCTATCAGTAGAATTCTCTGCGACAGCATATGCTTGCTGTAAGTTAGAAACCGCTACTGCGTCCAAGCTTGGCGGCCAAGCTCAGCTTTATTGACTGGTGCAAGCAGCTTGCAGTAGCGAAATCAACCTTCAAAATGCGCAACGCGCGAAAGGTGGGTTGTCTTCCTGCAGCGCAGTCACTTCAATGGATTTGCCGCCTCGCTGTCCTCTACTGCCTGCCTGCACACCGTCTATCATCGGTTGCACATTTGCTCCAGAGCTGCCTTGTCCATGCTTGCCAGGTTGTGTGTCGTGCTCCGTGCCCGAAGTTGGGCCCTCGCTCTCACTCGGTTGTCCTGGCAACAGTGGCCAAGCTACAGACTACCAAACATCCGATGCAATCAGTTGCAGCAATGCCAGTGGCAGCACCGTACCGCCAACAGCAGCTCGCTGCTCCAGTTGCCTGCGCATGTGTCAATCATTTGCTGGGAGATGCTCCACATGTGCCAACTGAACCCCCTACCCACACTGGCTTGCAGCAGCGAACTGCTGTAGGCCACCAGGAGCAGGGCTGGCAGCGTGGCAGAGCCGGCTTCAGGTCAGTTGACCAGGCAGAGGGTCGCTGGGTGGAACCCAACCCCCCTGCCACCCCATTTGGCAGCAACCAGGCGGCGGCTGGTGCACATCTAGCATCAGCAGCAACAGCAGCAGCAGCAGCAGTAAGGGACGGGTGGGACACCGCCTGGGGTCGGGACGAGGAGGGTAGGGGAAGGGTAAGAGGGGAGCCGGGCTGGCGACACAGTGACAGTGGTAGCAGCAGCAGGAGCAGCAGCAGCAGCGGCGCCAGGGATGCAAGCCTTGGCCTGCGTGGGGCGAGACCCTGGCAACACCCAAGCAGCAGCTTCAGCAGCAACAGCAGCAGCAACAGCAGCAGGCAAGTAGGAGATAGGGGTGCCAGCCCCAGGCGTGGAGGTGGTTCCTGGCAAGGCGCCAGCAGCCAGCAGGTCGGCTTTCAAAGGGGAGCCCCCTTGGAAGCCCCCTCTGAAAGGGGGAGCTGGTCAGGCTTGGAGGGGCGGCCCGGGGCGCTTGTGAGCCCTGCTGACCCTGTGACTCGTAAGGCTGAATGGCGACGTGGCAGGGCACCACAGGGCAGCGAGAGGTTAGGCTATGATGCCCGTTTCATGCCAAGGCGGCAGCAGCAGCAGCGCTGGTACTCTGAACAGGAGCAGCAGCAGCAGCCAGACCAGGACGGCTACACCTACCCTCGGCAGCAGCAGCAGCAGGAGCCAGATCAGGACGGCTACACCTACCCTCGGCAGCAGCAGCCAGGCCAGAACCGCTACACCTACCCTCAGCAGCAGCAGCATGAGCAGAACGTGGAGCAGCTGCGCGATAGCCCGGGCAGGCCAGGTGCTGTGCATGAAGCCAGGCACAGGTCAGCCTACTACACTAGGGGTGGTGACAACAACAGGGGCCGTGGCGGGGGCGAGGCGGGGAGGGAGTCTAAAGCTGAGGGTTGGGGCAGGGGTGGGCAGCGTGTGGGGTCTGCCTCCTTTTATGATGACAGCCAGACCACTAGGTCAGCATCCAGCTGTACCAGTACCAGTGCCATCACCACTAGCAGCAGCAGCAGCAGCAGCAGCAGGGCTCCTGTTAGCCACCGCCTCCACAGTGCCCCAGGCGCCGGGTTCAGGGTCAGCAGCGGTGACCAGGCCAGGGTAGGGGCTCACAGCACCTCCCCTGACCTGCATGGGAGCAGCAGGCCTGTGGCTTACAGGGAGGAAGGCGGGGAGGACAGCTGGCAGGCTATGGGTGTGGGTGGGGCAAGCACAGTGCCCAGGTGGCGCCCAGGACACCCTGTGGCCCGCCGTGCAGGCTGGCAGGGCAGTGACTCAGACCTTGGTGGCAGTGACTCAGACCCCCCTGCTCACAGACACCTCTCCACCAGCAGCATCTGGGATACAAGCAGCCAGCAGCACAGCAGCAGCAGCAGCAGCAGCATGCAGCGCCCCATCAGGTCACAAGCCCCCTCGCGCAGCACCCGCACCACCCCTTACACCGCTATGCAGCCCATGCAAGCCATGCAGCCCATGCAAGCCATGCAGCCCATGCAAGCCATGTCGCCCATGGAAGGTGAGGGTGGAGGTGGTTGTGCAGCTGACCCAGGCGTGGCGGATGAGCTTACCACGCCCACTCAAGGACCCCCCAACCACCTGCTGCTCAGCAGGGTCCCTACTCAGCCTGTGATGACCAGGCCTGGTCTAGGGGAGCGGCAGGGGTGGGGCCAGCCACTGCTGAGGAGGGCAGCTGGTAGGGGCAGGCAGCTGAGTGCTGCACCCCTGGTACGGTGGCAGCAGGGGGAAGGGGCCGGGGCAGGGACAGGGGGGAGGGTAAGGCGCATGGCAGAGGGCCGTCACTGTGGCAATTGGGCTGCAGGGTTGTGTGGCCCACCCCCTCCTCTGACGGATGGAACTCTAGCAGAATCGTCAGCTGGGTCGAGTCTGGAGTCTTCTTGGGCGGGTGAGACCCTGCCTGCTGGCATGGCCACCAACACTGAGGGGCCCGTCCAGCGGGCCCCTGGCCTGGTACATCACTACAAGCTGCTCCAACAGCGGAAGCGGCAGTCCTTGCAACCACCTGCCAGCGGCCCCAACCGCCAGGCGCATGATGCGGCAGCAACAGCAGCACCAAACCCAACAGCAGCAGCACCAGCTGCAGCAGCAGCAGCAGCAGCAGCCACAGGCCTGGCCGCAGCTCCAGGCCCAGCCCTGGCCGCCATGCTGGGTAGAGACCCTGCAGTACCCCCTGTGGACTCTGGCAGCACTCCCCTCCCCAGGTCCCCCGCCTCCCCCTCCCGCCGCTCCTCCCCGCGCCCCACCTTGCAACAGTTGCCACCCACATCAAAGCCAGCTCCGCGCCAGCAGACAAGTCGCAGGTCCGCACCCTCCTCATCCTTGAACCCAACCACCCATAACGCCCGGCAAACAGGTCGTGTGTTCGAGTCTTCGCCATCCAAAACACTTTATTCTCCGGTGTACCAGCAGTATGCTAACCCTGACTGCCTCTGCAAGTATGACTTGCTGGAAACGCAGTTGCCCGGGGAGCCAGCAGCATGGAACTGCAGCTGCTCAGGCAACAAGCTGGACAACACGCCACGAGGCCAGGCAGCCAGCCTACCCTTGCGCCGCACCAGCAGTGAGGGCGGTCCTGCCCAGGGGGCCAGCGACAGTGCCAGCAGCAGCAGCAGCAGCAGCAGCAGCAGTGGGCAGCAAGATGCAGTCATGGCAACTGACCCTGGGCCTGGGGAGGCAGCCCAGGGCCTCAGTGGAGTCGAGCCCTCACCCCTGGAACCAACTGTGAGGCAGCAGCAGAGCAGCACCAGCAGCAGCTTGGAACCAGACAGCAGCAGCAGCATCAGCAGCAGCAGCAACAGCTTGATCTCAGACAGCAGCAGCAGCAGCAGCAGTGCTGGTGGCAGTGGGGACGACGGGACGGTGGGAGCGTTAGCAAGCCCAGATGGGGTGGGGCAGGCTGAGCTGCAGCGCCGCCGTGCCTTGCCCATCTTGCTGTTTGACTTGAACGGCACCCTGACCTCCCATACCGGCAGACGCAAGTCAGCAGCGGACAACAAGCTGCGCCCCGGGCTGCGTTTCCTGCGCAACCTCCTGCCCTTCTGCAGGTCAGGTGCTGCCCTGTGGGCTGTCACCCTCGCTCCTCCCGCTTCAACTGCCTACTGATGTTGCTGCTCTGCCTGCTGTTCCTGCCCCTCCGCCTGACAGCCTGGTACTTTGGCTTAGTCCCCAACCTATCCCAGTCATCATCATCATCATCCCAGTCACCCCAGTCATCATCATCGACATCAGCAGCATCAGCAGCAGCACTGGCAGCAGCAGCACTGGCAGCAGCAGCACTGGCAGCAGCAGCACTGGCAGCAGCATCAGCAGCAGCACTGGCAGCACTGGCAGCAGCAGCACTGGCAGCAGCAGCAGCAGCACTGGCAGCAGCAGCACTGGCAGCAGCAGCAGCAGCACTGGCAGCAGCAGCACTGGCAGCAGCAGCACTGGCAGCAGCAGCAGCAGCAGCACTGGCAGCACTGGCAGCAGCAGCACTGGCAGCAGCAGCAGCAGCACTGGCAGCAGCAGCACTGGCAGCAGCAGCACTGGCAGCAGCAGCAGCAGCAGCACTGGCAGCACTGGCAGCAGCAGCACTGGCAGCAGCAGCAGCAGCACTGGCAGCAGCAGCACTGGCAGCAGCAGCAGCAGCAGCACTGGCAGCAGCAGCAGCAGCAGCACTGGCAGCAGCAGCAGCAGCAGCAGCACATGGCACCCACCCACTGCCCCACCTTGAGCCCCTGCCCCTGAGCCTCACCACAGGCTGACCCCAATGCTCAGCCCTGCACCCAGCCTCATACCCAGCGCCCCCCCGCCCTGCTGCTGCTGCTGCTGCTGCAGGCTGGGCATCTACACCTCCGCCTCCTCCTACACCGTTTCTCTGGTCCTGTCCATGCTAGAGGCTGAGGCGGGCTGCCCCCTATTCGAGCGCCAGCTGGTGCTGCACAGGGCGCACACCCAGCCCGCCCCGCAACACCATATGCTGGTGGGCAGCAGTCGGCCCTGCTGCCCGGCTGCTGCTGCTGCTGGTGCTGCTGCTGCTGCTGCCCACGCCGCTGCCCACACCACTGCCCAGTAGCAAGCTGTTCCTGTCACCCTCGCTGCCATGGCAGCCGGCACTGCTGCTGCTGCTGACAGTGCCGCCACTGCTGCTGCTGCTGACAGTGCCGGCACTGCTGCTGCTGCTGGCAGTGCGGGTGGTGATGTGTTCTGGCCATGTGGCTGCAGGGCTGTGGCCTAGAGTGGCAGCCTTATGACACCCAGAAGCCGCTGGCCCGCTGGTTTGCCCGGCCCGAGCGCGTGCTCCTCTTCGATGATGACCAGTACAAGGCAGTTGCTGGGGAGGAGCAGCACATGGTGGTGGTGCCCTCATGGGGCATGGACGAGCCTAAGGCATGCACAGTGCTGCAGCGCCTGGTGGAGGTCACGCTCAAGGTAACCCCCCTCCCTCCTCCTGCTGCTGCTGCTGCTGCTGCTGCTCCGGCCTAGGCTCTGGCTGTCGTCACATACCACGGCTGACGCCTCAGCTGCTGCTGTTGGCCCCACTGCTGCTGCTGCCACCGCCGCTGCCGTTACCGCCGCCGCCCTCGCCCCTGCCCTTGCCGCCATTGGCTGCTGCCCCTGCTGCGCTGTACATGCTGCTGCTGCCACGGCTGCGGCTGTTGTACTGGGTTGGCGCTGGCACCGCCGCCTCCACCCCTTACCACTGCCGTTGCCACAGTCACTGCCACCAACACAATAGCTTCAGGCTGCTGAGTGCCATCACTGTCGCCAGTCATTGGCCAAGGCTGATCTTCATGTGTGGGAAGTTAGCATCACGAGCCTCATGTGTGCTGCTACAGCTGATGGTGCTGCCTGCTCCAGCAACAGTTGTGTGTGCCAAAGACGACATGGTGCATCATTGACACCGCTGGTGGCGTGTGGCAGTGAACCCACCCTCACTGCCCAGCAGGTTCAAAAGCCACACATTACCATGCGGGGGCAGCTGGGTTGTTCCAAACGCTGGCTGTCATGTGGGGGCAGCAGTGCTCAGGTCATGAAGGAGCAGAGCAGAGCTGAAGAACAGTGACTGCCATTGCCACTGCCACCGTGGCTTGTCGCGAGCATTGCCACCGTGGTTGGCACTGGCTGCTGCACAGGAGCTGGCTGCAGCGGGGCCAACCTCCAGCTTGCAGCCAGCAGCCAAGGCGATCACTGAGTCACTGGCTAGCTCTCAGGACAAGGGCGGGTCCCCCGACCAGGCTGTTGCCGACTTGAACGATCCTTCACCAACACCATCCCTAACTGAACCTGAACCTGAGCCTGAAGAAGAAAAAGAAGAAAAAGAACAAGAGGAGGAAGGAGAAGATGGCTCACACCGCTCAGGTCGTCAGCCCGTAGGCTGCTTGGCTGCTGAGCCTGACGTCGCTGTGCCTCAGCCAACAGCTTGGTAAGTGGACACCAGCTGACCTTGCGGGCATCTGGGCTGTATGAGGTACTGGAGCCACAGGGCATGAGCAGCAGGCAGGGGCCTGGCGGAGAGAGAGCAAAGACGCATACCCATTGTCTTTGTGCACTGCTGTCTGCAGAAGAAACAGAATGCGGGAGATGAGCGCTTGAGAGTGAGATGGTTCACATTGCTGAAGCCGTCAACAGTCAGCAGATGGGTGTAGTGGTGGGGGGGTGGGCTGGGTAGCCTTGCCCTTGCCTTACCGCTTGGTGGGCTGGATGGCCTCGGCTGCAGCTGAAATCAACAATCCAGAAACTCAGCCAGGACGTGTTTTTGTGCTCCATGCAGTGTCATGTCAGTTGTAATATGCTCATGATGAGGTTCTGTGGTGTTGGGGGCGATCTGCTGCTCGGCAAGTTCTTGAGAGCTCCCAGTGAAGCAGTCAACGCGCCGACAACTGCTCCATGGATGAGCTGGTGGATGATGCCATCTTCTTGGCGACGGAAGTACGACACCCTTTCGGAAGCTGTCTATGAGTATGTAGTCACATACGCAGCAATTACTGCTTGAATAGCACTGGGTGGCACCAGGTCACGCGAGAAGAAGACAGTTTTAATACTTCTTTCTGGCATGACGTCTGACATTTTCCCCCGCGCCGATCCCGCCTCGAATGTTTACCGACTAGGGGGATCGACGCTGGCTATCACCGATCCAAATTCTCTATGGGGTTAGCTGTCGATTCGATGGGGGGATCGATTTGTGTGATTTCGAGGCATGTTCGAGTCGGCTTTATTCATCGATCCGATAATGGCATGAAACTCACCGATAATGATATGAAACTCACCGATGTTACCTTGGCTCATTGTCAAAGCACAAGACCAAATTACAAGGCCTACTGCCAAATAACCAAGCCTGCATCCAAAGCATAGGCCTACTGCCTTGACATTGGGCATGCCACGAGGACACACAGCCAGCTAGGCATGCCATGCAGTGCGGCACTATAACCCTAGGACTTATGAGGTGCACCCTGTGGGCTGTGGGTTCAGCTAAAACCCGCTGTTGGCTGGGCTATATTCGTGCCATTGCTGGACGGGTTGGGTTGGAACCCAGACAAGAACAAGTCTTTAGTGATCCCAGGTGATCTGCAAGAGACAAACATGCCATGCCGTGCAATCAGCCATGCCGCAAGTCTTGCACCCATGCACCGCACTACAGCACTATTGTGTTTTTATTTGAACCTACCGTACTCTCCCTTTTGATTCGCGAGGCCTCGAAAACTGTAATTAAATACTCTTTCCCGATCCAAAAAAAACATTGTTTACTTTTTCCCGATGCAAAAGTTGCAGCAAAACACAGCTTTGACAACGTGGGTGTGCTTATAAATATTCAAGACAGCCATTCCTTGCATGACATGTCAATCCTCCGTGGACACTTTCTGCACATGTCACCAAGTCAAGCCACCCGATCACCTAGTCACAGCCACTGTGCAAGGGCCATCTTCGTGTGGTCAACCTGGCGTAGCAGATTTTCGGCTGCGTCGTCGGCACTTATGCCACGGACCACGAAGCGGTCCATCGCAGCACCATTCACGCAGGTCAAATAATTGTTTGACCACTTCGCGATTCGGCCAAAAATCGCATTGTTTACTCGTTCGCGATTTCGCGAGGCCAAAAAAACGATTCGCGGACGCGAATCAAAAGGGAGAGTACGGTATAGTTCTTTATTAACTTTTGGTGCATGGGCAGGTGTACTGCTAACTCTGCTTTGCATGTTGTGCATGCTGCAGAAAGGAGGGGGGGAATCACAATCCCACACCCCATTGGGGGGGATCACAGTTAGATAATTCATTGTAGTTATCAGCCACCTCCTGTTGCTGCCTGATCTACTGGCTGCATTTATGAGGTAGGCGGTCACCCTAACCCTCATCCTCACCCTGACCCTCACCCGGACACTGACCCTGGCCCTGACCCTGACATATCTACACCTGTTGCAGGGCTGTACTCACATGCATGTGGGCTGGCATTTGTCAACGTGGGCCCTCTCACCTGCCATGCCTTTGGCTTCCTCTTCATTGGTGGCAAAACTGGTACACCCGTGTGTGTCAATAGCAATGCAAGCTATACCATGCAGTACCTGCTGCCACCAGTATGATGTGCTGCTTTACCTATCTTGCAGAATGAGCATCGTCATATTACCTTCACAAGAGCTGCCAATGTAACAGTCTGCCCTGTCAACGCCATAGGCAGCTTCTTGTGGCAATGATGCCAAGGAAGACCCCAACACGTCACCTTGGTAAGCTACCCTGCCTGGCTCTTACACACTGACACAGCTAACACATACCACTCTTGCCTTTGACATGTAGGTTGACAGAGGCATTCCTTTGTGTGGAAAAGACTACAAGGACGACAGCTGCATGCTGGGCGTGTATGGCCTCGTACTACACAAAGCTGAAAAGGCAGTTCAACATCATCAGTGACAAAGTGCTCCACGCATTCCGCAAGGGCGCAGCCTTTAACCTCTTCAATCAAGTGTATGGCCTGCTGCTGCTGCTGCCATGCTCCCCTGGGCTGATGTTGCTTCCCTGCTCCCCTGGCCTACTGCTGCCCTGCACCCCTGGGCTGCTGCTGCTGCCCTGCTTCCCCTGGCTTGCAGGGCGCAGTCAGAGTTGATCAAGTCAGTGGGCAACTGGAAGAACGACGTCATGATGACGGCATACACTACAGGAGCCGCGCCGAGCATCCTCATCCAGCAAGGTGGATGGAGACACATCGACAATGACTACCTGCGGGGCTACTTCAATGAGCGGTTCCTTATCAAGGTGTGCTACTGCTTACACGCATACGCTGTGAACTTGTGTCAACAAGCACATAGCAAGCACGGGTGTGCCGGAACAAGCAGTCTATAGATTTGGCAGGCATATTGTCGGCAGATAGAAGCTATAGACTGCTTGCTCTGGCACACCCGGTCCAAACACCCGGTGGAATCCTGTTTTTTTTCTTTGCACAATGCCTGCTTCGTGGCCGGGGCCTTTTGTCCACGCGCACTGTTTCCTGAACTAGCTAGAAGGGCCACGCTAACACCGTCGTCGTGGGTTGTCATAGTGCTGAAGGCGCTGGGTCAACGCGCCCACCGGCACTCCGCCCGACTGACTGAGTGAGCTTACTGCTGACTGAACTGCCGTTGGCGTTAATTGGCTTGGATAAGGTTCGCTTTCGGGGTGCTACCCGAGGAGTCCGACCCTGAAGACTGTCTGCCCATGCACCAGAAACTATTAAAGAACTATAGGATCCTTTAAATGCAGCCACAACGGCAACGTCAGCCGAAACATCAGCCAAAACGTGCCTTGCAGCTGCACCCGGGTTCCAGCACCCGGGTCCTCAGCCAGCCATCCGTCCTGCCGCAATGTTTTATCAACGCAACTTTCACAACATGTGCTCATGCAACCATGCAAACATGCAAACACCTGGTCAAAATTCAAAGCAAATATTGAAGGAACGAGTCCAATGCGTCCATGGCAAGGCCTGAACCACACTTATGAAGTTGGGCGTGTTGGACTCCAACCCACTCAACCCCTCCCCTGCATGCGCGCAATAAGCCACATTCACATAACCACCACAACAACCCTAATTGCCATGCTGCTCGCTCAGTAGCTTGCTCGCCTGCCTGATGCAACGCGCATGACTTCCCAAACGACCGACAAAAAAGGTTTCACGCAAGGGGAGATATCATTGCATGAGGCCTGCCAAGGGCAAAACACACACTTTGGCGACCTGACCTATCGAACAGCAACCCATCTGCCCTGCCGCCATGCGTCCAAGCACACTACGTCACACACTCTCATGGCCACATCACACTTACAAGCCCAGTGCAATTGCAGCCCTCAAACATGCCATGCAAGCGCAAGCCGCTGAGTGACGAGGTGATGCTGGCCCCAGCCAGCCAGACAGCCCAGGGTCAAGGTCAGGGTCAGGGTCAGGGTCAAGGCTGCATTAACCCCTCCCAGGTGGCAAGGCACAAGCAGCCAGGGTCTTATCAAGGGACCCCACTGCATGGCCCAAGCTCAGCCCCCCTCCCCCCCACCTAGCGATGCCCCCCCCCGCTGCCCCCCCCTGCCCCAGTGCGCCTCCTGCCGCCGCCCGCCTTCCTGGCCTGGTCCTCCTTAGCCACCAGGTCGTCCAGCGCCCTCTGGCCCTCCGCTGCCAGGCTGGCCATGCAAGCCGCGTCGCCCTGCAGCAGCGTCATCTGGGTGCTGGGGTTGCTCAGCGCCTCCCGCACCTTCTCTTGGCCCAGCAGGTCGTCAGCAGCCTGCAGGTGGGGGTCAGGGGATCAGGGGGTCAGGGGGTCAGGGGGTCAGGGGTCAGGGGTCAGGGGGTCAGGGGTCAGGGGGTCAGGGGTCAGGGGGTCAGGGGTCAGGGGGTCAGGGGTCAGGGGGTCGGAGGATGACATGGACTGGGTTGGGTAGGGGCCGTTGGGGAGGGGGGGGAGGGGGGAGGTCTGGAAGCCTCCGTACAGCAGTACAGTGTTAGCCACATGGCGGTACTTGTCACACAGTGGAGGAAGGGCTAGGTGGAGGTGGGTTCCATCAGCTCCCATCAGCTTCAGACTAAGTGTGAGAGGGAAGCTGAAAGGTAGCTGAGGCTAGGGCAGTTGTGGCAGCAGTACTCTCGTTGCAGTACTTTTGTCAATTTGCTGGGGGGAGAGTTGAGGTGGCTCCCAGCCAGCCCCCCCCCGACACGACAGGGCTGAGGGGGGGGGGAGGGAGGCGGGGGCTGCCCTCCCTGACCTGACCTGGGCTTGGTGCAGCAGGGTTAGGGTTAAGAACACTAACCCTAACCCTAACCCTGACCCTGACCCTGACCCTGACCCTGACCCTGACCCTGACCCTGACCCTAACCCTAACCCTAACCCTAACCCCTGCCCTCCCTGGCCTGACCTTGGCCTGGTGCAGCAAGCGCTGCTGATGCTCCTTGAACACGTTGTGGATGATGGGCCGCCAGATGCGCACCCGGGCGTTGATGAACCAGTTGTTCAGCTGCAGCATGTCTAGACCCGTCTCCTGGAACACCAACACCAGCAGCAGCAGCAGGGGTAGCAGCAGCAGCAGGGGTAGCAGCAGCAGCAGCAGCAGGACCCAGGCCCCCTCTGACTCAGGAGGTGTGATGTGCCATGCCAATCATGATGAGCCACCTCCCGTTGTCCGCCTGTCTCCCCCACTCACCGCCACTCACCGCCATCCCCTACTGCATGGGTCTCAGCTGAGCGTGAACATGGCAAACACGCCACACCCGACAGCCTGCAGGCTCCTATTGCATGCACCCAACATGTCAGAGCCAGCAGCACCACAACCCTCAGGGGCAGGCGACCCCACCAGGGGCAGGCAGCTGGCCAGCAGGCCGGCCCCCCCCCTGGCCCACCTGCAGCAGCATGGCCTTCTCCTGCTCAGTGGGGTAGGGGTGCCCGATGTTTAGGTACATCCACTTCTTAAACACCGCCACTGCAGCTTTGGGCAGGTTCTCCCGCTGCTTCTTGCCCATGCCTGGCCCTGCAACCTGCTGCTGCTGCCCCCCTCCCCCCCCCTGGGGGCAGGTCGACTTTGCCGGCCTGAGGCCTGCCCCCCCTTCCCGCCCAGCCTGCTGACCCCCACAGGCCCAGTCCACCACCGGAGAGGGGGGGAGGTCGGGCAGGGGCAGCCCCGCCAGCCCCCCCCCGCCCCCCAGCTCCTCCTCTTCCACATCACTGCACAGGCCTGTCAGGAATGCAGTGGGGCAGGCCAGGAGGTCCCAGGGGGTAGGGGCCCCTCTGCCCCCCCCTCCTGCTGCTGCAGACCCAGAGGTGCCTAGTCCCCCCACCCCCCTTAACCCCCCTAACCCCCCTGCTGCTGCTGCTAGCTCCATAGCCCCTAGAGGGCTAGTACGGGGCATGGTAGCCCCCATGTTCTGCGGCTGCCCCTGCTGCCCCTGCTGCCCCTGCTGCCCCTGCTGCCCCTGCTGCCCGTGCTGTTGCTGCTGCTGGGGGAAGGGTGGGGGGAACAAAGGCGGTCCGCAGCTGCTTCCATCCAGCCCCCCCCGCCCCCTCTCCCCCAGCACCCCTGCCATCAGCCCCCTGCCAATGCCACAAGCTCGGGCCAGGGGGGGCGGCCCATGCACCCCTGACAGGCTAGGGGGGGGCCCTGCCCCTGCTGCTGCCGCCGCTGCCGCCGCCATGGGCCCCAGGCAACTGCCTGAGCCACCGCTGCCCCGCAACCAGCCGCTGCCGCCCCCCCCCACCCCCCCCCCACCCCCCCCTGGCCCCCCCCGCATAGCCACGCCAGGGTTTGCCACCGCCCCAGCTGCCAGGGGGGAGAAGAAGGAGGGTTTGGCACAGCTGCTGCTGGCAGGGGGGGTGTAGCAGGGCAGGGGGTAGGGCGGGGGGTGGGGGGGGCCTGGCGTGTTGATGAGTGGGCTGGGTGGGGGGTGGGGGGTGGGGGAAAAGGAGGTCTCACGCCACAGGGCAGGGCCTTGTGCTTGACCATCCTGCATGGAGGTGGGTGGTAGGCGCTGCTGCTGCTGCTGCTGCTGCTGCTGCTGCTGCTGCTGCTGCCCATGCACCCCCTCCATGCCGCAACCTCGATGCGAGGCATCTTGGGCCATAGGAGGCAAAGGTGGCAGCAGCAGTGGGAGAGGCGTGGGGGTATGGGCATCGTCCCCCCCCTTCCCCCCTGCACCCATCTCCAGCTCCTCCCCCTCAAGCGCCTCACCCAGCCCCTGCAACCCCAAAGACATCAAATCCTCATGCTCTAGGTCAAAGTGTGACTCCAAGCGCATGGAAGCCTCCATGCTGGACATGGGCTGGCCCCCCTGCTGCTTCTCCCCCTGGCCCCCCCACCCCCCACTGCCCCCCCCCGCCCGCCAAGCCAGCCCCCTGAGCCAATGGCTGCTGGGGGGTACAGGGGGAGAGGGCCCCCTCCACAAAGCCCATGCCATACCCAGCGCCAGCCTGGGGGGTGTGGGTGGAAGGGGGGGTGCTAGGGTCCCTGCATGGCGCCCCATGCGGCATTGCATGGGCGGGGGGGTAGGGGCTGGGGGCCAGGCCCACCAGGTTGGTGCTGCTGCCGTGCGCCTGGATCCCCCCCAGCTGCTCTGCCCTGTGCAGCTGGCTACCCTGGATGACCTCGCCCGGGTAGGGTCCTGGCCCCTGGGGGGGTGCTGGCCAGGCCTGGGGGGCTAGGGGGCCCAGGGCAGCAGCAGCAGGCGGAAAGCCCCCCTCCTCCCTCCACCCCCCTGTCCCTACCCTACCGCCAGCAGCAGCAAGGGGGGACATGCTGCCTGGTCGGCCATGACGGGGGGGATGCCTCGTACCCCCCCGCTGCTGCCCCTGCTGCTGCTGCTGCTGCCCCTGCTGCTGCTGCCCCTGCTGCTGCTGCTGCCCCTGCTGCCCCTGCTGTGGCTGCATGGCCTGCTGTGGTTGCGGGGCCGGCGGTGGCAAGGCAGGGGCAAGGAACTGGGTGCGCTGCCCCTGACGCTGGCCAGCCTGCTGCTGTGGGTAGGGGTGTTGCTGTTGGTGGTGATGGGGCTGCTGCAGCTGGTGTAGCCCCTGCTGCTGCTGCAGAGACCCACCCTGGCTGGAGCTATAGTAGAGATGGGAGTGAGCAGGCCCAGGACCTCCCCCTTGCTGCTGCTGCTGCCCCCCCAGCTGCTGCTGCTGCTGCTGCTGGCACAGTTGAGGTTCTGATGAGTATGTCACCAGGGCATTGGGGGGCCTGGAGTCTCCCATCCCTACCTGGCTTGCTGGCCCCCCCCCCTGCCCCTCCCCCTCCCCCTCCCCCTGCCCCTCCCCATCCCCCTCCCCTCCCCCCCACAGCCCCAAACCCTGGAGCATGTCCCGGAACGCAGCAGGGGCCATACCTGACCCAGACCCCAGCCCAACACTATCTAGCTCCTCCTCACTCTTCACCATGCTTGCATCACACATCAGGGGACCCTGGCCGGAGTGACTCCCCTGCTGGGCCCCCCACTGCTGCTGCTGCTGCTGCTGCTGCTGCCCCCCCCAGCTGGGTCTGACGCAGCTGGGGCGGGGGCCAGGCTCGTTCATTAGGGGGCATGCCCTGAGGCATGCACTTTGGGAAGTGTAGCATCCCCGGAGGGCGGCTGCTGGGGGGGCGCATGGAGTCACAATCCATGTCGCATGCATGCACCTGGCTTGCATGGGGTGCATGGGTTAGGGGGGGGGTCGGCAGGGGGGGGGCACTGCCACCATGCCATCATCACTGGCACCCCGACCCTCCTGCCAAGGCAGCTCATGCACTGGAACCCCCCACCCCACCCCACCCCCACCCCACCCCCCACCCCCCACCCCCACTCTGCTGCTGCTGCTGCTGCTGCTGCTGCTGCTGCTGCAGGAGGTGGGGGAGGGAGCCTAGCCTGGGCCTCTGCCTGAACACAGGGCCAGGGCCAGGGCCGCCCCGCCCCCCCCCTGGGCCATAGGGCAGTGGCTGTGTACCCAGGTCTGACTGGCACCGCATGAGACTGGGGGGCTGATCCAGGCGTGGGGGTAGCAGCCGGCTGACGGAGGTAGAGGGGGGGCGGACCCCGCCTGACCCAGGGGGAGGCCGGGACCAGGCTGCTGCTGCCTGAGCCCAGCAGAGGCCGCCCCCCCCCCTGGCTGCTCCTGGGCCCAGCTCCCCCCGGAGCCATGTCCAGCCAGCGGGGGGGGCAGGCTGTGGCCAGCCCCAACCCAGGTCCTGCCCTGCTGCTGCTGCTGCTGCTGCTGCTGCTGCTGCTGCGCTGCTGGCGGCGGTTGAGTGGTGGTACGGGGTGCGTAGGCAGGTCAAGGTCGCTCACAGACCTGCCCAATACCCCCCTCTTTCAGCGGTTGTGGTGGTTGAGGTGGTTGCTGGCAGTTGCCTTCGCTGCTCATGGGGAGCGGGGGTAGACCATGTCCACCAGGCATGCTTGCTTGAACGCCATGTGCATTGCGGGCTGCAATGGGTTGAGGAGGGGGAGGCAGCATGCGGCTGCTGCTGCTAGGGTGGCGCAGCAGGGGGTGGGAAGCTGCCCCTGCTGGGCCCTCATACCGTGGGCCACCTACCGGGCACCTTCCTGCCAGCTGCCTGGTCACTCCATGCCCATGCTCATATCCATGCGGCCCTAGCCTGCTTTCAGGCTGACTTGGGGGGCGGGGCCAGTTTCCACCCGCCTCCATCCCCTCACACCACCTTTCGCCTTCTGCCCCCTGCTGCTGCCCCTGCTGCTGCCCCTCCCCATGTCCCTGCTGCTGCTGCTGCTGGGGGGGTGCCATAGGCCATGAGGGTGTGTACCCGCCATCGCCCACAGCGGCTGCGGCAGATGGACTGTCTGCCTGGGGGCATCCCCCCGTAGTGTGACCCCCCCGCGCAGAAGTGTGACCCCCCCATGCAGCGCCTGGCCCATGGGGGCTGGGCACCCAGGAAGGGGCGGCCCCGGTGGCATT
>JASKMD010000003.1:16734367-16777166 GCA_030144725.1 Haematococcus lacustris
CACAACGTGCCTATGTTGCCAATCCCAGCCCAGCCCTGCCCAGCCTTATTCAGCCTCTAGGATTCGGTATCGACTCTGAGACCAGCCCTTGCAAGAGCCAGAGCCCTTGCCCATACCATGCAGTCGGTGATTGGCAGGAACACAAGTGGCAGTTTGATTTAATGATGTAGGCTAAGAGTCATGATGTTATGATGTGAGGTTAGATGTAATGATGGATGGTTGAGGGCCAACCGCAAACAACTTCTGCGGCAATCTCTGCCGCACTCGATATTACATAGGAGGGTGCGGTGCAGGAGGTTGTTGTGATTGCGGGGCATCATTAACATCCACAGCTGTGCGGGAGCTTGCAAGCCGAGCTACCCAGTACAACCGACAGAACGGACCTAGCTTGCGATAGAGACGGGCCCCGGCCTTAGACCTAACACGTATGTATGTAGCTCCCTATGGCGACCTTATTGCGTGGACACAACTTTCGGCACAAATATCCATATCGAGCTTGCGGGCCTACGCTTCGACGCCTCTCACTATTTATAGCACGCAGAAGCTGACGGTGCAATCGCGGTAGCAAATGGTGGTTTGAATGTGGAGAACAGCATGGTACCCTATTTACAAGAGACCTTGTCAAATCTGACCTACAGTACTGTAGGTGTCTACAGTACTGTAGACATCTACAGTACTGTAGACATCTACAGTACTGTAGGTACCTACACTCCAACTGCTCACATACTCGGAATTTCAACAAGCGTCAAGTGGCGTTGGAGTCGCAAGGACAATCCGAGGCGAACCGCATCAAAAAACTACCCCCCTAGGATGACGAATATCCGCACTAATTTGCCTGTGTGTCAACATCCCTGCCACCAGCCTCTGAAGAAGAAGAAGAAGAAGAAAGAAGAAGAAGACTACTCCGGTATTCACCGGCGTGCATTAAGGGAGGAGCTACCGCCTGGGGCGCGGCCTGCTCCCACCAACCAAGCAAGAAGAGAGACAACCCCCCTACCCTCCATCCCTCTTAGTAGCCCTGAGTCTGTAGCTTGTCTTTGCAATGGAGTGGGCTGTCTCCACTGCGTGTCTTGTTAACTTGTGTAGAAGTTTAGTAGTGTTATCTTGTGAGACCCCCAAGGCCAAGAGGTGTTGCCGTGTGTGTGCTTCATACGTTATGCCACCTATGCCAAGGAGGATAGGTCTGATCTCAACCATGTGGCCTTCCTTGCGTAAGGATTGAGCTAGATTGGTGTGTTGGTTGAGTGCCCTGTCTAATTGATCCGTCCACCTTGAGTCCGAGCAGTATTTGATTTCTATGATGGTGACCCGTTTTGTGACTTTGCCGCTTTTGCCCGCCTTCGCTTGCGGCGTCACCATGAGTATATCTGGTCTAGTGGTGTTTTTGGTTGCCGCTGTTTTCAGTCCGAGTGCTCGTAGCGTTGTGTGTAGTGTGTCGTTAGGGAGGTCAAGGTTTTCCTTCGCGCCCTTCTCCCAGCTGCCGGTGTCCGCGAACCGGATGTACCCACCCAGGGTTCCCTTGCTGATAGCTTTAACGATGAGGCGACCGGCCCCGTTGTGCCTTTCTTGCACAAGCGGTAAGGTCTCGCTGCAGCCCGATAGGAGATGAGTGGCACTGTCGGCTTCCCCGCAAAGTGGGCAACGGTCGTCAGTCGCCCGTTTCCAGCGCAGAGCTAGCTTTTGGTTGTAGAGCCCGCCGGTGCGGTAGAGTAGGGCAGTTCGTTGTGCGTGAGTGGAGATGTGCGTGTCGGTCATCACTCTTTCGCCCGCGCCTTTCGCTGCGACCTTCGTGATTTCTTGGGACATCAGGTGGTAGATGCTGTCTTGGTTGGCAAGGCCAAGCTTGTGTTTGCGGTGCATATGTGCTCGCACGCTTTGGCGGCAATCCGGCAATGGGGCGGGGAGTTCGCCGTCGGCATCGTTGCTGAGCCAGGTGTTGGTCTCTTTCCGTGTGGTCGGGCGGTAGGCCGGGGTGTTGGCAAGCTCTGGGTGTAACGCCGCGTGCTTGGCGAGGGCATCGGCGCCTTCGTTGCCGATAATTCCCGAGTGGGCCCGTACTTTGTAGAAGTGGATCGTGGCGGGGCTATCGATGATGAGGGTAGCGATCGCGGTCAGGATGTCGTTGTGCCTGTGTGTGATAAGCGACATCGGGTTAGCGAGGGCTCGGCGGATCTGGTAGATAGAGCAGAGGCTGTCGGTGGCGATGCGTTTGGCCCCCGCTGCGAGTGCCGCGTGTATCGCCGTGAGTTCCGCCTTGTTAACGGTGTTGCTTTCTGGGTCGTCCAGGGCGACGGTGATGAGGACGTTGGTCTCCGGGATATAGACCCCCGCCCCGACGCTCGCTGGGGCTGCCCCCGAGGTCTTAATGCAGCTGCCGTCCGAGTACGCGAGCGTGGCCCATTCGGTGATGGCCATCCGTGGTTGCGTCGTGGAGTGTTGCGTGAGCTGTTGGTGGCTGCGTTGGTGCCCCGCGGTGGGGAGGTCCCTGTCCATCGGCAAGCGCATGTGTTGTTTGTGGCCGCTAGGGGGTGTGGCCGGCTGGCTTTGATTCGTTGGTCTGTTGTGGATTGGGTGTGTGTCTCGTTGAGGGTGGAGGGCAGTGGCAGTGCTAGCCAGCCATGCTTGGGGGTTGCCTTTGGTGACGAGTTGTTGTCCCGCTGCATTCCAGATGACGTAGATGTGGAGGTTGGCGTGCTTGCCTGACTTGGGGCAGGTGGTCTTGGTGGGGGGTATGCTGGCCAGGTGCTGACAGTACTCTGGGTAGCGTCTCAGGGTGTCGATGTGTTTGGGGTAGGAGATGCCCTTTTTCCCAGGGATCAGCATGATGGTGGCCATGGCCTCCTCCTGGGTAGCTGAGTGTATAGCATGGTTGACGCATTTCAGGGCCACCGCATCGTCTGCCGGTACGTTCCATGTGGATAGCCCAGTGTGGCGTACTAGTAGGCAGTTGTGGTGTGCACCAAAGGCCGTGTCATTGATGTCAGGGCTCCAGTAGGTAGTAGTTTCCGGTCTAACTGTGAGTGGATCAGCCCACCTTTGGACGGTGCTAGTGAAGGATCGTGTGGTGTGCAGGGTGGTAAGGGCCCTGTCCTGTGCCACCCTCATGGGGTGGTGGCTGCTCTGTGTGTCCTGTCTCCTTAGGAGGGCAGCTACTTCTGTGGCCAGGTTGCGTGTGTGTTGTAACCAGGCGTGCAGGTGTTGGTGTTGTTGTTTGGTCAGGAGGCCTACTGTGCGACCCGACTCGTCGTGGACCGTGACGTGTTGCGCTAGGTCGTGCTGTGGCATAATGGGCTCTCCCGTGCTGAGGCTCATCGCGGGGGTGGTCATGTGGGGGTGAAGTTGGAGGAAGGTTTCGCACTTGCCCGTCCCGACGATGACCGTCTGCGGGTTGATGGGGTAGGTGTGGAAGGTGGCCTTCGAGTGCAGGTTGGTGCACCGGGGTAGCCAGGTGTGCGGGTCCGGTAGACCCTGTCGGGTGTGGGCCGGCAGGTGCGTGTCGGGCCTCGCATGTCTGGCCTCTTGTATCTGCCTGTTTTCCTCGTCGTAGTCGTTGCGCTTTGCCATGTAGTCCAGGTGTGCCGTGATGAGCGGCGCCGGTTCGAAGGTGGGGTGCCAGTGTACTCGTATGAGGTCCGAGTGCGCTGACTGACGCATGGTAGTCTTGAAGTCATTACTACCAAACTTGCATATAGGGCACAGCCAGTATCCTGGTTCCTTGTGCCCTGACAGGTGGGCTTCCTCAAGGCAGGCTGGGTGGTAGGCCCTCTTGCAGTTGTGGCACGTTGGGCTGTCTCCTCTTGGTAGCCAGCACAGCTCACAGGTGCACACGTCCTTAGCCTCTTCCCTGCTGATGGTCTCTATGTGTGTGGGTGTATAGCCTTCTTCTGCACATAGTGGTAATGCCCATCTATCTATGACTGTGGGCTTCCAGTGCACCTTATAGTAGTTTTCCTTATTGATGCCGTCCCATTGCCAGCCATCTATGCTGGTAATGGCCTCTTGGTGGCCGTACATGGCCCCTAGTATGCCGCCTAGGTTCTTGGGTTTACATCGGCAGGCTTTATCCACCTTCCAGCTGGACAGTCCTGGGAGGTCAAGGCCTACTATGCGCACTATATCTTGCGGGATAGTTTGGGTCTGTCTGCCCTCATTATTCCGTTTCGTGCCCACCTTGGGTGGATTGGGCTTCGTTGGGGCCGATTGTGTTGCCCGTTGCTCTTGTTTCAGCAGTCGTGAGCTCGTCCGAGTGGCCTCATGGGCTGCGGGTGCCGCTGCGGCCCGGTCCGCCGTTGCTGGTTGAGTTGCGTGCATGACCGCATACGCTTTCATATCCATATAGCGAGTTCTGGTATCTGGCACTGCGGGTGTGGGCGCAAGTTCCGTGAGGCCCGCGGCCCAGGTTGTGATTTTGCGTTGGTCGGGCGGGAGATCGAGTGATGTGTTGCGGCTGTCTCGGATTGCACGCGTTGCAGTCGCGTCTGGGCATGAGGGTTGGGCCGCCATGGCCGCGAGTTTGTTGAGGGCGATAATGTGCTTCTGCTTGACCTTTTTCCCGTACTTTGATGTGAGCATGCTACCGGTGATGATGTGTGTGTTGCCCTTGCAGCTGAGCTCAGAAGCGTGCGTGATGCCTAGGCTTTTGAGGCAGGTGATGCTGGCACTAACGACGTCGTGTGCTTGAGAGCTGCTGGCTTGTGTGATGAGGCGGCCGAGTGTTTGGCATTCCTCGGGGTATAGGGGTAGTCCCCCTTCCGTGGCCGACAACCCGGATATAGAGGCATAGACTAGCTGCCGTGCCCTAAGGGTATGGTGAAGGAAGGTGAGCATGCGGTGTCCTTGTGTGCTAGCCTGGGCACTGAGCCATGTGATTTGTTTGTGCAGCATGCTCCTCGATATGTGGGCGTGTGCCGCATCTGTGGACTGCAGGCTGTGTGTGAGGGCTGTCGTGTTGCGGGCGTGATACTCTTGGGCAGTGGAGCTAATGCCTATGCCTAGTCTGCCAGCGTCCTCTCTGATGATGGCATTGGGCGTTCCCAGGGGGAGTCTGAGTTTGAGCTTGACGCATTGGTTGATGGACCTATCGTACAGCTCAAGGTCCCCCGGGGTGCAGGGCACGGCACAGAAGCTGTAGGCTAGGCTGGGTATGATGGCCATGCGAATGATGTGTATGGCCTGTCTAGCGCTAGCAAAGGAGCGTCTAAGTCTCTCGAGTTTTTGGCGGAGCTGGGTGATCATAGCGGTGTGTTGTGGTTTCCAGTCCAGCGTCATGGTGATGAGCACACCCAAGTAGGTGAAGGGTGAGGTCGGGCGGTGGTAGGTGACGGGTTTCCCTTGTAGGCTGACGGTTTGGAGTTGTTGGCGGGCCCGCTTGTCCGCATCGGCCGCGTTGCTGCACATGCCTGTTTCGACCGAGTGATGGAGCGCCGCTGTAGCGAGGGTTTTACTGTGTGAGATGATGAGGTGACCCCAGTCCGAGAAGGCTGAGAGTTTGTCTGCTTGGCATCGGAGGTTGCGAAGGGTGTTGCATAGTATAGCGATGTCATCTGCATAGTCGATGCTGCTGACGGTGACGCGTTCCCCGCTGTCGGGTGTTGCTGATTTGAATTTATAGCCCCTCGCGCCCACTTGCAGCCATCGCAGGAGGGGTTCGATGTAGATGAGAAATAGGAAGGGCGAGAGGGAGTCGCCTTGTATGGTGCCCCGGTTGACGGGTACCGGGTCGGTATGGCCGTACGGGGTTTTAAAGCGCGTTGTGGCGCCCGTGTATAGGTCCTTAACTGCGTCAGTAGCGTCTGTGGGGAAGCCTAGGTCATGCATGATCCATAGCAGTTTGTCCTGGCAGGTGGTGTTGAACGCACTGGTGAAGTCGACCAGGAGCGCGTAAATATCTGCCTTGGCCAGTTTAGCATCCTCAAGGGCCATGACAAGCATCTGCAGCTGTTGCGTGGTGTTCCTGTGGGAGCGGAACCCAGCCTAGTTCTTGCTGAGCATCCCATTAGCTTCAGCATACTCAGACAGCGTCTTGGTGATGAGGCTGGTCCATAGCTTGTAGACGGTGTTGGCTAGGCCCACTGGCCTGTAGGAGTTAATGTCCGTTTCTTGCCCTTTGTCCTTGTAGAGCAGGCATGTGTCACTGGTCTTCCACGTGGTTGGTGTGCAGCCAGTGGCCCACATGATGATGAACAGCTGGTGGATGGTGTCCCTCATCTCCCATGGCAGCATCTTGATGATTTCGTTTTCCACACCGTCTGGTCCCGGTGCCTTGCCTCCTGCCAGCCTGCTGAGGCATTCTTGGAAGCCTGCCTTGTCCATGATGGCTGTGTGCAGCCAGTGTATGTTTTGGCATGCGTGCATTGCGAAGGCGTCGTCTGCTTTGGCGCGAGCCCACAGGTAGTTTCGTGTCTGTGTGTTAGTGTAGTTGCCAGTCTTGGGGGCCGGGGCCGACAGCTTCTGCCCGTATGCGGCGGTTATTATCCGGTTGAGGTCGGCAGGGGCGGTGCATATGTTGTAGGTGTCGGGGTCAGCTAGCGCCTGGAGGCCTTTGTGGTCGGTGCGGGACGGGCGCAAGATACGTTTGTTAGCCTTCTTGGGCTGGGTGCTTATAAGTTGTTGCATTCTGACGCGAGCTTGTGCGATGGCGAGTGCAGAGTCATCGTCGTCGAGTTGGTGGATTTGGTCGCGGTACGTATTGGTCAGTTGGGCTAGCGCGGCCTGCACGTGATTTTCAGTTGGGTCTTCACCCTGTCGCGCTTGCACCGCGTCCCTGATCTCATCGTTTATTGCATCTGTCCCTGAAATGAGTTCGTCGATTGTCGGGTGCACGTTGGTTTGCTTAAAGAGGGAGTTAGCCTTCCGGCTGAGGTCTCTAGTGGTCTTAAGTTTTCTGCCCAGTGCCAGTCTAATCCTGCACATGGTCCTGCGTTGGTAGTGTTGGCCTCCCCTCGTGAGGGTCTTAGTGTTGCATGTCTTTATAGCTGCTGTCCTGCAGGTTTGTAGGAGGTGTGTAAGCATGGTGGCTGCGGTGTCTACAGCTTCCCTGGCCGGGCGTCCTGCCACTGATGTCAAGCGCTGTGGTTGTTGAGGGTTGGTCTTGCCAAGTGTAGCCAGGTGGTGGGTGGCCTCTGTGTATATGGGGGCTAAGAAGGCTGTCAGTTCCGCATGCAATTGTGGGACGCCTGAGCTGGGTTGTTGCACTGCCAGGCGGTAGGCTTCCCTGTCCTTATTGGTAATGGGGGTGGTGAGGATAGTGTGGCTATGTTTCGGTAGTGTGTGTGGGGCTGCCAGGTCTATGCCCAGGCGGGCTGTATTCAGTGTGGCGGTGAGTGGTCTGTGGTCGCTCAGATAGACGTTGGTATCGACGTGCGTGCGGTGCTCAGGTCCGTGTCTTGCGTCGCGTGTTAGGATAGCGTCGATGCGGCTGGTGCAGTGCGGTTGCTGGTAGGTCCAGGCCCGGTCGCCGGGATCAGCTTCCTTCAGGTGCATTTCAGTGGCGAACCCCCTCATCATGATGTCTTGTGTGTATTCGGTGTGCTCGGAACGGTCCTCTGTTTTCATCGTGGCGTTAATATCTCCCGCCAGGATGAGTGAGCCGGGCAGATGGCCCGTGGCTGTTCGTATGTGTTCATGCATTTTCCCTCGCAGTAATAGCGCGTCCCCGTTACTTCCCGACGGCCAGTACGTAGCGATGATGGTGAGCTGTTCGCACTGGTGTTGGTTGAGGGTCAGGATGACGCATCGTGCGTTTACCTCAGCGTCGATGCTCGGTGGAAGCATAGTGGTTTTCATTTGGATGGCTAGGTTGTGTTTGATGCCTATCAGTACTTCACTGTGGCCTCTGTGTCGGTGTGTCGTATAGCCTGGCATGACTCTCCTCAGCCAGCCAGAGCCTTGATTGTTGCTCTTGGGCTGGGTCATGGTTTCAGTTAGGATCAGGATGTCCGGGCTGTGCTTGTGCACGAGGTTGAGGACGTCGTTCCTGGACCTATGGAGGCTTCTGACGTTCAGGGTCGTAAGTGTGATATGCTGTCGATTGTGTGTTGGTTGTGGCTGCCGGGTTGGCAGGGTGTTGTGTTGTGGGTGTGGTCCTGGGTGCTCAGGTAGGTTAGCGGTGGGGGGCGGTGGTGTTGTGGGGATGGCGGCGGGGGGTGGGGTGGGGGCTGTGTTTAGGTATCTGTACATCAGGGTCTGCGTGTGCGAGTCCTTGGGTTGCTCTCTTGGCTTGGTCCGTCTTTTGTCTACGATGGTGCCCGATGACGTGGGCCGTTTACTGCTGCCTGACCGGTCTTGTAGAGTGGGAAGAGTGACTGTGGGGGCGACCTGGCGCAGTCGCGGCCGGGCCTGCTTGTCTGTCGGGTGGGTGTCTGCTTTGGCTGTTAGTATGCGCTTGTAACTCGCTGGTTGTGCAGTGGGTAGCGGCCGGTGTGCTCGGGGGGTGTGCGCGGGTTGTGTGCCCAGGTCTTGGGTAGTAAGGTCGATGTGGGTGGTACGTAGATGTTGTTCCAGCTGCTCCGTTGTGGCGCGCCTTGTAGGGTCAGCTAGCCAGCATAGTGGGTGGATGAGGTTGGTATCAGCCGCGTCGCCCTTTTTAATTTGAACGAGTGTACCCTTCAGCTGAAGCCAGTCTTCCGGGGTGTCCAATCGGCATGGGCGGCCTTGTTCCGAGTCCAGCCAGTGCCAGGCGTGGTCCGTGCGGCGGATGGTGGTAGCGTGATTGTTGGTGATGAGAATGGCAGCTGTGTTGGTGTAGTTGTCTATGTTGCCAGTGAGCGTGGTGAGAAGCTCAGGTGTGATGTTGCCGGGTGTAAGCTCGGTGGCGGTAGGGCATAGGTCAGGTGTTCCCAACTAACAGAAAATGACCGGAAACCGACCCTTGGCAGTAGAACGGCTGTAACTCTGCACTCACTTCGCCAAATGTTATGCTAGATGATTCGCATTGTAGCCAACCCAGCCAGCTACCTCTCACCCATCCAAAATAACTCTGCAGTTAGTAGGCCGTGCACAGCAAAGCATCAAAGTTAGTGATTCAAATTTGGGCCGTTGCGGGGCATGCCGTCATCGCTGCGACCGCCTTCGTCGCTTAGGCTGCTCTACACAAGCATGCGCGTCGGCAGCAGCAGTCGGATCGGAAAGCGGTTGCGGCGATGTGGCAATGAGCCCACCTCCCCCCCTTACCTAGAGGGCAATGCCACAGCTCGACCATTGGGACTTACAGCATGCTACTTACTAGGTTAGGCTCCTTTTAGACAGTGTTACAAACGCTCATACTCAGATAAGCCAAAAGCTCACTTTGGCCTGTGACCCCCAACTCCCTTAGCCGATCTCAGGGCCAGGGCCATGCAGTCAGTCAACCAACACCACACCATGACCGAATCTGGACTCGTCTCCTCTGAAAGGTATACTCCCCTACATGCCATCCACCTGCGTGCAAAGTTTCATAGCTCAACTGCCACCCCACAGCCCCGTGGCCCTGATTCTGCTTGGAGAACATGATGTCACTTTGAAGATGTCAAACTGATAGAGGCCTGGGCTGTTAAACGTGCGGTTTGTTCTAGTAAATGCGCCAAGGGGTCAAGAACAAACATTTCGTAGCCATTTTCTTGTGGGTGCAGCGGGTGCAACACAGTGGAGGACACAGTGGAGGAGGGGGGGTGTAACCCGGTGATACCTTAGTGTGCGCCGACCCATATGGTGTATTCGGCGGAAGCGAGTACGATTATATGTTTCATTCACCCCGTCTAGGTGCCCTGCACGCCCGGCAGGCATCGCGATGGGTGTTTGCCGGACATTCCATGTGTGCACAACCCGCTCACTGCGCCAGATAGATGGCGCCATAGGGATGTGGCTCACCGTCCCAAGGATACCCGTCTCGCCGCTGTGATTTGTTCGCGGGCACATGTGGCAGTACGCGAGCAAAGACTCCAATGGCTTGCGCTGATGGTCAAATGACGCGCATTGATTTGCAGCTACCAATGTGACAAACGCTATCGAAAACGATGAAGTATCGAGAGAGTACTTGCATGACCCATGTTGGGAACACCTGAGCATAGGTGGAGGTCCTTGTGGTAATGGTATAAGTAGTGGTTCATGGTGGACACTGTAAAGTTGCCGGATTCTTCATACATGTGTGGTAGGCTGCTACGCAGTGGTATCGACCTGTTCTCTTGCCTAGCCTTGTTGGCTAGGTCTTGGATGTGTGTATCCAGCGTTTTACAATGGGTTATCACATCATCGGGCCTGATCATAGGTATCCCCATGGCCATGTTGATGGCGTGCACAAGGCAGCACTGCTTGTATTGCCTTTCCCAGTAGGGCCTGTGTGTTTCTCGTGGGTGGCTTATGATGGGCCCAAGCCTTGCCCTCTGCCTTGCCGCCTTCATCTCCGCCGTGTGATTAGCGGTGCTAATGATAGCTTGTATCTCGCATGTAACGGGGTACATGTAGTGTCCTGTGGACCGTAGCCGGATAGGGGCGTCCGCTTGGGAGTCAAGGAGGTACCAGGCGTCATCGTGTTTCTTTATTGCCATGCTGTGAGCCGGGGCCTTGCATAAGAAGGCTTTCGTGCCGTGGGTGGCGGACAGCGCGTCGAGATTACGGGTTGACCAATCACTCCGTGTTCGCAGGTGCGCCACTGTGTGTGTGCAGAGGCCGTAGTGTGACATTAGGTAGAGATTAATGACAGTGTCGTTGCACGCGCCTTGTTCGTCTCTGGCTAACGCCCACATAGTGCGTTGGTCCCCGCGTCGCGCGTGTAGCTCGGACGTGTGGAAGTTGGCCAGTTCCTGGTTAGTGAGCCAAGAGTGTCCTGCCGCCATGTTGAGGGCATGTATTTGGCAGTGAGATGCTACTTGTTGCTCGAAGTGCAAGCCGTCAGGTCCTGGGTTCTCTTCGATATCCCCTGCTGCCAGCAGAAGCCAGCTGATGTAGATGCACCGTGCCATGTATTTACTGATAGCCATGTCCCATGTGGGGTGGCTTGTGATGTTTGGGTTGAGGTAGTACGTCATGTATGCTTGTAGTGTAGTGTTATACTGTATAGTCCTGATGGTCCTTCCGCTGTTGTGCCCTTTGAGGTAGGTGCAGGTAGCGTGTTTCAGGCGGTTCATAGCTGTCATACTGTGAAGGGTCCCATCTATGCCAAGAAGCCAGTTGTACATAATGTTGTGTAGGGAGGCGTTGAGCCTGGCAAGGCTCTTACGTTGTTTATTGCGACATTGCTGAGATTGGGCGTGCGAGTATGTAGGTGTATGTCGTTTCATACATGTGCTGATCCAAGTGCAGACGCAGGCCAGGTAGGCTATAATTTGCCAGTCCATGTCCAATTGTTGGATGGGTGTCCAGTTGGGGTGTCCAAAGGGGGGGTTGGGCATAGGGGTAATGATGGTGTGACATCGGTCCATGTTGTCCATGGCAGTTTTATTAAACAATGTGACACTGCAGGTGCACAGCCATGACACTGCAGTAGCGTTCGTCTCAGTTATCCCACTCTTGTTTATGGTGTGGTATCTCAACATGTTCCTAGCCTGCTGAGCGGCGTGTCGCTTATCAGCCTGCATGGCAGCATGTGTGTCTTGCATCTCTGTGACAGCTGGCTGGTCCTGCCAACCTGCAGCGGTCGGGGCTGGCAGGTGATGGTGGAGATGAGGGGCCTGTTGCTTGTCAGCCTGCATGACAGCATGTGAATCTTGCATCTCTGTGTCAGGCGGTTGGTTATGCCAACCTGTAGCGGTCAGGGCTGGCAGGTGGTGGTGGAGCTGAGGGGCATGTTGCATGTCAGCCTGCATGGCAGCATGTGTGTCTTGCATCTCTGTGACAGCTGGCTGGTCCTGCCAACCTGCAGCGGTCGGGGCTGGCAGGTGGTGGTGGGGCTGAGGGGCATGTTGCTTGTCAGCCTGCATGACAGCATGTGAATCTTGCATCTCTGTGTCAGGCGGCTGGTTATGCCAACATGTAGCGGTCAGGGCTGGCAGGTGGTGATGGGGCTGAGGGGCATGTTGCTTGTCAGCCTGCATGGCAGCATGCGTGGCTTGCATCTGTGTGTCCTCCAGCTTGCCATGCTGGGCTGCAGCAGTCAGGGCTGGCAGGTGGTGGTAAGGCATGTCCGCTTGTCTCTTGTCAGCCTCTGTTTGGTTGGCACTGTAGAAGATGCACTGTGTGGTTTGTTCCATCCTTGAGGTGTCACAGCTGGTGGGCTGTGAGATATCACCGCAGCAAGGTTGCTGGGTATGATTGCTTGCGTCGAGGGCTTTTATGAAGCAGCAATACCGCTGTGTATCGTCGGACCAGCACTGGAGCTGGGTTTGGAGGCGCAGAGGCCATGTAAATACGCAGCCCTTGGGCTGGATTTCGGAACAACTGACTGCGCGGTCACCTCTAGGGGTGCCATCCGGGTGGGTTGGCAGATGTATCGGAGGGCACCCACTGGCTTCCTCTCCGAACACATCCCCAGCCCACCCGATGCAGACCAGGGTCAGTACAAGCAACAAAGCAGAGCGCCTACCAGGGCGTTCAACCTTCATCGCTAGCGTTGACCTCCGACCGGTTATGTCTCGGCTTCAAATTAGCAGCTGCTTCCAGCTGTATTGTCAGCGCGGCGTGTCTTTGCGTGAGCGGGCCAGAAAACTTCGTCGATTCTTTCAAACCGAAAAAGTCGGGTATGAAGACTAATATGTCTACTGCCTACAGGCCACAGAGTGATGGCCAGACTGAGAGGTACAATCGTGTACTTGAGGAAATGCTTCGTCATTACATCTCTCCCACTCAGGCTGACTGGCCTGATCACCTTGCCTTGGCTGAGTTTGCTGTCAACAACTCATGGCAGGAGTCTATACACTCCACGCCCTTCTTCCTCAACACAGGCCAGAGCCCTGTCACTCCTGGGCTGCGTGACCTGCCTGATGGCGGCCGCTGTCCCTCTGCCCATGCCTTTGCCACTTGGTGGAAAGAAGGTGTTGCCCATGCAAGGCGACACATGGCTGATGCTCAGGCCAGGTACAAGCGTCATGCTGACACTGGTCTGAAAGACGTGGAGTTTGAGGTGGGTGCACAGGTCTTGCTGAGCACCAGGAACCTGCGCATAAAGACAGGCAAGGTCCGCAAGTTTGTGCCACGTTATGTGGGACCCTTCGTGGTTGAGGCTAAGATCAATGCCAATGCCTACAGACTCACTCTGCCTGCCAACATGAGCAGGTTGCACCCTGTCTTCCATGTGTCACTGCTCAAGAAGTACTCTGGCAGTGACGTGGGTATCATGCCTCCTCCTGTGGAATGGATGGATGAGACTCCTGTGTACTATGTTGAGCGTCTGCTTGACCACAGATACGTCCGTGCAGGAAAGGCTGGGGAGTTCCTGGTCCAGTGGGAAGGCTATGACGCCTCCTTCAATACCTGGGAGCCACGAGCCAACCTGACTGGCTGTGACAAGCTTCTGGCTGAGTACAACGCCATCCACTGTCTCAAGTGAAGACCCAGCCTATTAGGTGTTCCTGCTGAAGTGCTGTGGTGTGCTATGGGTTGTGCTATGTGTGTGAGAAGCCTTCTGGCTGTATGGTTGCATTCTTGCACCTGAGCTATCATGCTCCTGGCTATCATGTGTGTTAACCAATCATGGTTCACACTAGCCCAAATAAGCAGTATTGGCTGCGAGTCCTTGGATCTCCTTGGGCGGAACGGACCTCTTCTGGGGGGGGTGAATGTAACGGCGAGCCTTGAGCGACACCGTTCCCCTTTTGCCCGCGACACCTGGTGTACTGCCTATGGCGGGCGCAGGTGGGCGCATTACTTTTACCGAGTGAGTAGGGCAGGTTAAAGCCGAGCAGCTCTGCTGTGAGGACAACTGGTTCGATTCCAAGGGGGCCCCGTTCTAAGCCCTAGCCCTCTCACGAGGTTCGCTGTAACTCCGCTCCATGGCAGTTTCTTCGCAGTCACACGCTAGACGATCGCTCGGCTTATAGCGTGGTTCAGCACGTTACATGAATCAAACCTGATCAAACGTTGCATCACAAAAAAACTATAATCTTACAGCACAATTGTTCCCCTACTATTACTACAGGACAGGGGCTGTGTTATCTGTTCTCCGAACTGTTTGCATGCAGCAAGCATCCGGTACCAATACCGGATTCACTACCCCAACCCACTTGCGAAGGCTGGGCAATCTATGTTGGCATGAACACATGCTCTGGCTGCTCGGTCTCGCAGCCTCGTGGAGCTTCTTGGGTATTCCTTGTATAATCTTACAGCAGCGGCTCCAAGACAATCATCGACTACCTCCCACAGCCAAGGTCACTACAGTTAGCCTACAATACAGCATTGCAGCCGGACCAGGGTGTGTGGCGCCTGGGCAGGCCTGCCTAGGAGTCAATGCCCAGCAACAAGCCGGCAGCAGGCGCCCCTGCCCTCACCCTTTCCCACCTTCCTCAATGTTGGACACTGCGGACCTACTACTACACTGCCAACTGTGTTGCATAAAGGCTGTCAGCTGTCAAACCCTACCTCGGTAGTCCCAATAATGCGGGGCAAGGTCACTCAATCTGTGTTGAACAAGTAATCGGAGCCATGGACAATGATGTGTGAATGACAGATACTACACGACACCTAGGCATGGCGCTGCAGCCCCCCCGTGGTGAGGAGGGAGTTGAGGGCGATGGCAGCAGCCTGCAGCGCTGCAGGTCCTGCTGGGCTGCTGCGTTTTGCACCCACTTCACCAACAGCTGCCTCGCCACCGTCAGCCCAAGACCCATCTTGTCCAGCATAGTTCAGGAGCTCGCCTGCAGGCGAGTGCACTGCACACAAATGAAAGCACAGGCCATGCAATATCACTGCCAGCGGATGCCCGTGGTGTCACGTGTCGGAGTCGATCCCCCGACCTCTTCTGTGGCCCCACCAACACAGCAAGACATTTGCCAAGTTGTAGCACACCATTGCACCGCCAGTGCCTGAGCATCAGTGGCTGCGCCCACCAGGTGAGCCACAAGAGGCCACAGCCTATCAGCCTTGGTGGCGCAGCAGTAGGTGTGTAAGCTTGGAGGCAGGGTGACTATGTGGTAGATTGGGCGTGCCCAGTGTAACCCCAGCATCCACATGCACAATCAAAAGCCGGGACAGGAGGCCTAGGGTGCAGCCTGTAGCATTCCCCCATGGCTGCTTACTTCAGGCAACTTGCATCACTTGGAAGACGCTGGCCGTGAGGGACGAGAGTGGCCTGGACTGGGGTGTGGCCTGGCCTGGCCTGCAGCCCGGCAGGAGGTGTGTGGACGCACCATATGACACCACGGACGCCGCAGTGGTGGAGTGAACCGAGGCTGGGGAGGAGGCTGCGGTACGCAAGTGCCAGCCAGCGCCCAGGCCGCCCCCGCTGCCGGGCGCCAGGCCTGCCCGCCCTGCCTGGCTAGGGGGGCTGGCGCTGGGTGTTGAGCGCAGGGAGTGGGCTGCACTGCTGGATGCCCGGCTGGAGAGAGGGGCAGAGCGCAGCTGGGCTTGCTGGCTGCGATGCGCTGCTGCTGCTGCGGCGGCAGCGGCAGCGCCGGCCGGGCGGCCTTGGCTGGTGCGCCAGCCCTGAGGGGTGGTGTTGTGACTGCTGCAGCAGCCTGTGTCAGGGCGGGGCAGCGGGGGGGCCTTGCTGGCGCTGGTGACTGGGGCGCTGGCTTTGGCTTCCTTGGTCTGCCACATTTGCAGCAGCGGGGACAGCTTGAAGTCTTTCAGCTCTTGGAGGCGTCGGCTGCGGGGGGTGAAGGGCTCAGGTGCCACGTCTGGGGCCCGCACCACGTCCGACTCCGTTTGCTGCTGCTGACCACTGGCCTTTGCCTGCATGCGGTGGTCGCAGGTCAGGGCACCAGGCCAAGTGCCTCCCACCGTCTCAACTGCTTAGTGGCTGTCTTAGTGGCTGTCTGGGCCTCATCAGGTACGTGAAAGTTTTGTCCGGTTTGCATGGCAGCATGGCACGCATGGCAGCCATGTTTGAAAGGATTACAGAAAAGTACTCTTTGGAACCAAACAGACGGCCATGAGTGTGGGCAGTGGCCACCCTGAGCCTGGCTGGCGGGCAGGGAGGAGCCAGCTCATCAGACACAGCTGTGCAGGCAAGGTCTTCATGTCGCACCTTGTTTGGCCCGCCCCACCGCCGAACGGTGTCCGACAGCGGGACTGGGAGGCTGGCTTGACGGCTGCGAGTGTCCCTCTCCACATCCGCACCAGCTGCTGCCCCTGCGTGGTTGGCTGCGGCTTTGACCTGGAACCCCTGGAGCTGTGCCTTGAAGCGCTGGCGGGACACCTCTTTGGCCAGCAGCTGCAGACGCAGGCGCGCCTCCTGCATCACACCACACCCTCTCCAGCCCTGAGACTGTGGTGCTGGATGCGTCGCAGACAGTGAGGCATGATAGCAATCGCCCCATGAGCAGGCAGAGGCAAGGCCAGCGGGCAGTCAGGCAGATGTGAGCCCTGTCAGTAGCTGGATGCACACTCAACATTCACACGACCTACACAACACAAACACACATTCACACAACATGAGGTTGAACCGCCATGTCACTGCTCAGGCGCCCTGTGGTGATTTACTCCCCCTGCTGTCGCATGTGGCTGCAGCTGTGGATACAACCACTCGCACCAACATGTTGAGGCATCAATAAGGGATTGGGCTACTGCTGCACACGCTGCTGCGTGCGTTGTCGACCCACCTTGGTGCGCCACACCCGCTGCAACACCACAGCGGCTTTGCTGCGTTGCACCACCTGCAGCACCACCTGGCGAAACGCTTCGCGTAGGCGCTCGCCCTGCCTGCTGCTGCGCCATGCCCGCTGGATGGTGATTGCAGCCCTGACGAGGGGCAGCTGCTGCAGGAAGGCCCTGTGGGCCTGACGGCCACGCCATGCCGCCTGCATGCACCGGGCTGCCCTGGACTGCTGCAGGGCGGCTGTGAGGACGGCTCGAGCGGACCTGCTGCGCCAGCAGCTCTGGTAGACGAGCGCTGCCGCCTCCCTGTGAGCAGGAAGACCAGGCTGCACTCATGGCTTGCCCTGCCCTGCCCTGCCCTAGTGATGCCCTACCCTGCCCTAGTGATGATCTGCCCTGCTGCTCTGTAGCACGGGAGTAGCAGTGCGTCATCACACTATCAACACCGGGTTGAGTCCCAGTAGCCATGGGTGCTGCTGACATATCACATACCAAGCGCACACATATGTATAAAAAGTGCACACACCTGCGTAGTTCCTGCATCAGGCCCCTCGCTGCTTGACATCGCCACCCTGCCTGCAGCACTGTGGCTGCGGCACGAGCCCTGGCCAGCTGCTGCCGTGCTTGCCGACCCCGCCAGGCGGCCTGCACAACCAAAGCTGAGCTCGTCATGCGCAGCCTGAAGGCAAGCTGCTGAGCCTGACGTGTGCGGATGGCACGCTGCAGCACCACAGCTGCAGCCCGCAGGGCAAGGAAGCGGCGGTGCTGGACAAAGCCACGCCAGCCAGCTTGCAGTGTGGTGGCGGAGGTGGCGATGAGGGAGGCACGCCTGCTGTCCAGCAACACGGACTGTACGGGGCGCAGGAACAACTGCGCAGCACAGACACAGGGGCATGGCCTGACAGCTGCCCCACATACGGGCTATGCAGTAGGGGTCTGACTGAGGATGACCTGGCACATGATCCAGTACCAGCACCAGGAAGGATCACAGTCCACATGAGGAAAGGTGGCGCAAAAAAGGTCATGGTGGAGTGGGTGTTGGTGTTGAATGTATCTGCATTAGATCTTTGGTGCTTAAGCTTGCTGTAGGGCACAAACAGCTGGGTGCCCAGAGTTGCTGTGAGCTGAGCAGCTCCACTCGCTCAGCAGCAGTCCTATGTTGTGGCATCTGAACATCACTGAACATCATGACACCACACCCACCTTAGTGTGGCCCAGCTGGTAGTCAGTCACGCCAGCTGCTGTGAGGATGCGCTCAGTTGCGTGACGCAGCGTCTCCACAGGGCAGCGCTCCAGGGCACCCTGCAGGGCACCAGCACCAGGCCTCATGGAGGAAGCAGTGCATCGCATGAGGAGCTCAAGGCGCTCATGCCTCCTGCCCCCAGTCACATGCAGTGAACATCGGCAGCCGTTCCCACCCACCACCAGCATACAAGGTACAGGCTCAGACTCGATCTGGACTTAAAACTGGGTTTTAAACCTTCATCTCAGCTTTACTGTAGACCATGATCTGAACCTAATCTCCCCGATTTGGATGTGGTCTGGACCTAATCTGGGCCTGATCTGTGGCTCGGGCTTCCCCTGGGTCCTCAGCTTGCTCAGTGCCTCCACAGCTGTCCAGCTCCACTCCTGCAATGCACCGGGCACCTTGCTCACCTCTAGACTGCGAGGAGGGGCCGGCAGCTTGGTGGCCTGGGAGCTGGCTGCAGGCTGGCTGGGGCCCTGACTCAGGGCCGCATGCATGGCGGAGGGGCAGAGGGGCCAGAAATAGTTGAGGAAGGTGGCGTAGGGCCGGCGATAGGCAAAGCCAGCGCAGCTGATCCGCACTGCCTCCATCACACCTGGGGCCATAGAGTGAGAACAGGAGGCGTGTGAAAAGTGTGATTCAATCAAGGCCGCACATGTGCACCCAACACCCGACACAAGCACAACATGCTTGAACAGAAGATAGGGCATAGTGCGGTCCAATGCACCAGCACATCAACTGGGACAAGCACAACCAATCACAGTAGGGCAAAGAGCCTCTTCACCGCATGCGCAGGCATGAAGCAGGTCCCATCACACCTGGCACCTCTCACCTCCGCACTTCAACTGCTGGAGGACGTAGTTTGCATCAAACATGCCCGGGCGGCTGCTGGGGTTCGGCTTGATGCAGCGCACATAGTGTGGCTGCATGGCATTCAGCGCTGCCATGAGGTCTGCCAGCTGCCGCTTGAACTGGCTGCCCACTGAGTCAAACTTGAAGGACGACTTGACAGCACTGCCACCAGCACCACTCTGACCACCAGCGGGCAGGGTGGCAGCGCTGCCATAGCGGTGTGCAGGGTGCATATGGCTGGGTGTGTGGGTCAGTGCCTCAACTACGGCTGCTGAGGAGGAGCGGTGCATAGCCTGGGCACCAGGAGTGTGGTGTGCCGAGCTGTTGCCAGCAGCAGCGTGGCCAGCCGGAGCAAACAGGCCGGCGATGGTGCTGGCCTGGGACCCCGCCAGCAGGGCAGCATGCTCTGCCACCACAAAGTCCTTGTTCTTGGCCATGAAGTTGTCGGTCAGGTAGCGGACTGCAGCAAGGGGCAATGCTCAGGGGGATGACTTGGGATCAGGCGGCTGCGGTCCCCATTGTCCCCAGTGCAAGCAGACTGAGCACTTCACACCTGGCTGCAGCCTGAAGGAGGGCAGCACCTCCACTGTGGTGACTCGCTGTGGTGACTGGCAGCCATTTGTCAGGACATGCCACGGTTCACGTGCACTGCTGCTATAGGGGCAGCTGTTCAAAAGCACAGATGTGCATGGGTGGGTTTGTAACACATTGTTAGACCCTGACCCTGGCCCTGGCTGGCTCCTGGCTTTCCCACCTGGGCCGGCGTAGTGGTCGACAGCAAAGGCGGTGGGGGGCCGCTTCAGTCGCTCAAAGCGCTTGTTGCTGGTGACGGTTGGGGTGGAAGAGTACTTGTGCACCAGGTCGTCCGCAGTAGACTGCACAGCAAGGGAGGAGCCATGGAAGCATTTCAGCTCAGCTTACCCGCACTTGGCCAATCATGCAGGACAGACTGACCCAGGAAGGCATCACGGGCAAGTGACTCACAGAAGACTCGGGTAGACATGTGCAGCAGGCATCGCTGCTGGGGGACGCATAGCAACAAGGCATCACCAAGGATGCAAGCTGCTGTGGCGCCACACTGGTCACACCACCAGGCCGCTGTGGAGGCGGTCACAAGCTCTCATGCAAAGTGGTAAGTGGGCAACACCAAGCAGCCATACCATCAGGCCATTCCACGTCACCATCACTGTCTTGGCCAGCCCTGCCACAAACTCACGGTGGGAAAGCGGCACTGCTCGTCCAGCAGGTCCAGCAGGCCCAGGCGGCCCTCAATCAGGTCCACCACCTCCTGGTTGTCCACAAACTCTATCCAGCGCCAGTCAATGCCCTCAGCCACATACTCTGACTGCAGCACCAGACACAGCAAGACAGCAGCACCCCTATCGCAGTGCTGCATGGGAACGCTGGGGTGGTGGCAGGCTAACTGGGAACAACAGCCTCCTCCTGGTCGGCTCTGTCCAGCACAGCGTGCAAGGCATGCACGGCGTGTACAGCGTGGCAGCCCAAAGTGCGAGACTGCGTCCAAAACGCACCTGCTCCCACTTGAAGATGTGCTGGTTGAAGTGCTGCTGCAGCTTCTCGTTCGCAAAGTTGATGCACAGCTGCGACGCATGCAGCAAGGGGTGCACCACCAGCCTGGGTTTCATGTCACGAGGCAGGCTCTGCCCCTGAACTGCCCTGAGCCTCCACGACAGCTATTGAGCAGGGCACCTGACTGCAGCCGAAAGGAGGGCAGCACCACCACTGGTGCTAGTAGTGTGACCAGCAGCCATTTGCCACTGAGAGCAGGGACACTGGCACTATCAGGGTGGTGAATCTGGTGGTGGCGGGAGCAGCTGCCCAGTCTCACCTGCTCCAAGTCATTGTTTTCAAACGATTCAAACCCATAGATATCTAGCAGCCCAATTGTGGTGGCCTGCATGCAGCGCTGCCCCACTGCCAAGGGCATGCTGACATCCCTGTTTGGTGTGGCTGGGTCGCCATTGGCTCTCCGGGTAGGGGTGTTGAGGCTGAGCTGCTCAGCCTTGTGCTTGACCCCGTCTGAGGCTGCCCTCTGGGCCGCAAGGGCCAGGGTGGTGTGGGGAGGCTCTGCTGTGCTGTTGCCGAGGCTGCTGCCAGCGGAGAGGGCGGCATTGACTTGGCTGACCAGCCAGTCAAAGGTGCGCGCGTACAAGACCTTGGCCAGTGCATTGCGCGACTCCTCAGCCCCCTCTGGGCTCAAGGGCGAGGTGATGGTGCCTGCGTCAGCCATTGCAACAGACGGGTAGCAGGCCAAGGGAAGGCAAACACCGCCAGCATCTCTCTGTGGCCCATGGCCCTGTCTATCCCATGGCCCTGTCTGTCTCATGGCCCTGTCTATCCCATGGCCCTGTGGCCCATGGCTCTGTGTGGTCCATGGCGAAGATGACAGAGTGAGAAACAGAGCTGCTCAGCTTCCTGCAACAGGCACCGAGCTTGCTCCCTGCAGCTGCCAGCTTGCTTGCCGCCTGCTGCTATCCACTGACCATCAGGTGTCTGGCGGGTGCGGGTGGTGAGCACCAGCAGCAGCTGGTCAGCAGGGACCCCCAGCAGGCTGGCAGCACTCTTCAGGGCCTGCTCAGCGTCTGGGTTGCTGGGCACAGGGCCCTGGCTGTGGTCATGGTCGGCCTCCCTGAAGCACACGTTGCCGAGGTGCAGCACAGCGGCCAGCACTGCAAACACACCGTCCTGCTGGCTGCGGGGCACGCCCACTGCGTCCATGGACTGCCTTGTGTGCTGCAAGCGCATGCAGCAAGTCAAGACACGTCATCACCGCAACTGCAAGGCACATGCCAGCTGGGTTGAGTGGGGGCAGGGTGGGGCACAGAAGCAGGCAGGGGCAGGCTGGGTGAATAACGGGTTAGTGGGCATGGGTGGTGGGTGGTGGGCAGTCGGGTTAGGCAGCAGCAGGGTTAGGCACAGAAGCAGGGTGGGGTGTGCTGGGTGGCTAGGGGGAACAAGTGACAATGGCCAGATGTTGATGGCAGGGATGGCCACACCCAGGTCTGTCACGTCATGCCGGGTTCTTCTCTCCCTGCCTGGTATGCCCACCTGATACTCTGCTGCATCGTCCACGTGCGGCAGCTCCATACAGTCTGACTGCTGCAGGTAGCTGTAGCACGCCGCAGGGCCCAGCTGCCACCGCGCCCTTTCCTCGCTGCTGGCTCCAGCGCACATCTGCAATGTGCCCACCAACACCGCACACCGCGCCACATCAGTAGCCGTGCCACACTGCTGGTCAGGCTGGCTGGCCTGCTGTAGCAGCTGGCCATTCATTGAGGGCAGGGCAGGGCAGGGTAGCAACCTGGTAGAATGCGTGGAAGTTGCGCTCGCCCTGCGCCACGTGCACCACCCTGCTGCGCTCCAAGAGGTAGGTGCGGATGCCAGCCCCTTTCATGACACCACCGCCAGTGAAGCTGATCTCCACATACCTGCATGACCATGAGCAGGTAGTCCATGAGCACATGCAGGTTCAAGCATGGGGGGCAAGCATGTGCAGCTGGTCTCACTTGCCGAACCGACTGCTGTTGTCGTTACGCAGAGTCTTGGCATTGCCAAAGGCCTCCAGGAGAGGGTTGCTTTCCAAAACCTATGGCAACAGGGTCAACCTGCTGTCAAAGCATCTCACTGACGGCCATGCAGGAAGAGTGACATATGCAGCGCACCTTCTGCTCAACTCCACACGCCCCTTGCCCCTTTCCATTGCTGGATGGACTGCTACCGCCCATGCTGCTTGCATGGCCACGCTCCGGGGAACCCAAACTCGCGAGGCAACGCATGATGAGCTTGGATGTCTCTGTTTTGCCAGCTCCACTCTCACCAGTGATCTGCGTGCATCAGCCTATACTTCTTTACTAATAGCTGCAGTAAGCTAGTATTAGCTGATCATTGTGGCTTGCATCATCAAATGAAGGTGCTGGTTAACACAGTGGGAGACTGTGGATGCTGTCCAATTGCCCACCAGGATGGCCTGGCCTGAGTTGTCCTGCAGCATTTGCCTGTAGGCCGCACACGCCACACGGTACACATGCGGGGGTAGCTCTGACAAGTGCGTTGTGCTGCCTGTGCCATCTTCCCCGCAGCATGCCTGATATGCTGCCAGAACATCTGGCTGGAACAGCTTAGGTACTGCTTGGAATGGGTTGACAGCCAATAAGATGGAACCAGTGCAAGTGTATATGTCTTGGCGTGCATAGCGGACTGCAAGGTTGTGGAGGACACCTGGCTCATGAAGGTGCGTAAGGTGTGTCATGTCCTGCAAGGACATGAAAATGTTTGAGCAGTGGTGGGCACACTGGTGGGCTGCAACGGTCACAATTATTCATTACCGACTGCCACGACTGCGGTCAACTGCAGCTACATTCGCTACGTCTTTACTACAGCGTATGGCGGGCGGTTTACCTCTTCATCGCTGGCTGAATTCTGAAGCAGGCACGCTGTGGCCGGGGCTGTCACCTCGATGCCGCTACCCGTGACTTGCAGCACCAGGTCCTGACCCTGGGAGGCCTTCACAACCCGCGCAGGAGCCCAGCCAGACGCAAGCTTCACCCATACCAGGCTGTCCACGCTGAGCTGGGCGTGCGCCATGCCAGAAGCGGCAGTCAATGAAGTTGTGGGACAGAACTAGTCCAAGCGTACAATAGTAACTCAAGAAAACTCCATTCGCACGTGGAGTTGAGACGCTACTGTAACGTTGGCGATACGCACTTCTTCTGAGTATTTGAATGCCGCACTGCATGGACCAAGTAATAAGTAGGGGAGCCCAGGCACCTCATGCAAGACAGCTACAACATCCCATGTCAACATTGAGCAGGATGCTGCCCCAGACGAGACAAACCCTGCAGACTGCAGGCCTGTGGCTGACTCTTCCTCACACCAACAAGCTCTAGATGGGGCTGGGGAGCAACCAGCCCCGTGACAAGCCCCTGGGTCAGGGCCTCCCAACTCTGATGTTTTGGCATGTAAGACCGTCACATGCGACCGATTGCTCCGGGAGCAGGCCGATGGCTTTAGCCCCGCGCGGCATGGCTTAAACGCGGACTCTAGTTACGACAGCAACCAGTAGTTGCTTCGATTGTTGTCGGCAGGGTGGTTGGGATCCGCCGGCCACCCTCAAGACATCGCGCAGTGCAGGCGTGTTGTTGGTGCTCTACGCATAGGCGCTGCTGCCAGCCCGCGAGGTGAGGTGCACGCAGCAGTTGCCACCTATCCTGCGCCAGCACAGGTTACCCGACGAACATCTGATGATGCAGGAGTTTCCGAGTACACCTCAGCACACGTAAATGGCTAATCCAAGCTTCAGCTGCGGCTCCGCTGAGCAGGTAGGATTTTGCTGCAAGTCAGATAAATCCAGCCAAAACTCATAGAGATGTCTTATTTTTGTGCTGGCCGCACTTTCAAAGACTACTCTACTCATATGCTCAGCTGTGACAGAAGAAGCAATATTACTCTCAAAGCTCAGTGAGCCTTAGCGTGTCAATTGCAGGTGCCCAAGCACCACATAAGTTTCCTGCCCACAGTACCTGCCAGCAGCCCACCCTAGCAGGCCCAGCTGCCTACCACCACCTCCCAGCCCCTCCTCACTGCCCTTTTGCTTGACATGCCACGCGCCCCAAAACAAACTAGAGCAAACAGAGCCAACGGGGCAAAGGCTAAGGCTCGGCATGACAGACAGCAGGGGCTGGCCCTCATCATCTTCTGGCCATGTGTCAGCCACCAGATTCACAACGCGTTGCACAAGGCAATGACAACATGGGGCAAGGCAGAGGGCTGGGGCAGACAGGGTTTGCAAGCGCAGCTAGCCCTCAGCATTGAGCAGCTGTGCAGCCTCACCAAGAAGCACTGGGACCTGCTGGGGCTCAGTGTCCAGCACTGCGCCCAACCCAGCGAGCCCTCGCAGTCTCGATGGGGCAGCTATGTAGATGCTTGCTCCTCCCTCACTCGCGTGCTCAAGCCGGTCACCGCTGCAGTCACAGGCATCATGCAGCGGCAGGGCAAGGCAGCACCAGCTTGGGCGGGAGACCTGTGCTCGCTGCTGTTAGACACAGATCTCATCTGCAAGCTCATGGTGGTGGCGGTTGTGGGCCAGCAGCTCGTCATGCCTGACCTCGGGTGGGTGGCCACAGAGGGCGGCATGCACGCCTTTGAGCTTGCACGGCATGTGGAGCAGCTGTTGGACAACCTTCTGGACGCCTCAACGCAGGACGCGGAGGAGCGCTTCCCATACATCTTCCAACATGCTCAGGGGCTCTTTGTCGCCCCAGCCCCTTCCGCCCATACAGCCGCTGGTTCCCTCCTCACAGCTGCTGCCTCTTGCCCCAACCACATGGCCTTGGAAGGCCCCCAACAATGGGCGGCTGCCAAGCCAAAGCTCGTTGTGCTCATCAACAAGCACATCCAGGTACTGTACGAGTACTTGTACGAACACAGCCAGCTATTCTTCCAACTCCCTCACTTGCTGGCAGCCATGGGCTCTTCAAACGCTTTGTACGCACAGAAGGCAGCTGAGCAGGTGCTGAAACAGCGGGGCATGAGGCTGCAAGAGTGGGACGTGCACCAGCAGCAAAAGCAACAGCAACAGCAGGGGGGGCGGCGGCAGGTACCAAGCGGGCTGCAGTTTCTGCCATTCGACCCAGCCGTCTTTGACCCGTATGGCACGCTGCAGGATTTCCTTGACGACATCCTGGAGCTGGCAGCTGGCCAGCCTTGCAGTCTAGGCCTACGCATGGTAGACGGGAACGCCAAGATGGTGTTGAACGTGCCCACCCAGGCCCCCCTGCAGCAGCTGCGGCAGGCATTCCAGCAACACGCACGGGGTGCAGACTACAGCAATACCTCGGCCAAGGAGGCAACCCGGTTCACACGTGAGCAGCTCAGGGCCTACCTCCTTTACCACAAGGTGCCGCCCAGGGATCAGCCAGTCGGCAGCACCCTGGTGGCAGGCTGGCAGAAGGCCGTGCAGAAGCACATTGCTGAGCGTGGCAGCCCCACCGGGCATGGGGTGTTGCCATAGGGCTCTGCTTTGTTGCCATGGGCGTGTAGCTAATGGACAAGAGACCAGGCCTAGCTATGGAGTGTGCAGATCTTGCCCTGCCATGGGGTGCAAGTATGGGGCTTTGTTGTGGCCATGAGGCAAGAGTTGCAGTTGCTCGGGAAGGGTGTTCTGCTACCACACCTGCAATGGGTGCTTGCAGTCCTACTAGATGTTTGCCTTTAGATACTTGTTGCTCATCTACTGTATACAGCCAGTGGGGTATGCACGTTGTGGCATGCACCTACGGCATGGATTGATGCTAAAGCAAAAACTGCTGTTCGTTAACAAACTCTAGTGCCAGGGGCCTTTGCTATGGAGTGTAGAGGCCTAGGGAGTGTAGAGGCCTAGGGAGTGCAGCAGGTCATGGCACCGTGGACCGAAGCACATGTCTCGGTGGTGATGTCCCAAAACGATGTAGCGACACAACGAAGGCTTCGCACCTACGCATATGCTCTTGCTACAACGAACAAAGCACATAACCAGGGGAACGAGCAGAAAAGGCTCAAGTATGAAGAGTCCCGCGGTCAGTTTGACTATCAGGCCACATAGTCTACTGTAACAAGAAGTGAAGGGTGCACGTAGTGTCTTGATGAACCGCTAGAGCATACAACCACTCCGTCTCTCGCTTGACAGCGCGAGCGACACAAATGACGAATGAAAGCTAATAGATGTTAAGAAATATACGGCTGTTCAAGACGCAGCATCAGCAGTGGTGTGCGTGCGTTAAAGAAGCATTTCAGCTTCTTAGATTTCAAACTCGCGATACCGGCCATCGCAACACAAAGCGCGACTGCACACATACTTGTGTTTGCTTCATCACGGCGTCATTAAGAAGGTCGAGGGTGGAGGAGGCGTGCATGGTGATATCTGCCCACACAATTTAGGCCGGGTTCACGCCTAAGCAGTGCATCATATACAAAGTCATGGACGCTCAGGACAGCCGTAGCATGTAGCCAAGCGAGCCCTCTATATACTGACGTGCTTCGTCGATCAATCCGCAAACTGTGCGAGAAATAAACCGCGTGAAACGGACACCCCCCCTTTTCAAGGGGGTTGGGAGGCCCTGACCCTGGGTCAGCTGTGACACGTCCTGAGGAAATTCAAATATTTTTCGCATATCACGTACAGGCCATCCCAACATGTAAGACTTACACCGTTCGGCTCAGCGAGCTGCCGTTAGCCCCCTGCCGGATGTCCAACCTCGCAGCCCGCCAAGCATCTGCACCAAGTGAAGCCTTATGAACAGTCCAGTCGCCAGAGTGCGGTATGATATACCCAGGGCACATCGCAAAGCTTGAAACCGCTCAAGTGCTGACTTGTTTGCCCCTTGCGAGTGGAACGGCCGACGATGCAGGTAAGAACATTGGCGTCTCTTCCGTTGCGTAGCTGCAAACTTGAGCGCGTGAGGCTCATTAAGCGAGGACCCGACTGCATCTATGCAGGGTTGCTTCAAACCCGGCCATCGCTTTGGCCAGGGCGACTCCTGAGCTGAACTACACCTTTAGGCTTGTTATGGCAGAAGGTATGTACTGAAACTAGTTGCAGCACAATGCACACAGTGGGTGGAGAATGGCAGGGAATGTCATTCATCACACACTATGTGGCGTCAAGGGGCACGGACGTGAAATCTAGCTACGAAACTGATAGGGGGTGTTGACAATGATCACAGCAATGCCCTGTCTTCAATCGATTTTGCTCTAAAAATGTATGTAGTTACGGCAGGGTTATAACCAAAGACGGCAATGCCGTGAACTATGTCATTGCCCAACAACTCACAACATGCAAAACTTCCTATGTACACCGTGCAATTACTCGCCAACGATATCACATCACAACAAGGGCAGGATGTGTAGCCGGAGGGCGCGCTTTTGCTACAGGTTTGAACACCGTCCATATGTGTTCTTTGTGTCGGTTGAGTCAAGTGCATCAAGCAACCCACCAACTGTCCTTGCTGGCGGACCCTTGCCCACCATTCCCCATAATTTCCTCAGTTGATGTAGGTTGAGCTTCAGTGTGTTTTGAGGCAATAGCTGTATCATGGAACGGTACATGGCGATGGCTTAAAGTTGTTGTGTTGCCATCCTTGCCCGATTGTTGGCTTGCTCCTTTGCAGCCAGTTGGTGCTCCTCAGCCGTGGCCTTGCACCGCTGACGTGTCTTAGCTGAGGCAAACCTCATGGTAATGGACAACTCCGCGGCCGCACGCTTATGTCTTCGTTGTTGCTCTTGTAGCATGTGCGTATTGACAGCTTGTGCTCCCGCATTGGTGATATTCCCGCATTGGTGATGGGCACTGGACGATACACTCGAGCTAGATGCTACAGTGAACTCCATTGGATCAGGAGCCATTGCAGCCATTGGAGCAAGAGCGTCAACGGCAGCCATTGGAGCAGCAACCAATGGAGCAGTATGGGCAGGCTGGTGGGCCATGGCTGCATGACGCATTCGAGCAGCAGCAGTGATACGAGCATGGTTCCTCGTTGGTGAACGAGCAAGGACAGCAGATGCAAGACGAGAACGAAGCGCGGCTGTGTTACAGGATTGTACAGGTTGTAGGAGGAGGTGAGGCCTGGGGTGGCTGGGTAGGAGGCTTGGCTGGGAGGCACAAGAGCTTGTTGTAGGTTCTGGGAGGTGGTGGAGGGTAGTGGGTGGGGTGGGGGCTGTTTGAGGCTGATGGGGTTGTGAAGACAGGTCGGCACCGGCCTCGGTGGGCACACTGTGAACAAATGCAACACAAGTTCCATGTGTTGCATGCTTAGTCATGTAATACTATGTGATGTAATGCAATGCTTAGTAATGTAATGCGTAGTTGCATGCTCAGGAATGGTTTGCAGATGCCGTTGGTTTGTTGGTCTGACTATGGTGTAAAACATGGAATGGAAGTCTCTTCTCCACGTACCTTCCATGAGCTGATGGGATGTAACGGTCAGGTGCAGCACCACCCCATCGCGTAGTACTTCCCAGACAGTGTCTATCCCATCCTCATTGGGTGCCATGTACCTGCATGTACCTGCATTGTGCACATAGGGAATGTTGCATGTAGTAAGTTGTTGGGCGATGACATAATCAACGACATTGCGGTGTTCCCATTGAAACTGTGCCGAAATTACATACATTTTTAGAGCAAAATCATTTCATGACAGGGCATTGCTATGACCGTTGTCAACCCTCACTATTAGTTTCATACCTAGATATCACGTCCGTGCCTCTTGACGCCACATAGTGTGTGTTGTGATGTGATGCCCTGTCAATGTGCACTCGCTGTGTGCATTGTGCTGCAATTGGTTTCAATGCATACCTGATGTCAAAAGAGCAGTAGGGTGTAGTTTCAGCGCAGAAGTCGCCCTGGCCGGAGAGATGGCCAGGTTTGCAGCTACCCTGCATGGTCGCAGTCGCGTCCACGAATAGTGAGCCACACGCGCTCATTGTCGCAGCTACGCAATGGAGCAAGTGCGAAATGTCCTTACTGGCAGCTAGCCCAGCAGGACGGCCGACGACATGTATTCGCCTAAAGTTCGCGACATGAGCAACGACCGATATGGGGCAATACACAGCAATTGTGGCCTTGCAGCTATGACCCAAACAAGTTTGGCATTCAGGTGTCGACTTTGGCGGGCGCAAGGAATAATGGGTGCACAGCCCTGACTAGACCTCTACAGCAAGCGGGTGCAAAAATCGCGGCACGCGGTGGTCTGGTTGGCCCATGCTGGCCCGTTTGTATATTTTCTCAGGTGTGTCACAGCTGACCCTGGGCAGCAATCCAGGTGATAACAACATCATACTTACGGCGTGAGCATGGCTTCTTTGAGTGTATGTGCAGCCAGCAGTTCATGCATGGCAACAGCGGCATCAGTGCAGCCATAAACCTGGCAGAATGTCTATGTCGAAGAGCAACCGGTCGCCTTAGCCATGTTGCGTGATGAGTGGCGGTGACAGAGTTCTCCATGACAGACTGGGCGTTGTCAGGAAGTCCGCCCGGGAATCGAACCCGGCCTCAGATCACCTCACCACATCACACCCGGCCTCAGATCACCTCACTGCCAGCTGTCAAACCCTGTGAGGCATCCACAGCATCCCCAGCTCAGGCGCCCCCAACATGGGGTTGGTAATATGCATCCTCACAACAGCCAAGCACCTGTGGAGGTCAGCAGGTTTGGTTGCATGTGTTGACATTGTATGCAAAACGCACTAAGAAACAGCACCCCGTGCTGACCTGAGATGTATTCGCGAGTTGCCCAGTCCAACGGCAGCCTCCGGCGGAAATGCCTCCGGCCACCAATCCACCTCTCCTGTTGCGACACGCATATAAACAGATGGAGAATGACATTGCGAAGCTAATCAAGTCGTCGAGACAATGCAGTACAATCGACTAAAGAGGGCTTAACCTGCTAGCGACACCGTTGTGAGATGTAGAGCCCAATGGTGGAAGAATTACATGCAGCGGATCAAAGACGGTGCCAAAAAGTGAATTGCGGGGCCAATGGCGGGGGTGACCAGTACGACACCCTTTCGGAAGCTGTCTATGAGTATGTAGTCACATACGCAGCAATTACTGCTTGAATAGCACTAGGTGGCACCAGGTCCTTGTTTGTCACGCGAGAAGAAGACAGTTTTAATACTTCTTTCTGGCATGACCTCTGACAATTTCCCCCGCGCCGATCCCGCCTCGAATGTTTACCGACTAGGGGGATCGACGCTCACTATCATCGATCCAAAGTCACTATGAGGTAAGCTGTCGATTCGATGGGGGGATCGATTTGTGTGAATTCGAGGCATGTTCGAGTCGGCTTTATTCATCGATCCGATAATGGCATGCTGCAGGCATGTGCACTTAGGCCGCCCCAACATGGGGTTAGTAATGTTTATGCAACTACTCTCTGAATACCGCATCGTTTTCGGTAGCGTTTATCACATTGGCATTTGCGGTTTAGTACGCGTAATCTGACCATCAGCGCTAGCCATTGGAGTCTCTGCTCGCGTACTGCCACATGTGCCCGCGAACAAATCACATCGGCGAGACGGGTCTCCTTGGCACGGTGAGCCACATCGCTGAGACCCCATCTACCTAGCGTAGTGAGCTGATTGTGCACAAACGGAATGTCCGGCCAACACCCAACGCGATGTCTGCTTGGCGTGCAGGGCACCTTGACGGGGTGATTGAAACATCTGGGCGTATTCGCTTTCACCGAATACACCATTTGGGTCGGCGCACACTAAGGTATCACCGGCTTACACCCCCCCCTCCTCCACTGTGTCCTTCACTGTCTTGCACCCGCTGCACCCATAGAAAAAGCGATACGTAATGTTTGTTCTTTACCCATTGGCGCATCTAGTGAAACAAACCGCACAACAAACAGCCCAGGCCTCGTTCAGTTTGACAGCTTCAAAGTTACATCATGTTCACTAGGCAGGTTCTAGGCCACGGCATGCAACAACCCACCATGCCCGCCCCCCCTCCACCCATCATTGCAGGAGCCCACCTCATTGCAGGAGCCCACCCCTCCCAACCCATTCCCTCCCAGCCCAACCCTCCCAACCCACCCCCTCCCAGCCTACCCCCTCCCAGCCCAACCCCTCCCAGCCCAACCCCTCCCAGCCCACCCACTCCCAGCCCAGCCCAACCCTCCCAACCCACCCCCTCCCAGCCTACCCCCTCCCAGCCCAACCCCTCCCAGCCCAACCCCTCCCAGCCCACCCACTCCCAGCCCAGCCCAACCCTCCCAACCCACCCCCTCCCAGCCTACCCCCTCCCAGCCCAACCCCTCCCAGCCCAACCCCTCCCGGCCCACCCCTCCCAGCCCACCCCCTCCCAGCCGACCCATCCCTTGCTCGCTGCCTGCTCCCCCTTCCCACCCCCCCGCCCCCTTTTAGCCCTAGCCACCACCATGGGGGGTAAAAGGCCCAGCAAGAAGAAGCGTCAACAGCTGCAAAAGCTGAACGCCTCACCCAAGGCAGGGTTTAAGTGCACGCTGCAGCTGCCTAAGCTTCGCACTGCGGTGCGGCTGGAGGAGGTGGCTACAGCCGTAGCCAGGGCACCAGCCACAGCCGCACGCAAAGCCACAGCAGCTGCTTGCAGTGTTGGGGTGGTTGTGGTGAATGTGGGGGACAGCAGGCCAGCAGCGGGTGGCAGCAGCAGCAACAACAGCAGGGTGCAACAGAGCTGTGCCAGCTGGTGTGCCCCCCCCACAGCCCCACCCGCCCCTACAGCCACCCCCACAGCAGCCACCCCAGCAGCAGGGCTGGAGCTCGTGGGGCGAAGGGCCGCCTGCATCACCTGATTTCGGCCACATGTATCAGTTGGCACTAGCTGCAATCGCCACCGAGGGCAGGGTGCTCTGGCTCAAGCGCCAGCTCCTGGCTGCACGCTCCGCAAACGTACCACACCTGCTGGGTTGGGGCAGCCCAAGACAGCTGCCAAGCGCAAGCGGTGACACAGTTGCGCAAGCGATACATAGTTAATCACAGGTTGTAGTGGCCACCTCTCCCAACCGCACCTGCCAACTGCCTCCGTGCCACATTCACGCAACCGTTTTCCACTCCGACTGTTGCTGCCGACGCGCATGCTCGCGTAGAGCAGCCTGAGCGCGCGGGCGGTCGTAGCGATGACTTCATGCTCCGCTACGGCTCAAATTTGAATCACTAACTTTGACGCTTTGCTGTGCACGGCCTACTCTGTGTTTCATTATTCTGGATGGGTGAAAGGTAGCTGTTTGGGTTGGCTACATTGTGAATCATCTGGCATAATATTTGGTGCAGTGGGTGCAAAGTTACAGTCGGGCGGCCCCAACATGGGGTTGGCAATGTTCATGCAAATACTCTCTCAATTCTGCACCGTTTTCAATACCGTTTATCACATTGAGCTCTGCAAAGCAATGCGCGTCATTTGACCATCAGCGCACGACATTGGAGTCTTTGCTCGCGTACTGCCACATGTGCCCGCGAACAAATCACAGCGGCGAGACGGGTCTCTCTTAGACGGTGAGCCGCATCCCTGTGACCCCATCTACCTAGCGTAGTGAGCTGGTTGTGCACAAATGGAATGTCCGGCTGACACCCAACGCGATGCCTGCCGGGCGTGCAGGGCACCTTGACGGGGTGTCTGGAACATATAAATATACTCGCTTCCGCCAAATACACCAATTGGGTCGGCGCACACTAAGGTATCACCGGGTTACACCCCCCCCCCCTCCTCCACTGTGTCCTCCACTGTGTTGCACCCGCTGCACCCACAAGAAAATGGCTATATTTTATTTGTTCTTGACCCATTAGCGCATCTGTTGAAACAAACCGCACAACAAACAGCTTAGGCCTCTATCTGTTTGACAGCTTTGAAGTTACATCATCTTCTCCAAGCGGAATCAGGGCCACGGGGCTGTGGGGTGGCAGTTGAGCTATGAAACTTTGCACGCAGGTGGATGGCATGCAGGGGAGTGTAACTCTCGGAGGAGCCGAGTCCAAATTCGGTCATGGTGTGGAGTTGTGTGTCTGACTGCATGGCCCTGGTCATGAGATCGGCTAAGGGAGTTGGGGGTCACCGACCAAAGTGAGCTTTTGGCTTATCTGAGTATGAGCGTTTGCAACACTGTCTAAAAGGAGCTTAACCTAGTAAGTAGCATGATGTAAATCCAAATGGTCGAGCTGTGGCATTGCCCTCTAGGTATGGGGGGGAGGTGGGCCCGGTGCCACAATCCCGTAATCGTTCTCCGATCCGACTGTTGCTGCCGACGCGCATGCTCGCGTAGAGCAGCCAAAGCGGCGCGGGCGGTCGTAGCGATGACTGCATGCCCCGCAACGGCTTGAATTTGAATCACCAACTTTGATGCTTTGCTGTGCACGACCTATTGCGTGCATAATAAGTCTGGATGGGTGAACGGTAGCTGGCAGGGTTGGCTACATTGCAGTGTTTTTTTTTTCATTTGGCCTCTTTCCAATTTCATAGCACAAAGTGTCATGGCTCAGATTGGGACTGTCATGTTCATAGCGCGACCCTACTGGGCCCCATAGCGCACAACAAAAATAAATGCAATTGGCCCAATCAAAGGCGGGTAGCGCCCACGCACAGCAGCGTTATCCAGCCACTTGCTAATGGCACGCTCATCTGGTAATGTGTCCAAATCAGCCTGTTGCGGGTGTCATCCTTGAGGTAAGCCATGGCTGAGAACATGCGCTCCTCCTCCACTGAGCCTGGTGTCATGACCAGAGCAAGCTCTGCCAGCTTGATGTACTCCAAGATGTGAGCCTTGGTGATGGGTTGGCCAGCCAGGTAGCGCCACAGCGTGGTGGGCTCCTTGGCTGGGTTGGCTGCTGCTGAGCTTAGCACGGTGTTCAGCTTGGCAGCGCATGACTTCCACAAATGTTGATTGCTGGGCAGATAGCTTTAGCTGGTCCAACAAGGCTGGCGCCAATTGGCCGTGAGCCAGGGTCGCGTCCATGCAGTACTGGGCCTTGACAATGGCCAGGCGCTCAAGGAAGTCTTCATCGCTGGGCTGCTTGTCCCAGTAGTGGGCGTACACAACAGCCAGTCCTTTGGCATGCTCCGGTGGGAGGAAGCGGTTGTGTAGGTCACGTACCACAGCATCTGCTATTGCTGCCAGCTCCTGCTTGGCACTGTCGACATGCTGCTGGAACTCACAAGCTGGCACTAAAGCAGCCCGGCGCCCTTTTGGGGGGATGGCGTACAGCTGCACCGGCTCACTGCCTAGCTCACTGCCTTCCTCCTCCTCCTCCTCATTCTCACCAAATGTTGTCTCCATGTCTGCTGCTGCCTGCCTGCTGCCTACCTCCTCCTCATCCTCACTGTCACTGTCAGCCTCATCTGATTGCACTATCATACTGCCACTCCCATGCGGCTGCAATGCCAAATGGCCAGAGCCGTTGTACACCAGGCAGCTGCCAGGTCCTGCCACATTGGTCCTGCCACCAGCCCAGGTCAGCACCAGGTGGTGGTATGCAAGTTGCAGTTGTTGCAGCGTTCGCAGCGCGCCTTGTACTGGTTTGAGGCATCGAGCCCTTGGTTTGTAAGCCACAGTGGGCGATTGCCAGTGAGCCAGCTGTCCTGAAACCTGTTGCTGTTACCGTGTGCCCTGGCTTGTAAGTAGGCACCATCGCTATACCCTCGGCGGGCACGGCCCTCAGCCATCGGGACTGCGGCGCTTATCCAAATTGCGGCTCCTAGCCGAGCTGCGGCTGCAGTACAAAGTTCACTTTTTATAACGCGATGCGCTATAGCGCAGTCCGCAAGGGGTCCATTCCATAGCGCACGGAGCCCTCTGAAATGTCGCTTTTTATAGCGATCGCTATATATAGCGTTAAAAAAAAAACACTGCTACATTGTGAGCCATCTAGCATAACATTTGGCGCAGTGAGTGCAGAGTTACAGCCGTCCGACTGCCAAGGGTCAGTTTCCTGTCATTTTTAAACAGTTGGGGTCGCCCGAGTTACAGCCGTCCTACTACCAAGGGTAGGTTTTCTGTTAGTTGGGGGCGCCTGACCCCAGCATCCACATGCACAATCAAAAGCCGGGACAGGAGGCGCTGGGGCGCTGGCTTTGGCTTCCTGGCTTAGCCAACGCCAGTCCCTTAGGATACAGCTGGCAGGAGCAATGCAGTCCACCTTGCCGGGATGCTGGAGATGTGAGGGCCTATGTCAGAGGCGAGCTTAAGCCATGTTGGACCAACCAACGTGTCCGGCTAATTGGTAGCGGGTCATGGCGCAAATCTGGAGCATGGTGAGCTTGCAGTTTAGCTGGTCTGTAACACTCTCACAAACAAACAACGCTGCGCGGCTGACCCCTAGCCAGCAATGCATCCCTGCCTACAACATGACTACACGAGACAAAGTCCATGCAGCCTTGCACAGTTCGTATCACAAAATGTCCATAGGCCGCGGCCCGCAAACCTGTATAGCGTACGCAACGCCCATCGCGGTGCATCTTCAAATGTAGCTAAATCTCAACTTGGAGAGGTGTTGGGGCTCCCGGATAGCATACACACGAATGAACCGGCGTAGACCTGAGCCTTTGGCAGTACCAGAGGAAAAGAAAGCATCTTATGTATTGTATGTCGTAGTCTCAACCTTTCATGTTGCTTAAGGAAGCCTCAAGCAAGCTTTCCTTCTGCGCAGGACAAATGCCGGGAAGTTCACCGAAGGCGACCTAACAATTAGCAAAGACGGGCTGCAAATTATTTCTCCAATTAGTGCAAGGTCCAGCTCTGCCAGGTGCAGCCCACGCAAAGCATCGTCACAATGCAATCAGTTATCAATCCTCACTTGCCACATGTTGTGCCGCAGTTCCCAGGAAGCAGTGCGAGCCATCACTCCAGAGGTGTGAGGCTAACCAGCTGCTTCCCCAGCTCATTGTTCTGCCAGGCTCATGCCACACCTGGTGCCAGCCACTGCAGGTTAATCCAGCCACTGGCCCTGACCTTACTCTTCAAGACCTTGAAGAGCTGGGCATAATAGGCAGTGGCAGCAGTGGGGTGGCTAAGAAGGTCCGCAACCGCCACACTGGTGCGCTTCTCGTGTTGAAGGTCATACAGTTTGACGTGAGCTCAGACACCATTCGCAAGCAGGTGCGGCCGCACTATTGGCACTGTGGGTGCCCTGCGAGCACAGAGCAGCAGTTGGCAGCATGGCAGCTACAGTATAGAACACTACAAGTCACAATGCACTCCACACCCTACCGTATCCCTTGCACCCTTCTCTTACCTTACACCTCGCACCCTACCCTCTGCCACACTGCATCCACCTCGCCACACCCTGTTGCCTCTGCTTCCTGCCCTGCATTGCCCTGCCCCGCACACCACAGGTCACCACTGAGCTGCGCACCCTGTATGGCGCAAGCCACCAAAACATTGTAAAATACCACCAGGCCTTCTTCGACAACGGCGCAATCACCATTGTCATGGAATACTGTGATGGAGGAAGCCTGGCGGACGTGCTGCGGGCGGTGTCGCGGACAAGGCCTGGCCAGGCGGTGCCAGAGAAGTACATCGCTGAGATAGCTCGCCAGGTACCTGGCATGGCTGGTGAAGGCATGGCATGCAGCAGGCCTGCAGCGGGAGCATGCCTGCATGCCTGACACAATGACATGGATGACGGGCCGCAGCCTGAAACACACCATGGCATGGTGTCATTCATCATCATTGCCATCGTTGGCTTGGTTAGAATGCACTCAGTCATGAACATGCAGCAGCAGCAGTGGCATGGTGGCACTTGTTACCGTGCCAAGCATGGGGCATCCATCTGGGGGCATCAGCCACATGTTGGGCATGGCATGTGACGAGTTGAGCATGTTTGAGCATGGCTGGCAGCCAGCCTGCTGCACCCTGCCTTCACTAGGGGTGGTGTTTTGTCTGTGTGAAGTAGTACCTCCCTCGCACATCGAATGGCTGCCTTCCACCTACACTATTGCCTGACCCCTGTGGCAGGGCTATAGCCTAGTGTTGGCATAACAAATATGCATTGATGTAGGTGTAAGGGGGGGCACATTGCCATGCCGTCTCCCACTGCTGGTGGGTCCTGCGTGGGCAGTCTTGCAGTCACTTGTAGCCCAGGCCTGGTTACTCCTTGCCTTTGTGCTGGAGTGCTTGGCCCTGGCCCTAAGGCTGTGTGGCTGCCTGGCTAGCATGGGGCTGTGGGTGCCGGCGTGGGGGCAGCACATCAGGCCCTGCACTGGCTGGTCACACTGCTGGCTCCATGCTGGACGCAGCAGCCGGTGGCTCACGTCGCTGGCCACCTCAGCCCTGGTCCCAGCCTGGTCAGGCCGCCACTCTCAATGTGCTGATGCCTGGTCACCCTTACACCTGTTAAGTTGCCCACAACTGCCCACCCAGCTAGCACCCAGGGTTTGCCTGTTCTCACAGCGCTGGGGCTTGTCCACTGCTGAGCTGACCCTGCTTGAGATGCTTGAGCTTACCCTGAGCTGACCCTGCTTGAGATGCTTGAGCTAAATGATACCACAAGCACCACCCTGCCTCGCCGCTGGTTTGTACCCCTGGGCCTGCACACCACCTTGCAGCAGGCCCTCAGCACCACAGCACCCCCGTGTCCCTATGCCGGCTGCGCCAAAGAAGCTGCTTGTGCTTGGTTGTTCTCTTCCTCTTCTCCTAAGTCGTTGTGCAGCTAGGCGTTGCGCTCAAGACGTTTGTGACATTTCCAAACCAACTTACAGTTCTTAGGGTTTCCAGGTTTTAGGGTCCTTTGGGATGTTTGTAAATTTTCCACCCCAACTTACGCTTGTCACGATTCCTAAGGTTAAGATTGCACAGGGGTATGCTGTGTGATGCTCCACATGTGCCTACGCAGGCCCCAATCCACAATGGCTGGCAGACGCTGCATCCATCACCAGCGCACCAGCAGGCAGCACATGCACACATCAGCATCAGCAGGCAGCACCAGCACTCCAGCTGGCACCAGCACTCAATGCACCCACTCAGCGCCAACAAAACTCATTCAACAAGGAACGACATGTCGGCCTGTGGGTAATCTCACTCAGCTACTACAGTTAACTTGCAGCAACCTCGGTCGCACCCTTGATGACTACAAACCCCACACTGCTGCAGCTTGGCCACTGGCCATGCACTGCTGGGCTGCTCAAACACGGCCACCTCACCGGGCAGCAGCCTGATGCGGGTGTGGTGGGGGCCACGCATCAGGTGCTCCTGCACACTTGCGTTGGTGAGCAGGTCCATGGCAGCCTTGATCTGTGGCAGCAGGTTGGGGTCCTCGATGTCCAGCTGAACTGGGGGGGGGCAGCTGGGCTGGGGGGGCTGCACTGCGGGGTGAGCGGCGTGTGGGGAGGCGGGGGTGAGAGTAGGGAGGGCAGGCTGGATCAGGTGGGGGAGGGGGGCATGGGGCTGGACCTGCTGCTGGGAAGCCGGGAGTAGGTTGGCCTAGGAATGACTGGAGCAGCATGGTCAGGTCCATGACCGATGCCAGGCAACACTGCATGCTGCCCATGGTCATGCGCTGGTTGACCTGTGCCACACTGCATCGACTTGAGCTGGGCTGAGGTCAGGCCGTGCTGCCTCCACAAGGGCACGAAAGGCGGCCTTGATCACCTGGCGCCGCTCTGCAATCACCTCCTGCTCACCCTGTCCCTGCCGCTCATCCTCTTGCTGCCCACTGCCACTGGGACCTGCATTACATGGAGTCGCAATGTCGCCTGTGCACACTGCGTCGCGTCGTGAGGGGGGCCTAGCCTTTCGTTGCGCTTAGTGGCTTACCGGCTGCACCCTGTGCGGGGGTGACGGGGGCGCTTACGTTTCCTTTTCGGCGGCATCACAGGGTTTCAGCAACACCATCCAAGCGGAGAGGCCGTGATGGAGAGCGCATCAGGTCACGATCCATCCGAGTGGGGCTGAAATGGTAGCCATTACAATATTACACAGTTAGCATTGCAGCCAGACCAGGGTGTGTACCACAACGCAATGCACCCACTCAGTACAGCGCAAGCTGGACAAGCTTGGAGTCTTGGAGCTTGGAGTCTCAGCCAGGCCTGTGCAACACACGCAGGTCGTGGCTGGGCTGGTGCACCTGCACAAGGAGCTGCATGTGGTGCACCGGGACATCAAGCCTTCCAACCTGCTGCTCACCAGCACCGGCGCCTTGAAGATATCTGACTTTGGCGTCAGTGGCCAGCTCACCAGCAGCGTCTCAAACTGCCTCAGCTGGGTGAGTGACCTGGGCCAGTGACCTGAGTGAATGACCTGGGCCAGTGACCTGAGTGATGACCTGGGCCAGTGATGTGGGTGAGTGACCTGGGTGAGTGACCTAGGTCAGTGATGTGGGTGAGTAACCTGGGTGAGTGACCTAGGTCAGTGATGTGGGTGAGTGACCAGCACTTGAGTAAATAGCCATAACTTCTACCTTACTTTGTGGCCCCCTTACCTGGTGCAGTGTTATGCTTTGTATCGGAGCATTTTCTTCTCCAACCCCAGTTGGAGAGACAGTTTCATTGTGGCTTGTCATGAAGGGTGCTTCCATGCGCGTTGAGCAGCTTGATCAGTTCTTGGCACACAGTAATATGCCACAGGCCTCTGCTTCTGGGCTGTGGGCGAGCGGTATGGGTGTTCCATGGCGGGCAGCGATGGCTAGCCGGCCATTAGCACTGCTCCTGCGGGTGCCAGCCGTTTCCCCAGCTCACTGAAGGTCCAGGGCTGAGCATCAGCCCTGCTTCAGCCACCTGCCTGGCTGTGCTGTGAGCTTGGCTGCCTTGCCCTGGCCATGGCCCTTGTAAGGCTTGCGGAGAAGCACTATGACTGTTTGTTGGCATGACATACATGCGCTGATGTGAGCTGATTCCTTGCCCTTGGCTGGCAGCTTCACTTGCTTTGGCCACCAGCACAGCTCCAGCTGGCGCCGCCTGCTCTCCCCAAAGCGCAGCATTACAGTCCCAGCCTACCCACCTTCCTGGCTGTGGTGCTGGGGGGTGGGCTGGGCAGCCTTGTTCATGCCTTTGCCTTTGTTCAGCTGGATGGGATGGCTGCTTGCTCAGCCTTCGTGCACTGGCTGTGTTGCTGGATGTTTGTGACTGTTGTACGCAGTTTGTGGTCTTCACGATTCTTAGGGTTCACTGGCTTCTCGGTTCATGGCTATGGGCTCGTCAGCACTGGCTGGCCGTATATATCGCAGCATCCCTGTCAGCATGTAGCACTGGACCAGCTTAACTGACTCGTCGTTTATTCTTACTATTGGTGGGCTGGATGGGCTCAGCTGCCTGCTCAGCCTTGGTGGCCTGGCCTGACCTGAGCCCTGGCCTGGCCCTGACTGGCTGCAGGTAGGCACAGTGACGTACATGTCTCCAGAGCGCATCAAGGGCGACCAGTACTCCTTTGACAGCGACATGTGGAGCCTGGGGCTGACGCTGGTGGAATGTGCGCTGGGGCGTTTCCCATACCCTCCTCCAGGTGCTGCCCACATCCAGCCAACTACCACCTGCACCATTGCTCTAGAGCGCTTAGGTGCCATCTGCACTATCGCAGTTATCCACTGATGGGCAGCGGAGCCAGCCTGCTCTTTAACCGTTGGCGCGACCAGCTTGTGTGCAACGGGCGGGCTTTGGGCAAGCAATGCGCCCGCAGGGTTTCGCACTTGGCATTAGGGCCCAGTCACCTTTGGAAGGACAGCACCGCAACTTTGGCGACGGACTGCCTTGGGTCGTTTCGATGTGCAAGCGCAGGGGACGCGTCCGCTGCACAGCAGCCGCTGGGCTTCTGGGAACTGTTAGAATACATCGTGGAGGAGGCCGTCCCGGTTTTGCCGCGAGGAGACCCTCGCTTCTCCGCCGAACTGTGTGACTTCGTAGCCAAATGCCTAGTCAAGGACGCGCGACAACGCGCGACCATCGACGTCCTGTCCAAGCACGCTTTCCTTAGGACGCACAAGGGTACGAACCTGGCCGAATTGTTGTCCTGGGCCGTCAACGCCAGCTGACAGGTTCGCCGCCGTGGTCAGGCACATTTGCGTCAGAGGTGGCAGCTGCCTCCGTGCCGGCCGGCCCGACGGACGGACGGACGGACGGTTAGGGACCTCGCGGGTCAGGGACCCCCGCAGTAACCCAAGCCCTTGACAAATCGTAACATTTGGGTGCTTGGCCGTAAGCCAGCTAAAGCACTCGACTCTTTGGCTGCCCTGACGTTCTAGGGGCGAATAGCTTGTACGGAAGAGGTCCTTCCTGGCATTCGGCGTAGTGTTCAGCGCCTGTGCGTGCGTAAGTGTGCTTCGGTGGTGGGCGCACTCCTGTTGTGACTCTCTGTCAAGAGCGTGGGAAGACACCAAACAGCCAGGCCCGACAACAGGGAGCGGATGTGCATCAGGGTGCCTATGTCTCGTGCATTGTCGGTGTGTACCAGACGAGGGCTGTGCACTGGGCTTTTCATCAGAGTCATCGTGATGCAGCGAGCTATTAGCAATAAAAACACATGGGGTCCGCATGAAGTAGTCACGCACGTCCGCTCTTCTCGCATCGGCACTGTAACGTATGTAACGCGTCGGGTTGACGGCGCATTGCTGCTGGCTGTGTCCGTGTCGTCCTGGTGGTGGAGGGCGAGCTCGCCCGGTGCTCCCATCACCTCGGCTTATCGGTTTGCAGATGCGCCCATTTGCACTGGTCTCCGCATCCAATGCAACGGCGCAGCAGGCCAGCCTGCCCGGTGCGCCACAGATGACATCGGCAAGCGGACGCTGGCATGAGGCGTCAGGTGACGAGCCTGGCCCGCAGCCCAGGCTGACACAAACCTCGCCGCACCCGTCAAACTTTCACGCTGGCACCAGCACCGCAGCGCAGGCGCAGCTGCAGTCCCAGCTTCAGACACTGGCCTGGCCGCAACCCGTCTCCGCTGCCACATCGCGCAGCTCCAGCCCACACTCCTGGCAACCCGTACCACAGAGCGATGTCGATGTATTGGCAGCCCCATCAACAGCGCAGTCTGGCCCTCACCGCGGATACGGCATGCTCGCACCTTGCAGCCTCACCAGGCCGCCCTCCCCTACTCACACCAGCCATCTCCGCAGCAGCAGTCACAGCAGTGGTGGGGCTGGGCCAGGCGCCTTAGGTGGTTTTGGCAGCGTCCGCAACAGCAGCATTTGGGGCAGCGGTGACAGCGGCGCTGGCGTTGGCAGCGGCACTGCGTCCCCCCTCAATGCGACATGGCCCCCACCACCCAGCCCTGGCCCCTCTCCCCGTCCCTGCCCCGCCCCACGTGCCCCAGTGACGCCCCCACGCATCCCCCTGGCCCTGCCCACCTGGGGCGCCCCCAGCAGCAACTGCACCCCAAGCTGCAGCCCCTGCGCCAGCCCTCCCCCTCTGCCACCACCACAGGCACGGCCCCCAGCCCCGCCGGCCCCCCACAACCCCGCCCGCCACAGCCCAGCCCCCTCCTCCCGCGCCAGCAGCCACCGCGGCGGGTCCGTCAGCGACGATGACGTGGGCCCTGCCTGCCGCATCTGCCTGGACCTGGTGAAGGAGGGCGACTTGGCGGCTGGCCG
>JASKMD010000003.1:16777666-16802111 GCA_030144725.1 Haematococcus lacustris
ATGCGGCAGTGAGTGGCTTGCTGTGCAGCAGCCAGGCTATGGCCCTTGAAGCACTGCCGCTGCCAGCAGACGTGCCCAACATCACCCTGTGGCCACCCCTGGCCCAGCAGGTAGCGCTGGCAGGCAGCAGCAGCACTGAAGCCTCAGCAGCTCTGGACAGCCTGGCCGGCTTGCAGGAGTGGAGCACACCTGGGCTACTGCAGGGGTCCACTTCCCTGCCTCGAGTCACCCAGCCTGCAGCCTACACGGCTCTGCCAGCTGGGCTCGACGGCGCATGGGCTATGCTAGATGGCCAGAGTGCCATGCTCCAAGGTGCTACAACCAGCTGGGACGGGGTAGGGGCTGTGTCAGAGGCAGTGGGCGGCAGCATGACTGCGGGCAGCAGCCTGGTTGCCGCCTCTTCACCGCCACTGCAGCTGCCAGAGGACTGGGCCAGCAGCGGGGAGTTGTGGATGCTGGCTGCTGCCCAAGCCATGGCAGTCGGCACTGTGATGGTCAGGTGGGCGGTGGCAGGGGGCTGTGTGGCCTCAGCCTGTGCTGCTTGCGGCGCCTGCCCTGCCTGCTGACTGCCTGGTCCCTGGTCATCAGATCCAGACCCCAGGCAGCAGCCAGCTGCACAGCTTGCAGCCAGGAGCCCCCAACCCCCTGAGATGAGCCCCTGGCCACCCCCTTGCGCCACAGCTGTCACCCCTCAGCCAACACTCACCTGGGCCGTGGTGGGAGGTGGAGCGCCTGCCCTGTCCTGCCCTGCCTTTGTCCAGGCTACAGCAGGCGGTCAGCAGGTCACGAGTGTTGCGTTGCGCAGGTTCGTGACGCGTCAGGGCGTGGACCCTGTGATGGCCACAGGGTGGCACATGGTGTTGGGCGGGGTGGTGCTGCTGGCGGCAGCACTGGTGGAAGACCCACACGCCCTGGAGGTCAGCAGACAGGCAGCGGGCGGTAGGCCTCACAGCGGGCAATGGAGGCGCCACCTGGGACTTGAGCTCACACCATGGCTGCTCTCCAGCTGCTGCCCTGAGAAGGCACAGACTGGCGTTTCATGCGGGGCTGTTGTGGCTGGCAGCCCTCCCTGGCCTGCACTGCATTGCGCTTTGCTCTGGCTGTCGCTTGCTCCGCCCTGGCTTGTCCTGACTAGTGGTGCCGAGTGTGTGTTGTGCAGGAGGCTGCGGCGGTGCTGAGTGAGCCGGTAGCTCTGGCCCAGGCCACCTACATCAGTGTGCTGGGCGGTGCTGCGGGCTATGGCATCTTCTTCTGGCAGGCGTCCACCAAGCAAAACCTGACTGCGCTGTCCAGCCTGACCTTCCTCACCCCAGTGAGTGCCATCAGGGGAGAGCAGCAGGGTGGTGACTGCCAGGCCAGTGTCCACCAGCTCAGCAGCAGCCCAGCGGCAGGTCTGGTCAGGTCAGGCCCGGTGCCTGGTGCGCCCCTGCAGGTGTTTGCCGCCGTCACTGGCTACTTTGCGCTCAACGAGGTCCTGACTCCGCCCCAGCTGCTGGGTGCGGCTGTCACCCTGTCCAGTGTCTCCCTCATCAACAGCCGGCACCCCAGCGGCAACAAGCCTGCAGGATCAGCCAGTGGGGAGAAGCAGTGACGCAGCAAGCAGGAGGCTAGGCAGCACGCCACTGGAGCAAGCATAGGAGAGAGCGGTGGGCTGTGGGCGCGTATGGCTGTCTTTGGCTACATAGGCCAGCGAATGCAAGCATGTGGGTGGCTGGGCGTACATAATTGCTGATCAGGCACATGGTGGGACTGGGCCATCGTCCAAGCAGCAGAGCGTATGCCTGCCGCGTTGCTGTGATGTAGAGTTGTAGGCAAACCTTGTCTCCCTTCCATTGCTTGCTGTCCCTTCGCTTCCTATCCTCTCTAGAAATGCAATGTAAACATACATTGCAAGCACGTGTCTTTATCCAGCTGAAGAGATCGATCATGCTGGGCCCATAAAAGGCTGGCACCGTGCGTGGCTTATTTACGCGCAGACAACGTCACCATGCAAAGAACAGGCCCTGGGCAGAGTTGCAAGCCATGCGGCGACTTGCACGCGTCCTCGCCCTCGTTCCACTATTGCGCCTCTGCATCCATTGCATTGACAGTGCCGAGGCCAGTCCGAGGGTAGCTTAATCGGAGTGTGCTTGCTGCGGATCCGTGAGGTGTGACACTCAGGTGCCATAGAAAGGCTCGGACCTAGAGTGCAGCAACACAGATTACGACCCTGCTAGCCCTTCCTTGTCGCACTAGCTCTTTACCACTCCTGTAGCAGAATGGCTCAGCTGTCGCACACCCTGCTGCTCGCCTTCGCGGTTCTCGTGTCGCTAACAGCCACACCATGCCAGTCAGGTGCGAATGCGCATTCACTGCTATGTGTGTCTATGGTTGCCAAGGTGAAGTCCAGTCTCTCATCAGCTGCTGCTGTTGACGCCGCTGCCCGCAGCTCGACTGTTGCAAGGCTCGGCCTCAAGCACTGCTGTCACTGACGGCAGCGGTCCCGTCAGTGCGCTAGCAAACAACGACGGCGGAGGTAGGGCGGGATCCCGACAGCTGGCAGCGCGTGTGGCTCCAGGCCTTTCTGGCTGCATCGCCCCTGCTCATACTGCCACGCGGCTTGTGCTCGGCCCGCGGTGCAGGCCGTACCACTGCCGTGTCCAAGTCCTCGTCTGCCTCGCTGTCAGTGTCCAAGGTGACCAGGCTGCGCATATGGACTTGTGCCCGCTATCTACAGCAGAATACAGTACCCACCCCTGACATGGCACAGCCGCTTGGTTCACTTCGGCCAGCGCGCCATCCGAGCCGTGCCTACCCATTTGCTGGTTGTGCAGGATGAGATGAAGCGATCAATTGTCACCTCCATCGCAGCAGTGTCAGGCTGCAAGGCTCAGGCCAGTGCTGAGGCACAGGCATTGGCTACAGCTCTGGGCAGTGCCACCGCCGTGGCCTACAGCTCCGCCCTGTCCTACGTCAACGTGGAAGGTATGTTGCATGCCACTGCCACCTGACACACTTGCAACCCTTGTGCATGATGCCATGCACATGGTATGCGCTCGTTCTCACATCCTAGCCCACAATTGTAATGCCTGCCTACTGTCCTGCAGGCAAGGGCAGCGCGCAGGCCAGCGCCAGCTCGACTGCCTGGTCTACTGCCTGGGTCACAGCCACTGCCATCACCGATTCCTTTGCAACAGCTATTGCAAACAATGCTCAAGCTGCCAGCAGCTGCCACGAGGAGGATGTGAAGAGTGCTACTGCTACCGCCATTTCTTCTGTATCCACATTCGCAAGCTCCACTGGTGGGGCCGCCCTGAGCCAGGCTAGCGACACGGCTGTGGCCACCGCAGTAGCCAAGGCTGTGTCGACCTGCCTGGCATCCGCTCTTGCTGCAAGCACCCCGTCAAGCTGCCCATCCAGCTCATCGCCAGCTTCAGCTGCTATGTCGGTGTCCCAGCCAGCTCCTGGCAGCTCCAGCCCTGCCAGCAGCCCCAGCTCCCCTGCTTCCAATGTCACCCTGGGCACTGCAGCCCCTGCTGCTGGCCCATCACCTGCCACGTCCACCTCCCTGCCCACCAGCAGCAGCAGCCCCAGCAACAGCAGTCCCAGAACTAGTGGCAGCCCCAGCAGCAGCAGCCCCAGCCCGCCTCGGGCAAGGGGATGGGACTTCCCCATCCTAAGCAAGGTGCTTGGGCGCTTTGGCGTAGTTGGCTCGTCATGAGCTGCTGTGTAGCTTAAGCGAATGAGCACAGCTCACATGTCCCTTGTGCTTGACTGCTTTTAGACACCTTGTACACAGGTCACGAACACCATACAGCTCTTGGGCTTCTGCACATACCACAGGCTGCAATGCAGGATGTACCGGCTTATGAACCTGTTTCTTTCTATTGTCAAGTAAAGCATGTGCTGCATCCATGCATGCGAAGCTTCCGAGGAAACTGTTAGCTTGTGCTGCCTTGAGCGGGGAGCAGCATGGCGTCCTTGTGAAGTGAGTGATGGGTTAGTAGCTGCCCACTTGTTTACTTGGGCAGTCTTATTTACTTGCATGGCTCCTGGTCGCATTGTTTGGCTGCATGGTTTGCATTGGATGTGACTGAACATGGATGCACACTTGTCGAGTGTCTGAGCTTAGCGTAGCTGTATGTAACCAACTTCAAGCCTTGTTGGCAGTCGTCTAATTCTCAACTCGTGCATCTCGCCATGAGCAGCAACAGCAGTAGATGGCTGAGTATTGCTGCTTAATCTCTGAGCAATGTCCTCAGATGCAGGCTACAAAACAACGCCTTCCTTTTGTTGAACGTCTACTACTACGATACTACTGATGTTGCTGCTCATGGCGAGATGCTCGCCATACATAAGGATTTCGATCTGCTTACAGACATGCGCAACCTGTCTTAGTTGGCAGTTGAATGGGGCATATAGGGCAGCAACGTTTGCATGCGCATGTGCGTTGCTGCACTACTGCATGCTCTGACTGTCGCTTACAATTTGGGTGAATAGCCGGTAACCTCTCACCACCAGCCATTGCCGCCGCTGGCAAGGCTCCCTGCATGTACGGTCCCAAGGTGAGTCAAGGCACTATGGTTGCAGGCAGCTGAGACTACCTGTCCCTGCACTCTTACTCCTGCACTGTGAAGCTTATGATACGCACGAGTAAGTGAGCAAGGCATGAAAGGAAACCCCTGGTGGACCTTTTATGTGTATTGCATCTCACTTGCGCCCCACTCTCCCTCAGAAGGCGAACGGTTGCCGGCACTCTGGTTAGTTGGCGACCTGATGCACACCCCAGCACGGCCACTGCGCCTTAGATGGTGGTGCTAAGTCCCTAAGGCACCCCCTTTTCCCCGCACATTGCACAGCCGGCAAGCTGGTGCGCCTAGCATGGAGCCAGCGGCATGGTAAGCACGTGCGGGGCCTGATGTGGTGCCAGGTGGTGCCGCCCAAGCCCTCTCCCCCAGCCCAGGGCCCCCCAGCTCAGGCTCCCCAGCTCAGGCACCACCTCCCCCTGCCCAGGCCCCCCCTACCCCTGCCCAGTCGCCTCCTGCTACAATGGCCCATTCCCACCACCCCGAACCCCACAAGCATGGAGCCAGCGCGCCCTGGAGCTGTGCAGCTCAAAGGACCGGGAGGCTCTGCCCCCAACTGGCAATGAGTATCAGCAGTGCTACAATCTGTTTGATGACCGGCTTCCCAAGGTCGGGCAGCGGTTCTTGTTTGTCTACAAGGAGCCCAGTGGTCTCCAGTTGATATTTTCCACTGTGAAACATGTTGAGTGAGTTAGATCTGTCAAAAAGCACAAGTTCACGTTCAACAAAAGGAAGGCGTTGTTTTGTAGCCTGCATCTGAGGACATTGCTCAGAGATTAAGCAGCAATACTCAGCCATCTACTGCTGTTGCTGCTCATGGCGAGATGCACGAGTTGAGAATTAGACGACTGCCAACAAGGCTTGAAGTTGGTTACATACAGCTACGCTAAGCTCAGACACTCGACAAGTGTGCATCCATGTTCAGTCACATCCAATGCAAACCATGCAGCCAAACAATGCGACCAGGAGCCATGCAAGTAAATAAGACTGCCCAAGTAAACAAGTGGGCAGCTACTAACCCATCACTCACTTCACAAGGACGCCATGCTGCTCCCCGCTCAAGGCAGCACAAGCTAACAGTTTCCTCGGAAGCTTCGCATGCATGGATGCAGCACATGCTTTACTTGACAATAGAAAGAAACAGGTTCATAAGCCGGTACATCCTGCATTGCAGCCTGTGGTATGTGCAGAAGCCCAAGAGCTGTATGGTGTTCGTGACCTGTGTACAAGGTGTCTAAAAGCAGTCAAGCACAAGGGACATGTGAGCTGTGCTCATTCGCTTAAGCTACACAGCAGCTCATGACGAGCCAACTACGCCAAAGCGCCCAAGCACCTTGCTTAGGATGGGGAAGTCCCATCCCCTTGCCCGAGGCGGGCTGGGGCTGCTGCTGCTGGGGCTGCCACTAGTTCTGGGACTGCTGTTGCTGGGGCTGCTGCTGCTGGTGGGCAGGGAGGTGGACGTGGCAGGTGATGGGCCAGCAGCAGGGGCTGCAGTGCCCAGGGTGACATTGGAAGCAGGGGAGCTGGGGCTGCTGGCAGGGCTGGAGCTGCCAGGAGCTGGCTGGGACACCGACATAGCAGCTGAAGCTGGCGATGAGCCGGATGGGCAGCTTGACGGGGTGCTTGCAGCAAGAGCGGATGCCAGGCAGGTCGACACAGCCTTGGCTACTGCGGTGGCCACAGCCGTGTCGCTAGCCTGGCTCAGGGCGGCCCCACCAGTGGAGCTTGCGAATGTGGATACAGAAGAAATGGCGGTAGCAGTAGCACTCTTCACATCCTCCTCGTGGCAGCTGCTGGCAGCTTGAGCATTGTTTGCAATAGCTGTTGCAAAGGAATCGGTGATGGCAGTGGCTGTGACCCAGGCAGTAGACCAGGCAGTCGAGCTGGCGCTGGCCTGCGCGCTGCCCTTGCCTGCAGGACAGTAGGCAGGCATTACAATTGTGGGCTAGGATGTGAGAACGAGCGCATACCATGTGCATGGCATCATGCACAAGGGTTGCAAGTGTGTCAGGTGGCAGTGGCATGCAACATACCTTCCACGTTGACGTAGGACAGGGCGGAGCTGTAGGCCACGGCGGTGGCACTGCCCAGAGCTGTAGCCAATGCCTGTGCCTCAGCACTGGCCTGAGCCTTGCAGCCTGACACTGCTGCGATGGAGGTGACAATTGATCGCTTCATCTCATCCTGCACAACCAGCAAATGGGTAGGCACGGCTCGGATGGCGCGCTGGCCGAAGTGAACCAAGCGGCTGTGCCATGTCAGGGGTGGGTACTGTATTCTGCTGTAGATAGCGGGCACAAGTCCATATGCGCAGCCTGGTCACCTTGGACACTGACAGCGAGGCAGACGAGGACTTGGACACGGCAGTGGTACGGCCTGCACCGCGGGCCGAGCACAAGCCGCGTGGCAGTATGAGCAGGGGCGATGCAGCCAGAAAGGCCTGGAGCCACACGCGCTGCCAGCTGTCGGGATCCCGCCCTACCTCCGCCGTCGTTGTTTGCTAGCGCACTGACGGGACCGCTGCCGTCAGTGACAGCAGTGCTTGAGGCCGAGCCTTGCAACAGTCGAGCTGCGGGCAGCGGCGTCAACAGCAGCAGCTGATGAGAGACTGGACTTCACCTTGGCAACCATAGACACACATAGCAGTGAATGCGCATTCGCACCTGACTGGCATGGTGTGGCTGTTAGCGACACGAGAACCGCGAAGGCGAGCAGCAGGGTGTGCGACAGCTGAGCCATTCTGCTACAGGAGCGGTAAAGAGCTAGTGCGACAAGGAAGGGCTAGCAGGGTCGTAATCTGTGTTGCTGCACTCTAGGTCCGAGCCTTTCTATGGCACCTGAGTGTCACACCTCACGGATCCGCAGCAAGCACACTCCGATTAAGCTACCCTCGGACTGGCCTCGGCACTGTCAATGCAATGGATGCAGAGGCGCAATAGTGGAACGAGGGCGAGGACGCGTGCAAGTCGCCGCATGGCTTGCAACTCTGCCCAGGGCCTGTTCTTTGCATGGTGACGTTGTCTGCGCGTAAATAAGCCACGCACGGTGCCAGCCTTTTATGGGCCCAGCATGATCGATCTCTTCAGCTGGATAAAGACACGTGCTTGCAATGTATGTTTACATTGCATTTCTAGAGAGGATAGGAAGCGAAGGGACAGCAAGCAATGGAAGGGAGACAAGGTTTGCCTACAACTCTACATCACAGCAACGCGGCAGGCATACGCTCTGCTGCTTGGACGATGGCCCAGTCCCACCATGTGCCTGATCAGCAATTATGTACGCCCAGCCACCCACATGCTTGCATTCGCTGGCCTATGTAGCCAAAGACAGCCATACGCGCCCACAGCCCACCGCTCTCTCCTATGCTTGCTCCAGTGGCGTGCTGCCTAGCCTCCTGCTTGCTGCGTCACTGCTTCTCCCCACTGGCTGATCCTGCAGGCTTGTTGCCGCTGGGGTGCCGGCTGTTGATGAGGGAGACACTGGACAGGGTGACAGCCGCACCCAGCAGCTGGGGCGGAGTCAGGACCTCGTTGAGCGCAAAGTAGCCAGTGACGGCGGCAAACACCTGCAGGGGCGCACCAGGCACCGGGCCTGACCTGACCAGACCTGCCGCTGGGCTGCTGCTGAGCTGGTGGACACTGGCCTGGCAGTCACCACCCTGCTGCTCTCCCCTGATGGCACTCACTGGGGTGAGGAAGGTCAGGCTGGACAGCGCAGTCAGGTTTTGCTTGGTGGACGCCTGCCAGAAGAAGATGCCATAGCCCGCAGCACCGCCCAGCACACTGATGTAGGTGGCCTGGGCCAGAGCTACCGGCTCACTCAGCACCGCCGCAGCCTCCTGCACAACACACACTCGGCACCACTAGTCAGGACAAGCCAGGGCGGAGCAAGGGACAGCCAGAGCAAAGCGCAATGCAGTGCAGGCCAGGGAGGGCTGCCAGCCACAACAGCCCCGCATGAAACGCCAGTCTGTGCCTTCTCAGGGCAGCAGCTGGAGAGCAGCCATGGTGTGAGCTCAAGTCCCAGGTGGCGCCTCCATTGCCCGCTGTGAGGCCTACCGCCCGCTGCCTGTCTGCTGACCTCCAGGGCGTGTGGGTCTTCCACCAGTGCTGCCGCCAGCAGCACCACCCCGCCCAACACCATGTGCCACCCTGTGGCCATCACAGGGTCCACGCCCTGACGCGTCACGAACCTGCGCAACGCAACACTCGTGACCTGCTGACCGCCTGCTGTAGCCTGGACAAAGGCAGGGCAGGACAGGGCAGGCGCTCCACCTCCCACCACGGCCCAGGTGAGTGTTGGCTGAGGGGTGACAGCTGTGGCGCAAGGGGGTGGCCAGGGGCTCATCTCAGGGGGTTGGGGGCTCCTGGCTGCAAGCTGTGCAGCTGGCTGCTGCCTGGGGTCTGGATCTGATGACCAGGGACCAGGCAGTCAGCAGGCAGGGCAGGCGCCGCAAGCAGCACAGGCTGAGGCCACACAGCCCCCTGCCACCGCCCACCTGACCATCACAGTGCCGACTGCCATGGCTTGGGCAGCAGCCAGCATCCACAACTCCCCGCTGCTGGCCCAGTCCTCTGGCAGCTGCAGTGGCGGTGAAGAGGCGGCAACCAGGCTGCTGCCCGCAGTCATGCTGCCGCCCACTGCCTCTGACACAGCCCCTACCCCGTCCCAGCTGGTAGGAGCACCTTGGAGCATGGCACTCTGGCCATCTAGCATAGCCCATGCGCCGTCGAGCCCACCTGGCAGAGCCGTGTAGTCTGCAGGCTGGGTGACTCGAGGCAGGGAAGTGGACCCCTGCAGTAGCCCAGGTGTGCTCCACTCCTGCAAGCCGGCCAGGCTGTCCAGCGCTGCTGAGGCTTCAGTGCTGCTGCTGCCTGCCAGCGCTACCTGCTGGACCAGGGGTGGCCACAGGGTGATGTTGGGCACGTCTGCTGGCAGCGGCAGTGCTTCAGTGGCCAGAGCCTGGTTGCTGCACAGCAAGCCACTCACTGCCGCCTCTGCACCACCCAGACAACCACTCACTGCCACCCCTGCCCCTCCTGCTGCCAGCACTGCTGTGGCATCCTGGGCGATGCCTGTGAAATGTGGCATGCTGGGTGGGGCTCTGCCACACAGGCCTTACGGCTCACCCCACTACAGCCACATGCTCGGCCTAAAGCATCCACATGCACACTGGCTGCTTTGTGCTACTGCCACACAGGGTCAGGCACATATTCATCGGTCATAGGTTGCCAAACCCGGTCTCCCAAACCTGCACAACAGCCCGGCACAAGAGGAGACCGGAACTGCAATGCGGCATTCAACATGCGATTCGCTGGGAAGAGCAAGTGGTGCCCACTGTAGCTGTGCTGGTTCTCCAAATCAAATGAAGCCGCCAGCCAAGTGAAGGGAGTAACCTTGCCTGGGCTACGAGTGACTGAAAGGACCGCAGGACCGCAGGATTGCCCAGGAGCAGCAGTAGCACCAGCAGGAGGAGCCTATATATGTCACAGCTGTGTGTTCCTTGTCACAAGCTGCGTCAGCTCACATCTAAGCACGTGCGTCATGCTAACCTGGCTAGTCGCTCCTTGGGGGGTCAGGCGAGGTGGGATTCATGGCTGCCAAACTTGAGGCACTCGGTCATGCTGCTGTAGGTCAGCATACGTCCAAGAGCTTACATTGGTTGTAAAGGGTTGCCATTGCCTTCAACACTGACCTCCACAGGGCTAGACAGGAGGCTAGACGAGGGGACGAGGAGAGGCTAGACGGACGCTGTCCTCGAATGACATGCTGGGGGTCACGAATGCAGCCACCAGCCACCCCCCCTCCCACCCCTCCCACCCCCGCCACCCCCTCCCACCCCCTGGGCTGCTCACCCCTCCTGCTGCCCCCCCCTGGCAGCAGCAGGCAGCTGGTGCTGGTGTCGCCCCTGGGCTGCTCACCCCTCCTGATGCACGGACAGGATAGACAGGCCCGACAGGGTAAGAAAGGCTAGACAAGCGAGACAGGGCTAGCCAGGCCGGGGGTGAGCTCCTCATCATGTACGCATGTGTGTAACTGTAGCATCGCAGTTACAGTGCATGTCAGCATGTCAGCCATGCCTCTCCATCACAGGAAAGCCACAGATTGCTATGTAGTCTACGCCACGCACTGCACATGGCCGTGCGCAGAGTTTGGGCTGGGGCCCTTTGGCGTCTGGCGGGTGGGCATTGACGGCAGTTGGCAGGAGCTGGAGGACGGGCGCAGCGCTAAGGTGGGGAGGGGGGTTAGTGCAGGAAGGGCGGCAGGCAGGTGTGGGTGGGCCAAGGCCGCAGCGGAAACCTCTTCGTGTTCAGCAAGCTGCCCAGCGGCGGCACGTAAGGGCCTAGATCTGACAATGACCTGGGGATGATCTGGAATCTCGCAACTGGGGAGGGGACGAAAAGACCCTCCATCGTCGGCTGTCGAAAACCCTAGCAAACGGCTACGGGCCGCATAGCGTCGGGTCACTGTACCCCGCACAAAGGACCCCATGTTGGGGGCTGGTGCTGCGGCTGTGCCTGGACCCCGGCTGCACCCAGCACTTGTGTATTTTCACACAACCGTGTATTTTTCACGGGAAACCCAAGTTGCTTGAAAAGGCCACCGCCCGTCGCACTGCGCGTCGCGTGATGGCTAAGAAGAAGCACAAGAAGGACCCGGGAAAGATTAGAGGAGGCCAACAAGCACCGCCGCCTACTGGGCATGAAGAAGGAAGGCTCCCTGCAGGACACCCTGCCCCTGCCCTGCCGCATGCGCCATGCAGTGCATGTGTGCCGGTGGCTAGAGCGGTGGCAGCAGCCCCACACCCTACCCGCACCAGGGCAGCCAAAGCGCGGCAAGAGGTGTGTGGGTATGGCATCAACGCCCACAGCTCTGAGCTGAAGGCCGCCACCCTGGACAAGGGCCATGTGGCGGACCTGATAGAGGAGGCCAACACGCACCGTCGCCTACTGGGCATGAGGCGAGAGGGGCAAGGGCATGGGCAAGAGGCGTGGGGTTGGTCCCCGGACCCTGACCTGCCCACCCCCCTTCACCCTCACCCCCATGGCCAGGGTGGGGGTGCATTTCATCAAGGTGGACAGCAGGGTGCTGCATGGGGTGTGCAGGCAGCTGGGCCTGACCAAGGAAACCCGGGAAGCATTCAACTCAGAGCCAGCACTGAGCCATCACTGGGCCAGGTGGTTCAACACCAACAAGCTTCGCAACAAGGAGTTTGCTTTCGAGAGGTTGGTGGACACAGATGGTGTCAGCGTGTGCGTGCACTACACGCGCCCCCTTCCCCCTCCTCCAGCCCCACCTCCAGCTGTCAGCAGCAGCAGCACCAGCAGCCGCCCAAGTGCAGCAGCAGCAGCGGCCCATGCAGTGGGGCTCCCACACATAGGCAAGGGCAGTAGCTGAGATGCGTGAGTTTGTGTTTGACCCAGACACACAGATTGGGGTGGGCATCGACCCCGGCGTCACCCAGGCAGTCAGCGCAGCCTCTGGGGTGTGGGATCTGCAGTCAGGCCAGCTGATGGCAGACCAGCTGCGCCGGTGGAAGCTGACCAAGGGCCAGGTGAAGCATGACAGCGGCCTGAACAATGCCCGCCGTGACACAGAGCGGTGGCTAGCCCCGATCAAGCCCCACCTCCAGCACCTGGCAGCAGCAAGCTCAGCCGGCACCTCCCTGGAGGCCAACCAGAAGCACATCACCGTCACCCTGGCCACCTGGGATGCGGTGTGGGAGGTGTACCTGGACCCCAAGTGGGCACGGCAGCGGCTGAGGCTGTACGGAGCCCAGGACCGGGCGCTTGAGCAGTTCTTCAACAAGGTGAGGTTGGGTGGGTGGGTAGGTGTGTGGGAGGGAGGGTAAGGTGGGCACTGGGTGGTGGTGGGTTGGGCATGAAGTGAAAGAGTACTTGATTGTGCCATGCCTAACCGTGTGCCACCATGTCAGCCACCATGTATGTGCCTTGTGTGCATGGCTGCAGCTGGAGGAGGAGATGGCTGAGCTGTCCATGAAGCGCCACAATCATGCCAAGCAGCTGGTGCTGTTCTTTGGTGCAGCTACCATTGGCACTGGGGGTGGGTGGGGTGCTGACGCGGTGCTGCGAGCCTGCCGCAAGGTGGTGTGCAGGCCTAGGGGCCCAGACCAGCTGCGAGGCAGGGTGGTGCTTGTGGATGAGCACCGCACCAGCCGGGTCAGCTCAGCAGTGAATGGCCAGCAGCCCTGTGAGGAGGAGCTGGACAAACTCAGTGCCACAAGGCCTGCAGGCTGGAAGCCACCAGCAGGGCAGGTGGAACAGCGCCTGGTGCGCCCAGCCTGGAGCCAGGAGCGTGGCCAGCCAGTGCGGGGCCTGATGTGGTGCCCAGTAGTGCCCCCCCGCAAGCCCCCACAGGCCCCACGCAGCAGCCAGGCAGCCACACAGCCAGCAGCCTCAGAGCCAGGGCCCAGCACTCCCCCTCCAGCCAAGCGCAGCAAGCCGGCAGCTGAGCCCACCAAGGGCAAGGGCAAGGGCAAGGCTGCCAAGGCCAAGCCGGTTCCACAGCCAGGCAGGTGGCTGGACTGGGACTGCAATGCAGCGCTGAACATGCAGCGCGTTGGGGAGAGCAGGTGGCGCCCGCTGGAGCTGTGCTACTGGCCGGACCAGGGAGCTCTGCCAGCCAAAGGCAAGGAGTACCCTGGCCTGGGGTACAAGCGTCTGCGAGACAAGCCACCCAAGGCCCAGGAGCAGCAGCAGCCTGCTGAGGCACAGTAATGTGTGCCCCCTTTGTTGAGCTGTCATCAGCTCACAATCAGTGCATGCATTGTCATGCCAACTCTACACGTTGCCCTCGTGGTCAGGCAATAGTGTAGGTGGTAGGCGGCTCATGGGCCATGTGCACTGGGTTTACTCCACACAGCCCAATAACACTGTTTGAGTCGGATCTAGCTAGTGGCTGCTAGTGGCTGCTAGTGGCTGCTAGTAGGTACTTCTGATCCGGCTCAAATGGAGGCCCTAGTGAGGGACAAGGGGGCTGAGCTCCTCATCATTGCGCATGTGTGTAACTGTAGCATCGCAGTTACAGTGCATGTCAGCATGTTGCGCAAGCAGTTGGTAAGGCGTACTGTTGGTGGCGTCGTGGGCTACCATGCCCCCAAAACCCGTTGGCGGGTGTGACGACGCGCAACGCTTTGCAATAGAGCTTGAGTTTGTGCAGTGTCTATCCAACCCGCACTACTTGACTTGTAAGCAGCCGGGCGCCCGCGCCATGGCCTTCTTTGCAGTGTCTGAGAGCACTCGCTGTGCACAGGGCTGGCGCAAAACAACTTTTTCAGCGACCCAGCTTTTGTTGCATACTTAGACTACTTGAAGTACTGGCAGCAGCCATCCTATGCCAAGTACATCCAGTGAGTGTCATGATCGGTTGCATGTGTTGCCAGTGAGCACCCAGCTGCTATGTTCATGCGTGAGTAGATGCACCTTGGTGACCTGCCCAGGTACCCACACTGCCTCTTCTTCCTGACCCTGCTTCAAAACCCTGACTTTTGCAAGGAGCTGTCCCGTAGCACTGCAGCGGTGCGTGTCACACAGCAAACTCCAGGGCTGGCGTGCATGAGGTGCGCACATTATGCTGCGAGGTCTGAGCCGCTGTGGTGTGGGCGGGCTGTTTGCAGGAGTTCATCCACACCCAGCAGTTCCGCTTCTGGCAGCACTGTGGAACACAGTGACGGCATGCGGCTGCGCTCTATGCATGGCCCTTACCATGACCGTGCTCATGCCCAAACCATGACGTCCTGCCTGCCTGCCAAGGAGCGGCAAGGTGGCTGAGGCCCCTACCTCATCCTGGGCAGCACACACTCCCTCCATGGTCCCTTCTTTGCTGCGCTGGGAAGTGGGGCTCATGAGGTCCACATTGGCTGTGTGGCTATCGGCAGTGCTATCACGGGGTCAGGCTTGTGTCATGACGCATCCATGCTGTAGCGCTGAGGTTGACTGCGCCATTGTCAGGCCACTGGTCTGCTGCAGGATTCAAGCATGGGGATGGCATTGGCTTTGTTCACACCTGGCATCACACCTGCTGGACAGCCAGGGTTCAGCAGAAGTTTGCATGAGCATGACCAGGTTCAAGTTAGGCAATAGTGGTTAGGGGTGGGAAAATGAGGGGGGTTCTTTCATTGACAGCACATGCACTAGGTGCACAAAGGGGTAGTGGATGATGCCAGGCATCTCAACTTATTGAGTGCACTGCCACGGCCACCATCAGGGAGCAGTCGAAGGTTGTCATGACTACCACCGGAAAACAAATGACAGCTTGCAAGCCTCTTTGCCAGGACTTTGCAGCCCTGGGGATCTATCCTTGCTTCAGCACTCGCCCATGTGCATCCATGTTGCCACCCATGTGCTCAAGTGTCTTTCTTACACAAGTGATGACAGCTACATAGAAAAACACTGACATGAAAGGATTGTTGACATGCATGGTAAGCAAAGAATACGAATGCAACATACAACATGTGCAAGAAGATGCAAGCTAGTAGCTATTAGCTATTATAGGCTCTATTCTCTGCGCTTCCTTCTCACATTGTCAGCCTAGGCGGCAGCTTTGGGGGCAGCTTGGGAGTGCCAGTGTGGGCTCCCTGAGGTATGGATTCATGACCCCAGCCCACCCTGCCCCCTCCCAAGCCCAACCAGGCCTCTGCCAGCTCCTCAGCTTGCGCAGCGGGTCGCAGGGGACACCAGCGTTGCCGGGCATGACCCTGTCACAAGCAAGGCACGTCAGTACATGGCCAGCATGATGGTGAGTACGTGGGCCAGCAACCACATCAGGGGATCTTAGCAGCCCGCTGTGACCCACCTTCCCCCTATCTATAACATGCTATGCCCTTTCTATACCTTTTATATATCTTTCCTTACATCGCTACAGTATGTGTATTTAAGTATAGTTTCAGTATAAAATTTGTACAAAAGTTCATATATTTTTATATGTATTCATATTACCATCCCCTGGTCTGTTTAACCCTTGGACTGGGTGCTACACTTGCTGGCACGGAGCCGAGCAGCAACGCACCAGTGTGCTTGTTGACGTCCATGTATGTGCACTGAGTTGACACCGCTGACGTCCCTGCATGCATCCGCACAGCCATCAGCCACAGCAGGCTCCTTGCTCCTGCTCTGTGGCTAAACCACACTCCTCATGCCATGCAGGGTCCAGGTTCTTACATTGGTTGTACAGAGCTGCCATTGCAACGTTGCGCAACTTGGGCTCAGCATCCATGCAAGCACAAGTCTGCGGAAAGGAGCACACACCCAACACATGCCAAGGAGGGCTGTCAGCACCTGCTGCCGCCTTTGACAGCAAGAGAAGTCTGGTGGAGCTTGCTTCCTGATAGCCTGCTGCACTGCCACTGCTGCCCCGCTGTGGCTGCCCTTCCCGCTGCTGCTGCTGCTGTTGCCCTTTCCGCTGCTGCTAGCCTTGCCGCTGCTGCTGCCGCTGCCGCTGTTGCTGCCCTTACCGCTGCTGGGGCTGCTGCTGCTGCCTTTCCTGCTGCTGCAGCCAGGACTGCCAGGTGAGTTAGGGCTCTGCGACCCGCCTGGCCTACCTGTGCCACATAGGCGCAGCTGGCCCGGCAGCACTGGGGGTCCACCAGCAGGTTGCTGACCACACGCCCAAACATGTTGCTCAGCACCACAGTCATCACTGAAGCGCGGGTCCTCAACGCGTCTGCAGTCCAGCTGGGGGAGTCCTGAAGGCAGCCAGCTGGGCAGGTGGGCAGCCAGCTGGGCAGGTGGGCAGCCAGGCAACCTGGCACCCACTAATGTCCCCCATTCACTGCAGCCACTGCAGGCAGCTGCTGGGCAGGTGGGCGAACGAGGCAGCATACCAGCCCAATGTACCTCCAACATCATGCACATGTTTGAACTTGTTGTTCCCGCCCACATCCACATGGGCTGCTGGCGGTCACGAGCAGGACAGCAGCAAGGGCAGTGTACATGACTAGGTGCGCATTCAAACCTAAACACAGGTAAGAAGGGCAAGCTGTGAACATATGACAGATGAACAGAGCTACTGACTAGTTGGGCGCTGGGTGTTGCTGCCCCTGATGGTCAATAGCTTAGTGGTATAGGTCAGCAGCAGTAGCAATGCTAAGCAGCCAAACCAGGCTGATGATCACAATCATGCACAACCATCACCAACATTGTGGTGGCTGTTGTGCGCATGACACTGCTGCTGCTGATGGCTTCAACTGCTCAGGTTGTCAGCCGTCTGGCTGCTTGGCCGCCTTCAGTTTGTAAGGGCGGGTGGGATTCGTGGCTTTGTGGGTTGTGGGTGTTGTGAGGAGCGAAGAGTAACGCACCCAGCTCACACTATCCGTCGACATGTTGAGACGAGCCATGGCAAACTTTAGCTCCGGGCCACAATTGCTGTCAATGCTGCGAGCAGCTGTGGCGCACACCTCCTCCCACACGGCGGCTGATGAGCAACCTGGGCAGCACAGCCACATAGACACCCTTGACAGCCTTGGCGGTAGGACAACTCCTGGCAGGATTGCCCCTGGCTCAGGGCAGCATTGGTCAGTGCGTTGGCTCAAGGCAACATTGGCCATTGTTTGCCACAGCCATGCACCATACACGTCCTCAGGTGTCCGACCCGTGCAGGCCATGGAGCTGCATGTCTGCGGCACCCAGACCCTTGGCGACAGTGCATGGAACTGCGTTCTATGACGCGACCAGTGGGCTATGCAGTGTGCGCCTCGCCCACCCACCCACCGAAGAGCAAGAAGGCCGAAAAGAGTGCAGCCGGAAAGTGACCTCGGATCATGGGGAATGCGAGTTGTTTTGCGCAGCCTGTATAGTTTCGCGGGGGCGTGGGGTTTTGTTCGGAACAGGTGACAAAAGTGACGGGTTCAGAGTTTGCCTCAGCTTCCGAGCCTGATGCCGCAGCTTCACCGTTGCTTCGCCAGCCCGTGCCGTGCTTGTGCTTCTCCGTTTCTCTGTGATGCTTGTACCGGCATCAGCTCCATCGGCTGTGGTGACATTCCAGCCGTGCGACCCACCACCCAAACCGTATCATGCCGTAAAGGCCCCGTATGTCAATGAAGACATGCCGAGCCTGGCACTTGCTGGTGGGGGTGTGGGCATAGGGTGTGGGGGCCCGGGGGGGCCTGAGCAACAGCCCATGGCTGATTAGCTCAGCCTGCTGCCAGGGCACCATATCCAGCTGCCAGGCTGCCATGGCTGCCTCCATCTCTCTGGTGGTGTGCACCGCATGGCGCAACAACCGGCCCCGGTTGGCTGGGTGCTCCACCCAGTCATCAATTACCCGCTCCCCCTCTTCAAGCCCCAGCAGGCCCTGCTGCAAACCCACCTCAGCCTGCATGGCTGCAGTCGTCACCACCCCACCCTCCTCCAACAGCCAGCTGATGTCCAACCCACACACCATGCAGCGCACATAGGTGCACTGCCGCTTTGACCAGGCTGGCAGGTGCCCACCTCAACCCCCTCAACCCCCTAAACCCAAATCTGCGCTAGTGTTCGTGAGTGCCCAGTAGGACCTTTGCTCCGGCCAGGGACTCTGACTTCTTGAGCCTGTCAGCGAAGAGGAGTGTGAGCATGTTGCTAAAAGCTGTCTCCAACTGCTTGCCGACGTGGTCCACCATCCAGCTGTGCACAGAAGCCAATTTACAGTTATGGTAGTACAGGACAGGAGTGCAACTGCCTATGCAGTGTGGGTGGCCGGGAATAGCACGCACTTGAGCATCTCTACTCCTTTACCCAAGCTTCACCCAAGCTCTACTTCTTCACATGGCTGCCGCCGGGCAACATCGTAGAGCAAGCATCGGCCATGAACAGTGTGCCTACTCTTGAGCTGTGTGGGACACAGTGATGCCATGTTGGTGCCGCCACAACATTACAATCGGTCTTGCGCACATCACCACAATACACCATGACCATAGCTGCAAGCTTCACAAAACGCATCCACGCCTGACACATGTTGCATGTGGCATGTACAGGCATCTAAAATCAGGCACACGGATAGATAGAAACGCGTCATACAGGAAATATACATGAAGCGAAGCCTCTTATGCCAAAGAGTGAGGCAAAGTGTAGCTAGCCCCAGGCCCCACAGACCCCTAATGTTTTGGGTACTCGTATCCATTCACCGACCATCCCTCTTGCCACCCTCAGCTTTGGGCACCAGCGGTGCATGGATTTCACGTTCCCCATGAGAGGAATGCAGACGCCCCTGCAGCTGAGCCACTGAGCTACAGCTCCGCGGCTGTGTGTGAGGTAGCTCACAACTCTGTCTTTTGAAGGGCTTCTTGCAGCCGTTTGATCTCGTACCTGGCAGCCATGGGCATTGGCAGGGCATGGCCGCTGGTGGTCATGAGCAGGACAGCAGCAAGGGCAGTGTGCAGTATGAAGCATGCCCTTTAACATAAACAGTGGTAAGAAGGGCAAGCTGTGAATATATGGTGGTGAAACACTTGCCAACAGCGTTTTCACCAAATACTGCTGACTGTGCTGCACTGTTACCGCAGCCATGACTCCTGGCCTGACCCAGCATTGCTTTCCTCCCATTCACTCTTACGACCCTGACCATGCCTGGCATGACAACACCGTGCAGCAGGCAGCAGGTTCCCTCCCCTCAGCAGCCAGGCATGGCATGCAGTAGCCCACCTCAGCGCGTTGCGTCGCCGCCATTGCAGCTCTTTCAGCACATCGTACACAGGGTCCTGCCCTTTCACCACCCTGTACATGCAGCAGCCAGTGCAGTTGGACAACTCAGGGGAGAAGGTGGGCATGCCCATGAGCCATGCGGATGAGACAGATGCCTCCAGCTGGTGTGGTGTGGTGTGGTGTGGTGTGGTGTGGTGTGGTGTGGTGTGGTGTGGTGTGGTGTGGTGTGGTGTGGTGTGGTGTGGTGTGGTGTGGTGTGGTGTGGTGTGGTGTGGTGTGGTGTGGTGTGGTGTGGTGTGGTGTGGTGTGGTGTGTGGTGTGCGGTGTCGCCAGCAACTGAGGTTGCGGGGTCAGGGAACGCCTGCTGAGAGTAGCCTACTGTCCAAGGAAGCAGCCCCCATGCTCCTGCCCCATTCCTGGCCACATGCGTCACATGACCACATGCGGCAGGAGAGCCCATGAGGACACTAGACCCTAACCCAGGGCGACAAGGAGCTCCCGCTAGGCCACCTTGAATCAGTATCCTCCTCCTCCTGCAGGGTCTTCAGGGTGGCCTGCTGCCGCGACAGCTCAGCCTGCAGCTCTGCCTCTGTTCCTGCAGGCCAGTAGTGTGCCAGCGTGGCTTATTGGTGGAACTTCAGTCGTCCACATCCTCATCCTCATCATTTCATGTTATGTGCATGCCTCCTACAGGCCTACTGGCCCCTGCCAGCCTGTTCTACCTGCCCAGCCACCAAGGGCCGTGGCGCGCGGCCCCTCAGTGTGCCAGTTTGGCCCTTCAGGTGAGTCTGGTGCCAGATACCCACTGGGTCTGGGCTGTGTGGCCTGCCTGCCCTGCAGGCCCACTGGCCACTGCCCGGCGACCAAGATCCCCACTGACCGAGCATCACCACCTACCATTGCATGGCTGTGCTCCTCGCCTCAGCACCTCAACTTCCCAGCAGTGCATAGGCAACGCCGCCAGCCTGCTCACTATATTTGCTGCCCTCGTTTTTTAACTCACCTTCAAATCTCTCCTCACTCAGGTTACTCTGATGCATGGAGGATGAGTCATACTGGTGGTGGTCCAGCTGTGGGCAGCCAAGGAGCAGCACAACATGCACAGGCATGCAGCCTCACTTCTGGCACTCTTTGATGTCAATAGAGAAACCATGCTCGGGCAACAAGAAAGCATCAAGCATACCCCAGCTGGGGGTCAGTGGCGTGCGGGCCCACACCCTGCGTGTGTGCATGACATGCTTGCATGCAAAGAGTGGCGATTGTGGCTATGGTTATTGCTGCACTTGATCCTTGATGGTGGCCAGCACCATGTCCCAGAAGAGCAGGTGCAACTCTCACCACGCTTGCCTAAGGTGGAAATGGTAGGAAAGAGGATTACTATGGCTCAAGGCCAGTGGAGTAGAAGGCCTGACCCAGCTCTCAGCTGTAACACCTAGCAGCCAGCTCAGTCGGCACCTGCCTGATCGCCGACCTACAGCCACTGGCCATGACCCTGGCCACCTGGGATGCGTGTGCAAGGAGTCCCTGGTTGGACGTGGACATGGGATGCAGTGTAGAGGGAGGCAGCAGCATGTACCTCAGTAATGTGTGCCAGGCTCTGTTCAACCCCTGCGGCGCCTCATCAGGCCTAGAAAAAGGCAAGGTTTACCGGGACATGGGCTATAGACGACAGCTTGTCTACTAGCTGACAGCTTACATCAGAGCGTGTGTGTCATGTCAAACGACTGTTGCTCCCTCCCCTTGAGGAGTCAGAGCAGAGAAGCCAACTTGGTCTCAGCTGCAGGGCCCTTGAACTGATGGTAGTGCGGACACCAGGTCCTGATGCTGATGCTGATATTAATGCTTTGTTGCTTGTCTCCCTCCGCGAGACTGGAGTAGCCTGGACTAACAGCCACCCCACCGGCTGGCTATGCAACAGCAAGCTATTCATGCTTCTTGCGCTCTAACTAGACTGCCGGTGTGGTTGGTCTGCCACGAAGTCTGGGGTGGTGTCCAGCCCATCCGACCTATGGCTTAAGTAGCTAGTACCTTGTGTGCCCATTGGCAGCGTGAGACCATGCGTGACATGCCTTTTTTCACCATGTTCCATGACTGGTTGGTTACACGAGATGTGATCTATGCAGCAGTTCCTCTGCAGCGCACACCCACCTCCAACAGCCTGGGAGGGTCCTCCAGGTCTGGCAGGAAGCCGTAGTGCATGACCGCATAGTCATCACGCATGGTGCCATAGCCGTAGCACAGCTGCAGAGGCACACACAGTGTGAGGCAGTGTAGGCCCCGTGGTGCCGCAGCATCAGCACCCCTGCTTGGAACCTTCACTGTCGATCATGATCATTGTACACCGCATGACACCGCCGGCGTAGTGAAGACGTGAGTACACTCCACTTCCCATCAGCTTCCTTATCCAGGCACTGGTTCCCCTCTCCACAAACATGTTTCACAGCAACATCATCTGCACTTCCAAACCCCGGCTTTACAATCCTATCTCCCCAAGCATGTCACATCATCCGACATGACTACACCACCCCTTGCGTGAGTGAGCTCACCTCCTCTCCAGCCTCTACGTCTTTGCCTGCGATGACCTGCTCCTCATCAGCCTCATCATAGTTGGACAAGAAGTGCAGGCACTGGTGCTGGTGGTTCATCTGCACAGCCATCACCCCATGCATCCTTGCAGACATCAGTGGATGGGCTCCCTCTGCTGCGTGCGTGGCTGCTATGTGCCCCTCTGCTGCGTGTGTAGCTCCATCTGCTGCGTGTGTGCTGCTGCGGCGGAGCCCGCGCATGGGGTTGGAGTGGCATGTGAGCTATGGGGGGCTGGCCTGGTGCTGGGGGGCGCATCACCAGGGCTGCCCCTCACCAGGTCGAACAGGGGGAACATCATGAGCCGCTGCCTGGCATTGGTGCTCACGTACCGGGTGGAGGACTGAAAGCAGGCAAACGAGCAGGCAAGCAAGCAAGCGAACCTCAGCTACGCCAGCAAGGAACACTGCCCAGCACCTCTCACTGAACTTCACCAGCGGACAGGGACGATGGCTGATGCACATGGGGTTGGCCTGTGGGGGCTGCATCAGTGATGCGAACAAGCAGAACAAGCGCATCAGCCAACAACAGCAGAAGCATTCACATAGCACTCACCAGCCCCACCCTTCACCTTGCCTGCCCAGCCTCCTGGGTTCCTAATGCGACAGGTGGCTAGGTTGGGGAGCCATCCCAGAGCTGAGACACAGCGCATTGAGGAGACCTCATTGAGTGAGCAAGTGCCCTCAGCAGGCAAGGCAATCCAGCAGGACAGCTAGAGGTGGAAGGAAAAAATGAGTGCTGAAGGAAAACAACAGGGACAGTGGGCATGCAAAACCAGTGTGGTGTTTGAGGAGCCACGTCCACAAGCAAGCATATTGGCAGCTAGTAAGCTTGAGCAGTCTCACAATCAGGGTTTGCACTTGTACAAATAGCCCCAGGGCCAACCAGCAAACAATGCTGCTACAGGTTACATGGACTGTGGTGATCTGCAGCAATGAGGGTAGTCAGCATTCAACGAAATCTGCACGCCCCCACCACGTACCCGCCCAACAGGCCATTGTCATCTAGGACTCTCTCTAGGTCATCTAGGACTGCCTTAGCAGCCTGGGCCCCCTAGGCAGCGCGACTGGGACCTGTGGTGACCTTGTTCAAGCTGTCATACTAGGACTAGCCAGGCTCCCTGGGCAGCCTGGGCAGCCTGGGCAGTACGACTAGGAGCTCTGATGACCCGGGTGCAGCAGGGCTGGTGTCCAGTTGTGCGCTGGACCCACCAGTGCGCAGGCATACTTCAGGTCGTCCAGGGTGAGACTGCCGTTGATGTTGCCCAGCACCTCCCTGGGCGTGTACTCCAGGTGCAGGTTCACCTCGCCGTTCAGGGCTGCCTCCATGTGGCCCTGCCAGCCTTGCACCATGTTCAACACTGCACAGGCCAGGCCCGAAGAGCAGCAGGGCACCAGTGGGTCTTCAACCCACAGGGCACTGGGTACGTTCAGAGCTGGAAAAGCAGGTGTAGCAATAGGGACCTGGCTGGCAACATCCTGAACTAACACGAGGTTGTGAGAGGAAGAAGAGCTGGAGAAGGATGTCAGGATGGCAATGAGTGATGAGTGTGGGCTGAGGATGAGTAATGAGTGATGGGTGTGGGATGAGGATGGGTGATGAGTGATGAGTACAGGGTCGCAGTCGAGCCATGCATGCCACAGACAAGGTGGTGGTGTCAACACCATTAGCCCACTCACATGGGGCAGGCAACATGTGCCAGTACTTCTTGTCCAGGTTGCAGGCGTTCACTACCTCGTCCCGTTTTGGGAATATGTTGAGGTAAGGCTTGAAGCGGCTGTCTGGGTGCCTCAACTCCCGCAGCAGCAGCAGGCTGGGCGTCTGCACAGCGAGCATGGTGGGCTCCACATCAACAAGGGGGCATGGCTTGGACAGGAAGGCAGAGGCAAGGTGCAGAAAAGGAACCCCATGTCCTGCATCAACCCTGTGTATCATGACCTGGGACCATGTATGCAAGGCAGGCAATGCTCATAGCGCCAACCGGCAGGTGTGCACACAATAGCAGTGCTGCCTTGCACCTCAGCCTGCGATCTTTAACCAGGTGCAGCTACTTGTCTGTGCGGAATTTGCTGGTTACCAGGTGTGGCTACAAGCTGAGTCAGTTGACACACTTTCCAGGCTAGTTGGCACACCTTCTCAGGCTGCAAGCTGAATCAGTTGGCACACCTTGGGCAATCACTGGCACACATCTTACATGGGACACGCAGCTAGTGCACGGGCCTGCAGCAGTAGAGGTGCTGCTGCCCTAGTGTATGCCGCTGGCAGCACTCACCAGGAAGGAGCCTGTGAGGGAGCCTACGTTGATGGAGCATGAGGCAGGGATGATCATGATGGGGTCGCCCTTCTTGATGGCTTCCTTTGCAAAGATCCCACGAAAGCCTGGCGGTCAGGGGTGAGGGGTCAGTGGCAGTAACTTGGCAAGACGGGAGGATACCAAGCCTTCAGCATCTTTGGGGGCGGTCAGAGTTGCACAAAAGGAACCGAGCGGGTACAATGATGGAGCAGCCGGTTGTGTCTTATATGGGAAGTTGGGGAGTCTTATATGGGGAGTCGTATATGGGGAGTCTTATATAAGGAGACTTATAATGAGACCAATGAGGCCAATTAGGCAACAGTACTGACTGGCTGGAGCAGCGGGCTGCGCATGTGCTGGAAGCC